>OU452258.1:23490000-24191061 GCA_911728495.1 Furcula furcula
CAACCTTTAACAACGCCACTGCCATCGCTGACTTCGGTGTGCTGTCTGTCGGTGTGGCCGGGGTACCTGCCGGCGGTGTATGAGAACAGGTAGGGCTTCGGCGGCGGCGGCTCCGTCGTGGTGGGCTCCTCGAGGATGTGGGACACGTCAGCCGCGGCTAGAGCCAGCGTCACCAGGAGTAGCGTGGGGCACAGCATCTGGAGACACCATAGCAGTCAAGTTAGATAAGAAATAACGTTGAGCGGTAGCTGTTTGAAGAGATCTGTTTGGATTATTTGTAGGATATGTTTTTGAAATGATTTGTTCACATTTACTAGGTGGTAGGTTCCTTGTGCAAGGAACCGACCAGGTAGGTACACAGTGTCGAATTCCGCCAAGCAGCAGTGTGTAAGCATTGCTCTGTTCCGGCGTGAAGGGCACTATAGCTGGCGAAATTACGGGACACAAAGACTTAAAATTTAATGTGTTAAGGCTCGCCAACGCGCTAGTGATCCTTCTGGTGTTGCTAGCGTCTATAGGCTGCGGTGACTGCTTAACATCAGGCGGGCCGCATGCTTGTTTCCCACCGTGGTAGTTAAAAGAAAAACGAAAAAACTGTATTTTTTTACTAAATTAAATCCTAATTACAATATAGAAAATGGATGGGGGCATGAGATAAATAAAATTAAATCCAAAAGATAAGGACTCGAAACCGCAAAAAACCTAACTAGTACAACCTTTCTGCATATTTGTAAGACATCATTGACATTTATGAAAATTAAAATGCAATGGTAGTAAAAACCCTACAGGGAAAACCACAACCATTCACGATTGTATTCAGTCACGAACCCGGCCCGCAGCGGGTTCTCGCAGGTGAGCAGGTTCAGGATTATGATTAGAATCTGCTGATTATAGCCGACGGCTTGTTCTAACTGGTTTGGCTGACCTTTGGCATTGCGCCACGGATGCGCCAAGATAGATGGGCCACGAGGTTAGAGTGCGTGAAAAGGCGGTACGTAGTTGATAGAACATTGAATCGAAATGAATTGATGTAATTTAAACGTACTTATACAGCATCCTTAAGTGGTAGGCAGAGGAATTACTACCTGCAGATACAATAGGTACAAGAAACTGTCCAGTAATGTACCACTGCAGTTTTAAATGTTTTGTCGCCAAGTAGAAATGTTTAAAAAATATTGTTTTCTGGTGTAAAGGGCACTGTAGCTGGTGAAATTATGGTCTAGCGTGTCGAGCGGAAGTGTAGTGCAGCAAAGTATTAATTTCATAGAATGCGTAACTTTATAAACCCCTCTCAGCAGTGGCCGAGTGGTCAACCTCTGTGCCAAGAAGGCTACAAAAGTTTATGGCAGGTGTCAAATCTCTTGGAGTTATTTTTTCATTGATCAAGTCCTCTATATTGCGTAACAAAACCTAAGCTGATATTAGATCATTGTTTAATGCTCAAAGAATCACAAATAGTCCTCAACTAATACACAATGCGAACAACATACTTAATTCTACATACCAACATATCTAATATGCTCCACGAATTTGCAATTAAAGGATTAGGCAAACGCGGAAATCATCTGCACAAAAAAAATGTTTAACACCCAACATTGTATCGGAATAAATTTTATATGCAAATGTCACGTACAATGTTATTCAATAAGGACGACGGTTCTGCGCAGCATCCTGCTCACATCTCAAATCGTAAGTTTAATAAACATGTTATCATCATCAGTTTTAGAGCCTAACAATATAAAACAACCCAATTGGACGGGTTTTATAGCCTTATCGTTACCCATTTTTAAATTATGGTGATTATTGATCCTATATATTTTTTAATTGTCCTCTATATTATATACAGACTGGCTAATTAATTAGCGCAGCGGGAAGCCTTAGCCGCTTGCTTTATAAAGCAAGCGGCTTTATAAACCAGAGTTGAAAACTTTACATACTGGGGGGACAAACAATTTGTAGTTGTGGTTGTTTAAGGGATCTGATAACCACCGGACGCACTGTGACCCATTTAGATCCAAAGCGCATACCCTAGTCCTTACTCTGTTATTGACGTGTCGAAGAGTTCCCTAAGGCACACCACGATCACGCCAGCTTGGAGCTGTACATAATCATCTGGTGCAGGATAGGCTTCAAATAGGCCCAAACGATACAACCCAGTCACGGTTTATGCCGACTCTGCATCAACCTTATCTCACTCTGCCTCTCTGGCCGTGTCGGTCTTATCCTATCGATTTGTAAGAGTGCAGGAAGAGAGAGCACTTGAGCATTATAATTGCTTTTTTTACCACCAAGGTGGCAAACAAGCATGCGGCCCGCCTGATGGTAAGCAGTCACCGCAGCCTATGGACGCTAGCAACACCAGTAGGATCACTAGCGCGCTGCCGACCCCGTAAAAAAATGTTAACTCCCTTTTTAAAAAACCCCATGCTGTAATTATTCGGGAAAACCTCGGCAGGCAATTCATTCCACAATTTCAAGGTGCGAGGAAGAAAAATTCTTTGAAACCGCAAAGTGCGGGATGATATTGTTTGTAAGATGTGAGGATGGACTCCCTGCCGATGGCGAGAGGTACGATGGTAAAAAGTGGCCGTGGGCATCATGTCAAACAATTTTTCAGAACACTGTCCGTTTTACAATTGGTAGAAAACACACAGGGAAGCAAAATCCCTTCTCACCCGTAGTGATTCCAGACCGTTTGATAGTTCGGGATCGTCGACAATCCTGATGGCTCGTCTCTGCACCGAGTCAAGTGGTCCAAGCTGGTATTCAGGCGCTCCCGCCCATAGGTGACAGCTGTACTCCATATGCGGCCGAACTTGCGACTTATAAAGTAACAACCTTTGGCGCGAAGCGAAGTACTTCTTCGCACTATTAAGCACACCTAGCTTTCTAGACGCCAGCTTGACCTTATCCTCAAGGTGCTCTCGGAACTGCACATCAAAGGACTGACACCTAAGATACTGACACCTAAGATCCTAATGCTCTTTGACATACTGAGGGCTGTGTTCTGGAATTGAGGTACTACAGCGAACGGGGTTTTCTTAGTGGTGAAAGCACAAACTTGTGTCTCAGTGGGGTTAAACTGGACTAAATTATGTCGTCCCCAATCAGAGATCTTGTCGAGAGTATTCTCGATTTCAGACACAAGACGTCCACGACTTTCCTCCACAACAGAACAAGGGATGTTGGCACGGCCCGAGTAATTGGTATCAACGGTACTGTCATCTGCATAGCAATGAACGCCATCGATGGATAGCATAACATTAATATGCAAAAGGAACAGCGTCGGAGACAGCACGGATCCTTGTGGGACGCCAGCGTTAATATCCATGCTATCAAAGCAACTGCCATCTGCCATTATTATTGCTTCTCCATAGTTGGCCGATTAAGACGCAAGCTATCGTGGCTTAGAAATATCAGACAGTGGACCGGCATGCCAGCGTGGAACACCTATTTCACTTGACAAGGGACCGATATACGTTTGACGAGCTGACGGCCAACCGTCACTAGTGAAGAGGCACCGCAAGAAGAAGAAGTTGGCCGATCTTTTTATAACCTGGTTAACTGTGTGTGTATGCCTTGTTGTATGTATAAGCTGCTAAATAATGATGTTCCTGGCTATACTGTACGAACTCGCTAATATTGTTGGTAGGCCTAGAAATGAGACTTTACGTAATACATATGTATACAGTTATTATAAATATATATATATATCTAAAATATTTCAATTACATGACCTCAGAAATGCACTCTATTTGGAGGTGTAAACGACCTTAAAACAAGCGGATTTCCTTAACATTATTACTGAATTCGATGAAGAAATTCCAAGATAATTATCGCGTGAATTCTATTGTGATTTGTTAAGCTGGAATCAAATATAAGTATGGTCTATGTTGGAACTTTCAAATTTGCTGACGAATTTCATAATATAACATATATGCATAAGCGCAGGCGCAGGTACAAAAGAGTGGCCTGCTATACGCTATCCAGAGACAAGACAAACTGGACGTTAGATTGATGATAAGAAGCAACACACTTAACCATGGGGAGCTGCACTGTAGTGTACTTTCTTAGGTCCATTGATTTCCAGCCCATAATATCTCCTGCCTTAAAGGGGTTTCGTGGGCCACGGAAGCACAGGGTGGGGGCTTTGGGCATTCCTACTAAATGCTCCCCAGAGGCGGGCGACGATGCGGTAGGCCCTGCGTCGTCGTGACTACCGCGAGGGTGCCGGGGGAAGCGTGCATTTCTGCTCCCCCCGGGACGTGCTCTAGCGAACGTCAGGCGCTGGAGAGGTTCTAGCGAGGTCCGAACGGAGTACCCACACTGTATCCATAGCGTCGATGGCCACCGGGGAGGTTTTAACCCTACGGAGACCGGGTACCTTTAGAAGGTTTCCTCCCGGCTACAAAGAAAAAAAGAAGGCCTATTAATTTCTCTAACTTCTTGCCCTTTATCCCTTGATCACAGCAATATTTACACACTGTTACTTTGCCCATTGTTTGCTTCCGGGAATCCACAAGCTCCCTTCAAGGCCGAGGATACCTCGTTACATTTCTATAGGGCCCCTGACGATGGGGTCGGTCTCAGTAGTACTTACCCGGACGGTTTTCTATACTAAGACCACTCTACTTAGATATTTCATATTATGTCTATTTCCACTGATAGTCGCATTAGCTTCTCCGGTGCATGATGCCTACCTATAAACCTGTTACGATCAATCGCTTGAGTTACCTAGTGCCAACGTTTCGCCTTCGGTTTTTAACCTGTATTTATTACGACACTATGATTTTTTTCTCGCGAGTGTGGGTAAGAATCGTACTCATCCATCTCCTCCTGTTGGGTGCCCGTAAGAGGCGAACAAGGGCATCTATACTGCGGTCCCGAAGACGCCTGCCAAGCATGGGGATTATGGCAACCCCCTCCCTACTAAGGCCTTTGTTCAGCAGTGGTAGTCTTCCGGCTGCTGAAGATGAAGATGAATTTTTCCAGGTTATTGCTATTTTTTTGAGCCGAGGTTCTATTACTTAACAGTATCAATAACGTGTGCTCTCTTCA
Organism: Furcula furcula; assembly: GCA_911728495.1. NCBI lineage: Eukaryota > Metazoa > Arthropoda > Insecta > Lepidoptera > Notodontidae > Furcula > Furcula furcula. The sequence continues at coordinate 23,495,059 of OU452258.1, forward strand.
TCCTAATGTCCATCTTAAAGTCGCCTAAATTTGGCCCCCGCATCGAGTACACTCGGACGCAACCTTGACCGGTGTGAGACCGGCGCGCACTGTCACTTTCCTTGCACACACACCTAGACACACTGCCCGGTACGCGACCGGGCGAATTTAATTCATAAATTAGCGTGCATTGCTTGATTCGTTAGAACGCGTCACGTGCTAATTTATTGCCACGCTGTAATAGTTAATGTTTTGATATTATGTTAGCATAAGGCATAACTTTTCGTTGATAGGTGAACGGTGTTTGGTTTTTTATTGCGAATAACATGGCAGCGGTTATTTGAAATAGTTTGCTTTCTAAGTTCGCTTTAGTATGGACAACCCGAATAATCAATGTAATATAAGCTATGCTGTTGTCTTTAATCTGGCTTATTTCTGGAGACCACAAATCCACGTTAAGTTTTAAAAAAAACTTGAGTATGGGAATCGTTTGTCAAGGATAAAATTTAACTTTGAAATAATTGTAAATGGAACAAATACAAAGTTAGAAACGAGACTAAATAAATTTTTGCACCAAAACGTACCATTTAACACCGTGGCGTACCTAAGGGAACTAACTCTTCGACACGTCAGAACAGAGTAAGTGCTGGAGCATGCACAATGGATCCAACTGGGTTGAAGTGCGTTCCGGTGGTTACCGGGCTCGATGTTAAGCCACCAACAATAGAATAGAACATTGAGCATAATAAAAGTTGTGTACTTAATAACATTTTGTTAAATACCACAGAATCATATAAGAGTGTAGTATGACTTTTTGGTGTGGAGCTCCACAGCCATATACGAGTGCCATCTTTGAGTAGTGCCACTTCGACGTTAATACATTATTTCAGAGTATCGTTTTAACAAGGTGAAGCGGTGTGGTCAATATTCCGTAGGAAATAGTTTTTGCAGTGTCAAGTAAGTTTTACGTTCGTTTTATTATGATTTGTCGTACAACTATTTTATGTGCGACGCTCCTATGATGAAGAGCATAAGTATTATAAAAATAATGCTTTCAAAACTTGTCATCAAAATAAGGGTAGTCAAAACATAGTCTGAAGTGAAATGCAACATCTTAGTGTTATGAAAAAAGGAGAGTTACGTCGCGACGCCCTATTACGTTAGATTAGATAATACCGTTTTAAAATATATCTAAAATGGAAACAAAATTAAGATTGCATTTCGATTAGTTGGACAAAAATTATGTGGATTGGAGCAAGATGTATAATGTGAGAGACGACCGCGATTGAGTGCCAACCCGCCGCACAGTTGCCATGCTTGTTTTGGTTTATGTATTGTATTTTCTTTTTTATTTAATTTTTAGCAGTAACCGCTCAGTGGGCGAGAGCTTGCCTTGGAAACAAAGTGCGCAGGTTCGATCCCTGGCTCGCACCTCTGATTTCTTGTGCGATTGTTACTAGCTTTCGGTGAAGGAAAACATCGTGAGGAAACCCGCATGTCTGAGAAAGCCTAACTAGCTTTCGAATGACGTGTGAAGTCCGCCAACCCGCACTTGGCCAGCGTGGTGGACTATGGCCTAAGCCCCCTCATCATGAGGGGAGGCCCGTGCCCAACAGTGGGACTTAAACAAGGGCTGGTATTATTATTATTTTTTATTTTATAAAATATTTTTTTTTTGTATATATGAGTGTGTGTAAGAGAAAATCGCGGTTGAGTGCAAATGAATGACATACGAGTACATACAGGGTGTAAGGGACATCGTACCGAAAACCGATACCAGGGATCCAGTACATGATTCTGAACATTCTAGTGTTGAAATTTTTCATCGGCTTTTTCATGAATTTCCAACAAAAAAAAAACACTTTTTTAAATAAAATTAGTATAATATTATTATTGGTATAATAATAAAGCATAATTTTAATTTAAAAACAATAAATAACACCCAGACCCTTGGCGGGAATCGAACCCACGACCTATTGGGTAGCAGCCTGGGTGTCTAACCACTAGGCCAACAGGCCCGTAAATTAAAAAAAGACGATCTGTTTAGTATCTACGAACTTATTTTTTATTTTTATAGTTTGTGTATTTTATGTTGAGGATGACTTTTAAATTGCCATCTAAAACTAAAAGCTCTACCGTTAAAGGCTCGTTTAACCTTCAAATGTTAGACGTCAAACGGCATTCATAATCGCCACGAGATTTCTCTCATAACTATCGGTTACCATAAATTGTATACAATACACAATAATACAACACACATAATACATTACGTAACTGGCACATCACGCCGACATTTCACACTATCGCTTGCTCCGCTCATATTAAACAGAGCAATTACCTAATGAAACAGCATTGGACACAAAAGTGATCGATAATATCGCTGCGCAACGGTAGAGTTGCAACAATTGTGTGCTTTTGCGCTGTTATGAAACAAAATAATTGTATGTACATATTCTTTTGTGAAGGTATTATCTTACGGATTGAAAAGAACCTCGGATTAGTAACATAAACAATAGTTTATAAATACAGTTTCTAAACAGAGTTTTTAAGTAAGTTTGGATTCGGAGTCCTATTGTGAAAAGGTGTCCTTAACGTATAAATTACAGAAGTCGCTAGCCTAGATATACAGAGTAAAATTTTTGAAGTTCACCCGGAGGGAATGTACTCTAACTAAATTCTGGAGATAGCAAATTTCTCAAAGGAAAAAATCCTTTATTATTAAAAAGAAACAAATCTGCATTCAAAGATTTTCGACAACTCGCTTGCTACACTCGGTAATAGAACAAGCTAAAATCTGAAAAAATAACACCTGTAGTTTTATAGCATCAAGCGATAAGGTCAATCATAAGGATCAAATCTCTCTAACAAGTCTATGTCTCTTTCAAGGATAGAGACAGAGTATTTTCTATAAGATAGATATAGATTTTCAAGAAAATCTGTAAGTTGAGATTGAACTCACTGAAACTGTTCCCTGTTTTTAACCGACTTCAAAAAAAGGAGGAGGTTCTCAATTCGTCTGTATATATATTTTTTTTTTCTATGTATGTTCGCGCATAACTCTGGCAATTATGAACCGATTTGAAAAAATCTTTCTTCCATCCATTCTTTAATCCGTTAATTGGGTCCCATAAAAAAATTATTGCTTAGTAATAAGTAGTTCCTGAAAAAACAATAATGGTGACTGCGCACTGAGACCTGCAAGAAAGCCTATATAGATGACGTTTTAGTCGCTCGGACTCGCTCGGTCGGACAAAAATGGTCATAACTCTGGCAAATATTTACCAATTTCAATGATTCTTTTTTTATTCGAAAGAAGGAACCACTGTATTGAATCTGTATGAATTTTATTACAACCGGATAAGAACTTCCTGGAGGACCATGAACGATGTAGAGGAATTTATCTGGTAAAAACCATAAAACTGATGTTCTCCATTACATTGCTCTGACAATTATGAACCGATTTCGATGATTCTTTTTTTATTCGAGAGAGTAAACTACTATGATGTTTCCATGCAAATTTCATTACGACCGGATATTTTTTTCTGAAGAAACATGAATTATGTAAAATTATGTAGACGATAATGTGATCATAACCTACCTAGATAATTTTACGGTTTTCGATGGTTCAATCTTTATATATGAAAATATCACTAAAAAGTTTAAAATAAAATCTTTTTTAATAAAAATTGAACCGACTTCAATATCACTGAAAAGTATAAAATAATTTAAATATTATTGAAGTTGGTGCCAAATATACACAGCAGGTACGCTAACACCAACTTCAATAATATTTAAATTATTTTATACTTTTCAGTGATATTGAAGTCATGGTTACGGAAGTACCGTCATCTTTGTTTGTATTTAATTGTTTGATCTGGGCGTGTTCCCTGTCAGTCGTATCTCAGTCGTATCTGAGTATTCTTACTGTGCGTTGACAAGTCTCAGACGTACAACCTTCCTTGCATTTAAAATCAATAATAAAATATTGATCAGTTAATTAATATCTAAATTCCCTCGTTTCATTTCGGCCCATAACCCTAATAATCCAATAGGTTATGGGCCCGGTGTACGTGTTTTGATAACTGCGTATTTTAAAAAGTTCTAGGTCTATTGTGAGGGTTGTTCGAGAGTTTTAGAGTCAACGGTGTAAAGACAAAAATCCTAATCGACAGATGTGTTTACTGATTTGGAGTGACTACGGAACAATGAAAGCTAAGTACCTTTTTTATTATAAAGTGTTCTATTCTTCGTTAGACTCCGTGGCGCAGCGGAAAACCGCTTGCTTTGCAGGTCGCAGATTTGGATCCCGCCAACAACCACCAACAATTTGTGTTAATGGTTAATTACTGGCTAGAAAAGTGCAGGCCGATTACCTGTCTGAACAAGTGGAATAATTCACGCGTCGGATGGGTTTGTGAAGGGACTGTCTTGCGCCTGACCTCTCCCTGATCGTGTCTGTGTTCGGTCTTATTGGATTGTGGGAGTGAATATGTAGAGGAGTGCGCTTGTGTATGCGCGGGGCACTTGAGCACTTCTGCAGGGTATAGTGTTCCCCACGTAGATGGTTGATCGTTTAAAGGATTGGCCGTTTATCTTGTCTACCGGGTTGACATTGTGATTATTACAGATTATTGATTTCTGATTTGGTACTATACTTGGATCTGTATTTTCTCATTAGATTCCCTATTGAGGAATTTGAGTAAATATTGACCAGTCTTCAATTTTATTTTGCAATACCTCCCTCATTTCCGAAAAATTAATAAATCTGATATTTTGGTGGAGGGTACCTACCTCTGAGACATGATTACCCTAACTTAGCAGAAATAAAGTTAAAAATTATCAAAGCTAATGAATACTTGCCTATAAATAGCTTTTTATAGTTTGTTTTTATATTTATAATGGCTATAGGTGATGCACACCTAAGATTTAACATTTTAACAGGAAAGTGAAATCAGTTCAAATTCACCTTTATTAATATCAATTTCAATTTATTTCAGTGGGAACATTCTACTGGTGAAGTGGTGATTTTGATAATGCTACAAGAAAAAGGTACAATGCAAATTTGGGCTAAATTTTTGACAAACGAGGGACTAGTTATAATGAATGGAAGGTAAACTAAACTGACCGTACTAGGTAGGTAAGTCAGTAAATATTTTAGTTTTATAGCTTATGTAACTCAGGTTGAGTTACCTCGTCTTCCAAATGTTGCCATATTGATAATAAGATAATAAATACATTTTATGCTATCGGTGGTTAAGCCACATCAGTAAATAAAAATGTAATACAATGTAAGACATATTAAATTGGTACAGTAAAAACTGACTATGTGTGTATGAATCGATTGTGGTTCATAAAGCATAGAATAATATTACTCCGTAATTGTTGTGCATACGGAACACTGTGAACCTATTATAGTACTCCTTCAACTATTGATTATACAAATTATTTTTTACTTCAATCAATACTACTAAATGTGTTACTTAACTATTTATTGACAAGTTGAATTGACTACAAGGTAAGAGTCCTGTGTAATGCGATAACGGTAGAGAATCTTAATCTATCGAAATAAAAAAAAAAGACTAGTTCAAAAGGGATTAGTTATTACGTGAGTTCTGACAATTTGCAATTGAACGGTGTTTCTGAGCGAGTAGTTAGAACCATAAAAAAAAAAAATACTCTTACTGGTTTAGGATGAGGTTGATTGGAAAACGTTTTCTGGTCGTCAGGTTTAGTTTATTTGACTAATTTGTCACCAACTAAAACTTTGAAATCCTTACAAGCAGCTTTTGAAATGTAGTAAACAAATAGTCCCGAATAAAATAGTTTTGACTCGACGGTTTATGTGTAAAATAAAGGTAGTAAAACTAAACATGATCCGAAATCATGGAATCGTATACTTGTGTCTGAACCAAGCTGTTATAAAGTTTGGAATCCTATTAATGCGAATAATTTTATTAGTAAAAATAAAATAAAAAATATTGCTGACGAAACTCCCTGGCTTTACTAAAACATGAAGAGAATATTTGAAATTCTCGTACTAAAACTGATACGATAGGTTATCTAAATCGGTATTAACAAAGTTTCGAAAATCTGTTTTTTTTTTAAATCAGATAAATTTAAATCTAATAATTAGCGTCACGGTACGTGGCATACCTACTTGTGGGGCATAAACCAAACGGGTATAAAGTTTGGAATTCGGAATGCAAAAAGTTTGTTGTAGTCAGAGGTTATTGTGGACGAGACTGACTTTGTGAAGTCCAGGCCTGCTGTTGTGCCTGAAGGGAATATTGGAAATTCTCATGACAAAACTGATATGGTTAAGTCAGTGTCAATAAAGTCTCGGCCTGAAGGGAATATTGGAAATTCTCATGACAAAACTGATATGTTGAAGTCAGTGTCAATAATGTCTAGGCTGAAGGGAATATTATAAATTCTCATGACAAAACTGATATGTTGAAGTCAGTGTCAATAATGTCTAGGCTTGAAGGGAATATTAGAAATTCTCATGACGAAACTGATATGCTGAAGTCAGTGTCAATTTAGTCTCTGAACTCTGACTGTCCGAAATCAGATGTGTATAAATCTGTTGAGCAAGTGTGTTCTAGTAAAATCCGCAAAGTTAACAATAATATTTTAGAATCTAAAAGCAAACAGAGTGAATGTACATTCTGATATTTAGTTTTCACCATGAAACACAGATGGTAATTTTATTTAACATAAAAGGAGTGATGGGTGTCACAGGATGTTTCTATATTTGTAGCAAAATGTATAGTGAATTGTAATACATAGATGTCTTGCATAAGTATTAATATAAATATTACATTGTCTTGTGTGCATTTTATATTGGTTTTCATATAATGCAGATAATGATTGTTTCATGTTTGTTCAATCAAATTATTTTCTGTCAAATACCTAATTCATTGAATAAAAAAAGGTGAGTTCAGTCGAACTCTGTGGAAGCGCACGGGTGAATTAAATTCTCTCGCTAATAAAAACATAGACTTTTTATACCAAGGTCAGAGCACAAAATGATTAGACTGTAAATGGATTCAAATAGTAAAAAAAAGGTCTGAAAATTTAACAGACTCAAATAAAACCTGTTACAAAAGTTGCTAGTATTCAATTATTTGTTTTGTTAATTCTGACATAAACGGTTATAGTTTATAATCGTATAACATGGAAAGATAAAATTCAATTTGTAAATTGAATAAAACCTGTACGGTCTTAAGCAGGTAACTAAGTTAAAACCTGTACGGCCTCAGCAGGTAACTAAATGTTTGCTTAAACTGTTGAAAAAAACACTTGTAAAATAGGGTGTTGCAAGGTTCAGCAGCGGCTGAATGTTTTAGCTGTTTGAAAAGCACTTGAATAAAAAAAAATGTGTTTAAAAATCCATCAGTCAATCGGTGTATTAATATTTTTTTTTATAACTGACCAGTAGGTACATTTAAAATATTTGAGGTGTTTTTAAGTCTATGATTTAGTGACTCTATGCGCTAATAATTCAACAATGAATAATTACAAAATGGTATTTGATCACTAAATCTGTAATGAAGAATTGATTATAATGCGTGCAGCATATAATGTAGATATTAATATATTTTGGTAAAGTATCGTGCAGGTGTTGTGGTGGCGTGCTGTCCAGGGTAAAAGGGCCCGCTCACGTGACACCATGTTCCACGGCACTTGTGTTGATACTATTGTATGATTTAATCGAGTAATATACATTTGTGTATTTAAATGTCTTAAACACTCGTAATAAACCGTAAATAAAACCAACGTCTGGCATACATACGGTAAAGGTTCTTACTATTGTAAACCTGTACTTGAATGCCTATTGCATTAAATATGCCCCATGTCAAATAGTTATAATTTGTCCAATGTGTGTTAATGTATATCATGTCTTGTATTCATTTTAATTTAGACACATCTCATTGAAAAGGGTGCTGAAGTAGGTACCTGAGTCATAATGGTTTTGAAATTATGTTAGATCATAATAAAAATATTAAAGTTGCGAATTTAATATTTTAAACAAGATAAAGACATATTGTAAATATCATTTATAAAAAGAAAGCTTTTGCGGGAAATGTAAAAGTGTTATTGATAATGATATTATTATGTTTTGTAAATTATGTGATATGCTTATATTTTTTGTTAAATGGTCTGATTAGGTTTTCCTGGGTTTTCCTAATCCATGCAACAAATGTTGGACCATAATGTATTTTCCCAGAGCAATGCAAGGAAGTCTTATATGTTCTGATTACCTAAAAACATACTGAATATGTTTGTATAATTGATGATTAATTTTTGAGGGGGCGTGTTGGCATATTTGAATTTGACATGCAAAAATTAATCTTACGGAAGTACCGTCATCTTTGTTTGTATTTAATTGTTTGATCTGGGCGTGTTCCCTGTCAGTCGTATCTCAGTCGTATCTGAGTATTCTTACTGTGCGTTGACAAGTCTCAGACGTACAACCTTCCTTGCATTTAAAATCAATAATAAAATATTGATCAGTTAATTAATATCTAAATTCCCTCGTTTCATTTCGGCCCATAACCCTAATAATCCAATAGTCTCTAACAAACAAACTTAAGAGGCTCCGTTTTTAAACTAATTTTGACATTGAGTTCAATTGTGGTCATCAGCCTGCAAATCAAGTATCTATGCTTTAAAATAGTGCAAAATAACATCTTACAGCCTGTAGATGGCGCAGCCTGGTTCAGTTACACACAGCTACACATAAAGCTCAACACCGTATATAACGATAACTACGCTACATACAACACAGAGAATCAATGGCGCTGGTATGCACCGAGTAGGACGAAATGGCAACAACATATCGCAGAGAGGGCTCGCACAATTCGTAGCGTTCAACTTCTAGTAGTTCAAAGTCCAAACAGTCTAAGTTGAGGTGTCTCCGTGTGTACCTACTCGTAACTCAGAAATTCACGATTGCTACCAAAAGTGGTTAAACGTGGGTGTAACAATGAAAGCTTCTGCTCACCCCCTCGCAGATGATAAGCGTGAATAATATGTTGTGTCATTCATGTTAACGCATCTGTCAAATACTTGTGTTATGACAAATTACTATCCAACCTACAGATTATGAGTAAGTTAATTGTAAAATTGTATGGGTGTTCGCCCACTTTCCTTCGACCTGTCACACACTCGCACCAACTTCGAGGATTTTGAACTTTAAAGCAAATTATTTAAAGTTTTAAATCGTATATAGTGTAAACACAGGTTGAGTTATTGCTGCAAGTAGTTGTTTAAGTTATGTAATTGTTAGATGTGCACCCACTGATGCCACAGATAGAGCATTAGACGTATGAAGATCTTCAGGGAAGTATTTATAAACCTACATAAGTTTATGTTATATTTACAACCGGGCCGCATGAATATTTGCTACTTTTGTAGTCTTAACAATTTAACTGCAAAAGACTATGGTTTGCCACAAATAATATATGATTTTTATAAACGAGTCGATAGAAGAAATAAAAATTTAAAAAAAAAATTGAATCGACTTCAATATCACTGAAAAGTATAAAATAATTTTAATATTATTGAAGTTGGTGTTAGCTTACCGGCTGTGTATATTTGGCACCAACTTCAATAATATTTAAATTATTTTATACTTTTCAGTGATATTGAAGTCGGTTCAATTTTTTTTTAAAAAGATTTTATTTTAAATTTTTAGTGATATTTTCATATATAAAGATTGAACCATCGAAAACCGTAAAATTATCTAGGTAGGTTATGATCACATTATCGTCTACATAGTTTTACATAATTCATGTTTCTTCAGAAAAAAATATCCGGTCGTAATGAAATTTGCATGGAATCATCATAGTAGTTTACTCTCTCGAATAAAAAAAGAATCATCGAAATCGGTTCATCAGAGCAATGTAATGGAGAACATCAGTTTTATGGTTTTTACCAGATAAATTCCTCCACATCGTTCATGGTCCTCCAGGAAGTTCTTATTCGGCTGTAATCAAATTCATACTGATTCAATACAGTGGTTTCTTCTTTCGAATAAAAAAGAATCATTAAAATTGGTAAATATTTGCCAGAGTTATGACCATTTTTGTCCTTAAAAGCGAGATAAAGTCATCTATATAGGCTTTCCTGCAGCTCTCAGTGCGCAGTCACCATTCTTGTTTTTTCAGGAACTACTTATTACTAAGCAATATTTTTTTTATGGGACCCAATCAATGGATTGAAGAATGGATGGAAGAAAGTTTTTACAAATCGGTTCATAATTGCCAGAGTTATGCGCGAACATACATAAAAAAATATATATATGTACAGACGAATTGAGAACCTCCTCCTTTTTTGAAGTCGGTTAATAAATTTAATGAGAGACAGGAAGACAAAGCTATACGGGAAAGTCAGCGATTAATAGACAAAGTAATCAAAACATTGGATGTAGACAAGAATAATGTCTAACAAGAAACATTACATATAAATTAGACGGACCCTATGCACGTGAAATATAAAAAGTGTTACAGCCAGACCAGTAAATTATAAACCATGTAAATCATCTAATGAGGACGCCACTATCGTACTTTAGAATATTATAGTCATTTTATCAAGAAGAAATTAGTTCCGATTATATCCGCAACATGGCGAAGATTTTTATTTTTCTTTTATCATACAGCCTATGATAGTTACACCGACTGTTTTAAAAAAATGCTGGTTGCTATTTAAGATCGAAATTCAAAAGTAAACAAACATGGTTTTTTTTTTGTAGACACCAACAGTGTGCAGGTTGCAACAAAGCGTGCGCGCGATTGTATCGAGTGGCGCCCGCGTTGCTTCATCGCGCAGCGTTGGCCAACTTGTATGCACCGGTGGATGTTCGCGGTAGGGCTGACAGATACATAAAAAATAAAATAAAACTTCGACTAGAATCAAGGACCTAAACAGAAAGCTGGGTTAGTCTAACAGGTCCAGGTCTTTTTTTTTAACGCTGTGGGGATCCACAGCGCATATGCAACGGGACAATACTTCTAGCTTTCTGGACACCTTGCTATTGTATTGTAAGATTTGTATTTGGTCTTCTGTGATACATATATCAATAAAATTAGTCCAATGTAACTATCATTGATAAATAAATAAAATGTAAGACGTCGATTTGATTCAAGTATATAATACAATAAACAGTACAGTCACAAACTACTGAAGTGGTCTGTGGCTGCAGTACAATAGAGGATCACGTTTATAATATGTTCGATATGTAGGACGACCTTCACATTAAGTTTGACAACCCTAAATTGAGCTAGAAATTCCACATAAAATACATAGCTGTTTCTTCTAGTCGTAACAATTTACTCGTCGTGCGCCGTTACTATGTAATTTTGTTTTGATCTAACATCAGCAGCGCATCTTAGCGCGCATGATTATCATTAGCCGAAAGATGTCCACAGCTGAACAAAGGCCTCCTCCTTAAAAAGGGAAGGGTTCCCATAGTCCCCACGATTCGCAAGCGTCTTGAGGATCGCAGGATAGGTAATTTACTAGTAGCACGCTCCTGCCTGTCTTCTTCTTTTCCCAGTCACCACGTCTGCTTATGAACTTACAAAAGATGCAATAACTCCTTACCCTAAGGTTTTTAACGCCTGTGATACCTTCTGGTGAGATCAGCATTTCTGCAGCGGGTTGCGGAAATCCACCATATATTATTATAGACAACACTAATTCCAATCGTAGTCTATTGCTATTTAATATATTACCTCTCTCTTATCCTAATTTTGTATACTAATTCACTACAATACACTTATGTTTATACTTATATGGTTTATGTATATTTACCAATATTCTACACTAATTATTATTATTTTGTTACCTATCTATATATTTTCTTCCGTGACTTCACTTATCTGGTCCTATCTGAAAATCAGCGCTGTAGCATCATATTCTTGCTGCAGCAACAAGCTGAGATAGGAGCCATTTTTGACATCGCACAGCTTGGTACCAAAGAGGATCTAATATACTACTTGGTACTGTACTGGCTTAAAGTCACCTTAAGGTCAGTCTCTGTTATGTCCTACGTTTAAGACTTATTGTAAATCTTTCTCTTTTGCACCATTGTATGTCTCTTTTTTATCTTCTGTGTGTTTAATGTTCACTGGGTACCTTGTTTTGTGTATGTCAAAATAAATAGTTTTCTTCTTCTTCTTCTTCTTCAATTAGGTAACTTAACGGGAAGAGATGGTTGGGTGCTATTCTTACCCGGACACACCACGGATCATGTAATACTAAGTATTAATTTTACATTATCACTCTATAGTTAATGTATGTAGTTTTTTTTTTCATTAAACAGCTGTAAATGTAAATTCGTATTAAATTATTTAAAGATGTCACTTTTTGGCGATAATTGAATAATCAAAAACGTGTTTAGCGATTAATCAGTATCATTTTGCGTAAAAATATTTTTATCAGTGATATCATTGACCTGACGATCCAGGTAAGAAAAACCGGTACAATGTCACCTATCATAAAAATTTGGACCTGTCCAGGTTTGGGTTTTTACCTGTTTTGTGACATTTTATTATTATTAATTTGTTTCAGGTTATTTTCCAATAATAAACGTGATCGCAGCGCCTAAGTATTTTAATGCAATAATAATAAATACTTCAAATTATTTATATTACGGCTCTAAGTTTCGTAAAAATATGTTTTTGTGCAACTTGTCGAAGAGACTAGAATGTTCGGCCTACCATCAACCATCGATAAGTACGCCAGTCCACGCATAGTTTTGCATTGTATTGCCTCAGGCCACCTGATATATATTTAGAGCCCAGTTTTCAACTACCTAAATAGTAATGTCCTCCTGGCCAATACGGCAACAGCGGCCAGTCTTTCACAAGATCAGCTATCTATGCGGGAGATATTATACTGCACAAGATATTATACTTATCATCAGCGGAAAGACGTCCACTACTGAACAAAGGCCTCCTTCTTAAAAGGGAAGGCTTGCCATAGTCCCCACGCTTGACAGACGTCTTGGGGATCGCATTATAGGTGGTATGTAATTCAATAGAAAGACCCGTGCCCGTCTTCTTATTTTCCTTTAGTTGCCTATTACAATACCCAATGGAAGGAGAATGGGTGAGTGCCCCATGGATAATATAATAGGTACTAAGTATTCATTCTACATTGTCACTCGATAGCTAGTTAATTTATGTAGTTTTTTTTTTCATTAAACAACTGTAAATGTAAATTCCTATTAAATTATTTAAAGATGCCACTTTTTTCGATAATTGAATAATCAAAAACGTGTTTAGCGATTAATCAGTGTCATTTTGGGTAAAAATATTTTTATCAGTGATATCATTGACCTGACGATCCAGGTAAGTACGACTGGTACAATATCACCTGTCATAAACGACGATGTCGTGTGTTGACGGGCCTGTTGGTCTAGTGGTTAGTGACCCTGTCTGCTACCCAACAGGTCGTGGGTTCGATTCCCACCAGGTGTCTGGGTGTTTTATCTATATAAGTATGTATTTACAAAAAAAAAAGTATATATGTATTAGTATCAGTTGTCTGGTTTCCATAGTACAGGCTCTGCCTAGTTTGGGATCAGATGACCGTGTGTGAATTGTCCCAGGATATTATTATTATAAAAGATTGGACATGTTCAGGCCCAAGGTTTGGGTTTTACCTGTTTTGCGACATTTTTTTATTATTAATTTTAACTCATTTTCCAATTTTAAACGTGTTCGCAGCGCCTAAGTATTTTAATGCAATAAAAATAAATACTTCAAATTATTTATAGCGGTCATGCCCTAAGTTTTGTAAAAAATATGTTTTTGGGCAAGTTGTAGATGAGACGAGAATGTTCGGCTGAAAGGCAGCACGCCAATCCAAGCTTAGTTCTTGCACAGCAATTGTACCCACATGCCTTGAGTGGTTTGTAGACAGAGGCCTTTTAAATTAATATCAACAACCATGCGTCTTAATACGAAATTTCCGTCTTTTTTCCCCGGACCTATGGGGATCAATCGGGATTGTGGGATTCTTACCTACTAAAACCCCCGGGGCTGTAGCATCGGCATGAGAGGGGTGTCCCGGGCTCTCCGGTGGTATCTGCACCAGGAGCCCCTCAGTACCTTGCCTTTGAGTCTGCCGCCGCCGCGCCGCCGGGAAGCGCATTACAGCCCCCCGGGAACCAGACACGGCGCTCACGAGGACGGGGGTCGCAACCCCGCCGCCGTCCTCCTCTGAGTCGCCGACACACTCAATGGACATCTTAGCAACTCCAAAGAACATAAAATGTCCTAATGCAACGCGTCCGCGTGTCGTAAGGTGGTAGTCTTAGTACAAGTAATTACTCAGTCGAATGCTCTAATTATGCATTCGTCTGGTGCCATTTCTAATGTTTACTAATTAGTCAACACAGCAAAGCGTTCTGCAATATTTTGCTCTTGACAAAAGTGTATGACATCATTTTGCTAATGATGCCAATTATTGCCAAGTTATCCTGGTAACACTTTCTACTCGCTGTAAGATCAGGTCAAATCTTAATCGTTATAAAGATATACTTGGAAATTAGAACTCTATGTCATCTATGTTCTAGGTTATAAAAAATAAAGAATATTTGTGTGCTGTAATCGATACGGCCACAGCCGCCAATCATTCACAAGTTCAGCCATCTACGCGGGAGATATTATAGTACACAAGTGCTTGTGTATACAGAAGTCACTCTCTCTTCCTTTAGTCTGACAATCCGATGGGACGGAAGACCGACACTATCGGGGACACATCAGTCGCAGGGCCAACCATTTCACATACCTATGCGATGCACGCGCTATGTTTAAATTTAGACAACCGGATACCAGCCCGTATAATAATCCGCAGGATGCAAATAATTTTTCATGTTTTTCTGGTAGCACTTACGACAAAGATTTAAATAATCTGTATAATATGATGTTATCTTGAAGAATACGCTGTCAAAAAAGAAGATAAGAAGTAGGGCAAAGGAGTTCTACTGGCCACCTGGACAGCCGCGACCATTGAAGCTGGTAAAGCTACGAACAAGGATGACTGAGCCCAAATAATCGACGGATAAGGTGAAGGTAGAAGAAGATAAGAGAGCTGAAGGTAGTTTAATTACGGTAGACTGGCAGAAAATGCCTAAGGCATTAAGTCCGCCTATGTACAATTGTGCATGAAGAATAAATAAATTAAATAAATAAATAAATTACGGGTCTTAAGTGTAGATCGAAACAGTGACTAGAGACCTAAAAGCGTTAAACGTGCAGTACACTGACTGCAGTAAAACTTGACTCACTGCGAGCAGTGTAGTGTATGTATTGCCAAGGTGACGTATTTACACCTTATTTATCTAGTTGGTATAATTAATAATTAGTATAATTATGAAGCGTCCATAAAAAATCATATGACTGAAATACTAAACTATTTAGGTTGTTTGCGCAAGCTCTGACAAAAACAAATAATGTATGAAAGTTGTATTTTATTTACATGTATA
Organism: Furcula furcula; assembly: GCA_911728495.1. Taxonomy (NCBI): domain Eukaryota; kingdom Metazoa; phylum Arthropoda; class Insecta; order Lepidoptera; family Notodontidae; genus Furcula; species Furcula furcula. The sequence continues at coordinate 23,510,537 of OU452258.1, forward strand.
CTCGTACGTCTATGTTGAATTGAATAAGCAATATACATGTAAGTAGGTTAGGCGTGCAGTCTGTATGAGGTGAGTCAGTGGTTCTAAACATATAACATTATGTCCCAAATTCAGTTTGACGAACACCACAAATTACTGTAGTATTTAAATTCTGCCAGCATTTTAAACAACTTTGGATATGAAAGCAATAATCTCAATCACATGGATAATGAGCATTTACACATATGTCTACAGCATACGTGTTGTCTCACCAAGTGAGACCAATATATAAATATGTAAGATATCCTCTACCTAGTAGAGCCGATCCATTTTGTTAGCTATTTGTAGTTCCACGTACTATAATTAAATATACTTACAAATATCAAATTTCGCCCTAGAATCAGTACGCAACATTCATTGAACTGTTATTTGCTAATATAGTGGGCAAAGAGAAACTTCTGACGTTACGCTATAATTCATTGAAGTAATAAGATGTACAAGTATATTTACGTACCTCTAAGCAGAGGAAAGCCATTTATCGATCCTTGTTATGTCGCAGATAGGTTAAAATTAAGTTACACCTACTAATCACTTTACGTTACACTTTGGTATCGTATAATAATTATCTTTGTAATACCTTAAAATTAGCTATTATTTCTTATTGATCTTTCTTTTCTTTTATTTTTTGTTTATTATTATTTGCGCTTGGCATTCCGTGATGCCAGTTTTAGGTACTGCCCGAATACCAGCGCTACTCTATATACAATATAGAGCAGCAATATGCTGAGGCAGAGCCCTGTTTATCCACACACAATTATTGAAACCTGTTATTATTTTGTTATTTTGTATATGTGCTACGTAAGTGTTGGGGAAATAAATGCTTTTCTTCTTCTTTCTTCTTCTTCTAATACTAAGTGTTTGTCGTTACAGAATTGAGCTTCAATAAAAAGTTAAGCAACCGCTGCCCTAAGATCGATACGCGTCTGTTGTAACGCTCTCGGCCAAGCCGGATGCGTATCTCAACCTTTACGTAAGCTTGCTTGCCCGCTTGTCGCCGGCGCCGGCGCTCTGCCGGTGACCTTGGCTCATGAACGATATACATATTTTCGATTACATACCAATGCTTTTAATTGTACAAGTTTGCCTTTTAGTTCGACGGTCTCTCGCTCAACAAATTGTTGCGAAAATATTTATACCTGTTTATTTAGTCGTTATCTTTTTGTTCTGTCAATATATTTTAATTACTCAGAGTCTGTAGTCGAGGAATATAAAGACCTATATTTAAACTTACAATGCAGGGAACGAGTGATTGGAATGTACTACTAGCAAGTTTTTTGCAGCCCATAGTTGCGTAAATGGCAATAAATTCGCCCCATTACATGGGAGGGGAGTCAATATAGTTTGGGAAACATAGATGTAGTTATTTGCTCTATTAGCGCACCTGTGTAGCAAGGTTTTTTGGGACTAATCTATCCATTCATTACTATCTCTGTTACTCCTGTAAGCAAGATCTACAGTGATTACCAATTAACACAGGGATTTGCCGAACGAATAGTATGACCCCGAAAAACGCGAACAATGCAAAACAATTCTTACAATGTGGCCTACTAAGAAAATAAGATAATGTTCTGACATGTAAAGAGTGCTGTGCCACTATACAGGCTGTCCCAGAAATGGGGTATCAAGCCGGTAATGACGCATTGTGCAACCCACAAACAATCAATCAATTTGTGAAAGAAAATAATGAAAAAAGTCAACAATTTTTGCCGTGTTTGAAATTTTTTTCGCATACTTTACTATCAATACCCTTGCCGGGACACCCAGTCCACATGAGCAATGCCCGATACATGTAAAAAGTCGGTCCCGTTGGATTAAGGGTAAGGAAGATAGCGTGCACTTGTGTCCACGCACTTATGCTCTATCATATCTCCCACGTAGACGACGTCTTTTAAAAGATGTCAATCTTTCACAAGACCAGTCAGGATATGACCGAAATGTAATTTTATATAGTCCGGATCGGAAATGGATCCAAAAGTATTTCAACAACTCTACTGCAAATATTGGATTGCTATGGTAGTTTCAGACATAACACTCTGCACATAGAAATTATCCGTTATTATTGCCTCAACCGGGCAATAAATGGCGGCCTGCCATTGCGTTATTTCGTCATTATGGCCAGCGCATTGATACTGACCTAGAGCGTAACAAATTCACTTGTTAGATAAAAGCCTTGGAATATATTCCAATATCATTTTTTAATATAAGCTGGTCTTTGACTACAATATCATTTGATGGCAACCAGAGATGCAGATTTGGATGGTATCGCATTAATACTTTTTTTTTGTTGTGAAGAAAACATTTGAAAAGTACACGGTTGCCATAAGGGCAAAGGCCGAGTTAGATGGAGAACGGGAGGAGATGGTTGAGTGTTATTCTTACACAGACACCTCACTGACAACGGGGATTTTAGTGTGTTCGATGTAAAATTAAACAGATTCACTTAATTTAAAGATTTGGTTCATGGATTCAATGGCTTATGGTGCATAGTTCCGAGAATGAAGAGACTATTAAATCAAACACTTAATTGTTACAGTTACTAAGAAATTATGTCATTTTTGACCAAATCCTTGAACTTTTATGTCTCACGTAATGTTCAATATGCTATTTTCTAAAAAAAAATATACTTTTAGTTACTAACATTGCCAGAACTTTAAATATTTATACAAGTTGTATTAGTTGTATGTCTAACATAGTATTGTATTGAATTAATAGAAAGGAACCAGGTATAAGTAACCAGGTATAAGGAACCAGGTATAATAAAGCAGCACAGTAAATAATTCTAAGCAGAACACAATAAACCTTCCATTTTACCGCATATCTTTTCAACCCTAGCGCGGGAAACAGCTGATAATTATTCATGATTTAAAAAGAATATATAACACAAAGCAATTAGTTACTATTTTAACATATTTGGAACGCGGAACCTGGCTATTTTGACATTTAAATGTAGAATCACAAAATGTCAAATTGTTTTTTTTTTTTATATCGAATAATATTTCCGACATAAATACAGAATAATTAAAAACTTACATCACTATTCAAATCAGCCGTGCCTATATAATAATTAAGATTTAAAATATATATAAAGAATATAATGTAAAAACTCACTTTTATGTTAATTTCTGTGACCGATACCACACAGGTCCGTCTGCGGTAGTTCACGATACTGACTGACCGAATGATTCAATTTGCTGACTGAAGGTGAATGCACTGAATGAGCGAATGTTTACTTGTTCGAGAACTTTTAAAAAAACAAAGCCTAACTTTTACAGTTCAATTAAACAATTTTCGTCTTTATTTTGAACTAAATAATGTATTTCTTGGTAGAAAAATCATTTTGACCCTTACTTTTGTATGCTACAGTATTGCTTTTAGAGTATAGTGTGAGAAAGTCATGACAAGTATAAGTCTTTGAGTAGGTTTTGAAATTCCTGATTGATAATATAAAATAAAAAGTTTCGCCAAATATTCTATCACTACACGAGAGGGCCAATTCTATTCATATCGTCGTGAATATAAATAAATAGTTAAAAAGAAAATTGTTGTATCGTTCTCTACTATACAAAATAACTCAATAAAGTTATACTTACATACTTTATGTAATTTTATTTAATATAAATCATATAAAACAATACACAAAGAGTTATTCATTAAGTAAAAAAAAGTTTTATTTTTATTAGTAATTACGATTAATAAAATTAATTATAAAGTTACATTGAAAACGGTGTATCTAATACCAATTGTAACTCGTTTTATGAACAGTACGCGACAGGTCGCCATGGCAATCGCGGTATGAGTTGAGACACCCCGCACACCTGTCATCGCCCGCGTGACCCTGGCAATGTGTGGGTGTGTGGTATGTCCCCTGCAAAATGCTGAGTGGGCTCCTTTTTAACGACTGATTGTTTTTATTTTATGTGTACCTACCAATTGTTATTTTATGTCGTTAAATAAATTTATTTCTATTCTATTATATTCTCCCATTGGCATGTTGACCGGTCGCGTACTGTAACAAGAAAACAGTCACATGGTTTTCGCTTTAAAAAATCTCGTACGAATTTTAATCGAGTCGGTTCCGTAGTAGGTGTTGCATCTCGTACGTAACGTCACCGTGACGCAGCCTCCTCTCGAGAGTACACACGACCTTGCCACGGCCAGTTCTCGCGCACAATGCCTCCGTGATGTGACGACTGCAATTGCATCATCATTGGTAACTCCTGTGTTTTTATGTCTATGAAGTGTCATAGTTGATGTTTCCTGGAAAAAATACTTGTTGATATCAAGATTACCCTGTCAAAAAGTCTGAGTGCCCAACTGGGAAGGTACTACTCCATTCAGAAGACTGCAAATACACCTTTGCGTAGCTTTGTGACCCTACAGTTACAGTAATACTTACTATATACTTCTATATACTTACTTACTATAAACTTGGAATGTATAGAGAACTCTCTGGCAACTCCAAGTGCAGCGTATTTTTTTTCTATAGAAACGCGTACTACGGGTACTATATAATGTATAGGCCTGGGTACGTGATCTAATAGTCCTTAATCACAGAAAAATATTCCTAGCGGAGTCCTTAATACTAAACCCTTTACCGGAGAAACTTAATTATGCGACATCTGTTGGTATATTTATAAGTTTGCCGTTTAAACGAATTTGAATTGATTTTAAGTATTCTTAAAAGATGGCGACGTTATTCGCCGAAATAAATATGCGCACAGGCAAGGTACCGAGGTGCTCCTGGTGCAAATCCCAGCGGAGGATCCAGACCCCCACCATCCCTCCTCATGTGCCAATTCGTCAGCCGCGGGGGTTTTAGTGGGTAAGAATCCCACATACCCCGGTTGACCCTCACAGGTCCCGGGGACCTGGAAGAAGGTTTCCCCCGCGAAAACAAAAAATAAAGAGAATTACATAGCTGGTGGCATCCTTTGATCTGCCGGCAGACGTACAGCGATAACCTCTGACACTGGGTCCATCTCCTTGTGTTGTTATACGCTAGTGAGCTTCAATCTACGGCTTTATCTCCTCTTGCTATCAAATAGGATCGCAGTCAAGTACTATTTTTAATATTAATTAAAAATACTGCTATGTGGCTATGTTTGATGGCGAGCTCGACGTTGAGCCACCCTTGGGTTCGAAGTCGACATTAACGCTGTTAAAAGTACGTATTCACTATCGCATTTCCGCTCGACGTCGAACTCACTATCAAACTGTTGGACCTTCAATAGTTTCACTAACACCGTAAATTCTCGTGGCGGTAAGCAAAGTTAGTGAATACGAAAACGCAACTCGCCGCTGCCGCAGCGTCGAGGTCGAATTTGTGTTGCTTAGAGATTGTGCTAATGCTAATCTAGCAACACAAATTCAAGCTCGACGCCGCAGGTATTTGTGTGACTCCAATAAAACTAGGAATTTTTCATATAAAAGACATCAACGCAGGTATGTCATAATGCCGTGTCAATTTCATTCTGCTTACGTACTTTGTTTATTATCTAGAACTACTAACTTACTAGTTAGATTGAAGTACAGTGAGTGAAGTACAAAGATCTATATAAGTATGCATTTACAAAAAAAAAAGTATATAAGTATTAGTATCAGTTACCTGGTTTCCATAGTACAGGGTCTGTCTAGTTTGGGATCAAATGACCGTGTATTTATTGGCCCAGAATTTTACTATCTCATTTTTGATACTTAAATATTACTATTGTAATAAATATTGTTACCCTAGAATAAATAAAATAAAATAAGCTTTGCTTTAAAATGAAGAGGTTTATGTCATTACAATACACAATTACATTATTTATTACATAAAAAATCTTTTATAATGATTCTAATAAAAAAATGTGTAATAATATAATACTATTATTGTACTACTTATAATAATCATTTTAAATTATGGGAAGCACCGATTATATATTCAATGGCGACATATTGGACAAATGACCGACGTGTGTAATTTACTCTGGACACCAATTATTATTATAGTATTTCATAACACGAGGTCATAGGGGAATTAAGGAAGGTTATGTTATATGTATAACTAGTTTCACAACAGAATAATACATTATTAGATACGTACAATAAGACAAGTTAATTCATCGTACCGGAATTAAATTGCATCGATTTTTGAACACGATTCATGATTATATATTTTATTGTCACTAGCGACCCACCCCGGCTTCGCATGCTTAACTCAGAAGACTCGGTTGCATTATATTGTTCTTTTTCTAGTTACTTATAAACTTAATTGTGTTTTTATACATATATAAACCTAGGGAAAAATCATGTAACTGGTGGCGAAAACAGCTTAACCACTTAATAATCCTTTGCGTGTTTAGGAGGAGTTACCGGATAGACGCGGAAAGTGACTTTTTTATGTAAAAATAAACACTTAAACAAAATATAATATAAATTCTATTTGAGGACTCTTATTCTTCTTGGTGCAGTATTACTGTTGGTGTACCACAGGGTGGCGTGCTTTCTCCTTTACTCTTCGCTATTTTTATTAATTCTATCTCTAATCGACTACGTTCATCCTACCACTTTTATGCGGATGATCTCCAAATATACACTCATATGCCTTTGGATAAGATGTCGGAGGCTATTGATACCACCAATACGGATCTTATGGAAATTAGTGAATGGAGTAAAGCTAATGGTTTAACTGTGAATCCGTCAAAGACTCAAGTCATTATTGCTGGCAGTTCTAGGATGACATCGCGTATTCAATGGGCACAACTTCCTGCAGTAATATTTGATGGCACCACAATTCCAGTAAGCAAAAAAGTCAAAAACCTAGGAATTTACATTGACATGAATTTAACCTGGGGCCCACAACTTCAGGTCAGTCGCAAACTTTGCATCTGCAGGCTCGTTGAGAATATTGCGTAACTTTCTACCTATTCCTACTAAAATTGCGCTTGTGCAATCACTTTTACTTCCTTTACTTGATTATGCTGATGCCAGCTATCTTGATCTTACTGAAGACCAGTTGAACAAACTCGAGCGGCTTCAAATTTTTTGCATACGATTCATATTTGGCCTCCGTAAATATGATCATGTCTCCGAATTTCGTGCAAAGCTCGGGTGGTTGCCAATTCGACTTTGCCGGAATACACATATTTTATCGCTTTTATACAGTATTCTATTCAATCCCATAACTCCTTCATATCTTAAAGATCGTTTTGAATTCTTGCATTTAACATTTAACACATTCTAGGTGCTTGAGGTCATCAGAGAACTTAGAGTTGCAAATACCAGTGAATTATGTTTCACAGTTCGGTCCTTAGCAACTTATAATGTTTACTTATTGTAGTTATGCGTCCTTACTACTAGCCTTGCACGGAATGATTTAAAGTTTTTTTTTTTTTTTTTCGGGTACTTAAATATTTTGTCACCTCACCGCCTCTTATAAGACGGCCCACCCGCAGTGTGTCTTCAATGTTTGTTTCCGTGCTCAAGCCTTCGCACGTCTCCAATCCAAAGCTCCAAGTGTATTTAGTATTAAATAAAAATAATTAAATTAGTAGAAAAAGTGAAAGTCAAGAACCGGACAACTGAGAGGCGACGCCGCGACGTCGGGACAACGGAGAGGTGCCGCCGTGGGGGTGACGTCGGACGACTCTTCGTCTTCGGGAAATGGATCTTCGTGCACTATTTAAATTGTGTTCGTACGAATCGAGCTTCCATACAGGGTCGTCTCACACGTACATAAAGAACACATTTACGGTTAACAGCGATACCCCACCAGCGGGTAGTTGTCGCCCCACCAGCGGGTTTGACGTTTTCGCTGTGTTCAGACGATGCGAGCTTCCAATACAACCGGGGTCGTCTCTGTCGTAGTGTTGAACACGTTAACCGTATAGTGCGTTACACAAAAGCGATGCACACTCCTGTAGTTGTTGTTTTCGCTGTGTTCATACGATGCGAGCTTCCAATACAATCGGGGTCGTCTCTGTCAAAGATAATGAACACGTTCACCGTTATAGTGCGATACGTCAGCTCTGCAGATGTGATTATATATTATGTGAGTATTTACGGTTCATGCGATGCACACACCCAACATCGGGTAGCTGTTGCTTGCGCTGTGTTCATACGATGCGAGCTTCCAATACAATCTGGGTCGTCTCTGTCGTAAGATAATGAACAACTTTACAGTCATTGTGCAATACACAATGTTCATGTGAGTATAGGTCTTGCTGCTGGTATGTCAGTATGGCATGTTTCTTTACGGTGCGTGTTTCCACACCGTGTCGTCCCATTTGTACAAACAATGTACATCATCATCATCATCATCACCAGCCGGAAGACGTCCACTGCTGAATATAGGCCTCCCCCTTACAATGTACATATGTACAGATAAATGCGATACGCATTCCTTATTGCGGGTAATTGTTGCAAACACTATTATGAAATGCATGCCGCCAACACATCTGGGAACATATAATCCGATCATTATCATCAGCCAGACAAAATCCACTGTTGAATATACGAAGACGTCCATCTTGGAACGTCACAATTAACTGTAATTTGCTACTACCATCCACCAGTTGCCTGGGATTCGTACAGTATCGTCAGATATAATTCTATCTGTAGGTACTCCTAATTATCGGAATACGTCGTGCGCCACTGGACGAGATGAGTAAATAATTAAGAAGTTATAATAACAATACTAATATTTTTTCACAGTAGAATTAATAAGACTTCAAAACTTCGTAGTTCGTACTGCAAAGTGGTATCTAGCAGATCCGAGGCGGACTGGCCGCGGCGGGCTTTACCACAGGCTCGACGAGATCCTGGCCGGCCTACAGCCGAAGCATCCGTGAGCACCACCGTGGAGCTGCAGTAAGTAGCCTCTGAACTTATGGGACAGTACGCCGCGCCGCCGGCCGCCGGCCGCCTCCTACACTTATTATAAATACTTAGTTGAAAATAACTATTGATAAATCTGATCTAGAGAACAAAACAATCGTCATATTATTAATTAGTCGTTAATTTAGCTAAATGTATGACCTTGATGACTATATTTATGGTTTAACTTTATGAACAATATAGTTACAATATTTGAATACTTATGACAAAATTGAGGACGAATTTTTTGTCATACATAATTCGTTGTAGTTCCAGTACATACACATACATACATAGTTCTAGTTCTAGTTTCTAAATTAAATGGTCATAAAATATTGAATACTACATTAAATCTGTGTAGTAAATTCATAAAGTTCGATATTTCCAAAAATAAATAATAATAATGAAGTAAAAGTATATACAGGGTGTTTCAAAAACCCTGTCCAAACACAGTTAGTCTTATTGTATTATCTTAACACGATCATTTTTACGTGATATTTCTTTTAACTAAGGCATATATATGTATATATATATATATGAACCAATAAACAGCGTATTTAAAAAAAAAAAAAGGGAACTCTGTTCGAGCTTATCACTGTGTCATAATTCAATTATATATTTATATAATCCACACAGTTAAAAAAAAAAAAAAACTTGTTGGATATTTCATTTGGATCTTTCCTGATATATTTTATCTACCAGCGTTGTGGAATATTCCTCTTATAAGTTTGATGTGCCTTTTAATGTGTAATAAACCACAAACAAACTGTCTTGAGTAACTTATATGCTTTGTCTACAATAAACACAAAACTATCTAGTTCACGCCCTCTATTCATACATTGAATTGAGCAAAATACATTTTGCTTCTAAAGATTTTTGAGATTGACAACGACCATATCAGTATTTTTTACTACCTATTAATTTTAGTTGTTACTATATTTTTGGAGATAGGAACTATTTTTGAACTCAAATATATTGGTCGTGTTTACTAGTACTTACTATTACCATCCCTTGGTAATAATAATAATAAAAAATAATAAAAAAAGAACTGTTGGGTAATTTTCATTGTTTTTTTATGCCCTGGTTGCGAGTTCGATCCACATGCAAAACAGATTTGTCTGCGTGAAAATGTCTTCAGCGTTATTTGTCTATACAAAATATAAAAACATACCTTGGCGTATTTGTTTGTATAAGGTCCAGATATGAGTATCTTACCTCTGATTTTAACCGTGATTAATAAACCAAACGGAAGGTCTAAGGTTTTTCTTTGATAAGTCTGTTCTAAACGCTATACATAATTATTTGCTTCATATATTTATATGAACACCAAACAATTATTTAGATATTTGTATTTTCCACGTAAACTAACATTAAGGTAAAGGAGAAAATATACTTAGATAAGGTGCTTAATGGTAGAAAATAAAATACACATTAAGTACACCGTTTGTAATATGGAGACTTTAAGTGTTTTCCCTATTTTTAAAACTACTGCAAAAAAAAAAAATATAATAAAGAACTTAAATCCTTTTTGGAACAGTAATCGAGAACAATGACTAGATACCTACATTTAAAATTACGTACGGTAATGACTGCATTAATTAAAGACTGTGACTGTTGTGTATATACCTACCTACCTTTATAGCACCTAAATGTACTAAATAAATAGCGATCACGACCATGCTCTGCTTACAATCTTCTTTAAGTTATTAGCGCCTCCTGTACGGGCGGTATAGTTAGTATGAAATAAAGAACTTTAAGTTCGATGTATGACTGTTGTAATATCCTTTTTAAGAGATATAGTAACGGTCATTGATATTACAATCAGCTGACAGCTGATAGATACACATTAATCATAAAGATAACTTTTACTGTTATGAATGAAATACAAGTTTGTTCATGAATTACAAATTATTGCTTACCTATTGTCAAGGTGATATGTTCACTAATGTTTTCTGTTGTGCACCGTGTTAATTAAATAATTAATTTAAGGTTTTTCTAACTTTTCTATGTGGCCTGTGTGGCCTTTAGGAACATTTACGTTCACAAACTGATATTTACTTACATTATTTATATATATATTTTATACATATACCTACTCGTATATATTTTTCGGTTATTGATTGTACAAAATAATTACGAAAATAGACTTCAATTTCAGTCATTGTCTAATGGTGAGGTTATGCATATTTCCTTTCAAATATGTTTTATAAGGTGCATTTGCGCGTTTTTACAAGACAATGATTTATTGCCACTGTTGACAGGTTTTGAGGAGAGATTTTTCTTGATACGACTTATCTATTCTTAGGTATTTAACCCTAATGTATAATTTTGCTTGCGGTTCCTCTGCAGTATTAATATTACGATTGGTCATTGAAGATAATCTACCATCCTCGACTGCGTCACCGCTTTCCACCAGGTGGGACTGTGGTGAAACACTGGCTTATATTGAATAATAAAAAAAAAACTTCTTTATTACGTTCTTAATACTTACGTATGGATTTTACTGTTGGCTAAGTGTAATATTATATTATAAGAGTCGTAAGGAGTTAGACTCTCTCTTTTGATATTTAAAACAAAAAGGAAAATCTAGTGCCTAATATTATGTGATGCTTTTACAGAGATAAATGAATTTGGATTTTTAGGGCATAACTTGTATTATATTACCTATTCCCCCAAATCATAATAGCTAACTATTCACATTTTATAGATCTAGACTCTAAACATCCTACAATAAGTAAACATTATAAGTTGCTAAGGACCGAACTGTGAAACATAATTAAGGATCAAACGAACTTACCCTTACGTGAAGTTCGATCATAATTATGTGAACAGTTCGGTCCTTAGCAACTTATATACTCCCCTCCCTTTTACACATCACCCGACCCAAGGATAAAATGTGAAACGTTTTTCCTACTCTAAACATAATGAAGACACACTGCGGGTGGGCCGTCTTATAAGAGGCGGTGAGGTGACAAAATATTTAAGTACCCGAAAAAAAAAAAAAAAAACTTTAAATCATTCCGTGCAAGGCTAGTAGTAAGGACGCATAACTACAATAAGTAAACATTATAAGTTGCTAAGGACCGAACTGTTCACATAATTATGATCGAACTTCACGTAAGGGTAAGTTCGTTTGATCCTTAATTCTACAAGCTATTTTGATAAATCCTTTTCAGTTCAGGCTGCCCGCCTGTGGAATACTCTGCCTGTTCCTATTAGACGTGCTCAGACTCTGTTATCATTTAAACAGATGGTAAAATCGCACTATTCTTCAACTACAAATTAGACATAATTGTTACCATGTTCTACGATTTGTTACACATAATATATATGTATATATATATATAAATATATATGTCGGCAGATGGCCATCACCCCCTGATTCCTGGCGTATCACGGAACATCAGATCCCCGGGTATTGACCCCAGGTTCCCCAATAACAAACGATGACTTGAATGATTATACAGTCGTTTATTCTCAGATCACATTTGTAACAACGGTTTACTCTAAAGACCACAATCCAGAGGGGACTGCGGAAAGCATCCAGCGACGGCGACTGTTTCACCCAATATGGCGATGGCGCCGGCCGGCCCCTGAGTTTTGTTAGCACGCGCAAGTCACACCGCCTGACGTCTACTCGCGGTACTGGCCTCCGAGTAAACCAGCCTTCTTGGTTCTTCCATATCCCGACATATATAGTTGTTTGGGCGTATTAAAGTAATTTTACTATTCATGTAACACCTCAGATATCAAAAATCCAAACCGCAAAACTATGTTTGTTTGTCGAGGTTTATTTAGGATTACTAAAAAACTGTACTACATCATCATTTTATTTTTCCTATAAAATATAGATTACCCATATACTATTACCCATAATTATATCATATTTTTTCCGCCACAAATTTCAAAAATAAGGGGCAACGGTATTTTTTTTTACATTTTTTATTATCAGCTAAAAACTACGTGACATAAACCAAAATAAAAATCTGTTTTGAGATGTTCAAATGAAGCCCTTTCATATGATACCCAACTCGATATAGTAGTCTTACTTTGAAATTTTGATGACCCATTTAGGGGTCTAAATGGCTTCATTATGAAAAAAGTAAGAGAAAAAATATACTTTTTTTATTTGCGATGAGGTTGGATAAGTAAGATCTAACACTATTCCAAGTTTCAAATCGATAGCATCAGTGGTTTCTGAAATATATAGGTATGACAGACGGACAAACAGACGAAGTCAGATCTTTTCAGGGTTCCTTTTTTACCTTTTAGGTATGGAACCCTACAAAATGAAAACCAACTGATTGACAGATTCAATTTGGGATCTGGGATTGTCGTTCGAAGCACTAACTTATATTGAGCAGAAAATATACCTGTGATGAGGTCTCCAGGAAGGTGGGGCTGCGTGGCCAGCCACTGCCGAAGCTTCTTTATGTCTTCTGGAGTTATTCCAGTCTTCTTTTTGTATTCTTCTTCTAGAGGATACTGTTTTACCACCACTTCAGACATGCTGCGAGGCAAGGAGATATAATTGTATTTTTTTTAAATCTACTAAGATGGCCAAGCAAGTGTACGGCCCGCCTGATGGTAAGCAGCTATCGCAGCCTATAGACGCTAGCAACACCAGAAAAATCACTAGCGTGTTGAGCTTGAAAGGGCTCCGATACCTGACATACAGGTTTTTCTAGTACAGACACAGATTATAATGTATTTTTATCGTAAGAAACATACAGTCAGAATCAGAATCATTTATTTGCAATGAATGTAGGTAACAAATAAAGGTGGTGTAGGCATTATACAATTTGGATCCATTACATTCTACCTTTTGGCATGCAAAATATAGTCATAGGTAAGTTTAGTAATAATTGAAAATGTCATACTTTGATACTATTACCACAGTCTATAAACCAATACAGTCGTCCAACGAAGCCGTCTAGATATGGCAATCATGCGGGGTGTGAGGGGTGAGACGTGGGCAGGCGCTCCCGAGCTGCGTACGCTGCTGCCGCCAGAATTAGTTAGTAGCTCGGGACATAACTTTTAGGGCTGACGCGTATTTGTTTTAATTAACCGACTTCAAAAAAAGAAGGAGGTTCTCAATTCGTCGTGTATGTATTTTTTTTGTAAGCAGTTATAATGGTTTATACTACCTGTGCTGTGTGAGAGAGATATTATTTTATACATTTTCAATTCCAAAACTGTGGATATTTTCTTTTTTCATGAAAATTTTATAGGTGTCATTTTCGAGATTTCTCGGGGTGATGATTATGAGAATGGTATCCATTTTCAAATCCAAAATGGCGGATATTTTGTTTTTTCAAAAAAATGTTATTGGTGTCATTTTCGCGGTTTCTCGGGGTGCTGATTACGAAAATGACACCCATTTTGAAATCGAAAATGACTGATATTTACCATATTTTATACATTTCATTAACAGAAATTTCAAATCCAGAAAATATACAAACTGAATCTAGCATACGCACCTAGCCGAAACAGCTGGGTGGCTTTCTACTACACAGGGAAAATACGATATACGATTTAGTCGATGTTCAACTACTCAGATGTGCCTAGCAAAACAGAATGAACTACATACCCTAGATTGCGTACAGCACACGATGAGCTTTCCAACTTCGATTGTCCAAGAGCCGGCTCTGATGTGGTACTGGAATTCGTTCTTGTGGTACAAATTATCACTCGCGTAGGGATTAGATTCTCTTCAAGAGGTAAGAGACCGAGGAGACCAAGAAACACTCCCGTGCGACGGTGGTTTGGTGCTCCACACGTATAGCTAACGCTCCAACAATTTGAATAGTACGTAGTGCATCACAGTTCGTGCGCGACTGCGTTTTGCTATTGCTTATCGAGTAACGAACTTCGATTTGAAACAAAATATTTAAATTACGTTTAGTTGTGCGGTAACGAAACACTGAAAATATTTTTCAGTTGGCCATTTGTAATAAACGATTTGGAAATTTATTATGTAATATATTACATAACATTGTAAAACTCTATTTGAATTTGTCTCCACGAAATGTCTATTTGTATTTCTTTTCTTAGTATGAAGAACTTCAATAAATAAAGTAAATATAAACAAAGAAATCATAACCATCCCGTGCGCTAATAGAAATTTATTTAACTTAGTATTTTACTATCACCAAATAAGTAATAATACAATATTTAAAGTAAATTATGAAAACAAATTGTGACAACCCTGCGTGCTACGGAATACTTTTACTCAAACATCAAAGGCTTCAACCCACTGTATTAGTTTGTACACTGTGCTATTACAGTCTATTTTGAGTCACTAAGTAAGTACTATTCAAAATCATTTTAAACTATATCTAAACAATATAAATCATTAAATCATCAACGGTAATCCTTTTTAACAATATAAGTAGAAATAATTAACACAATAGGTCAAAAAAAAAATTGTATTTAAATAAAGAAAAAAAAGAAGTCCAAGGATTCATTATAATTAAATTAATTACATCGAATAGAATACACGCCACCAACATAATACACAATTTAATTTAGTATTAAATAAATAAAAAATCAAGCATTTATTGTGTTTTTATACATTATTCAAGATTGTCATTTAAAAAGTCATTATCTGAATAATAGCACTTTTCAACTAGTAATTTATATATGTAGTTAATTTTAAAGATTATGAGTTGTTGTATAGGTTTTGGTTCATTTTAACAAATAATTCTACTTCCAGTATATGTATATAATGAAGGGGAAGTGATAGCTTTAGGGATTTAAACATAGGAACGCACCTGTCAGTTGATTTAATACCAGGCGTTGACCTTATGCAATATTTTTGGGCTCTGAATATTCTTTCTCGTTCACTGCAGTTACCCCAAAAAACTACCATATATCTTAGTGTAGAAGCAACCAGACCATGATACGCTATGATAAGAGTATCCAAATTAAATTTTTTGATAAATTATAAAGAATATAAGGTGTTCTACTCAGTTTCTTGCAGACCTCTTCTGCCTGCTGTTTCCAAGTCAGCTGACTGTCAATGTATTGTAATGTATTGTACCTAAAAACTTAGCAACATTTGTTTTGTCTACATTTTGTCCCTTGTATTGAATGGTTAAAGTGTCAGGAGTGATCCGTTGGTAAAAGTGCATTATTTTTGTTATTTTTTTGCAAATTAGATTATTAGTGCATAGCCAATTTATAATTGTTTTTAAAGTATCGTTAATAGTTTTTTCATAGTGTACTTTTTCATCTCATTTTACTGTCGCCGTGCTGTTGGTGAGGTGAGATTTTATAAGGTTGACATTTCCTCTTATGCCATAAACGTTCAAGATTTTTCAACAGGATGTCGTTGTCAACGTAATCAAAAGCTTTAGTCATGTCAGTCAAAATAGCGCAAACTGGTGTTTTAATGTCAACATTTGTCATTATATTTTGTTATATTTATATTTGTACACATATATCTGCAATGTTTTCTTTATGACTAATTAATTGTTCTTATTAGATATTAAGTCCTTGTTACCTGTGTTCTACCACCTAGTAAATGTATAATTATAATAATGTTCTCCTGGCCGATACGACCACAGCGGCCAATATTTCACAAGATCAGCCATCAACGCGGGAGATATTACAGTTGACAACTGCTTGCGTAGACACAAGTTCACTCCATCTTCCTCTATACCTCTCACAACTAAATACTACATAGTATTTTTTTGAGCATAAAAATATGTTTTTTGCGTGTTCGTACGTCTGTATATAAACATGTTTTTGGGTATTAGGTATGCGACCATACCTAATAGGTACTTATGCAGCTTATGGTGAGACTTCGTCTGTCTATCTGTCTGTCGTCTGTCTCACACCTATATATTTCAGGAACCACTGACGCTATCGATTTGGAACTTGGAATAGTGTTAGATCTTACTTACCCAACCTCATCGCAAATAAAAAAAAATAACTTTATTCTTGATTTTTTTCGAAATGGATCATCAAGTGAGACTACTATATCGAGTATCGTGTGAAGGGGCTTCATTTGCACATTTCAGGTTTGCACGTTTTTTAGTAATCCTAAAAAACCTCGATAACCAAACTTAGTTTTGCGGTTTGTTTTTTTTTTGCTGTCGGAGTTGTTAGACGAATAGTAAATTAATTTTAATCCAAAACAGGTATGAAACCCTCGGTGTGCGAGTCTGACTCGCACTTGACCGGTTTTTTTTTGTTAAGCTTTAACTATTAATTTTAACGAGATAAGAGGCAACTCGTTCGTTTGTAAATGGGTGATACTTGTGGGATGACTTAATAATATACATTTTCACAAAAAAGTAATATGTCGGGGCTAGTCTCCATTTTGTTTCTATTTTAATTAAAACAAACCGCAAAACTAAGTTTGGTTATCGAGGTTTTTTAGGATTACTAAAAAACGTGCAAACCTGAAATGTGCAAATGAAGCCCCTTCACACGATACTCGATATAGTAGTCTCACTTGATGATCCATTTCGAAAAAAATCAAGAATAAAGTTATTTTTTTTTATTTGCGATGAGGTTGGGTAAGTAAGATCTAACACTATTCCAAGTTCCAAATCGATAGCGTCAGTGGTTCCTGAAATATATAGGTGTGAGACAGACGACAGACAGATAGACAGACGAAGTCTCACCATAAGCTGCATAAGTACCTATTAGGTATGGTCGCATACCTAATACCCAAAAACATGTTTATATACAGACGTACGAACACGCAAAAAACATATTTTTATGCTCAAAAAAATACTATGTAGTATTTAGTTGTGAGAGGTATAGAGGAAGATGGAGTGAACTTGTGTCTACGCAAGCAGTTGTCAACTGTAATATCTCCCGCGTTGATGGCTGATCTTGTGAAATATTGGCCGCTGTGGTCGTATCGGCCAGGAGAACATTATTATAATTATACATTTACTAGGTGGTAGAACACAGGTAACAAGGACTTAATATCTAATAAGAACAATTAATTAGTCATAAAGAAAACATTGCAGATATATGTGTACAAATATAAATATAACAAAATATAATGACAAATGTTGACATTAAAACACCAGTTTGCGCTATTTTGACTGACATGACTAAAGCTTTTGATTACGTTGACAACGACATCCTGTTGAAAAATCTTGAACGTTTATGGCATAAGAGGAAATGTCAACCTTATAAAATCTCACCTCACCAACAGCACGGCGACAGTAAAATGAGATGAAAAAGTACACTATGAAAAAACTATTAACGATACTTTAAAAACAATTATAAATTGGCTATGCACTAATAATCTAATTTGCAAAAAAATAACAAAAATAATGCACTTTTACCAACGGATCACTCCTGACACTTTAACCATTCAATACAAGGGACAAAATGTAGACAAAACAAATGTTGCTAAGTTTTTAGGTACAATACATTACAATACATTGACAGTCAGCTGACTTGGAAACAGCAGGCAGAAGAGGTCTGCAAGAAACTGAGTAGAACACCTTATATTCTTTATAATTTATCAAAAAATTTAATTTGGATACTCTTATCATAGCGTATCATGGTCTGGTTGCTTCTACACTAAGATATATGGTAGTTTTTTGGGGTAACTGCAGTGAACGAGAAAGAATATTCAGAGCCCAAAAATATTGCATAAGGTCAACGCCTGGTATTAAATCAACTGACAGGTGCGTTCCTATGTTTAAATCCCTAAAGCTATCACTTCCCCTTCATTATATACATATACTGGAAGTAGAATTATTTGTTAAAATGAACCAAAACCTATACAACAACTCATAATCTTTAAAATTAACTACATATATAAATTACTAGTTGAAAAGTGCTATTATTCAGATAATGACTTTTTAAATGACAATCTTGAATAATGTATAAAAACACAATAAATGCTTGATTTTTTATTTATTTAATACTAAATTAAATTGTGTATTATGTTGGTGGCGTGTATTCTATTCGATGTAATTAATTTAATTATAATGAATCCTTGGACTTCTTTTTTTTCTTTATTTAAATACTATTTTTTTTTTACCTATTGTGTTAATTATTTCTACTTATATTGTTAAAAAGGATTACCGTTGATGATTTAATGATTTATATTGTTTAGATATAGTTTAAAATGATTTCGAATAGTACTTACTTAGTGACTCAAAATAGACTGTAATAGCACAGTGTACAAACTAATATAGTGGGTTGACGCCTTTGATGTTTGAGTAAAAGTATTCCGTATCACGCAGGGTTGTCACAATTTGTTTTCATAATTTACTTTAAATATTGTATTATTACTTATTTGGTCATAGTAAAATACTAAGTTAAGTAAATTTCTATTAGCGCACGGGATGGTTATGATTTCTTTGTTTATATTTACTTTATTTATTGAAGTTCTTCATACTAAGAAAAGAAATACAAATAGACATTTCGTGGAGACAAATTCAAATAGAGTTCTACAATGTTATGTAATATATTGTAATTAATTACATAATAAATTTCCAAATCGTTTATTACAAATGGCTAACTGAAAAATATTTTCAGTGTTTCGTTACCGCACAACTAAACGTAATTTAAATATTTTGTTTCAAATCGATGTTCGTTACTCGATAAGCAATAGCAAAACGCAGTCGCGCACGAACTGTGATGCACTACGTACTATTCAAATTGTTGGAGCGTTAGCTATACGTGTGGAGCACCAAACCACCGTCGCGCGGGAGTGTTTCTTGGTCTCCTCGGTCTCTTACCTCTAGAAGATAATCTAATCCCTACGCGAGTGATAATTTGTGCCACAAGAACGAATTCCAGTACCACATCAGAGCCGGCTCTTGGACAATCGAAGGTGGAAGGCTCATCGTGTGCTGTACGCAATCCAGGGTATGTAGTTCATTCTGTTTTGCTAGGCACATCTGAGTAGTTGAACATCGACTAAATCGTATATCGTATTTTCCCTGTGTAGTAGAAAGCCACCCAGCTGTTTCGGCTAGGTGCGTATGCTACAAAATTTCTGGTGCCGAAACCCGGGAGTTTCCACCTAATCATCAGAATCGTGTATGTGCTTAGGGTATTTCTGGTAAACATCGCGGTATTTTAGCTTAGAACGCAAAATTGATCGATATTAATCCACCTACATACTTACTGCATTCTAAGTTATTCCATCACACTCTTTACGTACCGGAATCATATGTGCATAATCATATTTACGTTCACGAGTCATCACCATCGTTAAACTGGAATTAATTTAATTATTTTGTTGTAATACGAATAGCGGGAATCATTGCAAGAACTAGATAAGCAAACACTAATTTTATCGGTGCTTATTCTCCATCGGCTTGCAATAATTCTATCATCCAAATCTAACATATTATACGTAATTATTTATTCTATTGAAATAATTAGCATTCAAACTTATATTTGCAAATTTAAAGCATAAAATTGTAACTTTATAAAAATATCAAAAATTGAAGGTACACACAACTTGTTGGCGTCGGCCACCGCATCCACGGCTGCGCTCGAGCATTTTTACGCCGAGTACAGCCCTCCCCTCAAGTTCGAATAAATTCTCACATCATTCATACAAGTTAAATTTAACTTTTTTGTGCGGTTGTATCTCGTGTATCATAGTAACGAGGTTGTCATTTTTTACTTTTGTGCAACCTTATGTTGACCGAAATAAGATCTAAAATAATTTATTTATTTTAGTATCGTGGTTTGCACGGCAATTGAATGATCAAACGAACTTACCCTAAGTGAAGTTCGATCTTAATTATCCAGTCCTTGACGAGAAGATATTCCATCACTAGTAGTAGTACCTCGTGGGCGTGGGTACGATCCGGAGTTATCGCACAAGTTTCAGAGGTTAGAAAGAGAAAACAACATTATTATCTCTTTCGTATCCACCCCGCCTCAGCCGAGCGACAGCCACCTCATTATCTTTAGAGTAAAATGAAATACAGCTGCAACATTGATTTAACAGGGTCATTAATGGGTAGGGAAGGACCTTATATCTTCTCGTCAAGGACTGGATAATTAAGATCGAACTTCACTTAGGGTAAGTTCGTTTGATCATTCAATTATCCAGTCCTTGACTCCAAGATATTCCATCACTAGTAGTAGATGTTTAGAGATACAAAATCAATGTTGCAATTAAAGAGATTCGAGAATAAAACAAAGTTAACTTAAGTTGTTGCTTAAACTATTAGTTATAATAAAGCCAAATATATTTTGCAATTTTTTGCAGAATACATAAACACGTACGTATTAATTAATTTGATATAAGTAATTATGTTTTTATACATATTATTTGATGAATTAAACTTATTTAATATACAATGATTTAAAATTTTACATTAACATTATTGAACATGTAATCCCAAATAGCATAGCCTGCTAATCGTGCAGACTATCTTGCGACCAATTTTCTAATAGTTTTAATAATAAAGGCGTTCTGGACAGCTGCTGAAGCCAGGGCTCGTCTCGTATTGTAAGTAATCAGATAGAAGTATCGATTGTGTTGTTAAATAATATCTCTTTTATACATCGTCCCATGGCTTGAGAAGACATATACTTATAATAATATACCATTTATTTTGTTTGCTGTATAGCAAATAATATACCATATTTGGGACAATCCACACGTGGGCATTCGTCCCCAAATCAGGCAGAGCCTGCACTACGACAACCAGACAAACGATATCAATATGTACTTATACCTTAAATACCTTTCCTTCCTGCAAAATATATCAACCCAAACAGACAAACTACACCCAGACAAGGTGGGAATCGAACCCACTACACATCGGGCAGCGGACAGGGTGTCAAGATGTGAGCCATGTCATGGAGAATAAAACTGAAAAGTTAATGTTGTTACCAGACAAGTGGGAAATCAATAGGTCTTTGAATGAATTGATGCAGATTTAAAATGGGTTAACATCTACAAATTCCGTACCTAAGGTTTTTAGTCTGTGTAAACCTTACAACACATTTGGTAAATTCTAATAGTTTAGTTAATGACAATTATTTGCATATTTTGTTTACTCTTTAGGCAGAGAATTAAAGGTATAAATATGTAATTTTTTGGTTTGAATAATATTTTCTAAACTAATAAAATCAGTAACTTTATGTAATGTTTTTTAAGTAACTAAAGTTATTGTGACTAAGTAATCTAGTAATTAGATCCTATGCAATGTAGAACATAGCGAGGAAAGATTGGTTTCAATTTACAGGTTCCTTGAAATAACCGTTTTTGCTTCTAATAATATTGCCAATTTTATTTGTGGATATCAAAGAAATAGCTGGTTGTAAATAACCATACAATATTCAAAAAACAATCTAGTCCAGAACTTGTTAAAGAAATAACGTAATTGTCATCATCAAATCAATGTTGTTTGTTTGAAACTAGACTTATGTTACCAGTAATGGGTGAATTAGGAGAGAATAACTTCAAAAGCTGATTGTTGTATGTGTTGTCTACGAAAATGTACTAGACTAACAAAACATCCTGCTAGGGAAACATGTCGATGTAGTGAACCCAGTATATTCACTACTTGAATGCGTTGGATTTTGAGGAAGAAAGAAGATATTAATTCGAAGGATTACTGAATTGTCTCGAGAGATGTAGTGTGATACCAGGTTAAGACAGCTGTAATAGGATAACTCCTAATCACGTTATCTACAGGTTAATAAAGGTTTATTAGCGTTTATAAAATATTCACAGCATTGGAAGATTTTTCCATGACATTTAGTGTCATGGAATAACATACTCTGCCCGGCAGAGTATAAAAAGAAAAAACCCTGAGACTGCAGACAATATACAAAAGGTTGCAATATTTTTGTAATAGGAACCGAACACAAGCGGAAATACTACAATTGTGACTCATAATAATGTCAATAATAATAATAATGTAAGGCCTGCTGGAATAACTTTCTTTAGAAATAAGCTGTGCCTTTGTATTAAGAATAGTATCTTGCCTTTATTCCTTCTTTCTTTTATTGTTATTGTGTGTACATAAATGATAATATAAATAAATAAATGTCCCCCTGGCTGATAGGACCACAGCGGCCGATCTTTCATCAAATCAGCCTACTACACGAGAGATATTATAGTGCACAAGTGCTTGCGTAGAAACAAGTGCACTCTATCTTCCTTTACTCTCACAATTCGTTAAGATGGAAGATCGACACGACTGGGGTGAGGTCTGGCGCAGGACTGACTTTTTACATGCCCATGTGACGCATGAATCATCTTGCCTGCATTGTCATAGCCAGCAAGGAACAACTACACAAAGTAGTTGCTCTCCACGGGATTTCAACCCGCGACCTCCGGTTTGCAAAGCAAGCGGTTTACCGCTGCGCTACGGAGGCTACAATAAGATTCATAAATAGAAAATAAAATAAAGGCCTCTTTGAGGTCAATTTTTAATAAAAACCGCCTTTTGTAGTAATTTTGGTAGTGGTTATGACGCTTGCTCGCCTTTTCTTTGTATAATCTCCATCTCCAACTCAGCTAAAGGATCATGAATATGGCTAGGTAAATCTTTCCCCTTTCATAAAGATTAAATTTTAATACATGCCTCATTTCGATCCGTATCGCTAAAGAATAGTCTTGGAAAAAATTACATTTTTAGTTTCTTACCCTTGCATTAGGTTTTTTTTTTTTTAATATGAGGGTACCCCCCTAATTAAGTCGAATATTCACAATATTTTTTGGTTTAATATTATTGTTTTAATTGTATTATACATAAATATATATATTAATTATGTATAAATAATTATTTTTTACACACTATCTCTCGTTCCGTGTCTGCATTTATCCTATTATTATTATATCATATCAGCCTCAGTAATATAATAAAGAATGAATATATATATGATGCAAATATGAATTTGTTAATATGTGCACCCCAATTCCAAATGTTAGCCTATCCCAATATTAGCTAGGGTAATAAACTCTACTTATTCTGTGTGAATAAGAAAAGGCAGTGGTATTAGGTGTACACACGAGTCACTTTTTTTTTTTTTTTGGCTCCAGAGACTAAATCAATATAACAATGGATTACCATTACTTTTAGCACACTGTATGTAGACCAATGCTCACCAGTTTTTACGAACCACTTGCTACGCTCCAACTTTAGAGTTTGAGTACAGAGGAGCACGCTACTCGTTAGAAATGCGTCCGTGAAAATCTGATGAAAATATTTATCTTGATATCAAATTAACGATTAAAGTAAACGTAAACTATGTCTCAACGTCATAATGATATCACAGTTATCATTCATATAAGCAGGAGCTTAGTATCTATTTTGCTAAAGCGACATAGTACAATTACATACTAATTGTAGTTAATAGTTATAACAACATTCCCCAAATCCCTAAGCCAAGCCAAGCCAAGCGTGGGGATTATGGCAACCCCTCCCTTCTAAGGGGGAGGCCTTTGTTCAGCAGTGGACGTCTTTTGGCTGCTAATAGTTATAAGTCGTAATGAAATTAATAATTATATATAGTATATATATATATTTTTTTAGAATATCTGTTGCGCGCCAAATCAAGCAAAAGTATGGACCCAGCATAAAACTTTACTAGAAGTTTTTGAATCAAACATTATACTGGTAATTAATGATGAAACTGAGAGGTTTATTGAATTGTTGCGACGCTTGGACTCGTGGCGGACACGGTCGGCAATCAGTCAAGCGGAGGCGATGATTACAGTCCTCGACGCCGCGCTGGTGGCGGTTAGAGTGCACATTAAAAACTTCACTGGTTTCAGACCACTGACTTTGTCAGTGTAGTGTGTAACTTTGTCGGTCATCGCGCTGGTGCTAGAATCGAAAAATAGTTTTTCGGAGCCATTCCCGTTTAAATTTCCAATAAGTATGAAATGTGGGCAATTTTTTTTTTTTACAAAATCGCCTACCTACTTGTTCTAAAAAAAAGAAATCTGTTTTACAATCTTAAAAGGATCTGTCAAGGTTTGATCGATCAGTAGAATGATAACCGACTGACAGGTATCAGTTTCGGCATAGTGAGAATAAGCCAAGAGTGGCCCCTTCGTTTAGAGTACGGATATTATCCGGCATATCATATATATATATTTTTTTTTTAAGATTTAAGAGGCTTGTCCACCTTTCATGAAGCCAATTATGCTTTACTGACTAATAGCCTTATAACTATCGATCAGCATGGTGCCAAACTCCAGGTTCAGAGTAGCTATTACAAATTGAGTAATGAAGATTCATAAAACTAAGTGAATCAACTTCGTTAGAGATACCTTCCGCCTTCGAGCCACAAATTCCGATACCACGCGAAGCTTGCATTTGACTGATGATTACCATTAGGTATCTATGCATAGATATAGAATTTTTCTTTCGATTATAATTGAAGGTACAACAACAGCGAATATTTAGTCGCTTTTATCTAAAAATAGACGAACTCACCTGTAGTAGTAAATAATGCGGGTAGTTAGGCCAAGAAAAAAATGCAATATCTGAAGAATACAACAGATAAGCTGTATGATTTCCGATGAATGCAACTGTCGTATTTAGGACATTGTGATAATTAGGCCAAATAATATCCGAAGAATACAACGGATAATAAAAATTAGTGCTTCCCAATGAATGCAAAGGGTACACAAACTCAGCTCGAGCGTATAAATCTTCGCAGGTACAGCAGCAGCAGGCAGGCAGAATAATATTTAGGCACAATAATATCCGTAGAATTCTACGGATTAAACAGTAGTGATTCCCAATGAATTCAAAGGGTACACTTTAGCTCGAGAGTATACATCTTCGTTAACAGCGACACGAACAATGTTCCACTTTTAATTTTATGTCTTCTTTATTTTCGATTTTTCCATGATTTCAAAGATCCCTTGTATTTGAACTCGTGCGAACGCCGTGATCGCACGGACAAGAATGAGGTGGCTGTCGCTCGGCTGAGGCGGGGTGGATACGAAAGAGATAATAATGTTGTTTTCTCTTTCTAACCTCTGAAACTTGTGCGATAACTCCGGATCGTACCCACGAGGTACTACTACTAGTGATGGAATATCTTGGAGTCAAGGACTGGATAATTTCTATTGTCCTCGCTCGCCTGGTGACTGGTTTGAGCTTATCTATTATCTCACGATAGCGGAGTAATTCTCACACTTATTATTGAATGAAACAATTAACTTGCTCATTTGTTTACATTATTTACGTTTTATTTTTAGACTAGCTGACCCACGCAGCTCCGCATGCGCTATTTTTACGTTAACTAATCTTTTAATAACAGACATTCGCATCGAATACATAACCTCCTTTTTTATAGTCGGTTAAAAACTGGGACCCACTTTTTACTTGCTCTCCAAAGCACTGATCAGTTTAGTCCAAATTCCGTTAAACGGTCACCCATCTATTTAATGACCTTACCTAACGTTGCATAACCCGATCGATTACAAAACCTTGATAACAACTCTCTATGAGTGTTCCCTTACTAATATTTATTATAATTATGAAGAAAAATTGATATAATCGGACCAAGCGTATAACCAAGTACCCATTTTGACTTTAATCCCCTCTCCCAAAAGAACCGTGCTAGATTACGGGATAAAAAGTATCCTATGTCCTACCTCGTAGTAAGATCTCAAATCATGCCAAGTTTCATTTGAATCCATTCAGTAGTTTCGGCGTGATGCTCAGCCGTGATACAGACAGACAGACAGACAGACAGACAGACAGACAAAAATTAAAAAAATTACATTTTCGGCCTCAGTATCGGTTATAAAATGCCCTCCAATTATAATTTTCAAAATATCTTCAATGTACAGAATTGGACCTGTTACAGTTTTATTATAAGTATAGATAATAACAACGTTAAATACATCAAATTAAATTAAAAATGTCGCTTCTTCGTAAACATTCTACACGTAAACAAGGAACTTTAAGGAAATCGAAATCGAAGTCAGGGGATATTGAGTAAGTATACGGTTCAAGACTTAGCAACATTACGGAGAAAACGGACTATTGCTTATAAACGGTTGGCTAAGGCGTTGGAAATCGGCGAGTTGGCTGCCAAAAATGACGTGCAGTGCAATTTGTTTCTTTCTTATCATCAAGAACTCAATCAAATCGTATCAAACTTTGAAGATTCACATTTTACTATCCTCAAAATTATTGACGATCCCGAAAAAGAGGACAGTGAGATCCAAGAACGTTTTGATGAAATGTATTTTCAGGTTTTATCTATACATCGTACTTTAACGAAAAATGAATCTGTACATAATTATTATGTACCGATTCATTTTTCGTATGACTATTATAGTCAACATCTGCACAGTGGTTCAACTTCAAACATTCGTTTGCCAAAAATCGTGTTGCCGAGTTTTTCCGGCAACATCAAACAATGGCCTGAATATTATGATACGTTTAACGCGTTAATACACAACTGTTCTTCGATTTCTGATACTGAGAAGTTTCACTATCTGATTTCTTCTCTTAGCGGCGATGCGTTATCAGTGGTCAAGGCATTTCCTATGACACACGAACACTACTCCGATGCATATGAAGCGCTCGTAGCTCGCTATAAAAGCAAACGTACTTTAGCTTTCACATGTTGGCGGGATATTTTAAATCAAAGTTGGTATCAAGGTCACAATCGAACGTTACTGTGTTACTAGCAACTGCTATTGTGCAAGTTCAAGATGCGTCAGGCAATATGCAATCGTTCCGTGCTTTATTCGACACAGGAAGTCAAAGCAATTTTATTACCGAATCTGCAGTGAATCGTTTAAACTTAAAGCCGATTGCAACAAATAATAATAATAATAATATCTTGGGACAATCCACACACGGTCATCTGATCCCAAACTAGGCAGAGCCTGTACTATGGAAAGCAGACAACTGATACTAATACTTATATACTTTTTTTTTTGTAAATACATACTTAAATAGATAAATAACACCCAGACACTTGGTGGGAATCGAACCCACGACCCATCGGTTAGCGGACAGGGTCACTAACCACTAGACCAACGGGCCCGTCAAATGTAAAGGTTAGCGGCCTAGGAGCAGCATCGGCGCCTATTATTGGCGATATCACTTGCTCCGTAGGCAATAACGATCGTGTTCTCTTTAATTTAGACATGCATGTCATATCTAAGTTTTGTAGCGATCAACCTATCGCACAACTCAATACATCGGGATGGTCACATATTCAATCGCTGCCATTGGGTGATTCTGGCTTTGACACTCCAGGGCCTGTCGATATTCTTTTCGCTGCGGACGTATTCGCTGATTCCGTGCTTAACGAACATATCAAAGGAGATGTCGACCAACCCACCGCATTTAATTTTGTCTTCGGTTGGCTACTTCTGGGCAAAACTTGTTAATCGTCTAATTCTCTAAAACACACTTTACCGGATATCGATAATCACCTAAATTCTTTGGTACAGCGCTTTCGTAAAATGGATTCCATACCAACATCGATAATGCTATCTCCGAATGACAGAGACGACATTACTTCCAGTTTTCAAGGTTTAGAAAACGTTCAAGAAGCGAAATCGCAAGTCATAGCTCCCTTTAATCGTGGATGTTTTCAACCAAGAAAGTGGGTAAATAATAATCCCCAACTGTTGGCTGATTTACCCAGCGAAGATTGTCTTGCTGGTTCGGTATCGTTTGACAAGCCTGAAACTCAAATTTTGAAGATTCTCGGACCGAAGTGGGATCCATCGTCGGATGAATTTTTATTCGAAATCAAACCTTCTGATCGGCCATATTCTAAACATTATATTCTGAGCGAAGACGCCAAAATCTTCGACCCATTAGGGATTCTATCTCCAATCACAATCAAAGCTAAGTGCTTGATCCAACAGCTGTGGATCCCCGGTGTTGGTTGGGATCAGATACCTCCTGATAAGGTCATTAGGCTCAGGGCGATATGGAATACATATCTACAACAGTTATCGTCTTTATCGCAACTTAGAATTCTCCGGCAACTTATTTTCACCAACATGAAATCGTGCGAGTTGCATTGGTTTTGTCACAATTCAGAGATCGTATACGGTGCAATCATCTACTTGTGTATCACTGATGCTGATGATAAGGTTCACGTTTTCATGGTTTGCTCCAAAGCTCATGTGGCATCTCGTGAACGCACCTCGTTACCTCGACTTGAACTTTGCGCTGCTGTTATACTATCGGATCTATACAAATTTGTACGAGATAGTCTGGTTTCTGAAATCCACGTTGACGCTGTCTACCTTTGGTCGGATCCCGTTTTTGTCCTGTCGTGGTTACGTTCTCACTCTTCCCGTTGGGCCACTTTTGTCGGCAATCAAGTCAGTCATATTCAAGACATAACTCCTATCGAAGGCTGGCATCATGTATCATCCAGTGACAACCCTGCAGATATTTGCTCATGCGGACAGTATCCGAACGAGCTTCACATCTGAGTAGTTGAACATCGACTAAATCGTATATCGTATTTTCCCTGTGTAGTAGAAAGCCACCCAGCTGTTTCGGCTAGGTGCGTATGCTACATTCAGTTTGTATATTTTCTGGATTTGAAATTTCTGTTAATGAAATGTATAAAATATGGTAAATATCAGTCATTTTTGATTTCAAAATGGATGTCATTTTCGTAATCAGCACCCCGAGAAACCGCGAAAATGACACCAATAACATTTTTTTGAAAAAACAAAATATCCGCCATTTTGGATTTGAAAATGGATACCATTCTCATAATCATCACCCCGAGAAATCTCGAAAATGACACCTATAACATTTTCATGAAAAAAGAAAATATCCACAGTTTTGGAATTGAAAATGTGTAAAATAATATCTCTCTCACACAGCACAGGTAGTATAAACCATTGTAACTGCTTACAAAAAAATACATACACGACGAATTGAGAACCTCCTTCTTTTTTTGAAGTCGGTTAATGAAAACAAATACGCGTCAGCCCTAAAAGTTATGTCCCGAGCTACTAACTAATTCTGGCGGCAGCAGCGTACGCAGCTCGGGCGCGCCTGCCCACGTCTCACCCCTCACACCCCGCATGATTGCCCTATCTAGACGGCTTCGTTGGACGACTGTATTGGTTTATAGACTGTGGTAATAGTATCAAAGTATGACATTTTCAATTATTACTAAACTTACCTATGACTATATTTTGCCAAAAGGTAGAATGTAATGGATCCAAATTGTATAATGCCTACAACACCTTTATTTGTTACCTACATTCATTGCAAATAAATGATTCTGATTCTGACTGTATGTTTCTTACGATAAAAATATATTATAATCTGTGTCTGTACTAGAAAAACCTGCATGTCAGGTATCGGAGCCCTTTCAAGCTCAACGCGCTAGTGATTTTTCTGGTGTTACTAGCGTCTATAGGCTGCGATAGCTGCTTACCATCAAGCGGGCCGTACACTTGCTTGGCCATCTTAGTAGAATTAAAAAAAATACAATTATATCTCCTTGCCTCGCAGCATGTCTGAAGTGGTGGTAAAACAGTATCCTCTAGAAGAAGAATACAAAAAGAAGACTGGAATAACTCCAGAAGACATAAAGAAGCTTCGGCAGTGGCTGGCCACGCAGCCCCACCTTCCTGGAGACCTCATCACAGGTATATTTTCTGCTCAATATAAGTTAGTGCTTCGAACGACAATCCCAGATCCCAAATTGAATCTGTCAATCAGTTGGTTTTCATTTTGTAGGGTTCCATACCTAAAAGGTAAAAAGGAACCATGAAAAGGTCTGACTTCGTCTGTTTGTCCGTCTGTCATACCTATATATTTCAGAAACCACTGATGCTATCGATTTGAAACTTGGAATAGTGTTAGATCTTACTTATCCAACCTCATCGCAAATAAAAAAAAAGTATATTTTTTCTCTTACTTTTTTCATAATGAAGCCATTTAGACCCCTAAATGGGTCATCAAAATTTCAAAGTAAGACTACTATATCGAGTTGGGTATCGTATGAAAGGGTTTCATTTGAACATCTCAAAACAGATTTTTATTTTGGTTTATGTCACGTAGTTTTTAGCTGATAATAAAAAATGTAAAAAAAATACCGTTGCCCCTTATTTTTGAAATTTGTGGCGGAAAAAATATGATATAATTATGGGTAATACTATATGGGTAATCTATATTTTATAGGAAAAATGATGATGTAGTACAGTTTTTTAGTAATCTTAAAAAAACCTCGACAAACAAACTTAGTTTTGCGGTTTGGATTTTTGATATCTGAGGTGTTACATGAATAGTAAAATTACTTTAATACGTCCAAAGATAGTATGGACCCCTCGGTGCGCGAGTCCGACTCACACTTGACCGGTATTTCTTTCTAACTAAGTCACTTTTTTTCGTATATAGGTTATTTTGACTTTCGGAGTCGTTTATGCTTATTTTCTATTATTGAGTATATCTCTACTCATTATGAGAGTCATCATCATTAGCCGAAAAAAGTCTTGGGGATCGCAGTATTAGGTGGTAGGTAATCCAATAGAAAGACGCTGCTGCCCGTCTTCTAGAAATAGGCATTCCATCACGTTACCTGTAATGGTTACTGCTGCTAAGCGATTGTCCTAGTCTGAATCATCTATTGGAGTCAAAAATTATTTTGTATATCTATCTGCCTATTCGTAGTTTATTAATTTATCTATTATTAATATCATGTATTTTTTATATTTACCATATTATTTATTATACACCAACATGTCATAACAGCACCAATTACACTAGCATGTATATTATATATCGCGCATTAATTCACGCATCTGTATCTCCCTTGGCAATAGCTGAAAATCAGTGTTTTGCTTCCTGAGCAATATCCCCACTGAGCTATTGGCTTTTTGTATTGCCACAGCACACACATATATACAATTTAACCAAAATGTGTATTTTGTTGTGTTTTATTTCATAGTTAACTATGTATATCACTGTGTTGTTTGATTGTTTCTATGTGTGTGAACTTGGCTGCAAATAAATGTTTTATCTATCTATCTATCTTCTTGTTTTGCCTTAGGAAATGGGTTGGTGCTATTCTTACCCGGCCACCCCACTGGGGATCCGGGTAAGACCCACCATAAAGTACTAATTGGTTGCGAGTGTCGACATAATCCTATTTCAAGAATTGCAAACATTCACTTTAATGAGGTTTATAAGTGCGGTAGTTAATCTTTAATTGTAACAAGAGGGAATAAAGTCTATTTGTGCATGTCATTGTCAGAGATGCGTTAAAGCGGGGCAGATACAATTTGCGAGATCCTCGAATGATTGTCCCTCTATATTTAACGAGATAGCGTTAGGTCTCACGGCCATTGTAACTTAAATGTATAATTTGTACATTTTCTCGTGTTGTTGTAAAAAATACCGTACTTTGGACGTATAAAAGTTAGTTCGCTATTAATCTATCACCTCAGTTAGTACTCGTACCTAATGTGTGGGTCTGCTAGTACTATATCGAATTTTTGACCTGATGTACTGTTCGTTTACCAAACAGTGATTACAGCTGGCTATGAGAGCGTCTAATGACACTCTCCCCCCTGACTTCTCTAAGGGTAACTTCAAATTTGCAGCCGACAGCAGCGCTGCAAATTTGTAGTAACCCTAAGCGTCCACACTAAATGCAACCCCGAGGTGGACGACGACGCGGTGTAGGCCCTGCGTCGTCGCGAGCACCAGGAGGGTGATGGAGGAAGCGTGCATCTCTGCTCCCCCGGGCCTTGCTCTAGCGAGCGTCTGACGCTGAAGAGACTGTTCGAGTTCTGAACGAATTCGTTTAGACCTCGCCAGTTTACCTACTGTCTCTCCAAAACGTCGATAAAGTCCACCGGGTAGGTTGGGTCAAAATCCCACATAAACTGGCCTCCTCTTGGGTTACCTTTTTCCTCCTTAACAAAAAAAAGGTCCCACTTATTTAATTTTTCTAAATTCTTCTAGTAAATATGATAATGTTTTTAGATATGGACCTGATACTCGCGTACCACTGCACCAACAGGAGCTCAGAGGTGTCAAAGCAAGTGCTGGACCTGTACTTCACGCTGAAGACACTCTTCACGTCATTCTTCAAGGATCGGGTCGTGAACGATAATTTTCTGAGAAGTATAGGTTACTAGTAAGTAACTTTTTTGTTTTGTTGGGGAGGAAATCTTCAAAAGGTCCGTAGGGGTGGGAATGCACGTAAGACCTTCACAAAATAAAGAAAACAAATGCTTTGAAACTTATTTTGTAATTTTAGGGATTTTGTTTTAAAAATGAAGAGGATAAAGGAGGCCTATGTTCAACAGTGGACGTGTTCCAGCTGATGATGATGATTCAATTGCTCTATATTTTGGATAGTATAAATTCCGGTCAAATAGGTCGGCATTCTCCAATTTTGAGTAAAATTTCCTCTATAATCAGCCGGAAGACGTCGTCCGTCGTAACGACAGTTAGCCATTTGCATCCATCGGTTGCCCGGGACTATTACAATTTCGTCGATCCACTTAGTGAGAGGCTTGCCTACTAGCGTCTTCCGATTAGTGGTCGCCACTCAAGAACCTTTTTTCCTTATCGGTTCTTCGAGCGATGTGGCCTGCCTATTGCCACTTCAACTTGCAGATACCGAGAGCTAAGTCAGTAACCTTTGTTCTTCGGCAAACCTGCTTATTCCGGATTCAGTTGCGCAAAAAAAAACTCCGAGCATAGCTCTCTCCCATAGCTCGTTGTATGACTGAGCTTCTTTAAGAGGCCAGCAGTTAATGACCACGTCACAGTACCATATGCCATCACCCCTTATGTTTCCTTATACCCTCTTAAAACTAATATTTGTGAAAATAATTTTCTAGGGCTTGTTTATTTATATGTTCTAGTTTGTTTGCACCTCTGGAAACACGAGCTTACGACGGGTCAGCCATCATCTACGGTCGACTGCTCGACTGTGATCCGAAGAACTTCGTATTATCACAGGCAGTCAGGTAAGCTCACGCTTTGGCCCCACTCTATTGTTGATAATGATCAACCAAATCTTTGCTGTTGGTGTAATTGGTGGTGTTTTGTTGGCGTTAGTGCACTACTAGATGCAATTGTGCCGCATCGCAGCAGAGTATGGCCCGGCCCATCTTACTTACTATCTATGATACGCAGTGAGGTCTGTAGTTTCATGCTAAAACTCGACGCTACTTCATTGTCCTGTACTTTTATTGGGTAGTGGTAGATCCTGTGGGTCGCGGTCGATGCGAAAAAAGCGCCGCGGATGACGCGACAGTCATATGTAGGTGCACAATGACTTTGGCCACCAGGTCATGTCTCACATTTAGACTTTTGCATGTGTGGCGACTAGAACCTCTTTGCCACTTGGAAACGTGTGAACGTATTTTCTATGTGTTTTGAATGCCGAACAGCTCGGTTTAGAACGTCGCTGTCTGACTAGTGTTTGACACATTCGTTGTTATTATCACAGATTAGAGAGTTATATGTTTACAAGTAATTATTTAGTTGTGTCATGAGTGAAAAACATTTCATTGTATATATTTGGTAGTCAAGTCGTGGTATTGAAATATTATATTATAACTAAGTATTTTGTAACACAGTGATCGATGAATCACTAGTCGTAGTGTAAACGACACCCCAGTGCTTTGCAGGTGAATATATGTCTCGGAACCTCGACCGTCTTAATCATTTGGAGCAGATAAATAACGAAAGGTCTACGGACCTTTACATGTATGTCTGTGCCATATATTTTTTTCAAGTACCTATCGGCCAATAGGTACCTATGCATTATCTTTAATCAATTATTTGTCAGTGTTAACTTGTCAACTAAATCCGCAACAACATATATTTTTAAATCGCGTTGCAGCTCGACCCGTTGAATGTAGGTATCTGTCCAAAAACTTAACCGATCACAATGATAGTTTTTAATCCCCGGCCCAAAAAGGACAAAAAGCATGTGTTGTTATATGCTTGATGCCTAT
Organism: Furcula furcula; assembly: GCA_911728495.1. Taxonomy (NCBI): domain Eukaryota; kingdom Metazoa; phylum Arthropoda; class Insecta; order Lepidoptera; family Notodontidae; genus Furcula; species Furcula furcula. The sequence goes on from OU452258.1 coordinate 23,545,344, forward strand.
GTCTTTTTATGTGTCTGTTTATGACACCGTGGTTCCAAAACGGTAGCGGCGTTGGTGACGAATTGACTATAAGAACCGATTTTTTTTTTATGAGACATAATAACACTACATTTGTTTTCAAATTCTCAGAATAGTCCTGATGGTGATGGATCTGTGGCAATACGAGGAGGGCACGTGGCCAGGTCTCATGATCATCATAGACCTGGAGGGGGTGACGCTATCGCACCTCGCCAGGCTCGACTTGCAGACCGTGCAGCAACTCCTTTACTACTTGCAGGTCGGTGATGCTTGACAGTTTATTACTTAAAACCTGGTTATGTGAGTCCTGGATATGTGAAAAGTTCTTGACAATTACAATGATTTCCCGACATTTTTGCACTGAAATAACTCTTACTAGGAATTTTTAAATTGTAACTTACTTAGATTTTTTCGATGTTTACCTCTATAATTGGGACTTTGAAGCTCAATAGCCCGTTTAAATGGGGCAAAAATTCTAATCCCTTCCATACTTGCTTTGATTTCAATTCTAAGAGTTTTTACGACTAACTAGTGAATACATTTCGACCTCCCATACTGGGAGCCTTTATTAATAAGACAACGGTCATGTTCTTATTTATTTTTTTAACCTATATTGTCCCACTGCTGGGCAAAGGTCTCCCGCATGACCATCCACATGACCATCCACACATCCCTATCGTCAGCCATTTCAGACCACTTCTTCTTTAATGAGACGTAAGTCATCACGCCAACATTTTAGGCCTTCCTCGACGACGACGTCCATCCTTCGGCACCCATTGCGTGAGGTCGTGGACCTGCCTAAATAGAGGAGTGCTGGTGATGTCATAGGGCCTCTCCTCCTAAGCCCCTAAGGTCCCTCGTGCAAGGGACTTTTCACCGCATGCAACTGTCCACATGACAGGCGGATCGCTTACCAGGTGAACGCCGTATCTAAAATCCAGCTAAAGTCAAAGTCAAGTAAGCTCTTTCTGCGTAGATCGGACTAACAATAATAATTAGATGAAGATGTGAGACAACTATGATGTATGGGCAGCTCAGTTCGCCCGTGAACATGAATGCTGTGAAGTGTTCGAAACGTCGGGATAGTACAATCAAAAAAAAAAAATGTGCGTGCGTGGAGTCCCTCCGCGCGGAAGAAGTGAAACTTCATTCTCGCTCAGTCGATCGGTCGGTCGGTCGGTCGGTCCCTCACTCACTCACTCACTAACTCAACTCAACTCAACTCAACTCACTCACTCACTCACACTCACTCACTCACACTCACTCAACTCAACTCAACTCAACTCACCCCAATTGACCCCAACTCACCCCAATTGACCCCAACTCATCCCAATTGACCCCAACTCCACCCCAATTGACCCCAACTCACCCCAACTCACCCCAACTCACCCCAATTCACCCCAACTCACCCAACTCACCCCAACTCACCCCAATTCACCCCAACTCACCCCAATTCACCCCAATTGACCCCAACTCACCCCAACTCACCCCAATTCACCCCAATTCACCCCAACTCACGCCAATTGACCCCAACTCACCCCAATACACCCCAACTCACCCAACTCACCACAATTCACCCCAATTCACCCCAATTCACCCCAACGCGCCCCAATTGACCTCAATTGACCCCAATTCATTCCAATTCACCCCAACTCACCCCAACTCACCCAAATTCACCCCAACTCACCCCAATTCACCCCAACTCACCCCAACTCACCCAACTCACCCCAATTCACCCCAACTCCACCCCAATTGACCCCAACTCACCCCAATTCACCCCAATTCACCCCAACTCACCCAACTCACCCCAATTCACCCCAACTCACCCCAATTCACCCCAATTGACCCCGACTCACCCCAATTGACCCCCAACTCACCCCAATTGACCCCAACTCACCCCCAATTGACCCCATCTCACCCCAACCCACCCAACTCACCCCAATTCACCCCAATTGACCCCAACTCATGTGTCGTCGCATGTGTCGTCTGGAGCCCTTTATATGCAACACACTCACAGAGAATCGAAAGCATTCAGCGCACTCTTACAAGACATTTGGCATTTATATCATCAGGCATCTCGCATAGGGCTCCTTACAGCGAAAGACTTAGGTTCTTTGGTATGACTTCCTTACATAAACGCCGTATTTTTCATGATTTAATTTTCCTATACAAAATTCTTAATGGCAAAATTGATTGTAACCAGTTATCTGAAAATATAAAACTCGCTGTACCCAGAAGCATTCCGAGATACCCCGTTACTAAAATATTTAACCTTCCGATGTCCAGAACTAACTTAGGCCGGCATTCACCAATAGTGCGCTCGTGTTGTGAATACAATACCATATGCGGAACCTTAGAGAACGTTGACTCGTTTGACATATTTCACAATTGTATTCATACCTTTAGACATAAATTAACTATATTTTTCTCTCCTGTTTAGATAATATAAATTTTCAATTCTAATGAATTTAATTATTTAAGTATAATTGATTTTTAATTAATATTTAATATTTAGTATATTTTAATTATGTCTTTTCTGTTCTTTTCTACAATTTCAACTTGTCTTTTTTTTTTTCTATGAATGTTGTGTACGTCCTTAATTGATAAATATATAAGATGTTATTGTTGGACATTTCAAATTGTAAGTGTGTAATATGTATATTGTCGATGTACCTTAATAAATAAATAATAATAATAATAATAACTCACCCCAATTCACCCTAATTCACCGCAATTGACCCCAACTTACCCCAATTCACCCCAACTCACCACAATTCACGCCAATTCATCCCAACTCACCCCAACTCCACTCAACTCAACTCAACCCCACTGAAACCCACCGAAACCCACCGAAACCCACCGAAACCCACCGAAACCCACCGAAACCCACCGAAGCCCACCGACACCCACCGAAGCCCACCGAAACCCACCGAAACCCACCGAAACCCACCGAAACCCACCGAAACCCACCGAAACCCACCGAAACCCACCGACACCCATCGAAACCCACCGAAACCCACCGAAACCCACCGAAACCCACCGAAACCCACCGAAACCCACCGAAACCCACCGAAACCCACCGAAACCCACCGAAACCCACCGAAACCCACCGACACCCACCGAAACCCACTCACTCAGTGACGGCGTCACATGAGCGCTTTCATAACCTTAACAAATTTACGCCTATCGCCTATCGTTTAACACCTATCACTTAACGCGTTAAGCGATAACGCGTTAAGGTGCTTCATTTAACGCTTGACGCGTTATGTGATAACATTTTTGGAAGTCGCATAAGAAGTTTCACTTCAATAAACCGCGATATAATCCGTAAATTAGTTTCATTTCAATGTGTAATATTCGCGTAAATATCAGAGATCATTATTTCTAGGAAGCAATGCTGGTAACGATCAAGGGGATTCACTTTCTAAACGCGCCATCGTTCATGGACAAGCTGATGATGCTGCTGCGGCCGTTCTTGAAGAAGGAAATGTTGGCGGTGCTCAGCATACACCAGGTCGGCGCCAGGACCCTGGACAAGTTCCTGCCGAGGGAGGCACTTCCCAGAGATTCTGGCGGACAGTACAAATCTTTTGAAGAAATTAAAAGTAGGTGTACTTTATTTATTTAATAATAATAATACCAGCACTGGTTTATGTCCCACTGTTGGGCACGGGCCTCCCCTCAAGATGAAGGGGCTTAGGTCATAGTCCACCACGCTGGCCTAGTGCGGGTTTTCGGACTCTCACAAGACCAAGTGCGGGTTGGCGGACTTCACACGTCATTCGTAAGCTAGTTAAGTTTTCTCAAGCATGCAGATTTCCTCACGGTGTTTTCCTTCACCGAAAGCTAGTAACAATCGCACAAGAAATCAGAGGTGCGAGCCGGGGTTCGAACCTGCGCACCTTGTTTCCAAGACAAGCGCTCGCCCACTGAGCTGTTACTACCTCATTGACAAATTAAAATTCTCTTTCTAAATACTAAAAAGCTATACTATTTATTTAATTTTCCTGTAAAGTATAGATAGACATGTATTACCCATTGGTTGCGCGGAGTAGTTTAATTTCGCATTATTAATTTGTAGTTGTTTTCTATGCGTTATTTTTTATTGGTACACTAATTCCTATACCTATCCTTTTCTTACGCACATATCTTTCGTTTGCGTGGGTGAGAGAAGAATACCCGCGTATTGCGTCGAGCGAACATGCATCGGCCCCAGTCGTCGTTGTCACCTCGTCGATTCGAACTGTGCTCGTCGCTTGCACCGTGTTTCGTAATTCATTTTCAACAATAATGGTGGACTATCATTAAATTATCGTGAACAGACAAATATCGTTTTGTTACTACTTTTGGACATTAATACAGTGCTGTGAAGTGCCGATTGAACTATTATCGGACCCCACATCGAGGATGCAGAAGTATCAAGACATGCGCAGACGCAGCATGTGATCTAAGGTATGTGCAATCCGTTCCATATATAATAGAACCTTGTATTTCCCGTGGAATATCCAAATGGTTCTATTTTCCTACCAGTATTAGTGTACCAATCGTATATTTGTTCGTTTATCTACTTAGGTTTCGCCTAGCTACCATCCATTATTGTTTTCGTCATTCACGTAGATTTTATCGAAATTAGCGCATTACAGTCCCGCTACAACATAGTATTTTTGGTCCTCCAAAGCCGGATAGAAATTAGTTAGTTATAATTGATTCGCGTATTGTAACATAAAAATTGCAATATCATCGTTTCGTTTCGTTTTTCGTTAGCTTCGCTTCGTAACTACAACTACCTACTTCGTTTAATAATCGTTTGCATCTATAATTATTGTATTATAATAATTATATTTAGATTTACATTATTTCGTTGTCGATATTTAATACATATTCGAAGATCACATTAACTTGTCTGTTAAATGTTAGCAAACAATAACAAAACTGGTTTCTGGCAGCAGATGTACAGCCGTATATAAGTTACTAGTTGCATATACCATTATAGCTTATCGTTGCATACTTATAACTTATCGTTGTTTAGTGACTTGCGACGTATTCTGTTCTCTGTCGTTTGTATTGTATTGTATATTTCACGTAAATAAATATAATTAAAATGGCGCCAAGTGCAGATTTAAATTCTCAATTGAAGCTATTAAACGCTAAGAGAGATATGTTGTTTTCGCGTATGCAAATTATTTGTAATCACGGTATAGATCTTGATACAAAATCTTCTAAGGAACAATTCCTGTGTGAAATTGAAACCATAGATAACTTGCGTTCGGATTTCGAAACGTTATTAGATAAAATTAATACAATTGAGTTAAAATTAAATCCAGATTTCGTTATTAATTATCAGCAATTATCGTCGTTTGAGGACTTATTATGTCGTGTTAAGCGTACCGCTAAGTCTTTGCAAGTTGAAACAAAACAAACTGCACACCCTAACAACTGTGGTCCTAAACTGCCTCCGATTGATATTCCAGAGTTCAATGGAGACGTAAAAAATTGGCCGTTGTTTTTTGCAAGTTTTCAAAATGTTGTTCATAACAATAAATCGCTTTCGGATTCTGAAAAAATGCACTACTTAGTCGGAAAATTAGTAGGCAAGGCGCGAAATGTATGCGCTGGAATAACACCTTGTGCTGAAAATTACAGTATAATTTTTGAACTGTTGAAAACTAAATATGAGGATAAGCGTTTAGTTGCTACTTCATACATGGATCAAATATTTGATTTTAAATCGTTTTCGTCCGCTACCCCAGCTAGTTTAGAACTATTTCTCGATAAATTCGCATCGTCAGTCGCCGCTTTAAAAAACCTTAAAATTGATGATCTAAGTGATTTTCTATTTCTTTATATTGCACTTCGTAAATTAGATTCGCAAACCTCGCGGTCATTCGAGTTGGATAACCGTAGCAGTGAGATACCTGTTTTTAATAATTTAATAGAATTTGTCCGCGATCAAATAAAAATATTGCAACGCACTTCGTCATTAAAACCAGAAGCTACGAAGAAACCTTTCGTTCGGCGTATCGATGAGTCGCCGAAATTATCTTATGTCGGAACAACACAATCATATGTAAATACCACATCCAATTCGCAGCTATCTTCGTGCTCCATGTGCAACATGCATCACGAACACGTAACTAAATGTTCCGTTTTTCGTAGTTATAATCCTAGTGAACGTTTTCAATACGTAAAGAATAATAATTTATGTATTAATTGTTTGAATAAAGGTCATCGCCTTTTAGATTGTCGTTCAAATTCTCGTTGTCGTAAATGTGGTAGATCACATCACACTTTATTACATTTTGGAACTGGTGATAATACACCTGTCGTAAATAATTCTCATCAATCGTCGCATGCGCTTCCCGCGTCGTCGTCGCACGTCGGTGTCACTCCTGCCGCCGCCGCCGCCCGACCCGCGTCCGCACAGAACACTATTACTCAAGAGAAGAAGGGCCACTCCATACAAAAAATATGCATACAACTTCACATAGGTTGCTCAGTGGCGCCCACTAATCTTTCCCACATGAACTAATCTCCGCGCGAAATTTAAAAGGTATATTTGTAATTCGCGCCCAAAATAAGGAGGGAATTGGGATGCAGGGATGAATGGGCACAAAACTGGTTAAAATTTTAACGTTGAATTCATATAGTTTGTTGATTATAAATAAGAATCTCTAATTAAAAATACCTAACAAACTATATTTATTCAATGTTAAAAAATTTACGAGTTTTGTGCCCATTCATTCCTGCATCCCTATTTCCCTCGGAATATATTATTTATCTTTATTCTGCCATATACTTACTGATAATATTAAAAAAGGGGTTAAATTAAAAGTGTTTTATTCCATTATAAAGATTTATTACCAGTAAATAGGTACTTAAGTATACTGATGAACATAATAGCAAATTATTGATCAGGCAACCGGGAAAGCTAAATCCACATGGTTTAAAAACTAAATATAGTATAATAACAGTTACTGACTTATTATCATCATCCCTACGATTGAAATATTCAAGATATAAAATGAAAGCCATTCTTATATAACTTATAGGAATTGATTCAAGTTTAAAATGACATAAGTATAAAATAAGTATATAAATCAATAAGACATTTCAAATTCACGGTAGGTACAACAAACGTATTACATTATCTATCCCCGCAGCGATACGTGTAATCTGTTTAAGTAGAACAACGTACCCTTGAAAAAGTTATCTTTAAAAAAAAACTAAATATTTATTATTAAATAATAGGTGTAATACAATCCTGACGATGTGACGATATATTTATACATTATAGTGATATTACAAAACCTGTTAGATAAATTAGATGCCCTAATGAGGAAACATTCAAATTCAAAATTCTTTATTATGCATAGGCCTCACGGGGGCTCTTACATATTGTCCTTTTTTAACCGGCTTCAAAAAGAAGGTTCTCTATTCGACGCGTATGTATGTAAAATTGATAAAAATGCGTAATATTAATATATGTTAGTCTATGTGGGCTTCTAAACAAATTTACCAAATTTTATGAGTGTATGTATGTAGGTTTGTCCGCCGATTTCTCAGAAACTACAATTCCGATTTCGAAAATTCTTTTTGCAATAGTTAGAGTATTGTTCAACTTAGGGTAGAGTTTAAGTTTCATCAAAATCGGTCTAGTAGTTTAAGAGATATAAACTTTTTATGTTTTCAGTAAGTTACTGTAACGTAGACGTTCGAGTTGCGTGATAGTGCTGATACCTATCTTGGTAAAATAAGTCACTAAAAAGTGTTAAATAAACTATTTTATAAAAAAATAAAAACCGACTTCAAAGTAAATTATCTAAAAAGCATAAAATAACGAAAATATATTGAAGTCGGTGTCAGCTGGTGATAGTGTTAGTTAACATGATTAGCTAGCACCGACTTCAATATATTTTCGTTATTTTATGCTTTTTAGATAATTTACTTTGAAGTCGGTTTTTATTTTTAACCGATTTCAAAAAAGGAGGTTCTGTATTCGACGCGTATGTATGTAATATTAACAAAAATGCGTAATATTCATATATGTTAGTCTATGTGGGCTTCTAAACGAATTTACCAAATTTCACGAGTGTATGTATGTATGTAGGTTTGTCCGCGGATTTCTCAGAAACTACAAGTCCGATTTCGAAAATTTTTTTTGCATTAGTTAGAGTATCTTTCAACTTAGGGTAGAGTACAAATTTTATCAAAATCGGTCCAGTAGTTTAAGAGATATAAACTTTTTATGTTTTCAGTAAGTTACTGTAACGTAGACGTTCGAGTTGCGTGATAGTGCTGATACCTATCTTGGTAAAATAAGTCACTAAAAAGTGTTAAATAAACTATTTTAAGAAAAATAAAAACCGACTTCAAAGTAAATTATCTAAAAAGCATAAAATAACGAAAATATTATTGAAGTTGGTGCAGAATATACACATCAGGTACACTAACACCAACTTCAATAATATTTTCGTTATTTTATGCTTTTTAGATAATTTACTTTGAAGTCGGTTTTTATTTTTCTTAAAATAGTTTTTTTGTAAAATAGTTTATTTCAACTACCACCAGATCGTAACGCGGTCTCCACTGAGAAGATCCGGCAAGAAACTCAGGGGGCTTGTCTTTTTTATATAAGATTTTTTTAAAATAAATTTACAATAAATATATCATAAACTATAAGCATGTAAGAGTACTGCAGTTCAAGCCCGAGATTTTATAATAGCCCTTTTTAGGCAAATGGCTCTCAGTAGTAGTTTTAAATATTTTTATTGGTAGATCTCCAGATATATCCTGGGGCAGTTTATTATAAAAACGTATACCTTGAACCATAAAGGAATTGCTAATTCTGTGGAGACGCGTGGAGTGTACAGCAAGATTGTGTTTGTTCCTAGTATTTATATTATGTCGATCACTAACCTTAGCGAAAGTATTTTATAAAAGTATTTATTTGTTCTTTTTTACATAAATCAATAATATCGTGATTATTGATAAGTTATTATTGTTTACTCATTGGGGTATCTCAAAATTTTTAATTAAATTCGTCCGTTCAATTAAATCCTGATTAATTTCTAACAGGTTCTATTAATATCATTATACTCATTAGGACCTAGTTTCTATACCTATCTAATTTTTTTTAATATCCCTGTAATTTACTTAAATATCGTCTGTGACACTTTACGTATCCTCCTGGTACATGTATGTTATCACCCTTAAATAGACACATTCAGACAAAAACTAATTGAATAGGAATGCAATGGTAAATAGGAACGACACTAGTTTATAGATTTTAGCATTGTTACTAACACTGAAGTATATAAGTCAGTCGATATAATAGGGTTAGAAATCAAAGAAATTCCATTCCTATTTATTGTATTCCTATTCAATCCATTTTACGTTAGAAAAAATACATTATTCATCACTACCGTCTCACTTCTTTCAAAGGCCTTTAAAGGAGAAATCGCAGCGTCACACAGGTCACCAACAGCGTCACGAAGGCCGCCACCATGTAGAACAGATCGATGTCAAGTCGAGCAGATCGATGTTGCATCGCGCAGCTCTCCCTGAAATGTGATAATCATTAAATAAATGCGAGAATTGACAGTTGAAAACTCATCTACATGAGTAGCTAGTAGAAAAATTAATAAATGTCATTAGTGATTTCTTTATCGCTGAGCTTAGACCTTTTTGTGACATGTGTGTAACTTGTACTTCGTTTTTACTGTGTTGTTTTTTCTGTGTGTCGTGTCACAAATAAATGTTTTTCTTCTTCTTTCTTCTTATAAGATCGCCCTAAAACTACACGACAGTGCATAACTATTAAGGTTATTATTATTTTATTATTATACAATTATTCTAATGCAATATTTTTGTATTAATTTATCTATACTTAATGTTACATGCCAGATCTTAGTGAAACATGTCACATACCTAAATTTATTACCAAAATATTTAGGAATAGTGTAATCATCACTACACAACAAACAAAGTCGTTGGCGGGTCTTTCTGTCTGTCTGTCTATTGGCAATAAACTCAAACTACTGAACGGATTTTAAGGCGGCTTCCACTAATCAATAGTGATTCATGAGGAAGGTTTAGGTATATAATTTGTCAATTGGTTAAAATATAACGATAATTGTTGGAAGTGTCAGTCAAAGCGCGGGCGCAGCTGCGCGTGTCTGCTAGTTCTCAAAATTGTAATAAAGGACCAGAACGAAAAAAAAATAGAAGCATACTCACGTAGCGCAGAACACCGTTGTAACGTATAAGACACGTAGTATTGCTCAGGACACCGCTGCCTTGCCTAGGACACCGTCACACCGTGCGGAATACAGTCATATCTTGCCAGGACACCTTTGTTTCGTGCAGATCGCCCACAGCGACTTCAAATCATGCAACATTATATTTGTGTCTACTTCACAATTTCGTTTTATGCATATGTGCAATAAAATAGCCAATATTTATATTTTCTGTTTTGGGATCCACAATTATTGGCTGTAATCGACTGCCAAAACAATTTTACAGGGATCTTGATGCCATTCGGTAGATATACTAACAATATTCATTTTAATCAAACTATCATGCAAATGTTACATTGCATTTAGTGCGCGTATACAACCATCGTGAGAAAGTGGTCCAGTTCTTGTTTCCACAACTATTTTAATTACGATTTCTTTTCGTTAAAAATTTCCATAAGAGGGTTATTTCTTAAGAACTTTTTCCTTACTGTACTATCTTCGTTCGGGAAAGTTCGTCTGAAAAGAATAATATTTTATTGATTAAAGATAAGAAAGTGAAATCATTTTTCAATATCCAAATAACATACCGTCTATGACGACGATTTTATTTTAATGGTATCCTGGGTCAATTCAAAATTTCTAACATGGTCATCTGATCTCAAACTAGGCAGTAGTAACCAGACAAGTAACTGATACAGCTACTTATATACTTTTTTGTCCTCTGGCCGATACGACCACAGCGGCCAACCTTTTACAAGATCAGCCAGTTGGCTGATAAACCTAATAGCTGGTTGGTACCTAAAAGTAACTACTTTTGTAACTATTTTTATTTTATTTATTTAGGTCAACAAATAGTTACAAACTAGGTTACAAAATACAAAAAATATTTAAGTTTTATATTATTAAGTAAGTAACCAACCCCGCAAATTGCTAAAATTGAAGTAATTGAGGAAGACTGTTTTCTTTAAACACACCTATGTAGAATTATGTACTCTATACAAAAAAAAAACTCCATTTACTTACGGACTTCATTATGAAATCCGTAATCTACGCGGGATATTTTATAGTGCACAAGCGCTTGCGTATGCACAAGTGCACTCTTTCTTCCTTTATACCTCGCATGAATCTTCTTACTTCACAGAAAATCAGGTGACCAGTGCATTGTCTTAGCCAGTAAGGAACAACTACATAGTTTTTGCCCTCGCAGGCTTCGAACCCGCGACTTCCGGTTTGCAAAGCAAACGGTTTCCCACTGCACCATGGTAGCTACGTTTTGTAAATACATACATAAGTACTCTTAAAGATAAATAACACCCAGACACAGAACAGACAGACATGTTCATGCAAAACAAATGTTTGTGCTAGGTGGGAATTGAATCCACGACGACCTATAGGGTCGCGGCCAACACAAAGATAGATGAGATACTTACTTGCACTAATCTTAGCGTGCAAGCCAGTCTCCTGAATGGCTGAGAACTTGTATAGGTGCTCCTTTATTTTCTCTTTTCCGTTTGAATCCTACTGCTGTGTTGTTAATGCAGACACGAAAAGCGTAATTAGGGCTTGTGATATCTTTAATCTTTGGCTCCATTATGCAATATCTGAAAAAGGTAAAAGGTTTACTAGGTATTTACCACACCGCAATGTGATGTTTTGCCGTTAAGTAGAAATGTGTAAACTTTGCTGTGTCACAGCGTGAACGACACCGTATTTGATGAAATTACCAGACTCATAGAAATTAATGACTAATGTCTTGAGTGACGAGTGGCAGTTAGGAGTGGGCGTTGAATAAACTGTTTTTTTAGACTGTTTTTAAGACGTCAACTAATAAACTAGTTTACAGTCCACCGATAAACTGGTCGAATCGTAAACATCATGCTGCACCGCTTTGAATAAACTAGTCTAATTGTAAACAACATCATGCTGCACCGCTTTGAATAAACTGGTAGAATCGTAAACAACATCATGCTGTATCGCTTTGGCCTAAACTAGTAGATTGAACACTTCAGTCGACGTGACCATACACGGTTATTGACGAAGTGAGCCGAAATTAACCATGAGGGGGTTCATTTCGAACGATAATGATGATGAATGGTCATCATGTGTTATGATGGTGATGAAGATATGAATGATGATGATGAATGGTGTTGATGATGAATAGTGATAATGTGAAATGATGGTGATGAAGATGTGAATGCTAATGATGATGATGGTGATGAAGATGTGAATGATGATGATGGTGATGAAGATGTAATTTATGATAATGAATGATGATGAAGATATACCTAAATGGTGATGATGATGAATGGTGATAATGTGATATGATGGTGATGAAGATGTGAATGCTGATGATGAATGGTGTTGATGATGAATAGTGATAATGTGAAATGATGGTGATGAAGATGTGAATGCTAATGATGATGATGGTGATGAAGATGTGAATGCTAATGATGATGATGGTGATGAAGATGTAATTGATGATAATGAATGGTGATGAAGATATACCTAAATGGTGATGATGATGAATGGTGATAATGTGATATGATGGTGATGAAGATGTGAATGCTGATGATGAATGGTGATGAAGATGTAATTGATGATAATGAATGGTGATGAAGATATACCTAAATGGTGATGATGATGAATGGTGATAATGTGATATGATGGTGATGAAGATGTGAATGCTGATGATGAATGGTGATAATGTGCGATGATGTTCAAATGACGGTGATGAAGATTTGAATGATGATGAATAGTGATGAAGATGATGGTGATGAATGGTGATAATGTGTGGTGATGATGAGATGATGTTGATGAAGATGCGATAATGTGTAATGATGATGAATGGTGATAATGTGTGATGATGGTGAAGAAAATTTGAATGATGATGGTGGTGATAAAAGTGATGAAGATGATGATGATGTGTGATGAAGATCTGAATGATGATGTGATGAAAATGTGAATAATGATGATGATGAATGGTGATGATGTGTGATCATGCTGTACATAAGAACACATGAAAAGACACGACATACTTATTTCAATGTGTAAATAAAAATCGCTGATCAATCGATTAGTAAACGTAAACAAAAAATCCGAAATGCGGATAATAAGATTAAAACTACATGGAATATTATAAATAGCGAGACTGGTAGGTCATCAGTAAGAAATAATGATTTTTGTCTACATGTTAACAATAAAGATGTAACAGCGGACTTAGATGTAGCGACAGAGTTTGAAAGGTTTTTTAGTGATGTTCCTATTAATATAACGAAAACTCTGAATTCCTCGTCCACTTCCGCTGAAATAATATTAAATGAAAATGTACCACAGTGTGGCACAGCTTTTAAATACTCTTTTGTGACTGCTAAAGACATCATAAAAACTTTTAAACAACTTAACCAGAAAAAGACGTCTGATGTATGGGGGCTTTCTGTCCAAATAATAGCATATATAATTGACGTTATTGCTCCTCAATTAGCGGTTATATTTAATAGCTATGTCAAGAATGGAGAGTTTCCTGACCTCATGAAGCACAGTAAAATAATACCTTTATTCAAGTCTGGTAGTACAACTGAACCTACGAATTTCAGACCAATTTCGGTGTTGCCAGCCTTGAGTAAAATTTTTGAAAAGCTTCTTTTGGATCAAATGTTAGATCATTTCAATAAATATAACTTGTTTCATGATAAACAGTTCGGCTTTAGAAAGAATCGGTCCACCACTGACGCGGGAGTCGAATTATTAAAATATGTATATGAGGCTTGGGAGGAATCACAGAACGCCCTTGGTGTATTCTGTGATTTATCCAAGGCTTTTGATTGTGTAGATCATGATACGATGGTCAGGAAATTACGCCACTATGGTATAAGGGACAGAGCTCTTGACCTTTTAACTTCATATTTGAATAATAGAATTCAGAAGGTTGACATTAACGGTAAGAGATCTCCTGGTTCTGTGGTCTCCATGGGCGTCCCTCAAGGTTCAATATTAGGCCCATTTCTGTTTTTAATATATATTAATGACTTACCCTACTACGTAGGGGACAAACTAAATGTTGTATTGTTCGCTGATGATACCTCTCTTTTATTTAAAGTCAGGCGTAAACTCTATGAATACGACGAAGTAAACAATGTACTTTCTAAAGTTGTCCATTGGTTCAATGTTAATAATTTGAAACTTAATGAGAGCAAAACCAAATGTGTGAAATTTGTAACACCAAATGTAAGACAGGTGGCAACCAATGTGGAAATTAATGGAGCGACGTTGGACCTTCAGGAGTCGACTGTGTTCTTAGGTATAACAATTGACGCTAAACTACAATGGGGCCCACACATTAAGAAATTGTCAGGTAGACTGAGTTCCGCGGCTTATGCAGTTAAAAAAATAAGACGTTTAACTGATATTGAAACCGCTAGAATTGTTTATTTCAGCTATTTCCACAGTATTATGTCTTATGGTATATTACTGTGGGGATCTTCTGCAGAACTTAATACCATTTTTATTCTGCAGAAAAGAGCTGTGAGAGCCATTTACAATCTGGCTCCTACTGATTCACTAAGGGAAAAATTCAAAGAAATAGATATTCTAACGGTTGTTTCGCAATTCATATTTGAAAATTTAGTTTATATTCAGAAAAATATTGTATCTTTTAAAAAGTACAGTGCGATTCATAGTGTTAATACCCGGAACAAACACAATCTTGTTTTACATTCCACACGTCTCCACAGAACAAGCAAATCGTTTATGGGCCAAAGTATACGCTTCTATAACAAACTGCCACAGGATCCGAGATCTTCCACTGAATAAATTTAAACTTATGAGTGTAGTGTAGATAATTACCTGTCACTGATTATTCATTTACATGTATTTCTCTTCCTTACAATCTATATTGAATTATAAAAACATAACATGTTGCATTTCATTTCAGCAAGTGTGGGTGGTGGGTTAATATCGTCATCGACTAACTCGTGACCCGCACTCTCGAGGTATAGTCTGTCTGTAGATGATCCCAGACAGTTTAGATATCCATTCTATTTCTATTCTATTGTTGGTGGCTAAGAATCGGGCCCGGTAAACCACCGGAACGCACTTTGACCAAGTTGGATCCATTGTGCATGCCCTAGCCCTTACTCTGTAGCTGGCGTGTGGAAGAGTTCCCTCAGGTACGCAACGATTGCACCAGCCTGGACCTGTACATAATCATCTGGTGTAGGATAGGCTACTCCCAGATGACCCAACCTACGTCTCGCACCCACACAATATGTGTCGCATTGACTCTTTTCCACCTTTACAAAATCTGCAAGTATCAATAGTACTTAGCCTCATTCTGTGAAGGTGCTCATTGGTACGAAAATGTCCCGTGAGTGCACCTATTAGGTGCCTTATTTGTGATCTGCTTAGGTTTAATAATTTAACCCCACAGTCCACCCTTGTGCTAGAGAACGCTTTGGAGTGGTTTAGGCCTGACGCTGCCCTCCATTCCTTCGTGTGTTCGTTCCTAGCGTGTGCATATAATCCTTGGTGATATATTCCATACAGAATCCCTACAAATGGTTCGGGGCCAACCAAATGTCTCTGTGAGCCCTCGCTAGTCTGTCTGCCTTCTCATTACCCTCGACGCCTTCGTGTCCAGGTACCCAGATAAGTCTGACGCTGTTGTGTCTTCCCAAGTTATTCAAACCTGTGACACCTTCTATAACCAGTTTGGAGACCATTCGGAAGGAGTTTAGAGCCTTCAGAGCTGCCTGATATCTAGAGATATCCTGATATCTGAGAAAATATTAGATATCCATAATATTTTCTCCAATCAAATCGACTGTGCCAACAATGTTAAATCCTGTGAAAACACCGATGATTGATACATATTATTATGTATTTAGGTCTGTGCACGGTGTTCAATTAATCTACGCGCGCGCCTAGTTATTACATATTCTGTAAACGACTGAAGATTCGGTTTCGGCTATAATCTACCGAACTTTCAGCCGCACCGAAACTGCGTGATGATCGCGTGTCGTTTAGTTGACAGGTTGTTCAGGAGAGTACGTTTTTCGTGTGTCAACCGTCATTGTTAGCTTCGCCAATCGATGGATCAATGAATTTTATTTACAAATTGAAATAAGTAAGTATATCGTGTATTGAACTTATGTACAAATGAAAACATACATCATAATCACATCATTCATCGTCATTCAGATCTTCGTCACACATCATCATACAATGATCATCACTATCGTCACATGGTATTCATCATCATTTATCATCATCATCAAATCATCATTATTCATATCTTCGTCACCACCATAACATCATCATCATCACACAACGATCATTATCATCATCACCATCCTCACATCATTACCTCATATTAGTTCGTAAGAATACATGAACCCAGTGACTTTGTTCCTTGTTCTTGTTCCCAAAGCGCTTATCGGGAACATTGGCACATTACAAATCATATTTAGACATACGTGTACAATCGGAACGTGTCAACATGTCTTTAGATTTTATAGAGTTGTGACAACAGGTACATTTGTTGGAAGCCATGATAAATATTAGAAGAAAACGAAATAATACTTTTTAATACAGTTGCTCAAAAAGTGGCGTATTGCAGGGATGTATAGCGTTCGGGATGTAGGCTATTACGCACTAGTGCTTTTTCTTTACCTTTACCGCACTCGTGCGTTTTCTTTCCCAACTGTCAAAATAATGTCTATTAAAAAGAGAAAAAAAAAACCACGAAGTTTTTACTAAAAAGAATTCATAGAAGTTTTTACGATTCAGCTACTAATTTGTTTCAATATCAGATTTGGCTGTATGGGCATATTTCCCTTTGCCTACCCAGAATGGATAAAGAAAACAAAAAACTGCTTATATTATTTTACGGTTGGCGCCATTTTCCAAAAAAAAATCCTTGTACTTTGTTTGTTGTGAGTTTAGTTGCTTGTTGCACAAAATGAGTAATTTCAACGATATGTTTTTTGAATTAACACCACCCGAACTCAGTATAATTGCACAAAATGCTTCGGAGAACATTTTACCGGAAAAGTCAAAAAGTCGCTACATATCTACATACGACGAATTTATTGCGTGGAGAGAAGAGAAAAAAGCAAATAGTTTTTCAGAAAATGCTATGTTGGCATACTTCTCCGAACTCTCAGCAAAATTAAAACCTTCTACGTTATGGTCGAGGTTTTCGATGATAAAAAGTATGCTGAAAATAAGGAACAACGTGGATATAAGTGAATACCCAAAACTAAATGCTTTCTTAAAACGACAATCAGACGGACGACAACTAAAAAGTCGAAAATATTAACATCTAATGAAGTGGAAAGGTTTTTGAACGAAGCTCCCGATGATCGTTATTTAGCCACAAAGGTACTTACCTAATTTATTAATAAGTACTTATATTTTTCTTTAGTATTCAGTTTACGAAATCGCAAAATACACTTTATATATTATTTAAAAAAATATTAATCAAATCCCTTTTGTAGGTTGCGCTGATTTTTGGTGTTGTTGGAGCTAGCCGCAGAGAGGAGTTAGCCAATATTACTTTAAAAGATATTGCAACCCATGGGAAAATGCTACTAATCAAAATTCCGAATACAAAAAATAAGATACCGAGAAGCTTTGTTGTTGAAGGAGATTTTCTTAGAATAGTGCAAAAATATATGATTCAGCGGTCCCAAAAAGCAAAAACCGACCGTTTTTTAACTAAATTATCAAAAAGGAAAGTGTACAACTCAAGCAATCGGGATAAACAAATTTGGTAATATGCCAAAAGAAATAGCTACGTTTCTTGGTCTGCCGGATGCTGAGTGTTATACTGGGCACAGCTTCAGGAGGACCTCTGCTACATTATTGGCAGATTCGGGAGCCAATTTGACGTCCTTAAAGCGACTAGGAGGTTGGAAATCAGACAAAGTTGCAGAAGGCTATATTGCTGATTCATTAAACAACAAACTAGAAACTGGGAAAAGAATCACACGATCCATTAATTTAAAGTCCAGTCCGTCTCCTTCACATGCCAATACTGAAGAGAACATTCGTCCATCTACCGTCGTTGATAACGATAATTCATCAGATCCTATTCCATCAACTAGCAAACGCCAATGTTTAACACCTTTGACAAATATACATGAACAATCATACGAAATTAATAATAGTTTGTCTCAAACAGTAAATATGCAACCTAAAACTTCCCCAGTTACTATTAAAAACTGTACCAATTTCAATGTACATGTGAAATATAACTTTTATAAGAAATAAATGATAAGTTAGTTGAGTTTGTTGTGTATTTTTATTATTTTATTAAGTTGCTTTGTTTTTTCGCAACTGTATTAAAAATAGTTGTTCAGTACACGTGCGGAACCGTCATTGCAACTTGTTCCGACTGTCAACCCTCGCCTTCGGCTGCGCCTCGGCTCGGGTAGACATTTGTCGGAACTCTTTGCAATGACAGGCTTTCCGCACTCGTAATGAAATATACTATTTGCCTATTATAGCTACCTATTATAGCTACGCAATATTAGCTTGATCTGTGACCAGTCACAAGTGCGGCATCTATCGGTTCATTTCTGCTCACTTCGGCAATAAACGTAGTGACGTGACCGTACACGACTACGACGCGTCGACTGAAACGTTCAATCTACTAGTTCACAAAGCGGTGCAGCATAATGTTGTTTACGATTCGACCAGTTTATCGATGGAGTGTAAACTAGTTTATTAGTTGACGACAAAAAACAGTCTAAAAACAGTTTGTTTATTTAACGCCCACTCCTAACGCACGCAGAGTTTCGGTGCGGCCGAAGGTACGGTAGATTTTCTGCCGAAACTAGTTTTTTTTGCCGTAAACAAATAAAGATAACTTTTTTTTCTTCAAACGATAAAACTTAAAAGGCATCCCTCGTAATCGATTGATAAACGAATTTCATTTACATGTAGCGGAGCTACTGATACGTAGGTTTATTTACCATTATTGTCTAACGCAGTATTTCGTTACTTATTCCTTAAGTAATCTATCGTCTAAAGTAATACCTAAACCTAAACACTAATTCTAGACATACAGCTAAACCTATGACCTAATCTAAACCTAAGACTATTTACTAACCTAAATCTTAGTACTTAGTGTTTATAATTGTTTGCGTATGTTAATTATGTTTATGTCAAGTAGTTTGTTTATTTTGTGTATCCAACGAGCAGCCGGACAAACACATTGTAAACATTAATTTCATATTAGCGATCGCACGGCCCGGTCTCTCAAGACCGGCTGAATACCGACGCGGCGACGTTGACCGAACCTTTCCGAGCGGCGCGTGAGCGCCACCACTCGGCGATGTTCGAGCAGTCCGCTACCGGCCGATATCGCTGCGAGACGCTTTGTTTACTTTTCCGTGCAATCTTTTGTTTTACTTACGTGCTATCTTTCCTGTCACTGTGCTAACTTGCTATCGCTTGTAATTTCCCCTTCTGTCTTAATTTTATGTGTTTCTGTGTGCATACGAATAAACTGCTTATGTGCCTGTGCTTTGGACTTATTCATTCATCCATATACGGACCTACTCGACGTCGCACATAAGCGTAAGTGTACATAGAATACTGGGGTGCCCCCTGCTATACTCTGGGAGACCCAATACTGTGGAGACGGCATCCCAATTGCTACACTGGTGACCCACGAAGAACACAATAATGAGCAACAGCAGTAGTGACACGGCACGTACCGCCAATTCACAAGATGGCGACAACGTCACTAAGCGCCGTACCAAAAAAGGGCGCCCGTGTCGAACGCCATTGAAACGTGACGAGAGTGAGGGTGAAACGAGGCCCAAGCCTAGGTTTAACCTGAAGGTGCCACCATTTTCGCCGGAAGATCCGGAGATTTGGTTCGCGCTACTGGAGGGTCAGTTCGAGAACTTCGGAATCACTGACGACGCCACCAAATTCACCCAGGTTACCATAAACCTGGACTTGGTACACGCAAAGGCGGTTAAAGACATAATAGTCAACCCCCCCCTTTCGAACCGGTACAATAAAATTAAAACAGAGCTAATTCGCCGATTATCAGCGTCACACGAAAAGAAAGTGCGCCAGCTGCTGACACATGAGGAGTTGGGGGACCGAAAACCATCGCAGTTCCTACGCCACCTGCAAGATCTGGCAGGGCCCTCGGTGCCGGCTGACTTTATCAAAACCATTTGGTGCCAGCGCCTGCCCAGCAACGTGCAGACGGTGTTGGCTTCACAGCCAACACTCTCACCGGAGCAGCTCGCTGACCTTGCCGACAACATACAAGAGATTGTCACGCCGTGCAATGTGGCGGCGACGTCGTGCAATACCAGCGGCCCGTCGAGTGAGATAGCCGAGCTGAAGAGGATGGTCGAGCAACTGGCTGTGAAGGTCGACGAGAACAGCCGCGCGTCCCACCGCTACGCAGACAGGTCCAGACATCGGCAACGCGCTTCTTCGCATTACCGTTCCGGATCCCGCCAGCGGTCACGGACAAGGTCAAACTCCAGTTACCGTAAACATCCACTGTGTTGGTATCATTTAAGGTTCGGTAATAAAGCACATAACTGTATCAAACCGTGTGACTATTCGGGAAACGGGTAGGGCAGTATGTTATGGCGGCCAACGCCTGCCCTTCTAGCGGTCGCTTATTTGTAACGGATAAACGGACTAATATAATGTTTTTAATAGATACAGGTAGTGATGTTTGTGTTTTTCCACGTTCAATGTTAAAGGAACGCCGCGAAAAGACTAATTTTGACTTGTGTGCCGCTAACGGCAGTGTTATTAGTACTTACGGTTACACAAACCTTTTATTGAATATAGGCTTGCGCCGTGACTTTTCCTGGCGATTTATTGTAGCCGATGTCACGCGAGCGATAATAGGCGTGGATTTCTTATCTCATTACAATTTGATGGTAGACATTAGAAATAAAAAACTAGTCGACCAACATACAACACTCGCGACCACGGTTTCACTCGCGAATTGTTTTGATAATGTTTCTTCGGTAAAGGTTATGTCTGGTGATTCGGTGTATCATACTATACTAGCACAATACCCCGAAATCACTCGACCACCTGGTACTTTTAATAAGAATGACACTTGTAAACACAACACACTACACTACATCCGCACCACGCCTGGACCACCTGAATCTTGTGCACCGAGAAGGCTAGCGCCTGATAGGCTTAAGATTGCTAAGGCAGAGTTTGAGGCAATGTTACAGATGGGTATTTGCAGACCTTCAGAGTCTCCCTGGGCATCTCCACTACACCTCGCGCCGAAGAAGAATGGCTGGCGACCTTGTGGGGACTACCGCAGGTTAAACGCACGCACCATCCCGGATAAGTATCCGATCCGCAATATTCAGGACTTCTCACATAATATTGCTAACTGTACAGTCTTTAGCACCCTAGATTTAGCCAAAGCCTATAATCAGGTGCCTGTTAATCCGCCTGATATAGCCAAAACTGCCATCACAACACCGTTCGGTCTTTACGAATTTCCGTATATGACGTTTGGTCTTCGCAATGCTGGTCAAACCTTCCAGCGGTTCATGGATGAGGTGTTGCGAGGACTAGACTTCGTATACTGTTACATAGATGATATCGTACTGTTTTCAGCAGACCTGAAAACTCATGAAAAACATCTTCATGAGGTATTTGGTAGGTTACGCGACTTTGGCATAGTACTAAATTCTAGTAAATGTGTGTTCGGTGCCTCAAAGGTAAATTTTCTAGGCTATGAAATTTCAGCGGAAGGCACGAAACCCCTGCCTGAAAAAGTGGAGGCAATAGGAAAATTTCCTGAGCCCAAAACCGTCAAGGAATTGCGTAGGTTCTTGGGTATGCTCAATTTTTACCGTAGGTTTATCCCGGACGCAGCCCAGCATCAAGCCCCACTGAACGCACTCTTGACAGGCTCAGTAAAGGGCTCACATCCTGTCACCTTCGACACAAAAGAGCGGGAGGCCTTCGAAGCATGCAAACGGGGTCTATGCCAAGCCGCTATGTTGGCACACCCTGATAGCAACGCTCAACTGGCTCTCGTAACGGATGCTTCCGATACGGCAATGGGTGCAGTATTATAGCAGTTGAAGTCTGGTACCTGGCAGCCCCTGGCATTCTTTTCTAGAAAGTTAAGCCCTGCCCAGAGAAAGTACTCGCCATATGACCGCGAACTTCTGGCCGTATACGAGTCTATTAAACATTTTAGGCATATGGTAGAAGCTCGCGATTTTTTGATTTATACAGATCACAAACCGCTTACTTTCGCCTTCACTACCAGGAAGGATAATTGTTCACCCAGGCAGTTTCGTCACTTAGATTTTATATCGCAGTTTACAACAGACATCAGACATATTTCCGGTAAGAATAATGTGGTTGCTGATCCCTTGTCTAGAGTGGAAGAGATTGTGCAGCCAATTGATCCAGAAGCGTTGGCAGCCGCTCAAGATAGCGACCCGGAGTTGAAACAGCTTCTTACCGGACACACGTCTCTGCAACTTAGTAAAGTGAAACTGCCTGGTACGAACACGGTACTATTCTGTGACGTAAGCGGCACTTCTCCGCGACCCTACATTGTCGAGGCCTACAGGAGACAGATCTTCGAATCACTGCACTGTTTAAGTCACCCTGGAGCCAAAGCGTCCATTAGTGAGCGATCGTTACGTGTGGCCAGGCATCCGCAAGGATTGCCGCGAGTGGACTCGCAGTTGTCAAGCCTGCCAGCGCTCTAAAGTCACGAGGCATGTCTCTGCTCCGTTGGGTACATACAACGTACCACAGGGCAGATTCCAGGTAATCCACATCGACCTCGTCGGTCCATTACCACTTTCGTTAGGATATCGGTACTGTCTCACTGCCATCGACCGCTTTACTCGCTGGCCTGAGGCAATACCGATCGCAGATATCACCGCCGAAACTGTGGCGAAGGCGTTATTAAGTGGGTGGATCTCGCGTTTTGGTTGTCCGGTCAAAATCGTAACTGACAGAGGAAAACAGTTTGAGTCAGCTTTGTTTAAGGCATTGTCTCAAACCGTTGGTTTTGTCCATAGACATACAACAGCGTACCACCCTGCATCAAACGGCATGGTTGAACGGTTTCACCGGCAGCTTAAGGCAGCCATAACCTGTCATGCAGACGGCTGTTGGGTGGAGTCGCTACCTTTAGTTCTGTTAGGTATTAGGACAGCGCTTAAAGAAGACCTGAAAGCGTCTTCCGCCGAATTGGTCTATGGTGAGACGTTACGCCTACCAGGAGACTTCTTTGTTCCGTCTTTAAATGAGTCGTATGATCTTACGGACTATGCAGCTCGTTTGCGCTCATTTGTCAACAGGTTGAAGCCTCCTCCAGCGACACGCCATGGCAACCAGCGTTCACCATTTATTTTTAAGGACCTTGCTACATCATCCCACGTCTTCCTTCGCGATGACACTGTAGCTGGTTCACTTAAACCCGCATACACAGGACCTCATGAAGTCCTTCAAAGAGGTGATAAGGTGTTCAAAATTGTATTCAATGGTAAGACAGTCACTGTGTCCATAGACAGGCTGAAACCCGCCTACTCGATGCACGACACACAAACTTACACTCATACTCCAAATACACAAACTAACACTCACATCTCACAAACAAAACCTAGCACACATACGTCGCACACACGCACTCAGACTCCTACGTACACCCCACAGCCACTTACGCCTGATGCCGGAGACAACATTGTCAAAACAAGCAGGTCAGGGCGTAGGGTAAGATTTCCTGACTATTATCGCCCGTAGGACGGTCTCAGGAGGGGGGTGGTGTAGCGGAGCTACTGATACGTAGGTTTATTTACCATTATTGTCTAACGCAGTATTTCGTTACTTATTCCTTAAGTAATCTATCGTCTAAAGTAATACCTAAACCTAAACACTAATTCTAGACATACAGCTAAACCTATGACCTAATCTAAACCTAAGACTATTTACTAACCTAAATCTTAGTACTTAGTGTTTATAATTGTTTGCGTATGTTAATTATGTTTATGTCAAGTAGTTTGTTTATTTTGTGTATCCAACGAGCAGCCGGACAAACACATTGTAAACATTAATTTCATATTAGCGATCGCACGGCCCGGTCTCTCAAGACCGGCTGAATACCGACGCGGCGACGTTGACCGAACCTTTCCGAGCGGCGCGTGAGCGCCACCACTCGGCGATGTTCGAGCAGTCCGCTACCGGCCGATATCGCTGCGAGACGCTTTGTTTACTTTTCCGTGCAATCTTTTGTTTTACTTACGTGCTATCTTTCCTGTCACTGTGCTAACTTGCTATCGCTTGTAATTTCCCCTTCTGTCTTAATTTTATGTGTTTCTGTGTGCATACGAATAAACTGCTTATGTGCCTGTGCTTTGGACTTATTCATTCATCCATATACGGACCTACTCGACGTCGCACATAAGCGTAAGTGTACATAGAATACTGGGGTGCCCCCTGCTATACTCTGGGAGACCCAATACTGTGGAGACGGCATCCCAATCGCTACATACACATACGTTTGTCGTGTCTTGTTTTATATGTACTTACATCATATCACACATCAACATTCATCATCATCATCGACATTATTCACATTTTCATCACATCAGCATCACACATTATCACCATTCAACATAATCACTATTCTCATCTTCTTCACCATTATCCCATCATCACCGCATATTATCACCATGCATCATCACCATCATCACATTTTCATCATCATTCACGTCTTTATCACCATCATCACACATTATCACCATTACCATTCATCATCATCATTCACATCTTCATCACCATCGTGACATCATCATCATCCTCATCACCGTTTTCCACCTTCATCGCCACCATCATCATTCAGTCCTTCATCACCATCATTTGATCATCATCACACATTATCACCATTCATCATTCACATCTTCATCACCATCATCACACATCAACATTCATCACCATTATAACACATGATCACACATCATCATTCAAATCTTCATCACCATCATTCACATCTTCATCACCATCATGTCATCATCATCACACATCATCATCATCCTCATCACCATTTTCACCTTCATCACCACCATCATCATTCAGTCCTTCATCACCATCATTTGATCATCATCACACATTATCACCATCAGCATTCACATCTTCATCACCATCATCACACATCAACATTCAACATCATCACCATTCATCACTATCATAACACATGATCACACATCATCATTCACACCTTCATCACACATAATCACCATCACCATTCATCATCATCATTCAAATCTTCATCACCATCATTCACATTTTCATCACCATCATCACACATCATCATCATCCTCATCACCATTTTAACCTTCATCACCACCATCATCATTCAGTCCTTCATCACCATCATTTGATCATCATCACACATTATCACCATTAGCATTCACATCTTCATCACCATCATCACACATCACCATTCATCATCATCACCATCATTCACATCTTCATCATCATC
Organism: Furcula furcula; assembly: GCA_911728495.1. Classification (NCBI taxonomy): domain Eukaryota; kingdom Metazoa; phylum Arthropoda; class Insecta; order Lepidoptera; family Notodontidae; genus Furcula; species Furcula furcula. The sequence continues at coordinate 23,571,120 of OU452258.1, forward strand.
TTCACACATCATCACCATCATCATTATCGTTCGAAATGAACCCCCCATGGTTAATGTCGGCTCACTTCGGCAATTACCGTGTTTGGTCACGTCGACTGAAGTGTTCAATCTACTAGTTTAGGCCAAAGCGGTGCAGCATGATGTTGTTTACGATTCGACCAGTTTATCCGAAGTGGTGCAACATGCATGATGTTTACGATTCGACCATTTTATCGGTGGACTGTAAACTAGTTTATTAGTTGGCGACTAAAAAAAAACAGTTCGAAGTTAGAACTGCACAATTGCATAACTTTTATCAATTACGTTTACATAAAAAAAGTTAATATATATAAAAGAATAAATACAAAAGAAACAAACAGAACAAAGAAACTGACTTATGTCAAATGCGATCTATTAAATTGGCCCTACATTAAGATTTTGATTGATTTGGCAGGTATGTATAATATGTTTGTATTCATATATAAGTATTTTGCACACTAATTGGACCCCATACAATGCTAAACTGTTTATTAGTTGGATTGCTGGAAGAAAACTCATGAGTGAAGCTCGTCTGTACCCATTTACTATTTGTATAATTAAAATTACAATTTGTAATAAACAATTTTCTATGTGCAATAAAAAATAAATAAATACTAACCTTTATTCAGTCTATAAGCAGAAAATCCCTTGAAAGGAAAATGCGAAAAAGGTGTTTCACTTTTTTCCTAGACCTATGGCCATGTACAAACGATTTTAACATGCTACTCCCAGTCTCCTTTGCTATCAATGCTTTGACAACCTGAAATTTTTACAGATTCATATGTCATCAACTGATAATAACATATCAACTAATAATAATAATTATCTATATAATGTAAACACAGTCTCCTAATTCTAATCTAGGCAGTGCATGGACTATGGTAACAAGACAACTGATATGAATACATACATACAAATAGCTTTTTTTAACAAATTAACACAATACTTGAAAATTTGTTTAGTATTGATTGAGAGTGGAACTGATTAGGTACAATACTTAATTAACATTAGTTAATTTTAATTATACCTATGGACTGTCACACCAGACAGTATGAAACAACCTGACATGTTCACACACAAACATATTTTATTAACAGGTGGGAATCGAACCCACAACCTATTAATATAAACATCTAGTGATAAAAAAATACTTTTTCAGAATGCCAAAGTTGCTACCGCTATAATATATATATATATATATATATATATATATATGAGGTTGTTCCCTTGTCAGGTATGCAACTAATGGGCTCTATTAAAAAGATTTAACTAGAAAGATAAACATCTGCTTAACACAATAATGACCATCAAAACAAAGTTTACTTCAGTATTATAGTCAAGCACATGCAGCTTTATCCTTCCAGATAAAAAGATTTAAAATTTATTAATTGGAAAACCTCAAATATCGTAAACATTTTGCTCTAAAATCATAAAATTTTAGATGGGTCCGGTGGTGGTCAGACACCCTGGCTGTTACCGAATAAGTCATGGGTTTGATTTCCACCAAGTGTCTGGGTGTTGTTTTTTATTTGAGTATGTATTTACAAAAAAAGTATATAGGTATAAGTATATGTTGTCTGGTTTCCATTGTCATCTAGGCTTTGCCTAGTTTGGGATCAGAAACCATGTGTGAGTTGTCCCAGAATATTATGAAATAATTAACTACCTAATTGAAATGTAACTAACTGTAAAGTTTATATCACAGTTTGTTTTATTATCCCAATGCTTCAAACAGACCTCCTTTGTCCATGAATGCTGTAAAGTTAGTTTCATTTCAATGTGTTTCACATAAATATCAGAAATCACTATCATTTACTAATTCTGTGGAAGTCTATACTTCTATCAATACTGATAATCACTAGGGAAAGGGACCATCCAGGTAGTTACCACCAGTGTCAGATATTCTGCTGCCAAGCAGCAGTGTGTAAACATGGCTGTGTTCTGGTGTAAAGGACACTGTAGTTGGTGAAACTACTGGATACAAGAGACTTAATACCTGTCTCGGTTGACAGGAGTAAGTGCAATGCAGCCGACTATAGGCGGGCGCCTTGCTTGTCTTGCCACTGGGTAGAATAAGAAAATAGAATCGATAGTATCAGTACTATTAGTAAACTGTTACTATTGATAGAATAGACATGTTATGTAAGTGTAAATAATATCAAAACTATGGCTATCAATAGCAATATCAATGTAATTAACGTAATTAATTACTAACAAGTTCAACTATAGTCTTTGTTTGGGTAACTAAATATAGCATGCATGAACACTGTAATAATAAGTAATATCCATAGGTACTGAGTAATCTCATAGCAAATAACTTTTTGTCGTGTTAGAAGATCCTTTTTTACCTTTCTTTGTTTTTCTATTATGTATTTTCATTTTCAGCACCTTCTACGCCACACTTATTTACTTTGTCGGTTTATTAGATCGTCGGTATAATTATATCGCGATACGTTTTTCATGAATGTAACTTTTATACTAAACAGAACTAGTTAGATGAAAAGATTCGCGAAATTATTAATTAAACCACGGTACCTAACCTACGGTAAAGTACCTAAGTTAGTAGTAAGTAACTAGTAACATGCACTGTAATTTAAGTACTTTGTGTATGTATTTATTTTACCGCGTGAGATTTTACTCAAGCAAAAACGAGTGAAATTAGATAAAACATGAGATTTACCAACTTTTTTACCAAAGCAAAAAGAAATCGTCCGACATTTTGAATTATTTTTTCGTTTGTTTGTGTTGCAATGTGTAATTGTTTAAATTATACACAAAATAATGATCAACTAAAGTAAATATAATTTTAATTATGACTGGAAACAATATAATTAATAAAAATACCTTTGGTATTAAATGATAACAGCAAATCAGTTAAAATAATAGAATAAAAAAGAGAATTTTTAATAATTAACAGAAATGTAGCATAATTTTTCCTACCAAAATATTAACAAACTTCGGTAGAAAACTTGTACTTCACATGGCTACTATTCTTGTTATGTCAACCTATGTCTATCTCCTTTTGGTATATAGCGGTGTCCCTATAAAAAAAATGCTCCCATAACAAACTTTCGTGTTGGCATTGGCTCCATACAAAGTGACCTCCCCCTGCGCGTCCGCATCTCGTAGTGCCGAACCTCGTACTGATGACGTCGCGCTGTGCTCGTCAGCTGTTATCAGTAACAATTTTATCGCTCGCACCCCTACCACGGTTTTGCTTGCAACCGCTCGGGTTATTGTCGTTGATTCCCGTGGTACGGAACATAATATTCGTGTTTTGTTAGATAGTGCTTCTCAAAGCAATTTTATTACTGTCGATTGCGCTCGTAAGTTAGGTTTAAATATTAACAAGGGACTTGCTTCCTCTGCCGTAAGGGGGATAGGAGGTTCAAGTAAAGATATTCAAGGTACAGTCAACCTCAAATTTTTCTCTCGTTTTGATCGTAAAATTAGTTATAGTATGGAGTCATTAGTAATAGATAAAATTACTGAACGTATACCTACTGCTACTGTTGATATTTCGGAACTGTCGAACTTCAATAAATTGCCTCTATCTGATGATACGTATTCGATTCCAGGAAATATTGAAATTTTAATCGGTGGGTCGCTTTTCCCGCACCTCCTCTTAGGTCATAAGGTTTGTACGCAGTCATATAATTCACCAGTAGCTTTGCAAACGGTTCTTGGCTATGTTGTCATTGGTGTCGCGCCAACTCGTATCGATGAGGCCGCTACGGTTTCTTGTTGTTGCACAGTTGATCCCCTCGATTCTGTCATTCGCAAGTTTTGGGATTTAGAGGAAGTAGATGTTCCGCGCTTTCTCAGTCCCGAAGATGAATTGTGTGATGAATTTTATACTCGTACAACCACTCGCGATGATAACGGTAGATATATAGTTGCGCTCCCATTTAAGGGTGACATTCATTCTCTCGGTGATTCACGGCGATCGGCCGAGAGACGTTTTCTTTGTTTAGAAAATAAAATGCAAGCCTCTCCTCAATTAAAGGAGGCTTATGATGGAACAATATTAGAATATTTAGAAAAGGGATATATATCACCTGTCACAAGTTGTTCGGAAGATAGTGGATATATTCCATCGTATATTATACCGCATCACGGTGTTATACGGAAAGATAAATTGACTTCCAAACTGCGTATCGTATTAGACGCGAGCGCAAAGACTAGTACACAAGTTTCGCTTAACGATATCCTCTATAATGGTCCTAACTTACAAGGAAATTTGTTTAGTATTATTGTAAATTTTCGCTTATTTTCTGTCGCTCTTTCCGCTGACATTCGCCAAATGTTTCTTTCGATTGGTATGCGCGAATGTGATCGTTGTTTCCAAAGAATCTTGTATCGTTTTTCCCCTAGTGACCCTTTAATGGTTTTCGAATTTAATAGAGTTTGTTTCGGTCTTACATCTAGTCCTTATCATGCGTTGCGAACAATTAAACAACTCGCATCGGATGAAGGAGATTCCTTTCCAAAAGCAAAGGAAATTGTTGGAAGTAGTTTATTTATGGACGATTTTGTCTATTCTGTACCCGACGAAAATGAAGGTATTTTAACAGCTTCTCAGATGATAGGTTTGATGAAGGCTGGTAAGTTTGATCTTATAAAATGGACAAGCAATTCTCAAAATGTTCTCGATTCGATTCCTGAGTCACATCGTCTTTCGTCGATAAAAGAGTTTGATGAATCTGACACTCACAAGGTTCTCGGTTTGTGTTGGTCACCCGTTACAGACTCATTTAATTTAAAAATTAGTAAACCAACGGAGAAGTGCACGAAACGCACTATTTTATCGTGTGTTGCTAAAATATGGGATGTAATGGGATTTGTCGCTCCAGTTGTTTTGTACGCAAAATTGTTAATTAAAATTTTATGGTTGAGTGGTTGTGATTGGGACGATCCGCCACCAACAGATATCGTTCGATTGTTCACTCGTTTCAAAGAAGAACTTCCCTTACTCGCTGCTTTGAAAATACCTCGTTTTGTTGGAATAAACCCCACCAATAGTGTTGTAACTCTACTAGGTTTTGCAGACGCTAGTGAGAAAGCTTATGGTGGTGTCGTGTACTTTCATGTACAAAATGGTAACGTAAATACTATGCACCTTATTAGTGCAAAATCAAAGGTAGCTCCACGTAAGGTGGTTTCTCTCGCTCGACTCGAACTTTGTGCTATATTAGTTCTCGCCAAACTTATTAAAAGTATAATTGATGCTTGTAGTGATCGTATAAATTTTAGAAATATTTTCGCTTTCTCGGATTCGACTGTGGCACTTTGTTGGGTTCATTCGTCACCCCATCGGTGGGAAACCTTCGTTGCCAACAGAGTGGCCAAGATTCAAGGTGATTTATCGCCCAAAGATTTATATCATATTGCTGGTACGGATAATCCGGCCGATTGTTTATCTCGTGGTCTCACTCCATCGCAAATAATTAATCATACTTTGTGGTTTAATGGCCCATCATGGTCTTCATTAGATCGATCAGAATGGCCAATTATTCCGTTTGACCCTACTACTGTGGCTGGACAGCCAGAGGAAAGAAAAAATGTTTTGGTCGTTTCTTCGCCTCCCGAAGAGTCATTTATCATTTCACTAGCTAATCGTTTGTCATCATGGTCAAAATTGCTTCACATTGTTGTTTACATTTGTAGATTTGCAAAATTATTACCCACAAGAGGTAGAATAACTGCATCAGATTTAGATTATGCAGAGTTGTTAATTTTTCGCGAACTTCAGCGTTCATGTTTTTCGAATGAACTAGCCAGTTTAGCGGTTGGTAAAGTTTGTACTCGCTCAATACAGCGCCTCAAACCTTTCATTAAGGATGGGCTTATAAGAGTTGGAGGTCGATTAACACATTCGGATTTGAATTATAATCAAATGCATCCTATTTTGCTTCCTCCAAAACATCATATTTTAGATTTATTGGTTGATTACCATCACAAGGTGAACTGTCACGCAGGCCCTGATTTGTTAATGTCGATATTGCGCCAAAGATATTGGATTTTGTCTGCACGCAATTTAATAAGGAATCGCATATATAAATGTCTAGCATGTTTTAGACTTCGTCCTAAGCCAATTTTTCCGGAAATGGCTGATCATCGTTCTTGTCGTGTCGTTCAAACTGCTAAACCTTTCGTTCATACTGGTACCGACTATGCAGGTCCGTTTAAGGTAACTATATCGCGTGGTCGCGGAATTCGCTCTACAAAAGCTTACGTTTGCTTATTTGTATGTATGACAACTCGTGCTGTCCACCTAGAGCTAGCTAGTGATCTTAGCACCGCGTGTTTCCTTAATGCCTTTAAACGTTTTTTGTCGCGCCGCGGTCCAGTCAGAAAATTATATTCGGACAATGGCACAAATTATGTAGGTGCCAAACGCAAACTTTCGGAAATGCATGAATTCTTGTGTTCCAAACATCACATGTCGGAGTTTGGGCACATGCTATCGGAAAATCGTATCGATTGGTCTCTCAATACCCCAGCTGCCAGTCACTTTGGTGGTAATTGGGAAGCCAATATAAAGAGTTTTAAAACTCACTTGTTCCGCGTTGTAGGTGAACAAATTCTTTCGTTTGAAGAAATGGAAACCATACTTACGCAAATAGAAGCGACTATGAATTCGCGCCCGTTGTGTAGGACGCTTTCTAGCGATCCCTCAGAACCTTTAGCATTAACTCCAGCACATTTTTTAAATGTTACTCCATTAAAATATTTGCCCGCTGTCGAAGTTGATGAAAAATTTAATATGCTTCCTCGTCACGCTTTATTAGATAAACTTGTGCAATCGTTTTGGAAACGTTGGAGAACAGAGTACCTCCACACGTTACAGTTGCGACAAAAATGGAATACACCAACCAACCCAATTACAGTAGGTACGGTGGTTGTTATATTAACTGATAATTGTCCTCCTCTACATTGGCCTTTAGGTATTGTAGAGGAAGTCTTTCCTGGTGCAAATGGTACCCGAATAGTTCGCGTTAGGACTGCAACTGGATCGTACTTACGTCCGGTTGTGCGTCTCTGCCCTTTGCCTAATCAATAATTTCGTTATTATATAACAATTTTTAATTTCTTGTAGTTATTTTCGTAATTTCGTTAAGTTATAGGTATAGTTTAGTTTGTTATTTTCGTAATCGTATCGAATTTTTTTTTGAAGGTAGCCCTTCAAGCCGGGGGGAATGGTTGCGCGGAGTAGTTTAATTTCGCATTATTAATTTGTAGTTGTTTTCTATGCGTTATTTTTTATTGGTACACTAATTCCTATACCTATCCTTTTCTTACGCACATATCTTTCGTTTGCGTGGGTGAGAGAAGAATACCCGCGTATTGCGTCGAGCGAACATGCATCGGCCCCAGTCGTCGTTGTCACCTCGTCGATTCGAACTGTGCTCGTCGCTTGCACCGTGTTTCGTAATTCATTTTCAACAATAATGGTGGACTATCATTAAATTATCGTGAACAGACAAATATCGTTTTGTTACTACTTTTGGACATTAATACAGTGCTGTGAAGTGCCGATTGAACTATTATCGGACCCCACATCGAGGATGCAGAAGTATCAAGACATGCGCAGACGCAGCATGTGATCTAAGGTATGTGCAATCCGTTCCATATATAATAGAACCTTGTATTTCCCGTGGAATATCCAAATGGTTCTATTTTCCTACCAGTATTAGTGTACCAATCGTATATTTGTTCGTTTATCTACTTAGGTTTCGCCTAGCTACCATCCATTATTGTTTTCGTCATTCACGTAGATTTTATCGAAATTAGCGCATTACAGTCCCGCTACAACACCCATAATTATTTCAGATTTTTCCTTCCGCAAATTTCGGGGTGTATTTTTTTTACATTTTTGATTATCATCCAAAAACTACATAACGAGAGGAGTTGAAATAAATACACGCGTACACATTTTATGTATGTGTAATGTAATTTAAGACCATTTTGTTAGTTCGCAGCCGCGCTTTTTGTGCTTTTATAAAGTCTCTTGTGTCCGGTAATTTCCTTAACTACAGTGTCCTTCTCGGCGGAACCCAGCAAGGTCTACACATTGCTGCTTGGCGGCTGTATATCTGTCACTGTGATGAAACATTCCTGAATATTAATTTATATTATACTTGTGAATTCTAATCGTATGATGTCATATTTTCAGATGAGATGACAGAAAAAATAACAAACAATTCGGATTACTTTGTGGAGGAGAACAAGAAGAGGGTAACAGAAGCCAAACGGCCCGGCAAGCCGAAAACCATCTCGGACATATTCGGCAGCGTCGAAGGATCGTTTAAGAAGTTGGACATTGATTGACTTTACATGGTTGTAAAGTACGCACTTATTACAACCACTCTTATTAAATTATCATCATAATTTCTATAACGGGTGTAAGGGACATCGTACCGATTTTTTTTTATAAGATGTCAAATAATGTCCGTTACAACATTACAGAAACCATTTATATGGAAAATGACAATGTAATGAAAATATGCGGAATAATATTTATTATTGCTAATTTTCTAAAATAATAATAAATAATTGCCTATTAATTAATTGCCTATGTACGTAATGTTTTAGTGCATAAATAATAAATAATTAAATAAACTTTCCACAAATAAGTAATTATTATTATTATTATTTTCATGTTTTATTTACTCACGGGCTTAGCCCGGTCTTTTAGAGGCTTGCGTGGGGACGGATCCAACACGTAGAGGCCCGTTCTAGAAGAAGTAAATGGTGTGTAAAACACCTCCCGGGGTCAACTGCCACAATGATGACCTTACAGCAGTTGACCTCGGTAGGTGGTAGGGACTATTGCAAGCATGTGAAAAGAAGTCTAGGTTTATGGGGTTGAGCGTTTGGTGGACTGGCGATTGGGCTATTGCAAAGGCCGGGGTCACTTGCCATAATTACATTCATAATTATTTTGTGGCAAGTGGGGGCTTGCCACCCACTAGATGGGCTCCCCAAATGATCATCCGATGACGACAGAGAGCAACACCGGTGTGAGTGACTCAGGGGTGTCGAGAGGTGTGCTGCGCTTTCTCCGAAGTTACTCGCGGCGTTATGCCCTTTAACACTTCCACCCCTGGAGCATTTAGCTCTAGCAACTCCTCTCTGGACGGCCAATTAAGGCAAGCCAGAGCTGAGAGTCCTGCGGGCCCCCTTGGGTTTCCACTCGGCCGACGAAGACACGCCGAGGTGGAGGCCCTGACCGACTCTCTGGAGCACTCGGGTCCGTGGTGTCGTTACGCACCAACAGCTCGCCACAAGCTGCCCTGCGGGCTTATTATTATTATTATACTTTATTGGGTACACTTAAAAAAAAATAGAAAACAGCACAAAACACTTAACAAAAGACAAAGGTATCACAAAGGGCGAGCTTAACTCAAAAGTGTGAGTTCTCTTCCAGCAAACCCAGAATAATTTATTGTTTTTAAATTAATATTATGCTTTATTATTATACCAATAATGATATTATACTAATTTTGGAAATTCATGAAAAAGCCGATGAAAAATTTCAACACTAGAGTGTTCAGAATCATGTACTGGATCCCTGGTTTCGGTTTTCGGTACGATGCCCCTTACACCCTGTATAAGCTTTTTTCAATTTATCACAAGCTAGAGCTCGATTGCAGTCCCATCTGATAGCTGCAACGCAATCGAAGATGGTGAAGTACTAGCTTATTTGAAACCTATTCACTATAAGTTCCCAATTTTCTCTTAATTGCTCAAATGAATTAATTTAGATCGGCTGAGATACAGGTATGTCTAGTGCAGTGACCGTAGCTACCTACGTACGTACTCTATATGTTTTACGAGTGTGCAGTATCACTTCTGCGGAAATCTTAAAACTTGTCTTTTTATGTGCTTGTTATTGACGTCTTATTTAAGTCCCCTATTTGGATACTAGTTCCTCAGATATGTCCGAGCTTTAATAAATATTTATGAACACGTATATTATGTACTTTATTATCCTAGAAGTCTTGAAATAGTCTTTTTTTGCGAGGGAAACCTTCAAAAGGTCCCCCTTCAAAGGCTGTGGGGCTCGATCAATGTTTTTCTACGTTTACTACTGGAAAAATACCGGTCAAGTGCGAGTCGGACTCACGCACCGAGGGTTCCATACCATCTTTGGACGTATTAAAGTAATTTTACTTTTCACGTAACACCTCAGCAAAAAAACCGCAAAATTAAGATTGTTTGTCGAGGTTTTTTTAGGATTACTAAAAAATTGTACTACTTAGAACGATCGTTTTATTTTTCCTGTAAAATATAGATAAACATGTATTACCCATAATTATTTCGGATTTTTCCCTCCACAAACTTCGGAGATCAGAAACGTATAAAAATACCGTACTTTTTTTACGTTTTTGACTATCAGCCAAAAACTGACTTAAGATGTGCAAATGAAGCCCTTTCATACGATACCCCACTCGATATAGTAGTCTCACTTTGAAATTTCGATGACCCATTTCGACCACTATTATAAAAAAGTAAACGAAATAAAAATTTTTTTTTACTTGTGATGAGGTTGGGTAAGTAAGATTTAAATCTATGAAGTTTGTGGAGGGAAAAATCTGAAATAATTATGGGTTATCATAAGTTAAAAGACGCCCACTCCTGACGAAAGGCCTCCCCCTTAGAAGGGAAGTGTTGCCATAATCCCCACGCTTGGCAGGCGTCTTGGGGATCGCAGTATACATAGATGGTAGGTAATCCAACAAAAAGACGCTGCTGCCCATCCCCTTGTTCTCCCCTAGTCGCCTCTTACGGCCACCCAACGGGAGGAGATGGGGGGGGGGGTGCTATTCTTACCCGGACACCCCACGAGTATTACATGACTATCTATATTTTACAGGAATAATAAAATGATCTTTCTTAATAGTACCTACAGTTATATAGTAATCTTAAAAAAACCTCGACAAACAAACTTAGTTTTGCGATTTAGTTTTATTGCTACCTGACAAAACTCTTACCACTTAGTATAAGATGCATACCAGAGCAACATCATTTATTGACGGAGCTACTTGACGTGCCCGTTGGTGAAGTGGTAAGACAACCTCGCCTAACTGGTCGTGGGTTCGGTTTCCACCGACTGCAATAAAACATTCGTCTGCAGACATGTTTGTGTCTGTCTGGCGTCTGGTTGCGAAATATAGTAAACATACATAATATATTAGCGACCACATACTAAGTAATCTCTGACTAACGAGTTTCTGGCAGTCAGTATTATAAAAGGTCTTTTTTAAAATAGATGTGATGATAGTCCGAATAATTCGAACATTTTGAGACAAAAAAAGATGAAAAACTAGAAACTGGCTGAAGAAGACGAATGTTATAAGGACCCGTGGGGTGTTCGGGTAAGAGTAGCATCAACCCATCTCCTCCCATTGGGTGTCGTAAAAGGCGACTAAGGGAAAAATCGGGCCAGCAGCTTCTTTCTATTGGATTACCTATCACCTATTACTGCGCAAATGCTATCCCCAAGACGCCAGCCAAGCATGGTGATTATGGCAACTCCCTTTGTCCCCTGGCCTTTGTCTTTCAGCTGATGATGATTGTGATAAATTTAAAGCCTGTGTCTGTCTGTGGCATCATTGATCCCGAACGTAGGAAGGTAACTCAGCTACCTTTAAACGTAGACTCATAGAATTTGGCCGATGGTGATAACCTCGGCTTCATCAAATCCGACTAAGGTTTTTATTTTATACAAGCTCATTATTATTCAAATTTAACAAAAAACATTATTGAAATAAAATAACTGTTACGGAATATACAGGGTTAAAGGTTAAGTCGACCTATATCCTTGAAGAGGTTGTAGTTTCCATCAGTCTGACTGATGTGACTGAGAAACATCATACTCCCCAAACTAAACCGTTTTCAAGATCTAGGTCGACTTAACCTTCAACTCTGTATATAGTATTCGCGTCAATAAAAGACAACATTATAAAAACATTTTACAAATTTTTAGCCAATTTTGCGCTGAATTAGTTTTTGTTTGTGCGTGTACTCTCTTTTGGAGGTTTTTCATAGAAAAAGTGTCATACATGACTTTTTATACATATTAAATTCTTCAGTATATATAAGTACAACATACCTCACAGATTCTCTGCATCCAAAGGTTGCCTGGAAGAGATCACTACTAGTGATAAGGCCGCCCTTTGTACATTTGCTGTAAGTATTGCTGTATTTTTCTTGTTTTGTTATGTTTTATGCTAGTTGTGCAATAAAAAGAGTTACGTATCTATCTAACTATATATATAAGAAAAAAATTAGTACCATTTTGTCATAGAAATTATTTTCTGCAAAAATATGTTTGTCTGCTTAAAACGCATGCACGTGTTTATTACGCGTGCTGTACTCTTACAAGCTTATAGTTTAAGATATTATTGTTTTGTTTTTATTTTTTAAATTGAAATAAGACAAGCGCGCTGAGTTTCTTGCTGGATCGTCTCAGTGGAGGCCGCGTTACGATCAGGTAGTAGTTGTAAAAAATGACAATATGTAAGAGCCCCCGTGAGGCCTATGCATAATAAAGAATTTTGAGTTTGAGTTTATTGATTTATTACCTACACACGTGTAAGTGTAACATGTTTTTCATGCTTCTCGCCAAGGCCACTCTGATCCAAACAATCATTTATTTTTATTAACATGTCTAAAGATATACTTACAGATAGTTTTCCTTCCTTATTTGAATTTGACTTGCCAGTGAGTGAGACAGTTACGGCTATAATGGCATGCGCAGCGGACGTATTTGCTTTTTGAATAGTAACTGGTTTCTGCTATTCTACATATTTATATATATCTTGTTATTCGTGTATGTTGTTATTCGTCAAATAAGGATTTTTATGTGAGTAATGAGCTATTGTTTATTTATTTTTATAACTTACTAGCGACGAGTTATTTTGAAGACGCGGTTGCAAAATAGGTATTTAGGTAGATATTTCTTTTTTCTTACATAAAAACTTAATTCGTCAGCAGCCGAAAGACGTTCACTGCTGAACATAGGCTTCCCCCTTAAAAGGGAGGGGTTGCCATAATCCCCACGCTTGGCAGGCGGCTTGGGATTTCGCAGTATAGGTGGTAGGTAATCCAATAGAAAGACGCTGCTGCCCGTCTTCTTGTTTTCCCTTACTCGCCTCTTACGGTCACCCAACGGGAGGAGATGGGAGGGTGGTATTCTTACCCGGACACCACACGGGAAACTTTATTGGAAAAACTTAATTAGTAAGTTTTTATTAATAGGCTAATTTTTGGCTGAACCAGTGCGCAACTTATATATGTTTTCTTCAAAAAAATTAAAGACCATGTTTTTTTTTTATTTTAACATTTAACTAAGAAATAAATAGATAACAAGTATAAATAAAAAAAAACAAAAAAACCCCCGACTTAGGTAAACAAACTCTTAAAATGACTTTCCTGTGCTATTATCAGACCCTGATCAGTATATGTCTAACTACTCGTCAAGATTTAACCATAGATTTATAATTCGGTGGATCCTACATTTAATGGAGCCGACTTCCTGTTGCCACCTTCCTGCTTACTCCCATCACTAGACTATGATCAATATTTTTCTACCTACTACTCGCAGCAACCTATCCAACGAATCCAAATTCGGTGGGTCTACGTTTATTGTTGCAGAGAACCCGTGACCACCTTCCTGCTCCATCATCAGACCCTGATCACCATTTTTCTAGCAACTACTCGTCGAGACCTACCTAACGAGCCCAAACTCGGTGGATCTACGTTTATTGGGGCCGAGATCCTGTTACCACCTTCTTGCTCATCTGCATCAGACCCTGGTGAAGGTTACCATTTTATTTAGTATCATCGGATTTACATATGTTCTAAATTTCAGATGTTTCGGACTAATAGAAGTAATGAAAAAGGTCTATTGTATACAAAATATCCCTACCTCGACTCGGAAAAGAGCTGATGGTCTTCAAACGGCTGGACCAATTTTCATGAAACATAGCTAAGAACCATCTCGCTTAAACTAGCTTTCAAATAAAAAAAACTGTATTCAAATCCGTTCACTGGTTGGACCACAGACAGAAATACATTCCGGACATAGGCGTCAAACTTATAACTCCCCTCGTTTTTGGTCGGGGGTTAAAAATTACGTAAGTTGTTCACTTTTATAAGTGATTTCATGGTACCAACCACAGACCAACGCCCGCCCTCGCCCGCAGCTATGTTTTAACACACAGTCACAAACCTTGCCACCCCTTTGTAGTGATGAGTCGTCGACGCGTTGATTGTCGACGTAATTTGACCACGATAAACCAGTTTATAAAACAGTCGAAAGCTTAGACTAGTTTATACCGTTGACAAAAAGCTTAGTAGTCGACGTCATAAACTACTTACAATATTGCGTAGAGTTCACCGATAAACTAGTCTAATCATAAACTAGTTAATCGATGGACTGTAAACTAGTTTATTCGTCGACGTCAAAATACAGCCAAAAAAAATATAATTTGTTCATTCAATGCCTACCCCTACCCCAGCCAGTAGGTAGGTAATTTTCGCGTTATACTCATGAAATCAAACTCGACATATCACGATCCATCTCCATTCGACTTGATCAGATTCGGTCCGACTCGATCCGACCCTTTTATTTGTCGCGGGGAAACCTAAAAAGGTCCTCGGGACCTTTGGGGGTCAACCAGGGTTTGTGGGATTCTTACCCACTATCCAACCCTGATCCAACCCCGTCTGACCACCCGATCCGACAGACAGACAGACAATAATTCCAAAAAAAATTGTTTTGGCTTCTATGTCGTTAGTATAGTAATATAGAAAACATAGAAATTTTGGAAAAATATTCAATGTACAGACAAAGTGCTCTTTGAGTTTTATTATAATAAAGAAGATTTTTACTATTCGTCTAACACCTCAGATAGCAAAAAACCAAATCGCAAAAAAAGTTTGTTTGTCGAGGTTTTTTAAGGATTACTAAAAAACTACGTAAGTAATATAGTAGTTCCATAAAATCTCAAACCTACAGAGGTTTGAGATTTTACTACTATTATATTTTTTTAACACTATGACGCCATCAATAACTTGAAACCACCTTTAAATAACAATAGCTACGGTGGGAAGACTATACATAATTTTAGGGATAAATAGGGAAAGATAGACGAAAGTGTATCGGTACTACGACGGTTTATTGACAACTATAATAGATCCAACCGTTTATTTTCTTTTTGACAGCACCAATAGAACGTAACTGCGTCATGTTACGCAAAAGTTCATTTTTAAAAGTTCACTTTTTGGTGCTGTCAAAAAGAAAATAAACGGTTGGACGCTCTATAGTATATACAAAAACAAAGGAATAAAAATATAAAACATTAAAAAGTATAAAACTATGTACAAAGAATGTATACAAAGAGGTCCGATGCGCAATTAGGGCTTCCATTCCGTAATTACGTACTTACGCAATTACGTAATTACGCAAAGATTTTTAACTTCTGACAATTCCGTAACTGAAAAGGATTGAAATCCGTAATTACGTAAGTATAGAATTCTCTTATAAAGAACATTGTATTTTTCCTGTAAAATATAGATAGACTTTTTTAACTCCACAAACTTGGGAGATAATGGGGTGAACGGTATTGTTTTTAACATTTTTTATTATAAGCCAAAAACTACGTGAGGTAAACCAAAATAAAAATCTGTTTTGAGATGTGTAAATGAAGCCCTTTCATAAATGATACCCAACTCGTTATAGTAGTTTCACTTTGACATTTTTATGACCGATTTCGACCCAAAGTAAAAAAAATAGTTTTTTTTTTCATTATACGACCACAGCGGCCAGTCTTTCTCAAGATCAGCCATCTACGCGGGAGATATTATAGTGCACAAGTGCTTGCGTAGAACACAAGCGCACCCTCTCTTTTTTTTACCTCTCACAATCCCATGGGACGGAAAACAGACAAGACCGGGGAGAGACCAGGCGCAGGACCGACTTTTTACATGCCCATCCGACGCATGGATCATCTTACATAACAGACAATCAGGTGATCAGCCTGCATTGTCTCAGCTAGTAAGGAACAACTACACAAAGTTGTTGTCCCCCGTGGGATCTGAACCTGAGACCTCCGGCTTGCAAAGCAAACGGTTTCCCACTGCACCATGGAGGCTACATTTTCATTTGCGATGAGGTTGGGAAACTAAAATCTAAAACTATTCCAAGTTTCAAATTGATAGCGTCAGTGGTTCCTGAAATATACAGGGTGTAAGGGACTACGTACCGAAAACTTTTTTTATAAGATTTCTCATATTGTCCGTTGCAACGTTACAGAAACCACTTATATGGAAAATGACAAATGACTAACTTGTTGATTTTTGAGCATGTAATGAATACGTGCGGAATAATATTTATTTTTCAAATTACATTGCTAATTTCAATCAAGCCGCCTGCCAAACGTGGAGATGATGGCAACCCCTCCCTTCTAAGGGAGAGACCTTTGTTCAGCAGTGAACTTTTCGGCTGCTGATGATTGCTAATTTTGCACAAATGAGTAAGTAATTTATTGTTTTTAAATTGAAATTAGGCTTTATTATTATACCAATAATGATGTTATCCTAATATTGGAAATTCATGATAAAACCCGATGAAAAATTTCAACACTAGAATGTTCAGAATCATGTACTGGATCCCTGGTATCGGTTTTCGGTACGATGTCCCTTACACCCCGTATAGGTGTATCAGACAGACAAACAGACGAAGTCTCACCATGTGGGTTCCTTTTTTACCTTTTGGGTATGCACCCCTAAAAAGACGACTGATTACAGCGTTATCCGAGTAAATTGCACAGGTAATCAGCTAGGTAGGTATTTACATAGATACCTACCTATTAGATACACGTATAGTCGGAATGTCCGTTTAAATATACATTACCTCAGAACGTAGCTAATAACGCCGGTTCTACCGTGCCATGGAGGCAATTACGGAGATTAGTGATGTATGCGAAACTACCTCACGTTTAGCATTGTCATCATGTATTTATAATGTATCTTTTTTATTGTATCGGCTCAGTGTTTTTGTGGTAACAAGTTCGGCAACTGATCTCGAGGTAGGTCCTGCGCGCGAGGCTCGGGTAAAGCGAGATTGGTTGGTGCTCTGTTAGGAATTTCTTACAATAGTAAAAATCTAAATGTAGGTCCCTTTACATCTGCTGGGGGAAGCCTGGATTTCTGCTTCTCCCAGGCACGTGCTCTAGTCAGCGTCTGGCGCTGGAGAGATTCTGGGTAGGTCCGAACGGACGGCCGAGGGTATCTCCATACGGCGTCGATGAAGGCCACCGGGGAGGTTTTGGTTTCTTCCCCGTCAACAAAAAAAAAGGTCCTCCTAGTTGGTGCACCTGTAAAGGTCTCTCTTTCTGGGGTTATGTCGACCTGTGTGATTTTTACTTATCTCTTGCTTTGTAAAGTAGGGAAGTGGCATTTATATTTCCTATATACTTTTCTAATTAAATTTGTGGCGGGTTCCAAGACAATTTAGCGTTTCCCCTGGACTCACCGATGATTAAACATCGGTGTCTTCAGTGGTGACCATTGTAGATCCTGGCTGACAGGCGTTACAGTGGTGGGAATGAGTGGTGCGATTAGTCGGCATAAAATAAATGTTAGGAATATCTTAGTAGCAGCCAGTAGTTTTTTACGCTCGCATAGCGCACGTGATGATCTTGACCTTACTATGCTACATTCGTCTTTTTTGCGAATGACCGCGCAACTCCTTCAGGGAAAAGACAACCAGAAGTAAACACCATAGTATTTTCAGAAACATGCCTGACGATATGCGAAGGATATCGCTGGAGAAGGAGTACAAGAAGGAGACGGGGATAACGCCCGAAGACATCAGGAAGCTCAGGCAGTGGCTCGACACACAACCGCACCTACCTAAAGAACACATCACGGGTCAGTATAAACACAGCCTATTTCCACCATGGTTACACCTTTTTTTGCTGACGCGAAGGAAACTTTCATAAAGTACCTCCGTAGGGACGGAGACTGGCCTAGGCCGGATCATGTGGGATTGTCACCCACTATAATTTCCCCGATGGGGTTCATCGACGTTGTGGGGGGACTGTACTGCAGAGTCGTGGTATAAGTACCTAACAGTTGAGTTAGACAGTAGAGTATATCGACGATGGGGCGGATTTTATTTGCTTTTATAGGCTCACTTTGAAATTTTGACGCCCTATTTCGACCCCATTAAAAATATATAAAAGAAAAAAAAAATTTTCGATTTGAGAAAAGGTTGAGTAAGTAAGATCGAAAACTATTCTAAATTTCAATTCGATAGCATCAGTGGAATATTGGTGTGACAGACAGACAGACGAAGTCGCACCATAAGGGTTCCTTCTTTACCTTTTAGGTATGGAATCCTAAAAAGGATTATTAACTCAGGGGTTTGTGGAGTTTGTAACTGACCTGATACTGATAGTAGAGCCTAGGTAAATAGCTGGAATATTATTTTTTGAACACTCGGAGATAAAACAATCGAGACCTTCACCTTTGACTCTTTTGATACCCTTGCTATTAGTGATTATACATACTTATCGTTTTTAATTTATTTAAATACCTGCTTATTTTGCAACAAGTTAAAAAAAACACATATCTTAAGTGAGTCGGGGCAACTGTTTTTGTTTTTAACCGGCTTCAAAAAGAAGGTTCTCTATTCGACGCGTATGTATGTAATATTGATAAAAATGCGTAATATTAATATATGTTAGTCTATGTGGGCTTCTAAACAAATTTACCAAATTTTATGAATGTATGTATGTATGTATATATGTATGTAGGTATGTATGTAGGTTTGTCCACGGATTTCTCAGAAACTACAAGTCTGATTTTGAAAATTCTTTTTGCAATAGTTAGAGTATTTTTCAACTTAGGGTAGAGTATAAGTTTCATCAAAATCGGTCCAGTAGTTTAAGAGATATAAACTTTTTATGTTTTCAGTAAGTTATTGTAACGTAGACGTTCGAGTTGCGTGATAGTGCTGATACCTATTTTGGTAAAATAAGTCACTAAAAAGTGTTGAATAAACTATACGTATTTTACTGGTTCTTGTAGGAAGTAAACTGCACTGTTGGTAATAAAATTACGCATTCCAAGGTCATCGAAACAACAAACACAATATACTTTAAATTAATATAAACTATTTTTTAAAAAATAAAAACCGACTTCAAAGTAAATTATCTAAAAAGCATAAAATAACGAAAATATTATTGAAGTTGGTGTTAGCGTACCTGCTGTGTATATTCTGCACCAACTTCAATAATATTTTCGTTATTTTATGCTTTTTAGATAATTTACTTTGAAGTCGGTTTTTATTTTTTTAAAAATAGTTTATTTAACACTTTTTAGTGACTTATTTTACCAAGATAGGTATCAGCACTATCACGCAACTCGAACGTCTACATTACAGTAACTTACTGAAAACATAAAAAGTTTATATCTCTTAAACTACTGGACCGATTTTGATGAAATTTGTACTCTACCCTAAGTTGAAAGATACTCTAACTATTGCAAAAAGAATTTTTGAAATCGGACTTGTAGTTTCTGAGAAATCCGCGGACAAACCTACATACATACATACATACATACATACATACATACATACATACATACATACATACAAACACTCGTGAAATTTGATAAATTCGTTTAGAAGCCCACATAGACTAACATATATGAAAATTACGCATTTTTATTAATATTACATACATACGCGTCGAATACAGAACCTCCTTTTTTGAAGTCGGTTAATAACATATACACATATGTAATTCTACTCGTCTCCTTAAGACCTTTCATTTGATTTCCATATTGAGGTTTTTAGAAGAAAAAAAAAACATAATGGTGACTGACAGCCGCCATTTTTGTTTAAATATAATGTAGCTGTTACAACTGAGACCATACACTCGAAGTGGTTGACCACTACGTATACCTAGGACAAACTGTCCAGTTAGATCGGTCCAACTTCGACAAAGAGGTCGCCCGAAGAATCCAAATCCCGAACGCTGCCCATCCGGCAGTGTTCGGGAAACTACGCGATATCTTCTCGTCCAAAATACCGCAGTCCCTGAAGACGAAGGTTTTTAACCAGTGTGTGTTGCCAGTGATGACATATGGTACTGAGACGTGGTCTCTAACGGCTGGCCTTTTAGAAAAGTTCAGAGTCACACAACGAGCCATGGAGAGAGGTATGCTCGGAGTTTCTTTGCGCGACAGAATCCGAACTGTGGAGATTCGCCGTAGAACTAAGGTCACCGACATAGCTCTCAGAATCTGCAAGTTGATGTGGCAATGGGCAGGCCGCATCGCTCGAAGAACCGATAACCGTTGGGGAAGAAAGGTTCTCGAGTGGCGACCACGAACCGGAAGACGCAGCGTTGGCAGGCCTCCCACTAGGTGGACAGACGACATTGTGCGCGTTGCAGGTAAGCGGTGGATGCAAATAGCCAATTGTCGTTCATTGTGGTGTTCTAAGGGGGAGGCCTATGTTCAGCAGTGGAAGTCTTCCGGCTGATGATGACAACTGAGACCTCGACTGAGACAAATCTAAAGTCAATTAGGTACCAACTGCCCTTCTAATCTTTGCTAGAGATTTCGCGCCAACTTCGATATTTATAATGTTGTAGTACACGTCCTACTAATTATATTTAGATGTAATAATAACCACTAATCCTAAGAAATTATTTGATGCCTTATAGTTACACTTCGAAGGCGGATCTTTTTTGTAGACATAAAATTTATTTTATTATTTTTAGTGGTTCCCTTGGAGTGTTATTAGGTTAACATTTAACAAATTACTTATACTTTACACTATACCAGTTTAATATTTAAAAAAAACCACTAGGTACATAATATACACACAACTATGGACAATCACTGAAAAATAAGCTTAGGCAAAAGTCTTTACAAATGTTGATGTGACGATATCCTAATAAAACTAACCAATCCATGGAGTCCTCGACCTCTGGTATCATCAGATATTCAGAAATTCTGACACAATCAAAATAAGCATTGGGCAAAAACCACTCTAGGTTCTCCTGCTGTTATACTGATCGAGATACATGGAGCACGAAGTTGGTCATCGTCAGAACTGTAGAAATACTAATTTGATATTACCTTGTTACGTTGTAACAACGTAAAATCATTAAAATTGTAAAATAAAAAAAATTACGAACAAATAACTACAATAAATATTTTTATTATCGTACGGAACCCGCGCGACGCAACTAGTATTCGCGCTCACAGCAAAAAAAAAATTTCCAGAAACCGAATCATCGAACTTTATTATCTCGACATTCCAGTCTTTTCGAGAGTTGCTCCTTCTCGCTCGGAAGCATTAGTGTTTTTTATTTCGTATCTCTGTCGCACTTGTTTTGTTGGCGGATGGAAGGGATGGATCGGAATTCCATTCTAGATCGCGTCGTCCGCGCCGTAGGTTCGTCGGGATATATATAATTGAGTAGCTGACCCGGGAAGCGGTCATTATCATGTTTATTCTTTGTTCAGTGTAGTGCTGCAAAAAATATATAAAACAATGTAATATAATTGTGATAGTGTTGTGATTAGGCGGTTGGAACCCCCTGGTAAGTTCATACAATTATCCAAATTAATTAATTTTCATGTTAGGTAATCCAATTACAGTCTAGCAAGTAATATCTCAATCTTTTTATAGTATTATTAACGTCGCTATGGCTATTTTATTTCTTAATTTCATTTCTTCTAGGTAGTGAATGTGACAGGATGTTTTAATGTCAATCAATTATAACCTCATTTATCTATTCATTCCAATAACTCTTATATATGTTTTGACACGGTATTTTCCTTATAAAATTCCTGTATCTTAATATTTTAGCCCAATCAGTTTTAGCCATCACAAGAATCAGGTGAAATATAGTCTCAATAACTAATTCCATTGTGAAGTCTATGCCAGTAATTTTAACCATATTCTAATGAGTAATTGTTATTTTAGAATGTCCAGAAAGATTAAACTCCATAATATCAGTTCATATTTGCAAGGAATAATCATTGTGTTTTTCATAATTAGTAGTCTAATAGAATTTTCCAGAGTAAAATTGTTTACAAGTTTGTCATTGTAAATTAAACTTATAGTCTTGTATGAGTACATTGTTGTATAAGAATGTCTTAATTTCCTTTAAGTGTTAAAGCCAACTGTAATGTAGTTGCTTACATAAATTATTCTTTATTCTATTAGTTCATCACATAGCTGAGAGATATATTTAGTTTTGGTTATTATAAGGGAAGGTACCGAGGAAATAAATATTAAAAGTCTTTGTTCCTTCAATATGTTTTATTATAATTGTTAATGTAAAATGTAATATTTTCTGTGTTCTGTCACGGGACTCCACCGTTCACCGTACAGATTGACTGTACAAGCGGCGACGCTTCAGGCTGCACTGTAACACCCGAGCCACTGGTGCCCTTCAAGAAACAGAGTGTCGGCTGAAGGCACTACCGAACACCCCCAAGCGTCGAGGACTCGGACGGCCAAAAGTTAAGCCCCAGCACTTTTTTATTATTCCGACCAGTTAACTTCCCTGTGCCGTGAATCCACACCCGTGTGTTTTGACTTTATTTTAGAGACAATAGAGTTTGGTTCTAGTGCGATTTTTTAGAGACTTTACAGCTTTAATTTTATTAGTGGAAATTTAATTCCTGCCGGGTTAACTTATATGTTTTTATTTTCGATTCAATAAACAACTTGTAATTTTACTTGTTGTTTTTATTCTTGTACCTAGCCGTCAGGCGAACGTAACAGTAACGCCCAACGTACTGTCTACGTAACAACCTCAATATAAATTAATAGTTTAAATAAATTACTAGTTTAAAAAACTAAAAATACGCGCTTTTATAAGGATTACTGCACTAAAAAGCAATAAATAAATTATCTAAACCGTTCTTTCTTTCTTTCTATCCCGTGCTTCTAATTTATGGATTATATTTATGTGTAAAGGCGTGGGGCGCCTTTTCTCTCTAAATGATTACAAATGATTGTCATGTGAATACAAATACTTAGCGTTGTTGAAATTTGACAGAAATGTTAAGCTGTTATTCAGAAAAGGCGCCCCACGCTTTTACAGATAAATATAATCCTTAAATTACGAGCACGGGGTAGAAAGAAAGAAAGAACGGTTTCGATAATTTATTTATTGCTTTTTAGTGCAGTAGTCCTTATAAAAGCATGTATTTTTAGTTTTTTAAACTAGTAATTTATTTTATACTTTTTAGTCTTAGAAATATTCGCCTAAACTACGGATAAAATTAGCCCAAGTATTGATTTGTTCGTAGCTTGAATCGTAGGCAGGTTGTGGCAAAACATGTTTTTACTAAACTAGGTATTACGCGTAGGTATCTGATTGAGTTTAAGAAAGCACTACGAATTTAACCTTTAAACAGTCGAAAGTACGCTAAAAGTAAATAGCTTCACAAATAGTATTCAAGGGTTCCGTTACCAACCTTCCGGGTCCATCAACAGGTCCACGTTATTAGGCGTTAAGTGAATATAACTCCTTTATACAAATCAAATGAGTCCAAGCTCGATGGGTTTACTAGTGATCATTTCAGGGTTCCGTCAACCACCTTTCATTTGTATCATCAACCCTGATTATTGGGCAAAGTAAATAGAAATTTTTAATACGAATCAAATGAGCTCAAACTCAACGAGTTTACTTGTAGCCGTTCCAGGGTTCCGTCACCCACCTTCCTGTTAGTGACCCTGTCTGCTACCCAACAGGTCGTGGGTTCGATTCCCACCAAGTGTCTGGGTGTTTTATCCATATAAGTATGTATTTACAAAAAAAAAGTATAATTATATGTATTAGTATCAGTTGTCTGGTTTCCATAGTACAGGTTCTGCCTAGTTTGGGATCAGATGACCGTGTGTGAATTGTCCCAGGATATTATATTATTATATAACACTCGATGTGTTTACTAGTAGCCAATCCAGGGTTCCGCCACCCACCTTCCTGTTCCATCATCAGGTCCTGAATAATGGTTAATGTTAAAAGAACTCTTTAAAACAAATCAAATAAACCCAAACTCGATGTGTTTACTAGTAGCCATTCCAGGGTTCCGTTACCCACCTTCCGGTTCCATCATCAGGTCCTCATTAATGGTCAAAGTGAAAAGAACTCTTTAAAACAAATCAAATGATCCCAAACTCGATGTGTTTACTAGTAGCCAATCCAGGGTTCCGTCACCCACCTTCTCCAGTTCCACCATCAGGTCCTCATTAATAGTCAAAGTGAAAAGAACTCTTTAAAACAAATCAAATGAACCCAAACTTGATTTGTTTTCTAGTAGCCATCCAAAGGTTCTCTTATCCACCTTCGAGCCCCAGCATCAGATCAGCTCGATGATACCATATTATTGTATTGTCACCGGTCCTTGATACATGTGCAAAATTTCAAATGTTTTGGACGTCTAGAAGTGGGTCTAAATTGCATCGCAAGATTCCATTACCATCATACATACATACATACAGACAGGTCAAGCTAATAAAAGCGTGTTAAAAACTAATAAAAGTACACGCTTTTATAAGGAATACTGCACTTAAAAGCAATAAATAAATTATCGAAACCGTTCTTTCTTTCTACCCCGTGTTTGTAATTTATGGTTTATATTTATGTGTAAAAGCGTGGGGTGCTTTTTCTCTGTAAATGATTACAAATTATTGTCACGTGAATACAGATACTTACCGTTCTTGTTGTTTGACAGAAATGTTAAGCTGTTATTCAGAAAACTTACAGTCCTTACACACACTACAGTCCTTGGAATAAACACCTGCCGTATTTATTCCAAGGACTGTAGTGTCAGTCAAAGCATGGGGCATTATGAGTATTCCAAGCGGAAACATATCGTATACTACCAAACATTATATGTGAACGCTAGGAATGAACCAACTAAAGAATGGAGGGAAGCGATTGGCCTTAATCATTCCAAAACTTTCGCCAGCACAAGGGTGAGCTGTGGGCTTAAATTATTAAACCTAAACAGATCACAAATCAGGCACCTAGTGGGTGCACTGACGGGCCATTTTGGCAGCAACGAGCACCTGCACACACAGAATGAGGCTAAGTACCGTAGATACTTGCAGATTCTGTAAAGATGAAAAAGAGACCATGTTACACATGTACTATATGGCTGCGACGCTCTTGCAGGCACTAAATTGAGTCATCTGGAAGTAGCCTATCCTACACCAGATGATTATGTACAGCTCCACGCTGGCGCAGTCGTGGGGTACGTTAAGGAACTCTTCGATAAGTCAGCAACAGAGTTAAGGGCTAGCGCGGGCACAATGGAGCCAGCTGGGTCGAAGTGCACTCCAGTGGTTACCGGGCCCAATTAATACTCCACCCCGCCACCAACAATAGAATAGAATAATCATTGATCACCTAAACCATCGAAGTCAAGGTCGTAACTGACCGTTAAAAATGGTGTATAGCCTGAGTGCCTAATCACAATTCCAATAAGCCCAAATGGCCCAAACACAGAAACTTAACCTTATACGAAATTAAAAACCTTGAATTTTAATTATTAAAAAACTATTTAAAAAAAAAATACCTACTTCAAAGTAAATTATCTAAAAAGCATAAAATAACGAAAATATATTGAAGTCGGTGCTAGCACATCATGTTAACTAAGACTAGCACGAGCTGACACCGACTTCAATATATTTTCGTTATTTTATGCTTTTTAGATAATTTACTTTGAAGTCGGTATTTTTTTTTAAATAGTTTGTTTAACACTTTTTAGTGACTATTATTTTAGCAAAATAGGTATCAGCACTATCACGCAACTCGAACGACTACGTTACAGTAACTTACTAAAAACATAAAAGGTTTATATCTCTTAAACTACTTGACCGATTTTGATGAAACTTGTACTCTACCCTAAGTTGTAAAATACTCTACTATTGCAAAAAGATTTTTTTGAAATCGGACTTGTAGTTTCTGAGAAATCCGCTGACAAACCTACATACATACATACATACACTCATAAAATTTGGTAAATTTGTTTAGAAGCTCACATAGATTAACATATATTAATATTACTCATTTTTATTAATATTACATACATACGCGTCGAATAGAGAACCTTCTTTTTGAAGCCGGTTAAAAAAAACCTCTAAATATATTTGGTAGATAAATGTTACTACAAAATGTCCGATTTTTTAGCAGACCAGTAAATTAAATGCAATTTTAGTGATTCCCTTAACTTAACCGAGTACATGAATTTACTTTTTCCCCTAGAATATATTTTTTTCTTTTTTTCCGCCTCAACTCTAGACTCAAGTGGTAGTTTTTACTTTCTTTAAAAATGCCTGCAAGCTCCCTATATTTAAGTGGTAGCTTTTATTTTCATTAAAAATGTTTGCATGCTTTCTTTTTTGGCAACATATGAAGAGACTTTTTAATGTAAGTATATATTATCTGTATAATACCCATATTTGCGAACAATAAATGATTTGTTTGATTTAATTTGATTACGTGTTGCCTTGTCCCGCCACTAGTAACGTGTCTGAGCAGTCGATTGGCATAACTCCTCTATATCTCTGCAGACCTGGACCTCATCCTGGCGTACCACAGCTGCGACTGCAGCGCCGAGGTGACTAAGCAAGTGTTGGACCTGCACTACACGCTGAGGACACTCTTCACTCCACTCTTCAAGGACAGACTTGTAGACAAGACCATAGAAAAAACGCTCGATGTTATGTGAGTAGCATAACATTTTTCTCTTCTATTTTTTCTTCACATAGTATATACCTTACAGTGAATCTAAATAGGGACCGTTCAGGTAACCGGTCTACCGGTCTGGCGGTAGACCAACACAATGTCAGCCACCGCCAAGCAGCAGTGTTTATAATATTTTGGGAATGTATTCAAGCCTAAAATTGTTCTCGTTGTACTGCTCCGAAGCCTGATATAATGCCCGCATTCATAACTTTAGAGACACTGCGGCTTATATATTTCTTAATAGGCAGCGATATTTTTGCCAGAGACGTATTGGTGCGTGCTCATGGTTACCAAGTATACACCATTCATTTCAGAGCGATACGGGGTCTTCCTGTGCGAACAAAGGACGGGTACGCCGTGTTCTACGGTCGACTTATTGACTTCGAGCCGAAGAATTATGATTTTACCAAAAGTATAAGGTAAGTGTTTTTTTACTATCCTATATAATGTTTCATTGCCTGGGCTGTATGCCCTCTTCAACATGAGAGGGCTTAGGCTCCATCATCATCATTATCCGGGTTTCCTCACGATTCGTGAGATTATTGCACTATAAATTCTTTAATTTAATTACAGTCATTATCTCGTAAAGCTAATGCCCATTTTTTTTAAATAAAAAAAAAATTGAGTTACCGACCCATTTTTATTGCGGCCTAGTATGAACTATCATTTGTTAAAGGAACCCCAGTGCTGCAATTCGTTAGTACTGATATAGATATTTTCTTAGGAGGACGGCGGCGGGGTTGGGACCCCCGTCCCCGTGAGCACCGTGACAGGGTCTCGGGGGGCTATTATGTGCCCCCGGGGCAGCTTTGAAGCTTTACCCCTTGAAAAAAAAGTACTTATAAAAACTTGCCTAGTGGAATTGGCATAACATTCGGTTGCTTTTGTTGGGCTGTCTAACTGCTATTCATCATTAGTCGTTTCTCCTGGGGTCATAGAGTAGCCAGGCACAACTCAATTTGCCTAATTTTATATTAGACAACCAACACACAATTTATAACAAGCCTGCTACCTGTTTCTGTACATATTTGGAATGTTAAAGTAATTCATTTGCATTTACGACAATAGTAATTTTTTTATTATACCTACCAAAAATAGCGCTGCCGTGTGATCTAAGACATGGCAATGGATGAAAAATACATTCGTCTACATGTATATGTACGTCACACACATTTTTATGGTATCTAAACGGACGACCATACCATAGTCTATAAACCAATACAGTCGTCCAACGAAGCCGTCTAGACAGGGCAATCGTGCGGGGTGTGAGGGGACGCGTGTAGGCGCGCCCGAGCTGCGTACGCTGCTGCCGCGCGAATTAGTTAGTAGCACGGGACATAACTTTCAGGGCTGACTCGTATTTGTTTTAATTAACCGACTTCAAAAAAAGAATGTCTTGTATGTATTTTTTTTGTAAGCTTTTATAATGGTTTTTACTACCTGTGCTGTGTGAGAGAGATATTATTTTACACATTTTCAATTCCAAAACGACGGATATTTCTTTATTTCAAAAAAATTTTATTGGTGTCATTTTCGAGGTTTCTCGGGGTGCTGATCACGAAAATGGCATCCATTTTCAAATCCAAAATGGCGAATATTTTATTTTTTCAGAAAAATGATATTGGTGTCATTTCCGAGGTTTCTCGGGGTGCTGATTACAAAAATGGCATCCATTTTTAAATCCAAAATGGAGGATTTCTTCTTTTTTCAAAAAAATGTTATTGGTGTCTTTTTCGAGGTTTCTCGGGGTGCTGATTACGAAAATGGCATCCATTTTGAAATCCAAAATGGCGAATAATTTCTTTTTCGAAAAAAATTTTTGGTGTCATTTTGAGGTTTCTCTGGGTGCTGATTACGAAAATGTCATCCATTTTCAAATCGAAAATGACTGACATATTTTATACATTTCATTAACAGAAATTTCATATCCAGTAAATATACAAACCGAAAATATTTTTCAGTTGGCTATTTATAATAAACGATTTGGAAATTTATTAATTAATTACAATATTAAAAAAAAACTGTGACAACCCTACGTGCTACGGAGTACGCCATGCGGTGTCGGCTTTTACTCAAACATCAAAGGCTTCGAACTACTGTATTAGTTTATATACTGTGACCATACCTAGTTTGGCGGGTCACCCCCTTCCCTCTAATATGGTTGAGGGGAGTGATGGCTGCTGCTCGAGTCAACTCGTGCGCGGGTGCTGCTTGGGGGGACTGGTCCGACTTCTATCCATTTGGCCTTTTAGTTTGTCTTAATTTATTGTTTTCTTCTTTTCTCCCTTGCTTTATGTTTCGAATGGCAGGACACAATATCGCTAATGTCGATTCATTTGTAACAAAACAATGTTTTAAAAAAAAAAGTGAAAAAATGACAAGCCCGCTGAGTTTCTTGCCGGATCTTCTCAGTTGAGGCCGCGTTGTGATCCGGTGGTAGCTTCTAAAAAATGACGATTCAAAAGTGCTAGCGTTAAGCCTATTTGAAATAAAGATTTTTGAGTTTGAGTTTGAGTTTGAGTTTTTATGTAAAAAAGTCAAACATTTGATTTGATTTTTTTTTCATGTATCCCAATTCCTATGTATGGTTCCGAAAGCCAGACATTAAAATAAAAGTTAATTGATAAACGGAGCTTTTGAAATGTGGATTTACAGTAAAATGCTCAAAAATAAATGGATTGATACAATTTCAAACGTTAAAGTTTTGCGATTAATTAATATATTAGAAGTAGTGAAAATATTAAAGAAAACAAAAACTGCATACTTTGGGCATAAATAGAAATGAAAAGTACACGTTACTAAAATTAATAGCAAAATTTAAGGAAAAAGAGAGCCTGCTAGAACTTGGCGGGAAACATTTACTGCCGCACTCACAAACACCAATTAACTTTAATTCTAATTAACTTATTTTTTTAGATCTAATTATTTCGGCTATCGGATTCGTTTATGATTATTTTAGATGATTGAGTAGGTATGAGATAATTGATATCTCTAATCATTAACTGCGTATTAAATATTAATTGGCTTCGAGTGTCGAAATAATCCAATTTAAAAAAATGGATTAATAATGATCATTAACTATAATTGATGTTTGTAGGTTCGGCAGTTAGAGTATACGAACTATAGTTTGTATACTCTAACTTTAGTAGTATAACATATTTTTTAATACAGTTGCTCAAAAAGTGGCGTATTGCAGGGATGTATAGCGTTCGGGATGTAGGCTATTACGCACTAGTGCTTTTTCTTTACCTTTCCCGCACTCGTGCGTTTTCTTTCCCAACTGTCAAAATAATGTCTATTAAAAAGAGAAAAAAAAACAACCACGAAGTTTTTACTAAAAAGAATTCATAGAAGTTTTTACGATTCCGCTACTAATTTGTTTCAATATCAGATTTGGCTGTATGGGCATATTTCCCTTTGCCTACCCAGAATGGATAAAGAAAACAAAAAACTGCTTATATTATTTTACAGTTGGCGCCATTTTCCAAAAAAATTCCTTGTACTTTGTTTGTTGTGAGTTTAGTTGCTTGTTGCACAAAATGAGTAATTTCGACGATATGTTTTTTGAATTAACACCACCCGAACTCAGTATAATTGCACAAAATGCTTCGGAGAACATTTTACCGGAAAAGTCAAAAAGTCGCTACATATCTACATACGACGAATTTATTGCGTGGAGAGAAGAGAAAAAAGCAAATAGTTTTTCAGAAAATGTTATGTTGGCATACTTCTCCGAACTCTCAGCAAAATTAAAACCTTCTCCGTTATGGTCGAGGTTTTCGATGATAAAAAGTATGCTGAAAATAAGGAACAACGTGGATATAAGTGAATACCCAAAACTAAATGCTTTCTTAAAACGACAATCAGACGGTTTTACAACTAAAAAGTCGAAAATATTAACATCTAATGAAGTGGAAAGGTTTTTGAACGAAGCTCCCGATGATCGTTATTTAGCCACAAAGGTACTTACCTAATTTATTAATAAGTACTTATATTTTTCTTTAGTATTCAGTTTACGAAATCGCAAAATACACTTTATATATTATTTAAAAAAATATTAATCAAATCCCTTTTGTAGGTTGCGCTGATTTTTGGTGTTGTTGGAGCTTGCCGCAGAGAGGAGTTAGCCAATATTACTTTAAAAGATATTGCAACCCATGGGAAAATGCTACTAATCAAAATTCCGAATACAAAAAATAAGATACCGAGAAGCTTTGTTGTTGAAGGAGATTTTCTTAGAATAGTGCAAAAATATATGATTCAGCGGTCCCAAAAAGCAAAAACCGACCGTTTTTTCCAAAATTATCAAAAAGGAAAGTGTACAACTCAAGCAATCGGGATAAACAAATTTGGTAATATGCCAAAAGAAATAGCTACGTTTCTTGGCCTGCCGGATGCTGAGTGTTATACTGGGCACAGCTTCAGGAGGACCTCTGCTACATTATTGGCAGATTCGGGAGCCAATTTGACGTCCTTAAAGCGACTAGGAGGTTGGAAATCAGACAAAGTTGCAGAAGGCTATATTGCTGATTCATTAAACAATAAACTAGAAACTGGGAAAAAAATCACACGATCCATTAATTTAAAGTCCAGTCCGTCTCCTTCACATGCCAATACTGAAGAGAACATTCGTCCATCTACCGTCGTTGATAACGATAATTCATCAGATCCTATTCCATCAACTAGTGTAGGGTACCATACTTACCGCATGTACCTACCATTACCACGACCTTACCCAAAAACCAAAACACTACCTCCCCCAGGGCCCGGAGGCCCTGAGGTACATACCACTCAACGATCTGCCTAAAGGAAACCGGAAGCCGCGACCCGACAAGGTCGTTTTGTGTTGGAAACAAGGAAGATCGACCTGAAAAGGTCGTTTGGTATCTCGGAGCGAAGATCTGGAGCCAGCACACTACACAACACGCCGCGCGAAGACCGTGCGCGGTCCCGCGCATGCAGCAGAGCGACACGCCCGCTCGCTAGGTGCCTCGCCGTCGACTGCCGGCCGGAGCACGCCGCCCGACGGCCGTCTCGCGAGCTTGCTTCGCCCCGCGCGCCCGCGCACACACCGCGCGCAACATTCACATATCGATGTGATTTGTAAATAAATATTTATTACTTCTTAGGTTAAGCACTAGTGTAAGGTTAATGTAATTGTATATATATTTATCATTTTGTAAATAAATTATTCCGAATATTCAACTCAACAAGCCTTTCACTACTAGAACACGCAGCACCCTTCACTAGCAAATGCCAATGTTTAACACCTTTGACAAATATACATGAACAATCATACGAAATTAATAATAGTTTGTCTCAAACAGTAAATATGCAACCTAAAACTTCCCCAGTTACTATTAAAAACTGTACCAATTTCAATGTACATGTGAATTATAACTTTTATAAGAAATAAATGATAAGTTAGTTGAGTTTGTTGTGTATTTTTATTATTTTATTAAGTTGCTTCGTTTTTTCGCAACTGTATTAAAAATAGTTGTTCAGTACACGTGCGGAACCGTCATTGCAACTTGTTCCGACTGTCAACCCTCGCCTTCGGCTGCGCCTCGGCTCGGGTAGACATTTGTCGGAACTCTTTGCAATGACAGGCTTTCCGCACTCGTAATGAAATATACTATTTCAACACACTTGCTCATAAAGTGAGCCTTATTGCATCGTTTTTAGGGCCATAAACCTAGCTATAACTTACGCGTGCGTAATGACATTACCGCACTAGTGCGTAATAGAATTATTCCGACAAAGTTAAATTAGTACCTTACTGCAAGTTGTATGCGAGTAAACAGAGCATTCTTAATTTAACCGGGTAATACAGTTATTTTTTTTAGTTAGTAAAAACAACCAGGTTTTGCGGGTGAAGTGCCACTGAAAATCCATATATTTATTTGGAATAAATAAATGTGTACATCCTTAATTAAATCAAACAAACATTTATTATTATCAAATCATCATATTTTCAAATATTTTATTTTTATTGTGTTTATCGCTGTGTGGTATTTTTTTTTGTTTTTTTCCTCGCAAGTGTGTTGAAAAACATCGTATAAAACTCGTGAGCTTTGCTCATGACACACTCGCCCTTGAGCTCGTCGCTACTTCTGCCGTTAAGGCTAGAGCGCTTTAAGCACTCGCCTCCTATTGTCCGGTGAAGCTGTAATGGCCATCTGCGGCCAACAGCGTCTATCATTCCAAAAAAATTAAAAATAAAAAAAAAATTACACACTCGGCTGAATTACGCCCTCGCCTGCGGCTCGTGAGTAAAGAGCAACTTAGCTCACTTGTATCATCTATATGGGTCATAAACAGAACATCTAAAAAAACTGTGCTTTCGATGAAATATAATCACAACACCCTTTTTACATTATTATTTTTTATTAAATATATAGCTTTTTAAACATTATCTTAGTTTACTTATCGATTTTTTTTATAAATAAATTTTGCATGTTAAAAAAGAAAAAAAAACGAGGTCCTTGTATCCCCCCCCTTCCGTGGACCGTGTCCAACCTATGCTCAGAAGTTTAAGTAAAGATAAAAAAACTTAAACCAATATTTTGAATATAATTGTTTACTTCTTTTACTTACTTACCTCTTAAAGATTATATTAATCGTTATTTAGAAAAATTTACACGCATTAAACGGGAAATACTAGACATAAACACGCTGTTACCAATACTGTGACCCCTTTTTTTTTTTTTTTTTGGGAATGATAGACGCTGTTGGCCGCAGATGGCCTTTACAGCTTCACCGGACAATAGGAGGCGAGCGCTTAAAGCGCTCTAGCCTTTACGGCAGAAGTAGCGACGAGCTCAAGGGCACTTCAGGGAGGCACGGCCTCGGCTTGGACTGTCGCTTAAGAGAGGGCTGAGTTTACCACCGGTTCACAACGCGCCCCCACTGAGAAGAACCGGCAAGAAACTCAGTGGGGTGATGCACGTCGTTGAGGTCGCATACGTACGACCCTTCAGCCTCGCCGGCGAGACCGGTGTCTGATAGCTAGTGTAGCATACGGTTGTCGGGGAGGGGTCGGCGCATCCCGGTCCAATAGGACCGTCATAGGGTCAGGAGGGTCGAGCAGTACGTGCCGTGGTCTGCGGCGCGAGTCAGAAGGACTAGGGGCGTAATTGGCGGCGGCGCGGATTAAACTGTTCGCGTGACGGGACGCGGATTCAAAGTAGCGTTTCGACGCTTCTTTGAGGAACTTACGAAGGGGATCTAACTTGAAATCGGAATGCAGATCTACGTTCCGCTTGTACCACGGGGCACCGACGGCACGTCGGAGGAAACGATTTTGGATAACCTGGAGGCTATCGATATGGGTGCGGGCGGCGTGCGCGAAAACTACACTCGCGTAAGTCATGATAGGGCGAATGCAGGCTTTGTATAATGTCAACTTATTTCTAAGCGAACGTGTCCCCTTCCGTGGTCCACCAAAAATTTATACACAATGCTTTATAACTATAACGCAACCTATGTTTATTTTATTTAACTGGCAACATTATATAGCTGACAGTTGAAACTCAATGTTCACCGTGGTCCGTTTGTTCTGTATGAAAATTCATCAATTTTTTTTTTTTACGTAAGTGTAGTGAATTGGTTTTTGTCAAAGATCGTTGCAACTTTTCTGTTACGTTGATATTTCGGTAAGTATTATCATAAAAAATCCATAGATCAATTAACTTGGTGCAACGTGGGGGGCAATTGCAAAGTAATATATGTGCTTTTTTCTAAACTCAAAATTTGATGTTTTATATGTATTTTTTGGCATGTTTTTCCTTCCGTGGACATTCTTTTTTGT
The DNA here is from genome assembly GCA_911728495.1 of Furcula furcula. Classification (NCBI taxonomy): domain Eukaryota; kingdom Metazoa; phylum Arthropoda; class Insecta; order Lepidoptera; family Notodontidae; genus Furcula; species Furcula furcula. Next base: position 23,605,749 of record OU452258.1, read on the forward strand.
GGACACTGTGTCCACGGAAAAGACAATGTCCACGACAGTGACCCCTAATGAGCTGAACCTTTTGCAAAAATCTATTTAATAGATTATTACTATTGAGCACGTGCAGTGGCGGTCCTATCAATATTTTTAAGTGGTGCGAGATCTAAAAGTGGCGCCCCTTCAAATACACTGGCGAGCAAAAAAAATCGACTCAAGCCATATATTGTTACTTAAGTCCTTTTAACTTAAAAACCTTTAGGTAGATACTAGATATTTTGGTACTAACTTATAGCTGAATACCCTCTTAAAGAAAATCAAGCAAAAATTTTCCCAGTTTTCGATAATTTTCCAAGAAAAGCGTTACGAAAGGACAACAACCCCTTTTTTACGATTTGAGCTAGTCCCTATTCGGCCCTATTAAAGGCGCGCTATAAAAGGGCTAGAAATCTGGAATTTCTTATTCGTCTTCTATCACACATCAAGCACTATACATCTCCAATATTTATAGCTGAAAAAATACCCGAAAATTGGATACCTCAGCCGAAGAAGCAGCTCAAATGGTGACTTTGATTCAATAGGGAAAGAACTAGCGAGAAGTTGCTCATGAGCTGAATATGAGCCGGACTGCTGTGTCATGAGTTTACTGGAGGTTCCAGGACACTGGTACCTTCCGGAAATGGAGTAAATCGGGCAGGCACCGCCGCCTGCACCTCGGAAACAGACGATCGCTATATCGTTAGCACGTCTCACGGAAATCGACGTCTTACTGGCGTTAAGGTCCAACAGCAGCTCAGAGGAACATGAGGAGTAGCTGTTAGTGACTGGACAGTCAGAAGATGAGTCAAGGCAAGTCGTCTCACCACAAAAAGACCAGCCAAAGGGCTGAAATTGACCGTAGGCCATCGATCGCCAAGCCCGGAAACACGTGAATTGGAGCATTGGCTAATGGTGCTCTGTAATATTGTCGGATGAAAGCAGAGTCTGTCTGTATAACAGCGATAGAAGAGGACGAGTGTACAGGAGGCCAGGAAAGTGATATGCGCAATGCTGTATCGAAGAGACAGTCGGTTATAGGGAGGTTCCTGCATGATATGGGCAGCCATCTGGTTCGATGCTGAAATCGACCTCTTTTTCATCGAAACTGGTGGTCGGGGAAACGGTTTATCGGCTCACCTGTATATGGATGAGATTTTAGAAGTCCATGTTGGTCCCTATGTCGAGTCCGTTGGGGAAAACTTCGTGTTGATGCACGACTATGCTCGATCACATGCCGCAGCCTGTGTCCGCCAATATCTGCAAGAGGCTGGTATACGCATCCTGAACTGGCCAGCACGTAGCCACGACCTAAATACCATCGAGCACATCTGGGATGAGCTAAAAAAAAAGGTACTGGAACCTTTTTTTAGTGATAGCTTGCCATTGTTGCTGCGCAAGGCATTGAGGGAACAATGGCAAGCTATCACTCAACCGACCGTGGAAAAGCTGATCGAATCGATGAAGAATCGATTCCAAGCTGCTATCTGGGCAAGAGGGGGTAAAACCAAATACTGATTATGAAATAAACTTTATTTAAAAAAGATTTTGGTTTTAATTTGTCTTTGTCTCTTCGACAATGAACACTTGAAATTCCCTGATTTGCAACAGTTTATCTTAAACACTGAAAATCTCGAAGAAATCTGGAATAATACGAAGATATCTGGTATCACTGTAAAGCTAGGGCTTGTGCCTTTACAATGGTATAAAAAGAGTAAGTACATATGTTTGGGTTGTATTTTTAGATATGGATGCCTAAGTAGCCGTGAAGGCCTTGAGTCGATTGTTTTGCTCGCCAGTGTATAAAACTGTACTCGATTTGACATTTGTCACACACGGTTTTAGTTGCCATAACCATACATTCGATGGATAAAATAATAACAATAAATTTTATGATTAACAAGTTTTATTTATTTTGTTCTATTCTATTGTTGGTGGCTAAAAATCGGGCACCGGAACGCTCATCGACCCAGTTGGATCCATTGTGCATGCCCTACCCCTTACTTTGTTGCTGGCGTGTCGAAGAGTTGCCTTAGTTATGCAATGATTGCTCCAGCTTGGAGCTGTGCGTAATCATCTGGTGTAGGATAGGCTACTCCCAGATGACCCAACCTACGTCTCGCAAGAGCGACGCAGCCACACAATATGTGTCGCATTGACTCGCTTTTTCACCTTTACAAAATCTGCAAGTATCAATAGTACTTAGCCTCATTAGCTGTGAAGGTGCTCTTTGGTATCGAAATTACTCGTGAGTGCACCTATTAGGTGCTTTATTTGTGATCTGTTAAGGTTCTCAAACTCAAAAATCTTTATTTCAAATAGGCTTAACGCTAGCACTTTTGAATGGTCATTTTTTAAAAGCTACCACCAGATCACAACGCGGCCTCAACTGATAAGATCCGGCAAGAAACTCAGCGGGCTTGTCATTTTTTCACTTTTTTCTAAACATTGTTTTGTTACAAATGAATAGACATTAGCGATAGTGTGTCCTGCCGTTCGAAACATAAAGCAAGGGAGAAAAGAAGAAAACAATAAATTACGACAAAAATTACAACAAACTAAAAGGCCAAAGGGATAGTAGTCGGACCAGTCCTCCCAAGCAGCACCCGCGCACGAGTTGACGAGCAGCAGCCATCACTCCCCTCAATCATTTAACCCATGCCAGTGGCACTCTCCTTAAAACAGCTGACAAAATTTTAATGTATGGAAACTAGCACAATCTTCAGGCAAGGGAAGGAACTAAATTTTAAGATTCTACTATAATTTGCCTAGATGGCGTTAAAAATGCAGTTTATATATTTTTATTTAATTAGTTTAATATTGTTATTGTATATCTTCAATTTATTTGAGTAAATCTGATACATTTCGTATATTTTTAGTAAACTTCCATAATGTAATAAAACCTATGCAACAGCCGGCCTCAACGGATGCCTAATAAAACACTATGGTTTTACTCAAGGAGGTTACCAGGTACTATTGTAAATTGCCTTTGGCGGTTGCTATGGTAACCTAAGTTGTTATGTCATTTTTTCAAAATAACTTGTTACATTGAAGATAAACAGCTTTTATAAATTTTATTGAAACTAAATATTTACAGTTTATTTACAAATATGTTTTTGAAGAATTCTGTTTGTTCTGTGTCTGGGTGTTATTTATCTACTTATGTAGGTATGTACTTATTTACAAAAGCTTAAACAAACAAGTCATTATGCACCTAGCATAAGTATATAAATATAATAATATTTATACTACTCGTGAACTATTTCAGGTCCACTACATCATTGTCTTTAACCATAATGGCTTGAATTGGAAAAATTTAATGCAAAGCTGTACTGAAACAAGAAACTCAAGGGGATTGGACTATATAATTAATAGAGTATGATTGTGCTTCAGATATGTTGAATAAAGTTATTGGTTACCAAATAAACTTTTACAATAAATATCTCTTTGGTTTGCCTTTAAACATGTTCCTTACAAATATTCATGCTTCATTTACCTATACGTAAAGTGATTATTTTAAAAAACGCCATCTGTTGGCACATTTTGGATTCTTGTAAAGTTACGCCATATTTAGGCGAGGGTAAAATTAGTTTATTAAAAGATGAACCAGAGTGACCCATCTATTCTTAAGTATATAGTGTATTATCTATGATTTAACCCCACAGTCCACCCTTGACAGTCTTTGTTGATACATAGTAGACCGCAGGTAAGTTTTTATTAGTTTTAATTTACTGAAACTACGGTCTCCTTTGGCGACAGTAACAGGTAAGTACAGTAAGCAAGATACGAAGCGCTGTCCAAATATCAGGGAAAATATCTTGTCAATCATTTCTTCTTATAAGTTGAAGAACTGCTGATGGAAGATCTTTTAATAATGGATTGGATGGAACATTTCAGATCCAGAGCTCCCTCTAAACGCCAAATTATTGCTTGCCAAGGAGAACACTATGGAGATATCGATTTCTCATCTTCAATCTGTTTTTGTATATGTTTGTCTTCCGCTGAAATTCTTCAATCTCCTCAACACTTCTATCCAACTGTTCATAGCACGGTGGGGATGTTTCGTGAGTTTTGATACACGATTCACCGCGCCCGACCGATCGTCGCGTCATCGCGCGTCGGATGATTTTGGCGCCCCCCTATGATGGCGCCCGGTGCGGTCGCACCGCTCGCACCGCCTTAGGACCGCCACTGAGCACAGTGTTGTTGCACAGTGTTGCTTAGCTAATCTTATATTATATCTATGATGTATTTATTTATTTGGCGTGATTTAATTAGAATTGTTAAGTAAAACCATTAAGTACAATGTTTTGCTTTTTAGAAACTATGGTCTTGCTATGCTTGCATCGGTGTGTATGGGCTATTTATATCACTGTTTCAGTTCATAATGCCAAGAGGAAGTTGGTCTAAGCAGCAACTTAGTGGTGAAGAAAAAAGATTAGACGACGTGAACAAAACAAATATTTGTATTCGGTGAGCGCGTAAAAAAACTAAGCGAAACGGAACTTGAAGAAATACGCAAGACAGATAGACAAGAAGAAGAAACGTTTATTTGTGACACGTAGAAACAAAACAGTGAGTAGATACAATGAAAAAGGTCGTGTCACAAAAAGGTCTTAACTCAGCATATTGCTAGTTGCGCGAGAGAGATACCATAAGAAGAAAGAGGAGGAATCAAGACTATTGATAAATATACAATAGAAGAAATTAGCCCAAACTTAACAGAGTTACATATACTAAGTGATGGTCCAACTACGCAGTATCGGAACAAGTCAATGTTTTTTTTAATAGCAAACTTTATAGGTAATGAATTAAATGATGTGAGGAATATTTTTTGGCACTACAGTCAAAAAGGCATAGAAAAGGTGCCCCTGACGGAGTAGGTTGATGCATCAAAAGGGTTTGGGACAACTCCTTAGCAATGGGCACGGATAATTGTTTCTAATTACGATTGTCTTTTATCATGTGTAAAACAAAATTGCAAAGGTATAGAGATTTATGGAATTGGTGACCCGAATGCTCAAAATATTCAAGACTAGCTGACCCGCGCAGCTCCGCCCGCGCTTTAATTACATTTTGCTCCCCTTTTCTCCCTACTCCCTTGATTTATCTCTCTCCATCTCTTTCTCTCTCTTATAATAAAAATCTAATTCTATGCTATTTCTCTCCCCTCCCGCTTCGGTCCCCGTCACACTTCCCCTCTTCCTCTGCCCGTTGTCCTCTCTGAACCCTCTCCCTCCTCTCTCTTCTCCCAACCTGCTCCCTCTCACTCCCCCCCTTGCTCCACCTAACTCCTCCGATCACTCACTCCATCACCCTCCCCTCTCCCTCTCTTGCACCCTCCTCTCGTTCTATATACTTCTACTACGTATCAGCGGCATAAAATATACTTTATAACCTATTATCAGACCTACCCGCAAAATTTCATACATATCGGTTCACCCGACTCTCGTGCACGTAACTCAGAGGTTCTCAGATTTTGTTGTGCAAGGCGTTGCGAACGTTCGACACTCGACTCTCGTGCGCGTACCTGAGAGTTTCTCTGATTTTGTTCAGCAAGGCGCTGTGAACGTTCAGGTGAAGATTCTCCCATACGACGTATTCTTGCTGCCCGTGCTTGAGAACTATGTTTAGAAAGTTGAAACCTGGCTCTCTTAGGCATTTTCAAATGTTTAAGAAAATGAAGAAGAAAGAAGAAGAAATAAATTTTATTTTTTCGCAACATGTGACGCTACAGAAAAATATATATATATACCTACTTAACAAAAGTAGATAAAAGTAAAGTATTATTGCTACATACAATAGCATATAACATTTCTTAAAACTTAACCTCATAGGCCCCTAAGCCCCTTGCCATATTGATATTCATGAGCAAAGAGAATGTCACCAAATCAGTCGCCCTCTCTATTTTTGATAGGTGGTGGGGTATTATATGTGTTCTGTGGTTGATGGTGCCATACTCTTTGTGATGAAAACAAACAAGTAAAATCTAAAACTAAACATAACAAAGAGGTTTTAACTTATAAATTCCAACCTTAGGTACCCACATATCCGATAATCCATATAACTAAAAATAATCTAAAACGCATATTGAGTCAGATAAAAATAAATAACAAAAATAAAATAAAAATATGAACAAAACTGGAGTGGTGCGTCGCATGTGCGGAAAAAACAGGTCACTGCTCAGCTTGATGCTGCAACACCGGGTGGACCTGATGTCAGCAGCGCTGATTTTCAGCAGAGACCCTTCGAGCAACGTTCCCGATTCCCACCGGTGGGAACCCACAGCCATTCATACATATATTTCTTGTGAAAAAGTACCCAGTAAAACAATAGGTTAGTATATAATTATATTTCAAATTCAGTCATCATTATGTTCAAACCAAACAAATGTAGGTAGGAACACACTCATGTATTACAGTGCCGGGCGTTGTCCGACATGCTCATTATTTGGAAAAGAAATAAATATATCAAAACAAATATTATTATATTACATACATACTATGTGTATGTGCAGCTTGGTTTGTTTAGCAGGTATTGTAGTAACAGTTCAGGATGAGTTTCATATTGTTTTTTTTTCAGATGCTATATTACCTACTTAAGCAACAAAAGCAAGAATAAAACAGTTGACCATTTAGGGCAAACCACACCCACTGTAAATATGTATAATAAACTAATTATTACCAGAAGCCATAAACCATGAGGTGAAAATATTAATATCACTTTTTTAATATTATGTTGTAGACAGCTGGATTTGCATTAAATGTTTTTTTAAATGTGTTAAAAAGGTTTGCTTTGATTTCACAAATGAAATGCTAACAGCGTGTAATATTCTAGCGCTGAAAAGAACTGTTGTTTAGCCCTGAAAATAACTGTTGTTTAGCCCTGAAAAGAACTGTTGGTTAGCCCTGAAAAGAACTGTTGGTTACCCCTGAAAAAATCTGTGGTTAGCCCTGAAAAGAACTGTTGATTAGCTCTGAGAAGAACTTTTGCGTAGGTGTAGTGTTAAGAAAGAAATCTAAAAAAAATCGAGAGGGAGCCGACCTCGCGTCTGAGCCGCGCGGGTACCTTACTCATATAGATCTAAACTCCCCTCCCGCATGCGCACCCCCGCCTTGGTGACGCTCATTTCGCAACGGGCCGTGCAGCAGAAATCGTAATATTTTAATTTCATTTCGCCATAACTTCAAAACCAAATGTCCAATTTTAATTTAATTTAATTTTTATTTTTTTATTTTATTTTATTCAGGAAACATTCAAAGACCAAATATTATCTACATAAACTGTAGTTAATGATGAAATAATTATTTTGATAAGTATTAATAGCATGAGTAAAATAAATGCGTTTAAATGTAGTCCAAACAAAATTCAAGATTTTTAAATAAAAAAATGATTGTTGGGCCTCGACATAGACAGTGTGCCGCGGAATTTTTTGTAGATATTTATAAGATCTACAATTAATTAGAACATTTTATGGTTCTATCTTTTATAGTTTAGGCAGCGTACGCAAAATAAGTAACTTTTCTGGTTGATTTTTTACACCTTGTGTCCGAAAAAACCCAAATATCTTACGGAACCCTATTTTTGTCCAAAATAAAATTTAGCCTATGTTACTTGTGGATAATGTAGCTTTCGAATGGTGAAAGAATTTTTAAAAACAGTCCAGTAGTTTTTGAGCCTATTCATTACAACCAAACAAACAAAGTTTTACTCTTTATAATATTATTAGTGTAGATATTATGGATAAGTACACAATGAGACTTTTTCTCACCAACAATCTTGGACTCGAAGTGAACCAAATATTTTACTTGCTAGAAGATTAAGGCCTCGTTTACGGAAACGCGGGGCGTCGCGTGTGGCGTGGCGTCTCGCGGCGCGTCGGACGTTTTTATTGTTTACGTAGCGGCGGTGCGTGAAGCGGCGCGTATCATCGCACGCACAAACACAAACTTATAGCAATATATGATGCTGTTTATAGAGACGCGGGGCGGGAAGAGTGGCGGTGCCCGCCGCGTGCAACGGCGGTGCAACTCACTTTTTAACATACAATTTACTTCTAAAAAAAAATCGATCATATCATACTCCATTGCGATGGTGACTACGTCTGTGTTGCATGATTACCAAATAGACTGGCAGAAGGTTCCGCCACAGGCATCGCTTCATCGAGAATCGCCGCTGAGTGCGCCGCCGCGATGAACGCCGCGTGAGACGCGGCGATGCCATCCGCGGGCGCCGCCGTAAAACACGCTCCATTTCAAGCAAACGCGTGTAAAATCGCTTCTCCGTAAACACGCTCATACAACGCCCTACATTTTAATTTAGTGCGGGCCGCGCCGCCACACGCGACGCGCGACGCCCCGCGTCTCCGTAAATGAGGCCTTAGTTGTCTATCTTGTGCAGCAAATAAGATTTGTCCACATTTCGAAATCGGACAAATGAACGAAAAACACGATCAAATAGTCCTTTAAGTGTAATTTCTGATGTAGGAAGCTTATCTTCAATAATCGTAGGCACACCAGATGCTTCTACAGTATCGTATAGGTCAAGTCCAGGTACACTTGAAGATAGAATATTCCCGAGATTCCCTCCTCGTCCAATGAAAAGATTAAGACTCGATTCAAGTTCATATTCAGACGATTCAGATATTATTTTAGCTCCGCAAAATTTAATAAAAAGAAAACCATAACCCTTACACCGATAGTGAGGATGAATCAATTTTTTTAAATAATATATTTAGACACAGAGTTAAAGATCTAGGTAAAACTTTTGTTTTATTTTTCTTTTTTTCGTTTATCGTAATTAAGTCAACGGAAGAGAAGTCACTTCTGTTGACATAACTGCTTTTATTTTTGGTTTTGTAACGTTTTAATATTTTATTTTGTTTTTATTACACGTTAGTCCATTACAGCGTAATTATTAAAATTCTGAAGCTTACAGAATTTTTTAGTTAGAATTGTGGATAATAATCCTAATTTCAATCTTTTCCGTAGAATTGTGCCTTTTCGGTGGATACAAAAAAAATAAAAAATGACCTATTTTCTAAAAAAATAGGTTTTGATCTCTGATTTTATTATTAATTTTATTATTACTATATTGTTTTAATAAACACTAATTTTCAAGTAAAGAAGTGCCTTTTATTTATTTTTAATTTTTAATTCGCCATTTGTTTATGACCCATATCTATAAAAATCAATGCCACTTTTCGTTGTAACTTTATAACTTAAAAATGGGCTCACCTATTCAAACCAAATTTTTAGGCTTTGTTCGGACTATTTAGTAGATGGTTTATGTGAAGTTTGCACAAAATCGGTAGAGCGGTTCTTCATTTATCACATTTTTTAACCGACTTCAAAAAAGGAGGAGGTTCTCAATTCGTCTGTATATACATATATATACAACGTGTTACAAAATACCCCGTAAAAAATATAATTAATTATCAAAGACAAAAATTTTGTCAACCCTAGTAAGCTGTCATGTCAGGGAACCAGATTATTTAACAGAAAGGCCTACGTAACTATTTTGCCTAATAATTGTCGACTAATAGTTTTTCTATTTTTCATTCATAAATGTTTGCTACCTCTATACAAGGATGTCATTATACTAGAGTACCTACTGGCTTCAAAAAATGTCAAATTGGAAAAAAATGTTGTCTATTTCAAATCTGTTGACGTTTATTATGAAAAAGTAAGTGTTCGTTTAGGTCATAGAGTTAAGTATTATGAATAGAGTACGCGTTTGTCTATGGTCCCATTACACAAAGCGTAGGCAGATTTTCCTCTAAGGGGCAGGTGAATTGAATTATTTAAAGTTATATTACAAGAGTTATATTGATATGTAAGTGATAAATAGTAATAGGTTTGATCTGTTACGAGCGCAAATGTCGATAAATACAGCTAACGGTATAGTACCTATTGTCGTGTACCTAATATTTATGTATTTTGATGTTCTTACCTGTGCCTACGGTTCTTACTTGCATTTAAGTATTCTATAGTACTTTTACCGATTATTGTTCTGTGGTTTAGGTTGTTTAGTTATGTTAGGTACTTTAAAATTTTTGTCGTTCCGCGAATTAGGTAGAAATGTAGGTACATTCTGCGTAGTTTACTCTTTAATTTTACTGAAATAGGGTTTGCACATCAGTGAAAATAAATAATATTAATTAATTGTATTTTTTACGGGGTATTTTGTAACACGTTGTATATTTTTTTCCTATGTATGTTCGCGCATAACTCTGGCAATTATGAACCGATTTGAAAAAATCTTTCTCCCATTCATTCTTTAATCCGTTAATTGAGTCCCATAAAAAAATTATTGCTTACGAATAAGTAGTTCCTGAAAAAACAAGAATGGTGACTGCGCAGGAGAACTGCAGGAAAGCCTATATAGATGACTTTATGTCGCTTTTTACGGACAAAAGTGGTCATAACTCTGACAAATATTTACCAATTTCAATGATTCTTTTTTTATTCGAAAGATTGAACCACTGTAATGAATCTGTATGAATTTTATCACAACCGGCTAAGAACTTACTGGAGGACCATGAACGATGTGTCATTATTTATGAAAATATCACTAAAAAGGATAAAAAAAAATCTTTTTAAAAAAAAATTGAACCGACTTCAATATCACTGAAAAGTATAAAATAATTTAAATATTATTGAAGTTGGTGCCAATTATACACAGCAGGTACGCTAAAACCAACTTCTATAATATTTAAATTATTTTATACTTTTCAGTGATATTGAAGTCGGTAAAAAATTTTTTTTAAACATTTTTTTGTAACAAATAAATTCAATAAATGGCGGATCATTTTGAAAATGGGGATTTTGCTGTCAAATTGAACCTTTTTTCAGAATTGAAACTTTTTTCAGTGTTGACTGTAAAAGCATGTTGTTATGTCATTCATGCGGTCATTTCATTTTGGACGTGCTACGATTAAAGCAAATTGTCAGCGATAGTTATTGCTTTGTGTTTTTTGTTCAAATTTAATATGTACTTATAATAAATCACTAGAAGCATTTAATCGAACAATGCTAGATTTACGTGGTAATCAACAGCTTTTTGGTGATGCTTTCATATTACTGTCAGGGGATTTTCGAAAAACATTGCCTGTCATTCCTCGATCAACTCCTGCTGATGAATTAAATGCCTGTTTGAAGTCATCAGTTCTTTGGAGATATGTACAAAAATTGACACTGAACATTAATATGCGTATACACCTACAAAATGATCCAGCTGCCCATGAGTTTTCAAAACAATTGTTAGAAATTGGTGATGGCAAAATACAAATCGACAGTACAACAGATTGATCGCTGTACCGAACAATTTTTGTACAATTGCGCAATCGATAGATGAACTGATTGAATGTGTTTTTCCGAATATTCTTCAGAATTATAGAAATCATGATTGGTTGAGAGAACGCGCCATTTTAGCACCGAAGAACATTCATATCAATGCCATTAATTTTCAAATTCAAGCGAAACTGCCAGGTGTAGTTACGACATATAAATCAATTGACAGTGTTATGAATCAAGATGAGGCAATGAATTATCCAATTGAATTTTTAAATTCATTGGAACCGGCTGCCACCCCATTGCTAGAATCTGAATGTTGGTTCTTTTATTATATTATTGCGAAATATTAATTCACCAAAACTGTGTAATGGCACCAGATTGGTAGCGAAAAAGTTATTGCCAAATTTGATTGAAGCTACGATCTTAACTGCTAAATCAAAAGGAGAAGTTTGTTTGATACCGCGTTTCTCTATGATTCCAACTGATATGCCATTTGAATTCAAACGATTACAATATCCTGTGAGTTTATCATTTGCGATGTCCATCAACAAGGCCCAAGGGCAAACACAACGTTTGTGGTGTGAATTTGGAGGAATCATGTTTTTCACATTATTATTATTATTAAGCCATTTAATTCCTTAATAAAAAAAATACAATAAATGATTCAATGTGTACATTAAAATTATATAAAATTAGATATTTGATTAAATTGAAGGAGATAACACAATGAAAATGATAAAAGAATTGGATAAATTAATTTTCTGATTACATTAAATCATAAAATATTTAGAAAAATAAGGATAATAATTTCATTAATTGAATTGATTATGTATACTGATTATTTTCATTATTTATTAAGGACCTCTCGACGAGTATAGGCCTCCTCCAGACCTCTCCACTTGTTTCTATCTTGAGCTGTTGCTATCCAGTCATCTTCACCAATACTTTTTATTTCATCTATCCATCTTTCTAACGGTCTGCCTCTTTTTCGTTTTCCAGAAGGCCCGTCCCAGGTAGTCACTTTCTTCGTCCACTTTTGTTCATTCATGCGTGCAATGTGGCCTGCCCAGTTCCACTTTAGCTTCTGGCAATGCGATAGAGCATCTATTACTTTAGTCTTGTGTCTTATCTCGGTGTTCCGTTTTCTGTCTTTAAGTTTTAGGTTGAGAATACTTCGTTCCATGGCTCTTTGACATCTTTCTATTTTTCGTTTTGTGTGCGTATTGTAAATCCATGTTTGGCTCGCATATGAGAGGCAGGGTAGAAGGCATGAATCTAAAATTTTCTTCTTTATTCCTAGAGGGATGTTAGATTTCAGAATTTCTTTATTGTTCCAAAATTTATTCCAAGTTAAATTTATACGTCTCATGAGTTCATCTCGTTGTCGAGATTTTGCAAATGATATCTGCTTACCTAAATATATGTATTTTTGCACATATTCTATGGGTTGATTATTTAATTTATTTAATTTAATGGGCGTTTCTATGTGATTGGTCATAACTTTTGTTTTATTCGTGTTCAGTTCCAACCCTATTGTGTGACTGACGCAGTAAAGATCGTTTATCAGTTCTTCTAACTGTGATGCTGTTTCTGAGAATAACACTATATCATCAGCAAAGCGCAAGTTACTCAAATATGCTCCTTCCATATTTATACCCTTTCTCGACCAATTAAGTTTCTTCATAATATATTGAAGTACAGTTATAAATATTATTGGAGACAATGGATCGCCCTGTCTTACGCCTCTACAAATTTTTATTTCATGACCTTTTCTATCGAGTTTTATCCGGCTAATACTTTTCTTATAAATGTCTTTTAGGAGGGCAATTATCTCAAATGGTATTTTACATTCTTGCAGGGCTTCCCATATGCTATTATGCGAAATTGAATCAAAGGCCTTGGCGTAGTCAATGAAAGCCAGGTAGAGTGGACGTCTCTTCTCCTCGTATTTCTCTATAACCTGTTCTAAAACATGTATATGATCTGTCGTCGAGAAACCCTTTCTAAAGCCCGCTTGTTCTATAGGCTGGTACTCTTCGATAAATGTAGAGATACGTTGTTCCAAGCATGAGGCGAATAGTTTGTAGATATTTGATTGTAAGCTAATAGGTCTATAGTTGCCAATGTCTGCAGGATCTCCTTTTTTGTACAGTAATATTATGTCTGATTCTGCCCAGTCCTTTGGTATCTCTTTAGAAACTAGAATTTTATTGAAAAGGTTGGTTAAAAGTGGTGCTAGAAAGAGTTTTCCTAAAATGATTATTTCATTTGATATGTTGTCTGGTCCGCTACTTTTCCCTTTTTTTAGTTTTTCTATTTTCTTAATGATTTCAGCAAGGGAAATGTTTTGTATTTCTGAAGATTGTTGTGGTATTTGTTTTTTTACATTCTGGAGTTGAAGATGATTTGACTTAATATTCTGATCACTGTATAATTTTCTGTAGAAATCTGTTGCTGTCTCTATTATTTTTGTTCTGGAGAATAGTTCTTTTCCATTTTTCATTTTAAGGCTTGGAATCCAGTGCTTTGTTGTACTTAGCTCTTTATACCCCTTTTTTAAGCTTCCGGAAGAGTTTAGATGCTTCTCTACAATTTTAATTTTGTGATCTTGGTATTCCTTTTTAATTTTTTTGTGAATATTTTTGTAGAGAAAAGTAAGTTCTTGTTTCTCCTCCTCTATCAAAGGTTTTTTGTGCTGTAGTTCACATCTTCTCTTTAGTAGAGCTTTTGTATCTGCGGAGATAACACTTTGCTTTGAGGTCTTTATCCTTGTGGTAGAGTTTAGCCCATCGGTAATAGCGTTCTTTATTTTTGCATAGTAAGTCTCTACATTTTCGCCTATATCCAGATTGGCATGTTCCAACTTCCATTTCAAGGTTTCCAGAAACAGATTTTCGTGTTCTTGTGTACTTAAAGCTGTTTTTTTGATGCCGTACTTAGCTCTGCTTCTCTTGATTTTTGTTAATTGGAAAGTACTTCTCACTAAGCGGTGGTCACTAGGAAAATTGAGTTGGTTAATAACTTCTATATTTGTGAAATGTTCTTTAGAATTAGATAATATGTAGTCCAGTTGACTTTTCGTCTTATTTGGTGAAAGCCATGTCCACATATTACTGAGTTTCTTCTTAAATATACTATTGATTATTGTGAGGTTATTTTGCAGTGCAAAAAGTAAGAAGTTCTCACCTCTTTTGTTTCTTTTACCATAGCAATATGGCCCGAGTGTTCTTTTTTCTTCAGGTTGTTGTTGTCCAACACAGGCGTTGAAATCGCCCATTAAAATAACGATCTCACTGCTCTGTTCTAGAGCCTCTTGAAGTTCTTCGTAGAAACTTGACAAATCCTTGTCACTCGCTTTGCTTGTAGGGGAATATGCTTGTATTATAGACATATAAGTAGTATCGAACTTTAAATTCAAAATGCATACTCGCTCTGATATAGCTATAAAGCTTTCAATATTTGGTTTTAAATATTTTTTTGCTAAGAAACCAACACCATAAAGACCTTTGGTTACGCCGTAATAGCAGAATATGTGGTCGCTATCTTCTGTTATACTATAGCCTGTTCTTCGTATTTCTGCGAGTCCAATTATATCATAATTTAATTTTGAAATAGCTTCTTTAAATTCCAGTAACCTTTCTTCGGATAATAGCGATCTTGCATTATATGTACAAATGTATAGTGGGTGGAGTGGAGTGTTTTGGTCTTCTTTCCCCGCGGTGACCAGCCGAGTTGGGGAACTTCGTGGAGAGGTCGCAGCGCCTCGTCAAATCTTGTTTTGGACTAACATAGTGTGGGCATTTGAAGCAGAAGTAGATGTAGTGGGAGAATCATCCTTGCTCTTGTTTCTTATAATAAAACTATTGATGTTAGAGTTTTGTTTTTTTGGAAGCTTTTTCATAAATGATTGTTTTTTTGTATTAGAGTTTTCATTTGTTATTTCGGGAGACTCTGAAAGAGTTCTCTTATTTTGATTTTTATTAGACTTTTTAGATTGGGAGCTATCTTGTTTATCTTCAGGTAATATTATTAATTTATTGTATTTCAGAAATGCCTTTCTCCCTTTATTTATTTCTTCTCTCAGTTGACCCATAAGTTTCTTTCTTTCTTCAACCACTTCAGGAGGAAAATCTTCTTTAATATAGTATGGTGTTGTTGCTAGGCCTTTTTTGTTTCTCAGTAGCAGAATTTTCGTCATCATTGAGTTTAATGTCACAACAACAGGTCTTATTTTGTTTTCATGTTTTTTGCCACGGCGCTTTATGTCTTCTATACTTCCTTCATTAAAGATAATGTTTATGTTGGTACTTACAATTTTTATTATGTTATTTTGTAGCTCGTGGTAATTTCTTTCCGTTTCTTCTACACCAAAAAATAATATATTTTTCCTCCTGGTTAGTCTTTCTAATTGCTGTATGCGCTGTCCTTGTTCTTCTACAGTTTTTTCTAACAAATTGTATTTAGATTCCAATTGTACAAATTTTTCATCTATATTTTCAATTATAATTTTTGGGATACTTTGTTTCATGTCCCTAATTTCACTAGTCTGGTCATCAAATTTCTGTTGCAGGTTTCTTATTAAGGCTGTTAATTCTTCCATTTCTGTTATTTTCGTAAAAGATATAGATAATTATTGCTTACTGTTTGGGTTTTGCAATCAAGGCAATAATTGGAAGGAACTATTGGTTATTTAAATTCTTCGACGGTGACCGCTGTAGTTCAAGATTCTCGCTAGATGTCAGCAGTGTATATAGTTTGCTTCGTGTTTACTAGAATGACTTGCATTTTTTTTTTCAAATTGATGTTTTTATAGGTTATGAAAAGACTTTTTCTGGCCTGAATTCTGTCCGAAAGCTATTTTCTTTCCAATTTTGACGTCTTGATGTTATGTATGTGGTTTAATTTGTTAAACAGCACTGCTTGTTTGGAAATTTGACGAGAAATAACCACTGGCGGATGATGTCGTTCTTTGTTAGTTTTTTACACTTTAACTTGTTATTAGACACTACACTTCAATTTATTTCAATGTTTCTTGATGGTATGACACTTTTTCTAATGTTTTTGTTAAGTAATACGCAATAATTTATTTTTTAAGACACAACAATGCACAGCCGTTGTTGTCTTTGGTACTGCAGCGCCCTCTCTCCCTGTTTTTCACATGGCCAACTTTATGTTGCCTGTCCCAGAGTCGGTACCCCCAGCTGTTTGTTTATTCATGATCAAAATGGAAAAACAAAAAATATTGTTTATCCAAATGTTTTGTATTAAGTTTTAAAATAGCTAGCAATTAATAAAACATTTTTTTATTTGAATAAATGAATTTGATGTTCCATTTTTTTTTTAATATTTCACTTTATACGTAGCGAAGCACGTACCGAGCCGCTAGTAATATACTAATATTATATACCTTTGAATTATTCACACAAATACGCCATATATTGAGTGATAGTCGAATTTCGTTTATGTTTCGTCTACTTCTCGCTAGGTGACACTTTTAAAAAATGTGCAACACAGGGCTTGTTCGAAAAATACGTTTATTCCTCGTAGTCCGATTAGTAGTTCGATCATCGGACAAATGGGAATTTTGTCCATACTTCCAAAAGCCCCTGTGTAGTTAAAATTAACTGAGTAATAATTAATTAATTAAAAACATTACTAACGGTTACTCCTGTTCCAATAACAACATTGACGAAATCATATTTACATTGTGTGTAATATGTATGCTAGTTTTAAGGTCCTATGTAGCCTGAAAATAAAGAGTAATAATCGCAGGGCAGCTTGTGGCGAGAGTCGGTCAGAGCCTCCACCTCGGCGTGTCTTCGTCGGCCGAGTGGAAACCGAAGGGGGCCCGCAGGACTTTCAGCTCTGGCTTGCCTTAATTGGCCGTCCAGAGAGGAGCTGTTAGAGCTATATGCTCCAGGGGTGGAAATGTTAAAGGACATAACGCCGCGAGTATCTACGGAGAAAGCGCAACACACCTCTCGACACCCTTGAGCCACTCACACCGCTATTGCACTCCGCCGTCTCTAGCGGACAGCCATATGGAGAGCCCATATAGTGGGTGGCAAGTCACCACTTGCCACACCGTAACTAGTAATACTATTTATGGCAAGTGACTCCGGCCTTGTACAATAGCCCAGTCTTTAGTCCACCAAATACCCATTCAAGGAAACCTAGAAAACTATCCATATACATTTTGCAATAGTTCTTATACCTGACGGAGTTAACTGCTGTTTATATTGCATTTCCAGTAGTTGATTCCGGCATGTGTGTTCCATATCATTACTTTCTTCCAACAGGCCTCTACGTGTTGGATTCGTCCCCACGCAAGCCTTTTAAAAGTCCGGGTGTAATAGCCCGAGTTTCCAAATAAAAAATTATAATATTTAAGATCAATCATATGTAATAATAATATCTTGGGACAATCCACAGTCATCCGATCCCATACTAGGCAGATGCAGATGGAAACCAGACAACTGATACTAATACTTACATACATTTTTTTTTGTAAATAGATAACACCCAGACACTGGGTGGGAATCGAACCCATGACCCATCTGGTAGCAGCCAGATTGTCCAACCACTAGACCAACGGGCCCATCATCAGCCCGGCCTGCACCGCGCCACCTAATTTTTAGTAGTGCGCGTTGTAGCGGATGTAATCATTGTATGGTAATCCTAACTGCGGTGGCCTGTGGTGAAATTAGTTATTTTGACGTTTACCAGGACCGTGCTCATGCTCCTAGACCTGTGGGCATACGAGGAGGGCACCTGGCCAGGGTTCATTATGATCTTCGACCTGTACAACTTGAAGCTCGGACATCTCGGCAAGATAGACCTTCAGACGACGCAGCAATTCCTCTACTACCTACAGGTACCCACAGTTGTATCCTAGACCTTAAGTAATGTTTTATGTGGGTCCATGGGCGGGCGTTCGGCTTATCCTCAAGCAGACGTCCCAGATGATAGGTACAATGGATTACTTATCGTCTTATATATTAGTTAGGTATATTAGGTATCGAAGTGTTGTATAGCAACGCCACCATGTCGATCCGAGTACAGGATAAGAGTACCTACACAACTAATCCGATTGCAGAGAAATGTGAGACAGGGAAGCTCGAAACTCTTCACAGAGGGTATTTTTAAGCTCTTTGACTAGAACGGATTCAGCATCAAGATCAATTGCGAATTCATTACTTCATTACTATACTAGGTGGATGGAAATAGCTAATTGTTGTTCATTGTGGCGTTCCAATCAACGGATGGAAGAAGAATGAATGGAAGAAAGATAATTAATGAATGAATATATGAGAAAATAATGAATATACAAGGAGTATATTAATGAATGAATATATGAGAAAATAATGAATATATGAGAAAATAATGAATATACAAGGAGTATATTCATTATTTTCTCATATATTCATTCATTAATTATCTTTATTCCATTCATTCTTCTTCCATCCGTTGATTGGGTCCCATAAAAAAATATTGCTTACCTACATAACCTACCTAATTCATTTTACCGTCTTCGATGGTTCAATCCTTATGTATTAAAATATCACTAAAAAGTATAACATAAATTACTTAAAAAAAATAACCGACTTCAATAACACTGAAACGTATAAAATAATTTAAATATTATTGAAGTTGGTGCCAAATATACACAGCAGGTACACTAACACCAACTACAATAATATATAAAGTATTTTATACTTTTTAGTGTTATTGAAGTCGGTTATATATTTTTTAAATATTTTATATATTTTTTTCGTGATGAAACCTGCATGTCTGAGAAAGCCTAACTAGCTTTCGAAAGACGTGTGAAGTCCACCAACCCGCACATGGCCAGCGTGGTGGCCTAAGCCCCTTTAACTTGAAGGGAGGCCCGTGCCCAGCAGTGGGACATAAACAAGGGCTGGTATTATTATTGTTAAGTATGTATATTTGTTTTCAGGAAGCGATGCTTGTCAAAATGCGAGGTCTGCACTTCATGAACGCGCCGTCCTTCATGGACAAGTTCTTGATGATCATCAAGCCGTTCATGAAGAAGGAGCTCATTGAGATGCTGCACATACACCAGAGCGGTGCTGACTCCCTGAACAAGTTCGTGCCTGTGGCGGCGCTGCCCAAGGAGGCTGGCGGAGAATCGGACACTCTTGCAGAGTGCAGAGGTGGGTAGAAGGCAATTGTTTAGCGCGTAGCTATTAACATAAAACTTGCAGAAACTGTTAGGGGTAAATATGGCTCCCACCGCTCCCATTGGGTGCCGTACGAGGTGACTAAGGGAAAACAAGAAGACGGTTAAGCCTATTTAACATAAATAGTCTTGACTTTGACTTCGATGGGCAGCAGCGTCTTTCTATTGGATTACCTATCACCTATTACTGCGATCCCTAAAAGGTCTGCTAAGCGAGGGGATTATGGCAAACTCCTTTTCAAGGTGGAGGCATTTGTTCAGCAGTGGTGTCTTCCGGCTGATGATTATTCTCCTAAAAGAAGGAAAGGTTAAAATAGACACCCACAGCACAGGGCAGTTTAGACTCCTGATCTTTCTTCATCAGTCAAGTAGAAACTGAAGAGGATTCGCAGGACTATCGGCTCTAGCTTGCCTTAAACTCTTCGTAACTACCGTTGTTTGCTTTAGGCGGAACATGTTCAAAGCAATAAATATGATAATCTTATTCCAGAAATCATGCTGGGCAAACTGCGAGCAAACAAGGAGTTCTTCGTAGAAGAGAACAACAAGAGAGTGGTGGAGGCCAAGCGGCCGGGGAAGCCGAAGACCATCACGGACATATTTGGCGGAGTGGAAGGATCTTTCAAGAAACTAGACATTGATTGAGGCTGGTTCTAGTTATTTTAGGATTGGTACTTATTGTTATTTAATTATTGTTAAATAAAGGTTTTTATCAAATAAATTTGTCACCTCTGTCGTCACGCTGCTGCCAGTGTGACCCTATTAAATCCTCTTTGGCAGTGTGTTTTAAATATAAAAATAATTTCTACAAAAAAAAAAGAACCGCCTCCAAAATATAACTAAAAAGCCTGAAATAATTTCTTAGGATTAGTAGTTTTTACATCTACATAGATGGACGTGAACTACTATATATTATAAATACATTTATCATCAAAGACGGCGCCAAACTGGAAAACAATTAGGTAGCTACTGCCCTTGTAAGTCTTTTCTAGAGGTTAGGCGCCGACTTCGATAATAATAGGTATTGATAATATGTTGTAGTCCACATCCAACTATGTAGATGTAAAAACCACTAATCCTAAGAAATTATTTCAAGCTTTTGAGTTACATTTTGAAGGCGGTTCTTTTTTTTTTGCAAAAATTATTTTTGTTTCATTATTTTTAGTGGTTCCCTTGGTGTATTATTAGGTTAACTTTTAACAACTCATATTTTATTCTGACAAACAGCCAGTTTAATTTTTTTTTAAACATCCACTAATAACACAACTTTGAACCATCACTGAAATACAAGCTTTCAGCAAAATTCTTTAAAAATATTGATGTGACAATATCCTAATAACATTAATGTTATTGTGTGTTATGTGTTGTGTCCTTAGTGGGAGTTTAAAAAAAAAAGTGCGTGCGTGGAGTCCCTCCGCGAGGAAGAAGTGAAACTTCATTCTCGCTCTGTCTCTTTCTATTCCACCTCCCCGCGCAACGAAGTCAACAAAGTCAACAGAGTCAACGGAGTCGGCGGAGTCGGCGGAGTCGGCGGAGTCGGCGGAGTCGGCGGAGTCGGCGGAGTAGGCGGAGTAGGCGGAGTCGGCGGAGTCGGCGGAGTCGGCGGAGTCGGCTGAGTCGGCTGAGTCGGCGGAGTCGGCGGAGTCGGCGGAGTCGGCGGAGTCGGCGGAGTAGGCGGAGTCGGCGGCGTCGGCGGAGTCAACGAAGTCACTCACTCACTCACTCACTCACTCACTCCCACCTCCCAACACCTATCATTTAACGCCTATCGCCTATCGTCTATCACCTATCATTTAACGCTTAACGCGTTATATGATAACATTTTTGGAAGTCGCATAAGAAGTTTCACTTCAAAAATTAACACCTAGATATCTTCGGTTTATGGCAATTGGCTAACCAATTGCCATAAACCGAAGATATCTAGGTGTTATAGTTCTCGCGATCCATGGACTGCAACCTTGGGTTTCATCGGATATTCAGAACTTCTGATGTGACAATAACTCAATCAAACTAAACATTGGGCAAAAACCACTCTACTCTGGCTGTTATTTTCATCGAGATCCATGGAGTATGAACTTGATCATCATCAGATCTATAGAAGAGCCAATGTGATATTGCCTTAATAAAGTAAAGATTGTATAACAAGTATTTGAAAAAGTTTAAAACACCCGCAACATGGGTGAACGAACTCTTAAAATGACCCTGATCAGTATCTGTCTGCTTACTAACCACTTGTCAAGATTTAACCATCGATTTAAAATTCAGTAGGACCTACGTTTAATGGAGCAGTGTTCCTGTTACCACTTTCCTGCTCCCATTGCCAAACTCTGATCATAATTTCTCTACCTAAATCTTGTCGCAACCTATCCAACGAGCCCAAATTCGGTGGGTATACGTTTATTGATGCAGTGATCCCGTGGCCACTATCCTGCTGCATCATCAGACCCTAATCACCATGTTTCTAGCAACTACTCGTCGAGACCTATCCAACGAGTGCAAACTCGGCGGGTCTATGTTTATTGATGCCGAGATCCCGTGATGACCTTCCAGCTCCATCATCAGACCCTGATCCCCATGTTACTAGCAACAACTCGTCGAGAACTATCCAACGAGTGCAAACTCGGCGGTTCTACGTTTATTGGTGCCGAGATCCCATGACGACCTTCCTGCTCCATCATCAGACCCTGATCCCCATGTTTCTAGCAACTACTCGTCTAGACCTATTCAACGAGTGCAAACTCGGCGGGTCTACATTAATTAGTGCCGAGATCCCGTGACGACCTTCCTGCTGCATCATCAGATCCTGATCACCATTTTTCTAGCAACTACTCGTCGAGAACTATCCAACGAGTCCAAATTCGGTAGGTCTACGTTTAGTAGGCACGGCTAGGATATATTTTTATATTATGGAGTTCCGGTGACCATCTATGGCCTTCTTCATCAGATCCACTTCTCCTGATACTTTCTGAATGAAAAGGCTCGACTTGTTTCTAAAATTACCAAAACCGCTATATGTATGCCTATAATATTTAAGGAGGTCCCTGAATTACTCTTGGATCCCACCTACAAACTAAATTTAAAAAAAAATGGGACCAATCTGGAAGCATATCCTTTCGAATAAAAAAAATATTTTCCAAATCAGTTTATAAACGACAGATTTCAGAGGTAACAAACTTAAAAAAAAAAAAAATAAACATAGAACCGAATTGATAACCTCCTCCTTTTTTTGAAGTCTGCTAAAAATAACTGGTATTGATACCTCATTTTATGCAGGCTGGCTGTTTTAGACTTGAGTCAACTTGTCATTCTACAATACGGAACGATAGAGAATAGAAAACTAATATAATTGGGTATTTTTTTTTTGTGATAAATGGAAAGATCATATATAAGTTTTATAATAAAACTATGTTTTGTTTTTTTTTATTCGCGATAATTCAAAAGTTATTTCAAAATGAAAAATATAATTTTTGAACCCAGTACCGGAAATACGCCGACAGCTCCTGAACAAACCCGAGCGGGTGTGACGTCATAATGTTAAAGCTATTTAATAACAGTACAGCGTCAACGGCTATTACACTTGACTAGACAATAATATTGAAAATTTATTGCTAAAAAACGACTCTGAACAACGCTGAACGACACTGAACGACGACACTGAACGTCACTGAACGTCACTGAATTACACTGAACGTCACTGAATAACACTGAACTGAACTTGACTTCGTTGACTTAGTTGACTTCGTTGATTTCGTTGACTTCGTTGACTTCGTCGACTTCGTTGACTTCGTCGACTTCATTCACTTCGTCGACTTCGTTGACTTCGTTGCGCGGGGCGGTGGAATAGAAAGAGACAGACCGAGAATGAAGTTTCACTTCTTCCGCGCGGAGGGACTCCACGCACGCACATTTTTTTTTTCAAATACCTAATTATGGGAATGACATATCTCTTCCTAAATGAAGACGTAGTTTGAAGAGTTCTTGACACTATATGAACGTAGCCATTATGCCTAGTCATTTACTTTTTGGGTGTAAACGACAGAACGTTTACAACTCAGGCAGGTATAGCAGAAACGCCTACTCTGAATATTGCGCTTTACTACATGGTAGATTCATCGTTCGAAGAACTGATAACCGATGGGGAAGAAAGGTTCACGAGTGGCGACCACGAACCGGAAGACGTAGCGTAGCCTCTCACTAGGTAGGCAAACCACATTGTGCGTGTCGCAGGTAAGGTGTATGCAAATAGCCAACTGTCGTTCATTGTGGCGTTCGAAGGGGGAAGCCTATGTTCAGCAGTAGACATTTTTCGGCTGGTAATGATGATGATGGTACTATGGTAGGTGCCTCGTGCAGGGAACCGTCTAGGTAGTGTCAGATATTCTGGCGCACAGTTCCAGTCAAAATTGCCTGTAGCTCGTAAAATTACGGTTCACAAAATATGAGTCTTTAGGTTCAGCAACGCGCTAGCGTTTATTCTGTTTTATTATATTCTTTTGGTGTTGCAAGCGTCTATAGGCTGCGGTGAATGCTTACCATCAGGCAGGCGATCGCACGTGATTGGTTATCACCTTGGTGGTAAATTGAAGCTACCTGACTTGGGAACCACCCCCGATGTGTAGAAAAACGTAGTCAAATACCTTCACTGGAGAGTAAGATGATCCACGCATATGGAAATATAAAAATTAAGTCCTGCGTCTGATCTGTCTCCGGTCTCTCATTCAATCGGATTGTAAGATTAAAGAGTGCACTATTATATCTCCTGCGGGGTTGACTAAGGTTAATTATGATTGGCCGCTGTGGTCAGTTAGCCTTCGAAGATGCTGCACGTTTGGGGTGTGGGCCCTAGACAGCCAATGAGTACGGCGGCGACGAGGAGGACGGTGGTGGAGTTGTGACCCCCGTTCCCCGGTTTCCCCCACTAAAAAAGATATTTGCAAATGTATTGGCTAGGAAAGAACTTTTGTACAAGTTTACATAAAAACTCATCAGCTGAACAATGGCCTCCCCCTCAGAAGGGAGGGGTGGCCATAATCCCCACGCTTGGCAGGCGGCGTGGGAGTTGCAGTATAGGTGGTAGGTAATCTAATAGAAAGACGCTGCTGCCCGTCTTCTTGTTTTCCCTTAATCTTACGAACACCCAACGGGAACAGATGGGAGGTTGCTATTCTGGACACCCCGTGGGCACATAAATACTACTTTACATAAGTGAATAAGATTACCAGTGCTCTTCCTGAGTCTGTTTCTTTCGTATAGTACAGGGTCGGCAACGCGCTTGTGATTCTTCTGGTGTTGCTAGCGTCTATAGGCTGCGGTGACTGCTTACCATTAGGCGGCCTCATGTTTGCTTGCCATCGTATAAAATAAACTTTTTCGCCATTAAAGAAAATCCACATACTTACTCCTGTTAGTTAATAATAATAACGGCCAATATTTCACAAGTGCAGCCAACTACGCGGCGGATGTAGACACAAGTGCATTCTCTCTTCCTTTACTCTCCTAATCGGATCCGACAATTAGGTGATCGGCCTGCATTGTCCTCGTCAGTATAAACGTGGTAGGAACAACTACACAAAGTTGTATCCCCGCGGGATAATCCCGCCGGGATTTGACTACGCGACCTTCGGCTTTTCGAAAGCGATTTCCAGTTGTGCTATAGAGGCTAAACTTCCGATAGTTATCGCTAAAACCGGTAGAATGAAATGACCAGAAAATAATTATAGGCAAGTTAGATTGTTATATTGATATTATTATATGAAACTCGAACTGGTTCGCGGTCGAATATTTGCATAACTTTTTATTGAATTACTATTATCATACCTATCTTAAACTTTTCTGTTTGGATACATTAATAAATAACTAATTATAAACAACAGCAGTGCGATGATGAGTCTAAGTACTTGTTCGTCTGAAATTGAGCAATAAAATCAACGTATTGATATATTCATTCGCCTTTCCGCCGCCTCGGACACTGGACCGATAGTAGTGTGTACTACGCGCAAAAATATTACTCCTGCTTGATACCTGCTGCTATTGATGTGACGTCTAAGTATATCTTGTGATTTCTTAACGGTGGTGTTGTGTTGTTACCGCAGACTCCTGCCAAGGAATTGTGAGTGCTTCTGATTATTTTTTAACGAAAATCCACCCAAATTGGTTGAACAAGCAGTGTCACGCGTCGGTAAAATGTAACGAACGTGGCGTGTGCCTTTGAAAATCAAATAAAATGCCTTCATGCGTATTTAGATAATACACTAAGTACTGTAGAAAAGTAAATAATAAGGAAAGGATATCATACCTTATCTATAGGTATACCTAAGTATATGAGAAAATATTAGAATTACATAAGTCAGAATTTTTGGCGTGTATTAGTAGGGATATGACATATCTATGCTTTGCGAAAAACCATCAACTTAGGCCGAAGTGCACCGTTATTTAAACGTCCGTTATCTATTTTTCAGAATTGATTATCTTTTTTTAGTACCTTGGTGACATGGAAAGCCGTTGGTGTGGGATGCGACATGTCTCGACACACTTGCTGCGTCCCACACCCCGGCTACTTGCAGGGCAGCTGGAGGGGCTGTGGCGACCGCTAGTGATGCAAAGCGACTCAAGTATGCAGCTCTAGGTTCGAGCTATATATTTGCGCTCTTTGCGGTGGAGGCCATGGCGCCTTGGTCTCATGAGATTCACGGTTTGGTGAAAGAAATTTCATCCAAACTTATTGAAGTCTCAGGAGACCGTCGGGCTGGTAGCTTTTTCTGCCAACGTATAAGCTTGGCTATACAAAGGGGTAATGCCGCCAGTCTTTTAGGTACCCTTCCCTCCTAGTGCGGCGACAACTTGGAGGAAGTTTTTTACCTATTTTAAGTATACATACTTGTAAATAAACTGTAAATATTTAGTTTCAATAAAAATTATTATATTGATTATCTATTCAACTATTTAACAGTATTTAACGGTGACAGGGGGGGTGTCGAGCTAGGTTAAGATGGACGTAAAAATAGATAATAGATTCTGAAAAATAGATAACAGACGTTTAAATGTTGGTGCACTTGGGCAGAGGTCCAAGTCAAATCAAATCAAACCAAATTTACTTTATTGTTGTTGCAGGTGATAAAGGTACAGGTCTTAGGTCTATATTTTACATTTGTTCCTCTGCAGCATACCCAATTGGGCTTACAATATTGATATAATTTAATAAATAATTGTGCACAAAATAATAATAGGTAATGTAACTAATTAATAATAAAACAAAATGATCATATATAATTAAATGTCAAAAATAATAATAAATGTCCAGATTTAATAATACTATAAACTTGTCGGTCAATAACAAAAATTAAAATGAATATACTTACAAAGAATGTCTACAATGCAATTTATAGAAATTCATTAATACTATAATAACATTTACTAATTAGTAATTGAAATAATTTATTTTTAAATTGTGCTAGGTTTAGATCCTTAATTTCGTTTGGTATTTTATTATATATCTTTGGGGCCATGCAAAATGTGCTTTTGTGCATAAGAGCTGTTTTCGAAGGAATAATGTCTAGATTGTGCCTGTGAATTTGCCTTAAGGTTTTTATTCGATTGTCCGAAGTTTTTTTAAAAAGTCCACTATTTTTTTTCACAAATAATGCTGTTTCATAAATGTAAAGGCTAGGCAACGTTAATACTTTTAATTTTGTGAAATGTGGCTTACAGCTATCAGTAGATTTTATGTTTACTATGGCCCTTATACATCTTTTTTGTGCTTTAAAGATACACTCCTTTTCACAACAGTTACCCCAAAACATTATCCCGTAACGCAAAACGGAGTCTACAAAGCCATAATAAGCGGTCTATTCCACTTTGATCACCTGGGTGATATCACCTGGGTGATTAAAGTGGAACAATTTATTCCACTTTGATCACCTCGGAATTAAATCACCTGGGTGATTTGAGCTGGGTGATTTGAGTGGAATTAATTATTCCACTTTGATCACCTAGGAAACTAATCACCTGGGTGATTTGAGCTGGGTGATTTGAGTGGAATAAATTAGTGGACTTTGATCACCTAGGAAACAAATCACCTGGGTGATTTGAGCTGGGTGATTTGAGTGGAATAAATTAGTGGACTTTGATCACCTCGGAATCAAATCACCTGGGTGATTTGAGCTGGGTGATTTGAGTGGAATAAATTAGTGGACTTTGATCACCTCGGAATCAAATCACCTGGGTGAACAGTGGCGACTTCTATTTTTATTTTTCATTTTGTGTCTTTAAATCACCTACTATTTGGATTTACAAAATTCAATGTTTAAGCATCGGTACCTACTTTTTATAAGTTTATCCTCACTAGCTAACCCGCGCAGTTTCGCTTGCGGTTAATTAGTACTTATAGATTGTTTTATAGGTTTCAAACAATCATTAGTAACGCATCCTGACGAAGGTTACCGCATAATCTTTAACCGACTTAAAAAAGTAGGGGTCTCAATTCGTCTATATTATATACATTTTTTTTTATGTATGTTTGCGCATAACTCTGGCAATTATGAACCAATTTGGAAAATTCTTACTACTTACAAATAAGTAGTTTCTGAAAAAACAAGAACAACGACTCAGAAAAAAATGGAGGAATGCCTAAAAGATGATGTTTTTATCGCTTTTTAAGGACAAAAATGGTTATAACTCTGGCAAATATTTACCAATTTCAATGATTCTTTTTTTATTCACAAGAAGGAACTACTGTAATGAATCTGTATAAATTTTATTACAACTGGATTAGAACTTCATGGAGATCCATGATTGCTATTTCTCGCTACCACTTTTAGAACCGTGACACCAAATCTAGTTTATATATTATATCGATGTTTTTAACCATCGAAGACGGTAAAATTATCTAGGTAGGTTATGATCACATTATCGTCGACATATTTTTTTCCATAATTCATATTTCTTCAGGAACAATTTATCCAGTCGTAATGAAATTTGCTTGGAATCATCATAGTAGTTTACTCTCTCGAATAAAAAAATAATCATCGAAATCGGTTCATATTTGTCAGAGTAAGGTATTGGAGAACATCAGTTTTATAGTTTTTACCAGATAAATTCCTACACATCAATCATGGATCTCCATGAATTTGTTGAATGACCCCATGAAAATGTTTTTTCAGAAACTACTTATTTGTAAGTAGTAAGAATTTTCCAAATTGGTTCATAATTGCCAGAGTTATGCGCGAACATACATGAAAAGAAATGTATATAATATAGACGAATTGAGACCCCTCCTTTTTTTAAGTCGGTTAAAGATTATGCGGTAACCTTCATCAGGATGCGTTACTAATGATTGTTTGAAACCTATAAAACAATCTATAAGTACTAATTAACCGCAAGCGAAACTGCGCGGGTTAGCTAGTGAGGATAAACTTATAAATAGTAGGTACCGATGCTTAAACATTGAATTTTGTAAATCCAAATGTAAATTTAAAGACACAAAATGAAAAATAAAAATAGTAGTCGCCACTGTTCACCCAGGTGATTTGATTCCGAGGTGATCAAAGTCCACTAATTTATTCCACTCAAATCACCCAGCTCAAATCACCCAGGTGATTTGTTTCCTAGGTGATCAAAGTCCACTAATTTATTCCACTCAAATCACCCAGCTCAAATCACCCAGGTGATTTGTTTCCTAGGTGATCAAAGTCCACTAATTTATTCCACTCAAATCACCCAGCTCAAATCACCCAGGTGATTTGTTTCCTAGGTGATCAAAGTGGAATAATTAATTCCACTCAAATCACCCAGCTGAAATCACCCAGGTGATTTGATTCCGAGGTGATCAAAGTGGAATAAATTGTTCCACTTTAATCACCCAGGTGATATCACCCAGGTGATCAAAGTGGAATAGACCTAATAAGCAGTGACAACCGCTGCCTCAGTGACTTCGTTTCTAAGTTTGTAAAGAGCAAACGCAAATTGACTTAATTTTTTAACTAGATTTAAGGCGTGCTCTTTCCATGTAAGTCTGTTGTCAATAGTTAACCCTAAGAACCTGGTGTAAGAAACTTCCTCAATTTTCTCATTTTCAAAATTAAATGTAGTATTAGGTGCATTATTTCTTTGTCTAAAGTCCATACATAAGTCAAGCCAAGACATTCGCCGAGATTTGAACCCGAGTACGAGTATAACGGAGGCTTGAAGCAAAATTAATATTCTGCCGCAGAGCAGCCTGAAACATTGTGTAACTGGAGAAATTAGTGTACTCAAGAGAAGCAAGCACGCAAGCATTCGACATAATGAGTTATTGAATAGTTTTATAGGTACAATCAATAAGTATTTGTATAAGTAATTCGTTATCTGAGTTGATAAATAGGTATGCTAAATTGATAAAGTCCATATAAAATTGATATTTAATCTACTGAAGAAAACAAAGTAAGTAAATGTCTACAAACTGATAGAATTATAGGCAAATTGGCGGTTACAACGGCAACCATCACTTATAACACATCCATGGATTTTTGGGGTGTAAACGCCCCAGTCATGCAATTTTCCGAGGCGTATAGGAAAGCTATTTTTATTTCTTTTAAATTTATTCCAAATTTATTATTACTGTGTTCTGCATCAAAAATATTTAAGACTTTTACACATAAAGTCTTAAATATTTTTGATGAATCGTTTAGGCCATAAACCAAAATGTTATGGCGAAAATTTTTTTTTGTCTTTTGGCTCCTGTAAAATCGAGTTTTGGCGCTTACGTCTTTTGAGCCCCGAGATACGGGGGCGGCATTACAGTCGTGAAACTTTGTCCAATTTAAATATTTGATCAATTTCTTTGATGGATGGCCAGTAAGTACACTCATCCAATATCTTTTTTCAATAATTTGTTATAAAATGGAGTAATGTGGAGTGATAGCAGCATTATTATCATAAAAAAAAAACCACAAAAAATCAACGCAAAAAAGATCATCAAAGTCAATCAAATCATAAAGACTGAAGATCTTAAGGTCTGTAATTGATTTTATAAACAGCGTAATAATATTAATAATCTATACTTATAATAAAACTGTAACAGGTCCAATTCTGTACATTGAAGATATTTTGAAAATTATGTTTGGAGGGCATTCTATAAGCGATACTGAGGCCGAAAACGTATTTTTTTTTAATTTTTGTCTTTCTGTCTGTCTGTCTGTCTGTCTGTCTGTCTGTCTGTATCTCGGCTGAGCATCACGCCGAAACTACTGGATGGATTGAAACGAAACTTGGCATGATTTGAGTTAATACTCCGAGGTAGGACATAGGATACTTTTTATCCCGACATTTGGCACGGTTCCCTTGGGAGAGGGGACTAAAGTCAAAATGTGTACTTGGTTATACGCTTGCTCCGATTTAACAATTTTTCATTATAATTATAATAATGACAGACAGTTGTTAACAATGTTCATTAAATAGATGGGTGACCGTTTAACGCCATTTGAACTAAACGTCTCCGTGCTTCGGAGGGCAAGTAGAAAGTGGGTCAAATTTTTAACCGACTTTAAAAAAGGAGGATTTGTATTCTATGCGAATGTATATGATGTAATTTGGATATAGCTATAGAAGCTGTAAATCTTGATCTGTGTCGTATTGCTAATTGGAGCAAATCTTATGGACTAAAAGTTAACCCAGTTAAAACACAAGTCATTATTATAGGTAGCTCTCGGATGATCTCTAAGGTGAATTACCAGACACTTCCGCAAATTAATTTTGGCGGTATTGCTATTCCTTATAGTGATTCCGTCAAGAATCTTGGTGTTATAATGGACCGGTGTTTTAATTGGGGCCCACAGTTGGATGCCATTAGTCGCAGAATGTTTGCTTCGGCAGCCTCTTTAAAAAGGCTTCGTAATTTTCTACCCACTGCCACTAAAGTTGTGCTTGCACAATCACTTCTTCTCCCTATACTAGATTATGCTGACGTTTGTTATCTGGACGTGACAGAGGATCAATTGAATAAGCTAGAGCGATTGCAAAATTTGTCCATTAGGTTTATATTTGGCTTGCGTAAATTTGACCATATTTCCCAATTCCGTGCAAAACTCAAATGGTTACCCATTCGTCTCCGACGAAATCTTCACATTTTATCTCTTCTCTATAATATATTGTTTAACCCCTCCACCCCCTCTTATCTTAGGGAACGTTTCGATTATTTGTCGAATTCTAGCACCTATAGTCTTAGGTCCTCGGAAAACCTTTGTCTTACGATGCCCTTACATAGCAGTTCCTTCTATGACAAATCCTTCACGGTGCAGGCGGTTCGCCTGTGGAATTCCTTGCCCGTTTCTATAAGGCGTGCTTCGTCACTGCCAATTTTCAAAGATCTAGTGAAGAAGTTTTATTTGGCGGAATAAGTTAATCGGTATTTGTGTAATTTTCTTGTTATATTAATACGTACTGATTTATGTATGTTTATAATAGTATTATTTGATGTATGTTTATATATTATACTCATATGAATATATATTATAGTTTACAACATATGTGTTTTTATGTGTCTTTGTGTTAATGTTACCTATTCATGTCGAGTGCGTGCACCCTCTGCTCTTTGTAACTTCTTTATTTTCCTCTCCATCCAAAGGTTGCCTGGAAGAGATCGCTTTTAGCGATAAGGCCGCCCATTGTTGCATTTTTTATTAATTTGT
The DNA here is from genome assembly GCA_911728495.1 of Furcula furcula. Taxonomy (NCBI): domain Eukaryota; kingdom Metazoa; phylum Arthropoda; class Insecta; order Lepidoptera; family Notodontidae; genus Furcula; species Furcula furcula. The sequence goes on from OU452258.1 coordinate 23,637,917, forward strand.
GTCTTATTCTTTTTGTATCTGTTTGTTTGTGCGCAATAAAGAATTGTCTATCTATCTATCTATATGATTGAAAGTTTAGTTAACGTAAACACAGCGCGAGCGGAGCTGCGTGGGTCAGCTAGTTTCAAATAAATGTTAGATTTATGATTTTGTACCTACTAACTATACCTACGTGTAAAGTGTAGCTAATCATATTGAATTAGGTTACTATTATTTACATTATGGTATTACAACTTTTGTGGCATGTAAACTGCTAGTGAAGGCCACGTTCCATAGGTACATATTCGGCGCCATTTGGCAATAAAGAATAATTAAGTAATTAATTCTTTATCGTGCACACAAAATTAAATAGCATACATTATAATACATTTGATGTAGAGGCGAGCTTAACTCATAAATGAGTTTTCTTCCAGCAAAACAGAGATAATAATTATATAGTGAGGATAACGATGTTTAATTATCCAAGTGTTGTGTTATGACTTTCGGCCGAATGAGAAACTCAATTCATTTTGAATACAATATAAATAATGAAACGTTATCCAGTTAGGTCGGTCCAACTTCGACAAAGAGGTCGCCCGAAGAATCCAACTCGGATGGGCAGCGTTCGGGAAACTACGCGATATCTTCTCGTCCGAAATACCGCAGTGCCTGAAGACGAAGGTTTTTTTAGGTTTTTTTTTAGGTCTGTTATGTACCCTTTTTAATATGAATAAGAAAAAAAAAAAAAAAAAAAACCAGTGTGTGTTGCCAGTGATGACATATGGTACTGAGACGTGGTCTCTAACGGCCAGCCTTTTAGAGAAGTTCAGAGTCACACAACGAGCCATGGAGAGAGCTATGCTCGGAGTTTCTTTGCGCGACAGAATCCGAAATGTGGAGATTCGCCGAAGAACCCAGGTCACCGACATAGCTCTCAGAATCTGCAAGTTGAAGTGGCAATGGGCAGGCCACATCGCTCGAAGAACCGATAACCGTTGGGGAAGAAAGGTTCTCGAGTGGCGACCACGAACCGGAAGACGCAGCGTAGGCAGGCCTCCCACTAGGTGGACAGACGACATAGTGCGCGTCGCAGGTAACCGGTGGATGCAAATAGCCAATTGTCGTTCATTGTGGCGTTCTAAGGGGGAGGCCTATGTTCAGCAGTGGACGTCTTCCGGCTGATGATGATGATGATGAATGAAACGTTAGCCAGAAAAAGCACCATGAAAGAACTTGGAGTCTTCTTCGACCGAACGCTTACATTTCACGACCATACTTTTTTGGCAGTTGCCAAGGAGTCCTTCCGAAGGCTAGGATTTTTACTAAGAAATTTGTAAAGATTTTCGAAGTGAGCACGCTATAGGTACGTGTTATACAGGGTTACAGGAAAAGTCGTGCTAGATCCGTTGAGGGCGTGGAGTACCCATAATTTCTGACTTATTTCACTATGAAACACCCCACCCTAAACTTAACCAAAATAAAAAAAAAGTAAAAAAAAATAAACTTAAACTTAACTTAAACAAAATAAAATTTAATAGCCTAAAAATCGGCAATTTTCAAAAAAAAATTTAATGTCGAAAATCTCGAAAAGGGTTAAGTTTAGGGTGGGGTGTTTCATAGTGAAATAAGTCAGAAATGATGGGTACTCCACGCCCTTAACGGATCTAGCACGACTTTTCCTGTAACCCTATATATAACGCTTTAGTTCGTAGTAAACTGGAAACTAGCACGAGCTTATGGAATCCCTATGAAAGTACTTAGGGGAAGGCCGGGGAATCACGAACGCTGGGTAATCCCGAACGCAGCAATTTGACTATGTTAGAAAGACATTGCAGGTTTTGAGTCTTAGCCATCTTAGAAATGACGCTATTACTAGTGCCAAGCGACTAGCGGAGTGCTATGGTTGCACACAACGTTCAAGGTATGAATAATTGCAATATTTAGTCATTTTCGTTACAAAATTTACATACTTAAATAAAACGAAGTGTGACTTGTTAACTAATAGTAGTGCTAATACGACATTGATATGCATTCACAGTTAGTAGTCGAAGATTTAATTATGATTGTTAGATGGGCAGCCTCCCAAACATAACCTAAAATATAAAACTTTTTTGTTTTATTACCATGCAGGGTATTGGCGAACGAATTGAGTGGGGCAATCTCGAACGTTCGGAATTGCCACACTATAGTATAAAAATGGTATTCTTTCACTTGTTTGGTTAGTATTCTTTTTGTAACAATTATATGTTATTTGTTTTAGATGCCTAGAAACTATTAACGAAAATCTGAAACGAAATATAATGTGGGAGATTTTAAAAGAGTTAAAAGCAGAATGTTCAGTTCCCTACTAATAAACCAACTAAAATTATGTTATTTTGATTTTTTAAATTTAAATGTTTTTGTCCTAACATTGAAAATGACAATGAAAAAATAGGAAAATCAATTTTTATTCAATTTTTTGCAATGAAACATACCAGACCCCGTATAAAGAAGCTATCGAAAAGAGCGATTGCAATTGTTATGAAAACTAGCCCCATCAAAAATGTACAGAAGGCCAATTGTCTTCCCTAAGTTACCGTTGTGATCTTTGTCGCACAATACGATCTCAAATTTAAGAAAAATCTTGACTAATCTGTCGTAGATTATCTAATTCTTAACCAAGTCTGGGTCAATGACGAACGATCGCAATTGCCTCACTAGGAGGTGTTCGTGATTGCCCGACCAGTGTCGGGTAAACACGAACACTAAAGGTTTTGCTTTTCTTAAAAAAATTGATTTAAAAAAATAAATTGATAATTTTGATTGTTATAGCCTAAAATATGATAACCTTACAGAAAATGTTATTAAAGTTAACCTACGTCTAGTATCTTTTGAGTTATTTTAAAACTCCCTTAAGTGTTCGTAATTACCCTGTCTTCCCCTATACGTACTAATCTTAAAAAAGGTACAAAACGTGTTTCTACGGTATCTTTACAAAAAAATACATATATACTATCCTTATCTCTACCCTACCAAGTTTCTTTTAGGCTGTCTCAGTTACAACTCACTAAAAGTTAGGAGGAATAGTGCTCTACTTATAACTATGTGCAAGCTTCTTGGTGGAATAACTAATGCACCAGAACTCCACAATGAGCTGGCTTGATTTTACGTACCAAACATGTCTTATTCGCGATCGCAGACTGGCGCACCGCCGCACGCGCCGTTTCTCCGATACCGTTCTAATTATAAATAAATTAATTAATTACTTATTTTTCTCGGACCAATTAAATTAACTTGCTAGAAGCATAGAAGTAAGCCAATAAAACTTGACTCGAAGAGCAACCTGCTCAAGACACCTTTATACTTGGGGTGACCGCGGTTCGTCCTTTTTAAACGCATTCAATAAGGAAGTTCTGTATTAGACACGTATGTATGTAATATTAATAAAAAATCGTAATATCCATATACGAGGGTGGATTGATAAGTTTCCGGCCTGACTAAGAAAAACAAGGTTATTAAAACTTTTTTATTTTTATTTTTCAACATAATCTCCTCCAAGGCTGATACATTTCTCATAGCGGTGTTCCAGTCTATTAATGCCATCTCTATAGACTGATTCGTCAAGCTCCTCAAAATAACCATTTACAGCTTCGATTACTTCTTCATTGTCCGCAAATCTCTTACCGCCAAGCCATTTTTTGAGGTTAGGGAACAGAAAATAGTCACTCGGGGCTAGGTCTGGAGAGTAAGGAGGGTGCGGCATCAATTCAAACTTTAGATCGTTGATTTTAGCCGTCGCAACGATTGACGTGTGTGCTGGTGCGTTATCGTGATGAAACAAGATTTTTTTCTTCGCCAGATGAGGTCGTTTAATTTTCACCTCGTGGCTCAAACGTTGCAATAAGTCTGCTTAGTATTGACCAGTGATAGTTTTACCCTTTTCAAGGTAATCAATGTATATAATACCTCTTGCATCCCAAAAAACAGTAGCCATAACCTTGTTCGCCGAAAAAATAGTTTTTGCCTTCTTTGGAGTTGGTTCCCCTGGTCCAATCCACTGTTTAGACTGTTCTTTGGTTTCAGGAGTGTAGTGGTGGACCCAAGTTTCGTCAACGGTTTCGAATCGACGCAAAAATTCGCTTGGATTACGCTTATACAATGACAAATTTGCGGTAGAAATGTTTTTTCGAATCAATTTTTGGTCGACTATTAGCAAACGCGGCACCCATCTTGCACAGAGCTTTTCCATATGCAAATGTTGGTGCAAAATATGTTGTTCATATGACATCTTACAGGTCTCAGCTATCTCACGCACTTTCAATCTGCGGTCTCCCAGCACTATTTGATGAATTTTTTCGATCATATCTGGAGTTGTGACCTCAACGGGGCGTCCTGAGCGAGGCTCATCAGAGGTGCGAGGAGATCACACGACCCTTTTTAAACTCGGAAACCCACTGCTTAACGGTTGAATATGACGGGGAGGATGTCACCAGTGTTGAGTCCATCTCTTCTTTAATTTCCTTCGGCGTTAACCCCTTCAAATAAAAGTATTTGATGACAGCACGATTTTCCTGCTTTTCCATTTTTACGAAAAACACAGAGGCGTCTTGTTCAGCGTGCTGTCAAACCTACACTAGCAAGGCGATCGGGCTGAAACTATAGCTACAAGCTATCCAAGGATGGTACTATAGAATGTCACCTTAAGGTAGGTAGGCCTAGTGGCGCCATCTCTTGGTCAGGCCGGAAACTTATCAATCCACCCTCGTAAGTTAGTCTATGTGGGCTTTCAAACAAATTTACCAATTTTTGCGAGTGTATGTCTATATGTATGTAACTGTAGGTTTGTCATCTTCGATTGCGTCGCTTCCATCAGGTGCGACTGCAATCAATCAGTAGCTTGTGATGAATAAAAAAACAGATTAGGTACCTACCTAAATAGGTATGTCTTTAGACTCATATTTAGGCAATATTATCGTTTACAGAAACATGTCAGATGAGGTCAAAAGGATATCGCTGGAGGAGGAGTACAAGAAGGAGACGGGGATAACGGCCGAAGACATCAGGAAGCTCAGGCAGTGGCTGGAAACACAACCACACCTACCTAAGGAACACATCACAGGTCATTATGTGCCATTGAGTTCATTTTTAGGGTTCCATACCTAAAAGTTAAAAAAGGAACCCTTATGGTCTGACTTCGTCTGTCTGTCTGTCTGTCTGTCACACCTATATATTTCAGGAACCACTGATGCTATCGATTTGAAACTTGGAATAGTTTTAGATCTTACTTACCCAACCTCATCGCAAATAAAAGAAATATATTTTTTTCTTTTACTTTTTTTATAATGAGGGGTGAAATAGGTCAATAAAATTTTAAAGTGAGACTACTATATCGAGTGGGGTATCATATGAAAGGGCTTCATTTGCACATCTCAAAACAGATTTTTATTTTGGCTTATGTGTCGTAGTTTTTGGCTGATAACCAAAAATGTCAAAAAAAAATACCGTTCCAGAATTATTTCAGATTTTTCTGATTTTTTTTTCGGAAAAATCTGAAATAATTCTGGATAATGCATGTCTATCTATATTTTACAGGAAAAATAAAATGATCTATCTAAGTAGTACAGTTTTTTAGTAATCCTAAAAAAACCTCGTCAAACAAACTTAGTTTTGCGGTTTGTTTTTTTTTGCTATCTGAGGTGTTACATGAATAGTAAAATTACTTTAATACGTCCAAAGATGGTATGGAATCCTCGGTGCGCGAGTCCGACTCGCACTTGACCGGTATTTTTTAACTTAAGATTAGTAAGACGCCCGACCAGTCTATAGTTTAAATTTTCTAAAAACTTAGCCATATTCATCTTGCCTTGCTCGCACTAGTAAAGTGTATCAAAACTCGATAGGCATACTTCCTCTATACCTCTGCAGAGCTGGACCTCATCCTGGCGTACCACAGCTGCGACTGCAGCGCCGAGGTGACCAAGCAAGTGCTGGACCTGCACTACACACTGAGGACACTCTTCACTCCACTATTCAAGGACAGAGTTTTAGATAAGAGCGTCGAGGACACGCTTGACGTTATGTGAGTTGTAGATCTGTTGTAAAATTATAATAAGCTTTGAGAAGACCGTCAGACAAACATCCTGTTCTCTCTCTCTCTGCTGTCCTACTTTAGTCATTTCTCTGTGAGCAGTAGAATTGAATTAAATGGAACCAAACGGATGTTTCTGAGGTGCTAACACAGCTGCATGTTTAAAACTATAGCAAGATAAGATAAGCCACCAAAACTAACTTATAACCTACAATATAACGTTCACTTTGGCATCTTTCTTTCGTACTACAACAACACCACAATTGTGCAGAGCCAACTGGCCTGTATTCCTAGTCTTTGAGCAAGAAATCTTTATTTCTTCCTTCCTAGATACTATCCCCTTGTATGAGACTAGATTCCTACCAGAGTGTAGTTGTGTCGGACTGTAAATATATTTAGCCGCAGCCACAGAAACGGTAATTAACGAGCCTATAACAGTTTTCTATTCTCTCGGGGGTAACCTTTAAACGGTCTACGGTTGACCCCCTTTAAATGCGTGGGCACTTAAAGGGCGTCAAACGGAGTATGTGGGATTCTTATCCACTGAAACCCCGCGGCTGTCGTGTCTGGTTTCTGCGGTGGGGTCTGTACCAGGTAACCCCTCAGTGCCTCGCCTTTAAGCCCGCGACTAGGGGCGCATTATATCTCCCCGGAACCTATCACGGTGCTCATGGACAAGAGTGGGTCACAACCCCACCACCGTCGTACTCGATGAACGTCTAGGGCCCAACTGGTCTAGTGACCTCACTCAAATATGTTTAACTAATATATTTTCTTTCAGAGCGTTCCGGGCATTACCGGTGCGATCGAGGGACGGATCCGCAGTGTACTACGGACGATTTTTAGACTTTGAGCCGAAAAACTTTGACTATGTCAAAATGATTAGGTAAGTACAGGTATAAAAGGGGTAGGGCACACAGGGAAAGATCACTCAAATAATTTGAGAGGCATGGAGGTTACACCTTCCAAAATATCTCAGCCGAATAACGTTACTTTGTGATAGATAAGCCCTCTTAGCCAAGTTGTCATTCTACAATAAGAACCGCCAGAGAATAGAAAACAAGTGAATGGGAATAGCTGGGTCTCCACCAGCTACAAGGGCTCGCGCAGCAGCCTCGTCAAATGTGTGGTCACTCGAGCCACGTTCAGCCGAGGCAACGAGCGCCCGAACGACCCCGAGGCACGTCCGCACCGACCGCACAGCATGCTCGCGAGGCTGCCACGCGAGCCCGTGCGAAGTGTCATTCCCGTACACTTTTCTATTCTTTAGCGTTCCGTATTGTAGAATGACAACCTTGCGATAGTGCGGCGAGCACCGCGAGGGTGGCGGGGGAGCGTGAATTTCGTCTTCCCTGTAACGTGCTCTAGCGAGCGTCCGCCGCTGGAGAGACTCTGGCAGGGACCGAAAGGAGAGCCCAGTCTCTTTACAGAGTCTACGAAGGCCACCGGCAAAGTTTCAGTGAGTGCAAATCCCGTATAACCCGGCCTCCGCTCCTACGGAGACCAGGTACCTTCTAAAGGTAACCTCACCCACAAAAAAAAAGAGCGTTGCTGATTAAGGTTACCTCATCATCATATAATCCCCACACTAGGCAGGCGTCCTTGGGGATCGCAGTATAGGTGGTAGGTAATCCAATAGAAAGACGCTGCTGCCCGTCTTCTTGTTTTCCCTTAGTCGCCTCTTACGGACAACCACCGGGAGGAGATGGGAGGGTGATATTCTTACCCGGATTTAGTTACTTGCAAATATTTAAATCCATCTCAACGTGGCCTCTTCAGGTTAAAAAAATGTATGTATTTCCGGGTAATAAATATGTTAAGTAACTACTTATACACCACACCAGTTTCATAGTAGCGAATTTTAATAATTCACATTATTTAAACTGAGTTTGAAACACACGCATTTAAATATAATATAATGTATAGGTAGGTAAGTAGGTACTTACCTATTTTTCGCGAAGTTGCTCAAGAAAACAAGATATTTTACAATTGATTTCTACCAAAGAAGATCCACATTAATTTGTTCACGACGGCATTTTTGTTTGCGTAAAGCGAACGTTGTCAGCCATGCCAAGCTTTATTATTAAACTAGCTGACCCGCGTAGCTCCGCCCGCGCTTTTATTACATTTTGCTCCCATTTTCTCCCTCCTCCCTAGATTTATCTCTCTCCATATCTCTCTCTCTTATAAAAAAATCTAATTATATGCTCTTTCTCTCCTTTCTCTTTCCCCTCCCGCTTCGGTTTCCGTCACACTCCCCCACTTCCTCTCCCTGTTGTCCCCTCTCTGAACCCTCATCCCCTCTCTCTTCTACGAACTTGCTCCTTCTCACTCCCCCATTACTCCACCTAACTCCCTCACCCCATCACCCCCTCCTCGAATCCCCTCTCCCTCTTTCTCCTCTCTTGCACCCTCCTCTCGTTCTATATATCCTCGTCAATCATGGTATCAGCGGCATTAAATATACTTTATGACGGTTCACCCATCTATTTGATGACCTTGCCTTATGTTGCTTAACCTTAACCTAGCGGTATGAAATATACTGTATGACCTATTCTCAGACCTACCCGATATGCACTTTTCATACAAATCGGTTCACCCATCTATTTAATGACCTTACCTAACGTTGCTTAACCTTAACCTACCGGGATAAAAAATCCTATGTCCGTTTCCTGGTTCTAAGCTACCTCCCACCAATTTTCAGCCGAATCGGTTAGGCCGTTCCTGAGTTATAAATAGTGTAACTAACACGACTTTCTTTTATTTAGCTAGATTAAAGTTCTATAATTCAATTCCTTTATTTGCCTGAATATTGTAAGATTAGGTGTTATTTACAATCAGAAGCCTAAGATATTGTGTATTGTATGTTCAATTTCACCGATAGATAGCGCTGTTCATAATTGTAAATCACGCTAACATCGTAAATTACTATCTAATGATATTCGATAATGAAAGTTCTTAATGTTTCGCATCTTTTATTGTTGCGACTGTGATACAATACCTATACACTACCTGGACTTGGGGAGTTTCATTAAAATTTCATGAACGACAGATTTTAACTTTTCAAAGATATAATGTCATATTGCTATCAGCAAAGTAAAGTACTTAGAAGAATACAGAAATCTAATGAAAATTTCCTGGGTGTACCGGACCGGCTTACCCCTTACAAAAATTTACCCTTCGCCACTGCCATATCTTATGCAAACTAAATGTCTGCTCAGTCCCTATTGTATATAGCGTAATAATACATATCTTAATGATTAACTGATCAGTCTATAATTACCCTATTCACATACAAAGGAAATTACGTGGTAATATGTGCAAGTAATGTTTCACTGCTTAGCCCCTATGAAACATAGCGTGATGTTTTATATACCAATTTATACCTAGACTTCTACGCAACACATCAGTGAAAGTCCTATCAAAATCCATCCACGGGTTTTCAAATGATACCTGGACAAACAGAACGACAGACAGACAGACAGACAGACAGACAATAATTCCAAAAAAAATTGTTTTGGCCTCTATGTCGATAGTATAGTATGCCCACATAGAAATTTTGGAAAAATATTCAATGTACAGAAAAAGTGCTCTTTGAGTTTTATTATAGTACTAGCTGACCCGCGCAGCTCCACCCGCGCTTTTATTACATTTTGCTCCCCTTTTCACCCTCCTTGATTTATTTTTCTCCATCTCTCTCTCTCTCTCTCTATTATAAGAAAAATCTAATTCTATGCTCTTTCTCTCATCTCTCTTTCCCCCACCCGCATCGGTCCCCGTCACATTCCCCCTTTTCCTCTCCCCGTTGTCCCCTCTCTGAACCCTATCCCCCCATATCTCTCTCCCAACTTGGTCCATCTCACCCCCCCCCCCCTTTCTCCACCTAACTCCCCCGATCCCTCACCCCCTCCTCGAATCCCCTCTCCCTCTCTGTCCTCTCTTGCACCCTCCTCTCATTCTATATATCCGTCAATCATGGTATCAGCGGCATGAAATATACTTTACGACTTATTGTCAGACCTACTATACCCGATATGCACACAAAATTTCATACATATCCGTTCATCCATCTATTTAATTACCTTGCCGTATGTTGCTTAACCTTTACCTAGCGGCATGAAATATAATTAATGGCCTATTATCAGACCTACCCGATATGCACATAAAATTTCATACAAATCGGTTCACCCATCTATTTAATGACCTTACCTAACGTTGCTTAACCTTAACCTACCGGTATAAAAAGTCCTATGCTACTTCCCTCCTATGTCCGTCTCCTGGTCCTAAGCTACTTCCATACCAATTTTCAGCCAAATCGGTTGAGCCGTTCTTGAGTTATAAATAGTGTAACTAACACGACTTTCCTTTAAATATATAGATTAAAGTTCTATGGTGATTGTATGTTCAATTTCACCGATAGATGGCGCTGTTCATAATGTAAATCACGCTAACATCGTAAATTACAGTCTAATGACATTCGATAATGAAAGTTCTAAGTTTTTCGCATCTTTTATTGTTGCGACTGTAATACAATACCTATACACTACCTGGACTTGGGGAGTTTCATTAAAATTTCATGATCTAGTTTGGACTCGCTCGGGATTTACAGATTTTAACTTTTCAAAGATATAAATAATGTCATATTGCTATCAGCAAAGTACTTAGAACAATACAGAAATCTAATGAAAATGTCCTGGGTGTACTGGATCGGCTTACCCCTTACAAAAATTGACCCTTCGCCACTGCCATATCTTATGCAAACTAAATGTCTGCTCAGTCCCTATTGTATATAGCGTAATAATACATATCTTAATGATTAACTGATCAGTCTATAATTACCCTATTCACATACAAAGGAAATTACGTGGTAATATGTGCAAGTAATGTCTCACTGCTTAGCCCCTATGAAACATAGCGTGATGTTTTATATACCAATTTATACCTTGACTTCTACACAACACATCAGTGAAAGTTCTATCAAAATCCATCCACGGGTTTTCAAATGATACCTGGACAAACAGAACGACAGACAGACAGACAGACAGACAATAATTGCAAAAAAAATTGTTTTGGCCTCTATGTCGATAGTATAGTATCCCCACATAGAAATTTTGGAAAAATATTCAATGTACAGAAAAAGTCCTCTTTGAGTTTTATTATAGTATAGATTTTAAGCTAGTTCGCCTTTTGATTTCGCATTTCCCATCAAATTACTCGCATTTATATTTTTTTACAAGAACTGTGACCATGTTTCTGGAACTATGGGCGTATGAGGAGGGCACCTGGCCAGGGTTCACGATAATCAGCGACTTGCACGGCTTGAAGCTTGGCCACCTCGCCAGGATCGATATGCAGTGCATGCAGCAGTTCTTATATTATCTTCAGGTAACTAACCAAACTAGTTCTTCTCAAAGTGGACGATTACGCTCGCTTGTGGACCTTCTACCGCCCCCAAAGGGGAGGTATTACGGGTAAAACGCTCAGGGCAAACTAGGGAATAAATTCTGTCTTTGAAGGCAATAAATGATTTGAGTAAAGACGTGTAAATTTTAAATTCACAACTATCACAAAACAAATAACAGCAGACTATAAAATGTTAAGTTGAATTTTAAATAATTTATAATGCCATTAGGTAATCGTTTAAAAATAATATTTGCGAATGATGAAATATTATGGGGGCTCTGGAAAAGTTTTAATTCATAGTCTTCCTAGGTGGGAGTGAGCAAAATAGTTTAAGAATCTGTGAACAATTAAGTACCTAAGTACGGTCTTCCCATGCAATGTTGAAACATAAGGGATTAGGGGAGACTGGGTACGATTGTGCCATGGTACGGTTGTGACAGTCGTCGTATTAGCGAAACTATAAGGAATATCGGGATGGATGCAAGAGAAGAAAGGAGCTGCTTGTCTGCATCTGTTCCACAAAATTGCATCAGCAATCGCGCGACGTTTCTGCTTGCAGAGTACCACATTACTTTTTATCAATGAAAAGTAATTTTTTTTCTTCGACATCTTTTAGTAATTGTTGATTCATGTGTACAGATAGAGTAATGAGTGTCATGTCTCGTTAAAAGTTAAACATCGTTAGTTAAATAGCAGTGATTACTTTGTACATAGATTAAACGGTATAGTCACGGCAATTGTTTCTTTGCCGAATGCCTGCAATGGGTACGGTTGTGCCATATTTTTTGGGTACGGTTGTGACATTGGTTGTGACACAAGTATTTGGTTTAATATGCCCTGACAATGTGTGAGGAAGACGGAAAGGAGTCCGTTTGTGTAAACTAAGTTTGCAATTTGTTGCATGTTCATAATTAGTTTACACATATGTTTATTATTTCTTGATGACATTTTCAGCTGATTCACTGATTTTGAAATACCTACCTACCGTTTATTTATTTTTTGACACCAGTTACCGTAATGTAGGTATAATTAGATGTTTAATTAACTGTTTGACTAATAAATTTCAAGACAGATAAAATAATTATAGACGCTACAGTGCGTTACTATGTAGTAATAAGCGTTTAAAGTGTTCCTAAATTTTATTTCCTTTGTTATGTATTTTTCCAGAAGTATATTTTATTACATATCACCTGCAATAAAAGTGATTATAGACCAATTTGGTGTATTTTTGAACCTGTCACTTTCGACCCCAAGCACTGGCACAACCGTCCCTGGGGTGGGGTCGATTGTGATTTTTTTTTCTTTTTTTCTAATTGCTTCCTATATGTTAACCATTGCACATAAAGGCAAAATTGTAGTATTTATACGTAGACAAATGTACATTTAACTGTAAAAAACACCTTTCTTCCAGCTAACTATAATAATAACAAAGTTATGGGCGATCTAATGAAAATTGTCACTACCGTACCCAGTCTCCCCTATTCATCCAAAAGTGAAGTAGGTAGTCAGTATAACGGAGAGAGAGAGAGAGTGTAAATTTTAATATTTGTTTTCAGGAAGCGATGTTTGTTAAAGTGAGAGGCATCCACTTCATCAACGCGCCCTCATTCATGGACAAAGTGCTGATGATCATAAAGTCGTTCATGAAGAAGGAGCTGCTAGACATGGTCTATGTCCACCAGGCAGGCACCAGGACCCTGGACAAGTACGTGCCCATGAGGGCACTGCCCAAGGAGGCTGGCGGCGAAATGAACACCCTTGGAGAGTGTAGGGGTAGGTTTAGAAATTGCATTGTAGATATTAAGCTATAACACTATTTTACTTCGCTTATATCTTAATTAAAGGCTGATGCTAAACTAAAATAATGACCCTTCTCGTATTACCACATATTTCAAAATTTAAAACAACCTCATCAGCTATGGAGGGAGCTATGCTCAAAGTTTCTTTGCACGATAGAGTCCGTAATGAGGAGATTCGCCGAAGAACTAAGGTCACCGATATAGCTCTCAGAATCTGCAAGTTGAAGTGGCAGTGGGCAGGCCACATCACTCGAAGAACCGATAACCGTTGGGGAAGAAAGGTTCTCGAGTGGCGACCACGAACCGGAAGACGCAGCGTAGGCAGGCCTCCCACCCACTAGATGGACAGACGACACTGCGCGTCACAGGCAACCGGTGGATGCAAATGGCTGTCTGTTCAATGTGGTGGTCTAATTAAGGGGGAGGCCTATGATCAGCAGTGGACGTCTTCCAGCTGATGATGATGTTAAAGTAAAAAAGCGATAGGTACGTGTTAGCGCACACAGGTGCACTCTCTTCCTTAACTCTCACAAAAGAAGATAAAGACTGGTGCAGGATCCCTTGTAGGAACATGATGCCCATTTAGAGGTGGTAGGTCCCAGTGTCAATCATCGCTGCTTGGCGGCACAGAATATAATATTATATTTTGTGTGATAATGTGCTCTATGGTGTGTAAACAATGATGTGATTCCAGATTGAAGGGCAATGCAGCTGGTGAAGTAATATTTCGCACCTTTAGAATTACAATTAGGTACGTAAGTGCAAATACTATGCACTCGAGAAAAACGCATTTAAAGGTTCTAGTTTAGTCTTTACTTAATAACTTTTTTTCCAGTCAATATTGCAAGGCTGCCGCGCTTTTGCAGTGCGTCGAGTATGTTTGCGGAATCAGGCGTCCAAGACTTTTTCGCAATAGTACGCAACAGAACTGCATCCTTGATGCGCCGAGTGCGCGACAGCCCCAACAACTATATAAACATAGTTGCGAACAGGCTCGACAGCCCCATGATGCGGCACTGGGTGGCGACGCATTGTCCGTCACTCAGGTGCTGTTTCATAATTTAATATTGTATAATTGTGCATGCTTCAGAATTCTTTTAAAAATCATTTTGTTTTATGGACCAAATGTCTGAGAATAAATTATTATTTATTTATTTATTATTTAATATTAATTTATTTGTGACATATACTAAGTCTTGGATATATTTACTTTAAGATTAAAATAAATAAATAAGCCTTTTATTTCCGAAATTAAATCTACAGAACTACATACTATGATAAATTACAAAATATCTCTGATTTCGGTGTGCCTCTTGGCAAAAGCCTCCTCCAACATTTTCCATTGTTGCCTGTCTTGCGCAACCCGTCTCCAATTTGGTCCTGCAGTCATCTTGAGTTCATCTTCCCATCTTGAATGCTGTCTTCCCTGATTCCTTTTTCCATTTCTGGGATACCATTCAGTCACTGCTTTGCTCCATTTCCCCTTTCTGTCACGCATCATATGACCGGTCCACCTCCATTTTTGTTGGTCAATTCGTAATAGTACGTCATTGAGTTTTGTTATAGACCGAAGATGAACGTTACGGATTCTGTCTTGTCGTTTGTAACCGGTCATACTCCTCTCCATTGCTCTTTGGCATGTGGCGAGTTTTTCTCTTAATCTTTTTGTGAGAGTCCAGGTTTCGCATCCATATGTTAAGCATGGTAGTTTGCAGGTGTTAAAAGCCTTCCTTTTCAGTGACATACTTAAGTCTTTTGACTTCATTATCTCCTTAAGGGACCAGTATTTTTTCCAACCAGCTGCTATCCTCATGTTGGTTTCCTTTATCATTTGGTCTTCGATGGAGATGACTTGACCCAAGTATACATACTCTTCTACATATTCCAGGGGCTTATTGTTAATTTTGATTTCGATTTTAATGCTGTTAGTCATTATTTTGGTCTTCCTAATATTCATCTGTAGTCCGATTCTTGTGCTCTCCTTGTTTAGGGTTTGAATCATATTTTCCAGCTTTTTTGGATTCTCTTCT
Source organism: Furcula furcula (assembly GCA_911728495.1). Lineage (NCBI taxonomy): Eukaryota > Metazoa > Arthropoda > Insecta > Lepidoptera > Notodontidae > Furcula > Furcula furcula. The sequence continues at coordinate 23,653,195 of OU452258.1, forward strand.
AGTAATATTATATCGTCGGAAAATCTTAGATGGTGCATTTTTGATCCATTTATGTTAATGCCATAATCTGGCCAATCTAAGTTGCGAAATATGGTTTCCAAAACTGCGGAAAACAATTTTGGGGATAATGGGTCTCCCTGTCTGACACCTCGTTGTATGCCAAATTGCTCTCCTAGAGTTTCCAACTAGATTCTAGCCTTGTTGTTTGAGTAAATGGTTTTTATGATCTTAATATAAGTGGCTGGTACTCCTTGCTGCTCTAGACTTTTCCATATAAACTCGTGACTTATACTATCGAAGGCTTTGGCGTAGTCGATAAAAGCTATATAAATTTGCTTATTATATTCACTGTATTTTTCAAGTACCTGTTTGACTGTATGGATGTGGTCAATAGTTGAGAACCCTTTTCAGAAGCCTGCTTGTTCAACTGGCTGTTGCTCGTCCAACTGTATGCTGATTCTGTCCATAATAACCTTTGCAAAAACTTTGTAGACATTTGACGTAAGGTTTATTGGTCTATAGTTTTCTATATCCTCTTTATCGCCTTTTTTATGTAGTAAGATAATGTGAGATTTTGCCCATTGTTTTGGAATTTGGCCGCTTACCATAATTTCGTTGAAGACTTTAAGATTATTTAACTATTATTATTTTAGTACCTTGTGGTACCTTGTATTTAATTTTAGCGATTTTTCAAAATGCAGAGCGCTTACATTTAGGTCATTGTTCCACTAAAATAAATTGAAAAATCATGAAATATAAAGGAACAATGACGTAAAGGCACAATATTAATTAATTTAAAAATCATAAATTTGTTATGATATACATTAAATGATAACAAACAAATAGTATTATCGAAAATTTAGCATAATAAAATGAAAACAGTATACTTACTTACTTAGATAGGTATCAATAAATTTTACTCTTTAACGAAAAAACGTTCAATAGTGCTTCTTCGTAGGCGATGCATAAAATAATGAATCTAGTAAACTCTTATATTTATTCCAATTTGATATAAAAAAGCCTTATTAAAAACTAAATTAGTTGTAAGTATAAAAATTTTAGTAATTGTCAGTTTTCATGGGTTTTTAAGGATAGAGCAGTTGTCAAATTATAGTTGCGTCAATGTTCTTTTTAAAATAGTAAAAATAACAAAGGCCTTATTACATCCATCTAGTGGATTAATTGGAAATTTCACTAGTCTATTTTGCATTCGATAGTTTATTACTATTTAAAATGTTTGCTGTTTATTAAGTCAATTTCACAATTTTTTGCACTTCATCATCATCATTATCAGCCGGAAGACGTCCACTGCTGAACATAGGCCTCCCCCTTACAACGCCACTATGAACGACAATTGGCTATTTGCATCCATCGGTTACCTGCGACGCGCACAATGTTGTTTGTCCACCTAGTAGCCTGTCAACGCTGCGTCTTCCGGTTCGTGGTCGCCACTCGAGAACCTTTCTTCCCCAACGGTTAGGTATCGGTTCTTCGAGCGATGTGGCCTGCACATTGCCACTTCAACTTGCAGATTCTGAGAGCTATGTCGGTGACCTTAGTTCTTCGGCGAATCTCCACATTTCGGATTCTATCGCGCAAAGAAACTTCGAGCATAGCTCGCTGTGTGACTCTGAACTTCTCTAAAAGGCCAGCTGTTAGAGACCACGTCTCAGTACCATGTCATCACTATTTTTTGCACTTGCGTCATTGTAATTCTAAAGGTGCGATTTGATGTCTCTGGTAACAAGTTCGATAAATCTGTCTATAGGCAGGCGTGTTGCATTTCATCAGGCGAACATTTTACTGTTCGTTTGTCCTTTATAGGCTGAATAAAAAATAGTCCAGAAAGCTCCTCCACCGAGCACACCAGTCTGCAGGTTACTGACTTCAGGTCAAATCTTTTTATCTTTCTCTATTTCTTTATTATATTCTAGAGATCATGCTGGCCAAACTGCGAGCGAACAAAGAGTTCTTCGTGGAAGAGAACAAAAAAAAAGTGATGGAGTCCAAGCGGCCGGGGAAGCCGAAGACCATCACAGACATATTCGGCGGAGTCGAAGGATCCTTCAAAAAACTGGATATTGATTGAATTCGGTATATTTTATAATGTAAATTTAAAGGGAAATGAATAATATGTACCTAGTACTAGTTTCTACATAAGACTTTGTTGATGGCAAAAGTAGGTATGCATGTACATACGCTACATAGGTACTTATATATATTTTTGTACGATTCAGCACTGCTAAGCTTATCATTCTCAGGTAAAACATAGCTTATCAGGGCAACATAATATCTATTCACTGTTCTGGATAATCGTGGCATGGTTTTCATATGAAGAATGTGCAATGATCATTTTGTTTTTTACAAATTATGCACAATAAGTGTTCTCAAAACAACAATGCTGCTGCTCTGAAATGTATTATTGGTGTAGTGTTGTCCAAATAAATAAAAAAAAAAATTTATTATACTTATTTGATTGACTGGTCTCCTGTTTCAAATGCACAAACTGTGGATGAACAGATTTCTCTGTTTAATTCAATTATTATTGATTTATATGACGTTCATGCACCTCTTCGTGAAATTAAAATCAAACATCTTCCATCACCATGGCTTACAGATAGAGTTAAATCTTTTATGCATAAGAAAGCTATAGCTAAATCTAGATATAAGATGCGTTCTACTGACATTAATAAAGAAAAATATGTCTTGGCACGAAATCGCTGCAATACTGTGTGTAGGAATGCATTGCGCCGTCATGTTCATGATTCTGTTAAGGAGGAGGATCCAGATAAAGTCTGGAAGTTCTTCGGTCTTTGGGTATTTGGTAAATCACGACAAGATTCCATTTCAAAAAATATAAATCTCGATTCTCTCAACATACATTTTTCGTCCGCATCCGATATGGATAACTCGGATATACTTAATACTTTAAATCACCTTTCTGCATTACCTACACCCGGCCATCCCCTTTTTGTGTTTGATCGATTTATTGAAAGTGATGTTAAGAGAGCCGTTCTATCAATAACTTCAAACGCCATCGGTTGTGATACTTTAAGTCGAAACATGTTGGTGCCCATCCTTGGTTTCATTCTTCATGTCCTTTGTACCATTCTTAACAATTCTATCTTAAGTAGTGTGTTCCCTGCAGTCTGGAGATATGCTCAAATAATACCTTTACCTAAAATACCAAACCCTAAGTCCTATTCAGAATATCGTCCTATTTCCATCCTTCCCTTTTTATCTAAAGTGTTAGAGCGTCTTGTCCACAGGCAGCTTAGTCTCTATCTCTTTAAAAATAACCTCTTAAATCCTTTCCAATCTGGCTTCCGCCCTGGGCACAGCACGGTTACTGCGCTAGTTAAAATTTCAGATGATATACGGTTTGGTATGGAGAACTGTCAGTTAACTGTGCTAACATTGCTAGATTTTAGCAATGCTTTTAATACCGTGAATTTTGATATACTACTTGCTCTACTTCGCTCAATTAACATATCTCCATCAGTAATAGATTAGTTTCGCAGTTATCTGCATGGTCGTCGGCAGCGTGTTCGTCTGGAAGAGTCTTTCTCTACCTGGTGTAACACTTCTGTTGGCGTTCCACAAGGCGGCGTTTTATCTCCCTTATTATTTGCAATTTTCATAAACACCATATCTCAGCGTCTTACTTCTTCCTACCACATATATGCAGACGATCTTCAAATTTATTCCCAGGCCTCACTTACTAATTTGGATATAGCTATAGAAGCTGTAAATCTTGATCTGTGTCGTATTGCTAATTTGAGCAAATCTTATGGACTAAATGTTAACCCAGTTAAAACACAAGTCATTATTATAGGTTGCTCTCGGATGATCTCTAAGGTGAATTACCAGACACTTCCGCAAATTAATTTTGGCGGTATTGCTATTCCTTATAGTGATTCCGTCAAGAATCTTGGTGTTATAATGGACCGGTGTTTTAATTGGGGCCCACAGTTGGATGCCATTAGTCGCAGAATGTTTGCTTCGGCAGCCTCTTTAAAAAGGCTTCGTAATTTTCTACCCACTGCCACTAAAGTTGCGATTGCACAATCACTTCTTCTCCCTATACTAGATTATGCTGACGTTTGTTATCTGGACGTGACAGAAGATCAATTGAATAAGCTAGAGCGATTGCAAAATTTGTCCATTAGGTTTATATTTGGCTTGCGTAAATTTGACCATATTTCCCAATTCCGTGCAAAACTCAAATGGTTACCATTCGTCTCCGACGAAATCTTCACATTTTATCTCTTCTCTATAATATATTGTTTAACCCGTCCACCCCCTCTTATCTTAGGGAACGTTTCGATTATTTGTCGAATTCTAGCACCTATAGTCTTAGGTCCTCGGAAAACCTTTGTCTTACGATGCCCTTACATAGCAGTTCCTTCTATGACAAATCCTTCACGATGCAGGCGGTTCGCCTGTGGAATTCCTTGCCCGTTTTTATAAGGCGTGCTTCGTCACTGCCAATTTTCAAAGATCTAGTGAAGAAGTTTTATTTGGCAGAATAAGTTAATCGGTATTTGTGTAATTTTCTTGTTATATTAGTACGTACTGATTAATGTATGTTTATAAAAGTATTATTTGATGTATGTTTACATATTATACTCATATGAATATATACACACATCAAAAGTGTCTAGGGATCAACATATATTTTTGCAATAACTTTTCTCCTGATTGATATTAATTAAAATTTTCTTTAAGGATTCATCAAATAAAGTGTTTTCGTTTGTCACAGTAACGATAAACCAAGTCACCTTTGCATTAATAAAGAAATTTGCCATTTTCCTAATAAAGGGATTTTTGACATTTGAACCACTAACACAAAAGTTCGAAAAAAAGACTGAAATAACAGTTTTCTTTAAAATTTTATTGGGTAACTTAAACAATTAATAATCCGTGTTTCTACCGCGAACACTAACAACACAAGAACATCGGTTTGGCATACTCAAAATGAGTTCATCCAAATCACGCTGTGGAATGGCCGCCCATGTTCGTTGCAACAACAAAAAAAGGTCTTCTTGCGACTGGATACCCTCCATATTCGGCAGAGCTCTTCTCTGTAGCATATCCCATGCATGCTCAATCGGGTTCAAGTCTGGCGACTGAGCAGGCCAGGGCAGGACATTGATGTTAGCTGCGGCGAGAGTCTGTCTTACAACTCTTGCGGTGTGCGGTCGTGCATTATCATGCATTAACTGAAATAAGGGACCGATTTGCACTTGTAGAGGAACGATGACGTCTGATACAATCGTCTCAGCATAAATTTGAGCGTTACGGGTACCACCTATAGCAATGCACAATCGTAGGATTCGATATCAATGGGCTCTTGAACACAGAAATTGGGCAGAAGAACAATGGCGTTTCGTGTGCTTTTCTGATGAGTCTCGTTTTGGTATGAGACCGGATACAAGACGTATACGACACTGGAGAACCCCTGGACGCCAACAGCGATTAAAATCCTGCCAGGAAGTCCATCCTTATAGTGGTGGAACCATCATGGTATGGGCGGGTATTTGGATCGGCGGAAGAACTGAGTTGATTTGGATCAGAGGCAACCTCAACGCTCAAATTTATGCTGAGACGATTGTATCAGACGTCATCGTTCCTCTACAAGTGCAAATCGGTCCCTTATTTCAGTTAATGCATGATAATGCACGACCGCACACCGCAAGAGTTGTAAGACAGACTCTCGCCGCAGCTAACATCAATGTCCTGCCCTGGCCTGCTCAGTCGCCAGACTTGAACCCGATTGAGCATGCATGGGATATGCTACAGAGAAGAGCTCTGCCGAATATGGAGGGTATCCAGTCGCAAGAAGACCTTTTTTTGTTGTTGCAACGAACATGGGCGGCCATTCCACAGCGTGATTTGGATGAACTCATTTTGAGTATGCCAAACCGATGTTCTTGTGTTGTTAGTGTTCGCGGTAGAAACACGGATTATTAATTGTTTAAGTTACCCAATAAAATTTTAAAGAAAACTGTTATTTCAGTCTTTTTTTCGAACTTTTGTGTTAGTGGTTCAAATGTCAAAAATCCCTTTATTAGGAAAATGGCAAATTTCTTTATTAATGCAAAGGTGACTTGGTTTATCGTTACTGTGACAAACGAAAACACTTTATTTGATGAATCCTTAAAGAAAATTTTAATTAATATCAATCAGGAGAAAAGTTATTGCAAAAATATATGTTGATCCCTAGACACTTTTGATGTGTGTATTATTATAGTTTACAACATATGTGTTTTTATGTGTCTTTGTGTTAATGTTACCTATTCATGTCGAGTGCGCGCACCCTCTGCTCTTTGTAACTTCGTTATTTTCCTCTCCATCCAAAGGTTGCCTGGAAGAGATCGCTTTTAGCGATAAGGCCGCCCATTGTTGCATTTTTTATTAATTTGTGTCTTATTTTTTTTGTATCTGTTTGTTTGTGCGCAATAAAGAATTGTCTATCTATCTATTATAAAATTTGTGTGAATGGCATACCTATTTCCTTAATGTGGCTTATCTCTTTTATGGGACAACGAGAAATAGTTCTCCCTCATGGTCTTATTAATGAAACAAAATCATGGCACGACAAATAAACCCCTTTTTTACAACGCATTGAGTTTATAGTCCGGGATCCCTAGTACATTTTTGCATTTTGATTACTATCAAGCTAATTTTTCGTGAGTAGCTTCATTTTGATGAGACGCCCAACAATTTCGTGTAAGAAACTCAGGATAGTGGTAGCTAACAGAGGTTGCTACCTCTGTTAGCTAGAGATACAACATGTAGACTTGATGATTCTTAAATATTTATTACTAACTGTTTTTTTTTTAATCTCAAGATAATCTCAGATTTTTAGATCTCTAATTTATTCGAAAAAAAAATTGTCCTGCAAAATCTATGGTTTGATCAGAGTCCCCTCTTTCCAACAGGCATCGATAACGAGGTCATCTTATATGATTATTATAACCAGCTGTTTTTTTAGGGTTCCATACCTAAAAGGTAAAAAAGGAACCCTTATGGTCTGACTTCGTCTGTCTGTCTGTCACAAACCTATATATTTCAGGAACCACTGATGCTATCAATTTGAAACTTGGAATAGTTTTAGATCTTAATTACGCAAACCCATCGCAAATGAAAAAAATATATTTTTTCTTTTACTTTTTTTATAATGAGGGTCGAAATGGGTCATCAAAATTTCAAAGTGAGACTACTATATTGAGTGGGGTATCATATGAAAGGGCTTCATTTGCACATCTTAAAACAGATTCTTATTTTGGTTTATGTCACGCAGTTTTTGGCTGATAATCAAAAATGTCAAAAAAAATACCGTTCTCCCCCCCCCCCCCCTTTCTCCGAAGTTTGTGGAGGGAAAAATCTGAAATAATTGTGGGTAATACATGTCTATTTATATTTTACAGGAAAAATAATATGATCTTTCTAAATAGTACAGTTTTTTAGTAATCCTAAAAAAACCTCGACAAAGAAACTTGGTTTTGCGGTTTGTTTTTTTTTTGCTATTTGAGGCGTTAGACGCATAGTAAAATAACTTTAATACGTCCAAAGATGATATGAAATCCTCGGTACGGGAGTCCGACTAGCACTTGACTGGTTTTTAAAGTATAATTATACTTTAGGAAGTCCTCGCACCTTAACTTAATTAACAAACAAACAATCGATAACAACCGAACTAAGAGATACTACGATCAACAACCAATTGGGATAAAATCACTATGCCGACAAGATAGTATATCTCAACATTACATAAACAACTATAAAAATACGGACAACATTAAAATTAAACTTTTTATAACCTTTCGCGAGTGGGTGAGTGAGTGGGTGAGTGCGTGGGTGAGTGAGTGGGTGAGTGAGTGGGTGAGTGAGTGGGTGAGTGAGTGGGTGAGTGAGTGGGTGAGTGAGTGGGTGAGTGAGTGGGTGAGTGAGTGGGTGAGTGAGTGGGTGAGTGATTGGTGAGTGAGTGCGTGAGTGAGTGACTTCGTTGACTCCGTTGCCTCCGCTGACTCCGTTGACTCCGCTGACTCCGCTGACTCCGCTGACCCCGCTGACCCCTCTGACTCCACTGACTCCGCTGATTCCGCTGACTCCGCTGAATTCGCTGACTTCGCTGACTCCGCTGACTCCTCTGACTCCGCTGACTCCGCTGACTCCGTTGACTCCGTTGACTCCGTTGACTTTGTTGACTTTGTTGACTTTGTTGACTTCGTTGACTTCGTTGACTTCGTTGCGCGGGGAGGTGGAATAGAAAGAGACAGAGCGAGAATGAAGTTTCACTTCTTCCGTGCGGAGGGACTCCACGCACGCACATTTTTTTTTATTACACCTCGGCGAAAGACAGGCAAAGGTACTCATACCATACAGCCTTGTTTATTTTTGCCACAGTTACATCGCAATTCGCCAACGAGTCGAGGTAGGGATATTTTGTATACAATAGACATTTTTAATTACCACTATTAGTCTGAATAATCTGAAATTTAGAACATATGTAAATCCGATGATACTAAATATAATGGTAACCTTCACCAGGGTCTGATGATGATCAAGAAGAAGGTGGTAACAGGATCTCGGCCCAAATAAACGTAGACCCATCGAGTTTAGACTCGTTGGATAGGTCTCGACGACTAGTTGCTAGAAAAATGGTGATCAGTGTCTGATGATGGAGCAGGAAGGTGGTGACGGGATCTCTGCACCAATAAACGTAGAACCACCGACTTTGGGCTCGTTAGATAGGTCTCGACGAGTAGTTGCTAGATAAATGGTGATCAGAGTCGGATGGTGAAGCAGAAAGATGGTCACGGGATCTCTGCACCAATAAACGTTGAACCACCGACTTTGGGCTCGTTAGGTAGGTCTCGACGAGTAGTTGCTAGAAAAATGGTGATCAGGGTCTAATGATGGAGCAGGAAGGTGGTCACGGGATCTCTGCACCAATAAACGTAAACCCACGGAGTATGGGCTGGTTTGGTAGTTCTTGACGAGTAGGCACTAATAAACTATTTAAAAAAAAAACCGACTAAGTAAATTATCTAAAAAGCATAAAATAACGAAAATATATTGAAGTCGGTGCTAGCACATCATGTTAACTAAGACTAGCACGAGCTGACACCGACTTCAATATATTTTCGTTATTTTATGCTTTTTAGATTATTTACTTGAAGTCGGTTTTTTTTTTTTTTTAATAGTTTATTTAACACTTTTTAGTGCCTTTTATTTTAGCAAAGTAGGTATCAGCGCTATCACGCAACTCGAACGTCTATGTTACAGTAACGTACTGCAAGCTTAGCACGATCTGCAAATCTTGACAGATAAGTGTGAGAATGACGTCACGATGACGTACTATTTCACACTTTTGTATAGAGAACTGACGTTTCGGTGTTGAAAACTACGTCATACTCCACACCAATCTGTCAAGATTGCAAGTCGTGCTAAGCCTGCTGAAACCATAAAAAGTTTATATCTCTTAAACTACTGGACCGATTTTGATGAAATTTGTACTCTACCCTAAGTTGAAAAATACTCTATTACAAAAACAATCTTCATTTTCAATTTTTGAAATCGGACCTGTAGTTTCTGAGAAATCCGCGGACAAACCTACATACATACATACATACACTCATAAAATTTGGTAAATTTGTTTAGAAGCCCACATAGACTAACATATATTAATATTACGCATTTTTATCAATATTACATACATACGCGTCGAATAGAGAACCTTCTTTTTCAAGCCGGTTAAAAAATGGTTATCAGTCTGATGATAGAGCAGGAAGGTGGTCACGGGATCTCTGCACTAATAAACGTAGACCCACCGAATTTAGATTCGTTGGATAGGTTGCTGCGAGAAGTAGGTAGAAAAACTTTGATCAGAGTCTGGTGATAGGAGCAAGCAGGAAGGTGGCAACAGGAATTCGGCTCCATTAAATATAGGACCCACCGAATTATAAATCTATGGTTAAATCTTGACGAGTAGTTGGACAGATACTGATCAGGGTCTGATAATAGCACAGGAAAGTCATTTTAAGAGTTCGTTTACCTATTAAATTTATACTTTTAGTACAGTTACTAAAGTACAAATAAAAGTATGCTTTACTTTTATCTGTCCAACTACTCGTCAAGATTTAACCATAGATTTATAATTTATAATTCGTATACCGTAATAATTCTGTTCTATAATGAGTCAAATTACAAGAACCATCTTCCAAACACCTTTATGGTTGCCTAGCAACCTTGACAAATATTTATTTTGAAAAACATGACATGGTTATTTTTTAATAGGGGCTGAAATGTGGTCTCAAAATATCAAAGTGAGGCTACTATATCGAGTGGGGTATCATATGAAAGGGCTTTATTTGCACATTTTAAATTTTATTTTGGTTTTTGGTAAGTAAGTATGTAGTTATTGTTTTTTTTTATACGACCAAGCTAGTTATTTTTTTTTGGAAATCTAACAAAATTCAGCAGATGCGCATATTCTATATAATTATTTTTAACCGACTTCAAAAAAGGAGGAGGTTCTCAATTCGTCTGTATATATATATTTTTTTTCTATGTATGTTTGCGCATAACTCAGGCAATTATGAACCGATTTGAAAAAATCTTTCTTCCATCCATTCTTTAATCCGTTAATTGGGTCCCATAAAAAAATTATTGCTTAGTAATAAGTAGTTTCTAAAAAAACAAGAATGTTGACTGCGCAGGAAAGTTGCAAGAAAGCCTATATAGATGACTTTATGGTGCTTTTTAAAGACAAAAATGGTCATAACTCTGGCAAATATTTACCAATTTCAATGATTCTTTTTTTATTCTAAAGAAGAAACCACTGTAATGAACCTGTACGAATTTTATCACAACCGGATAAGAACTTCCTGGAGGACCATGAATGATATGGAGGAATTTATCTGGTAAAAAGCATAAAACTGATGTTCTCCTTTACATTTCTCTGACAAATATGAACCGATTTCGATGATTCTTTTTTTATTCGATAGAGTAAACTACTATGATGATTCCATGCAAATTTCATCACGATCGGATAAAATGTTTCTGAGTTTCTGAAGAAACATGAATTATGTAAAAGTATGTAGACGATCATGTGAAATCATAATGATGTCATAACCTACCTAGATAATTTTAACGTCTTCGATGGTTCAATCTTTATGTATGAAAATATCACTAAAAAGTATAAAATAAAATATTTTTAAAAAAAATTGAACCGACTTCAAAAACACTAAAAAGTATATAAAATAATTTAAATATTATTGAAGTTGGTGCCAAATATACACAGCCGGTACGCTAACACCAACTTCTTTAATATTTAAATTATTTTATACTTTTTAGTGTTTTTGAAGTCGGTTCAATTTTTAAAAAAAATATTTTTAATTAGTAATAACAAGTTAGGATAGACACGTCTCTTTATTTCTCACAATGACAAAATGTACTGACAAGAAGGTCTTGATATAAATACGCCATTCTCTATAAAAGTTTGAACATGTAAAGTTATAATAAAATTAACAAATCTTAATACTTTTGCTATCTGAGGTGTTAGATTAATTGTAAAATAACTTTAATACGTCCAAGGATGGTATGGAACCCTCGGTGTGCGAGTCCGACTCGCACTTGACCGGCTTTTTTTACTTAGTTAATATTTGTAAAATTAACAGTCAAATGTCCTACAAATTGCGTGGTACGTTATCCCGGTTCTACAATTTATTTATTAATTTATCTATACATATAAAATAAGTTGTACTGACTGACTGACTGATTCATCAACGCACAGGCCAAACCGCTGGACCTAGAAAACTGAAATTTGGACAGTAGGTTCTTCTTGACATAAGCATTCACTAAGAAAGGGTTTTTGAAAATTCGACTCCTAAAGGGATTAAATGGGGTGTTTTTCTTTTGTATGTATGTATATTCTTTTTATTTTATGGTTCGTTTGACTTGAAATTTACTGAAAAGATTCTCTAAATAAATTTTGATCTCTAAATGAATTTTCAAAAACAACCATAGGGGGTGCGTTAGGGGTTGGTAAACTTTGTAAAAAAATAGCGGAAGAAGCCGCAGGGAATTGCTAGTTTGAATATATATTCAAAATTCATGAAATTAAAAAAAAACATAAATTTCCCGTCCAAAAATACTGACTTCGATAGATTTCAATCAACTTTTTAAAGAAGTTAAAAAAATTATAATCGTCAACATAAACTCAAAAAAGCATTAACAAATTGTTTGAGCGAAGCTAAATAAATAATTAACAAAAAAAAATCGTGCCGCTTGGGTTTCTGTATTTTGCTACTACAGCCAATTTATGGGGAATTCCCCGAATTGCGGGGAATCAGGACTCGATTGGGGATTGGTTGTATGCGGGGAATATCTGTACCTACTCAAAAACTAGTTTGGAAGAATTTGTCTTTATAAGTCAAGTCCAGTTCCCATTTCACAAGAGTGATGGCCTTAAATGATTCTTCAAACGTTTTATTGTTAGTAGATAGTTAATTGATTAAGGCGCTAATAACGGTGAAATGCCTGAATTCTTGTTATTTTAAGTTAAATGTTCACAAAAACTGTTAATTTAATCTGTATAGAAAAAATATAAAACGTTAGTTAAAGTTTCGATAAATACGTTTACTTGAATAAAAATTTATTTTTGATAACCACTTTTTAGGAAAAAAAGATCTAAAAAGGACCTATTTATGTCATAATTTGCAAATGTTCTCTAAAACCGCTCAAGCTATGGTGTTGGCGTTTACACAGGAAAAAAGGTCTTGAAAATACGAATGTCTTTACTTGAAAGATTTATTTTTATTCCGTATTTTACTAGAGAAATATCTATTTTTCCCAAAATTTAATACATCTGCGCAAGTATGCCTGCTCCGAGCTCTGATTCAGTCCGCTTCGCGGCGTTGTCGAGGGAGGACTGCACGTCGGTGTTGGAGCAATATTGTTTAACTCGTTTAATTTTTTAAAGAGTTTATGCGCATTTATAAATATTGAAATTAATAGAAGTACTTAGTATAGTTAATATCTATACATTAGTAACGGTAAATATTTTTTTGGAAATAAATTAACTTTTTAAGTACGCAAAGACTAAGAAAACTATGCCAATGCATTGGGGCCGCCGCACATAGGGGTATTTGACCCAAAAAGTCGATCAAAAGTCGAATATTACAAAGTATCATAATGAAGGTAGTTTTTGTTACCTGACAAACCGGAAGGGTCGTGGGACATTATACCGCTCGATTCTCTTTTGTTTTCGCTAACATTCCGTTCACAATCAGTCGTCTTTCTAACGCAAGCTTGATCGTACGAACTTAATACGCAGTGAAAGTGAGACAACTAAATTGTTAAAAATAAGTGTTACAATTGGATTAATCGGGATAAATCAAATTATAGATATGGACGGTGTAGAACAAGGTATGTATAATTTAAATTACTTTTTGTTTTTATAATATATACCTTTAATTATTATTTACGTCATTTTTTGTTGGGTACATTAAAATGATGAGTCGATTTTAGCCTTTTCCAATATTTCAAAGTCTTTTTGTTGTATTTCCGGACTTTTCCCGAGTCAAATTCTTTTATCATCTTGTTTTTAGATGTACATATTAGAAATTGAAATCAAAAATAGCTGCCAAAACGTGCCAAAATGTTAACATTTTGAAAATTAAGTGCATGTTGTATTTACCAAAACAAACTTTATTTTGCGGTCACTTAAGTTAATTTCAGATTTCTCTTGTTGTAGGGTCTTCTAGTGTGAAGATCGTGACGCGAGAATATGTTTTTCAAAAAGCGAGGGAATATACTGAACGAGATTTCGGAGAAAATTTAATTAATGACTTCATTTCCTACTGATCAAAAATCAAAGTTTAATTATACATTTTCTCGTCTCAAGTCTGAAATGAAGTCTATGTGGCAGACAACAAAGCGAACAGAAAGTGTATTTTTGAAAAAATACCATGATTGGTTACAAGGTACTGTTGAAATACCGAAAAAAATAATGAATACCGAAAGAACCCACGTGGGTCGGCCATGCAAAGATTTCGCGGAACTGTAGTAGACTGTAGTAAGCGTCGAAAGACATCACATCTACGAGGCAAAGATGAAGCAGAAACACTAATTTATCCAGATTAAATGGCGCTTCGTGAAAAAGGAAACTTAAAGTCGCTCAGCGAGCTATGGAAAGGTCTATGCTTGAAGTTTCTCTGAAAGATCGAATTTGTAACGAGGTGATCAGACAGAGAACCAAAGTTATCGACATAGGCCACCGGATTAGCAAGCTGAAGTGGCAGTGGGCTGGCCATATCTGCCGTAGACCCGATAATCGTTGGAGCAAACGAATTCTTGAGTGGAGACCGCGAGTCGGCAAACGCAGTGTGCGAGATCCGCAAGCGAGATGAAGTGACGACATACGTAAAGTGGCGGACAGAAATTGGATGAGGAAAGCCGAGGATCGTAGTCAGTGGCGTGATATTGGAGAGGCCTATGTCCAGCAGTGGACGACTGTAGGCTGATGATGATGATGATGAAAAAGGAAACGTGGCATCCCCAACACGTGGTCGTATCGTGAAGCGTTCAGAAAAAGCGCTTCACCTGAAGCAAAAATAGCGTACATGATTCAGATGAAGAAGAAGAATTTGTTATAATCGATTTTATTAGTTTAATATTTTATCACCTTATAAATTTTTAATTAATACGTGTAATTTTTATAAGAAATATTGCAATAAATAGTAACAAATCATTTTTTTTACACTAATTTCGAATTCCTGCTTCAAAAATTATATTTAAGTATTTTTTAAACATTTTTGATTACATTTTAATAACAACAAATCAATTTTAGCCAATAAATAATTTTGATCGACTTTTTGGGTTAAATACTCCTATGTGCGCCGGTGGGTGACGTCGGTTTGTGAATTCGGAACGGTCTTAAATACCGTAATTCATCACGGTTCCCTTGGGAGAGGGTCCCAGTTTTTAACCGACTTTAAAATTAAAAAAGGAGGTTATGTTTTCGACGCGAATGTATTTAATAGGTACTATTAATAATAAAGAGAAACTCATAGACTGTTGTTATCCAATATGTGGCAATCGATCAGGTTAAGCAACGTTAGGCAAGGTCATTCCATAGATGGGTGACCGTTTAATCCCATTTGAATTAAGCGTCTCCGTGATTTGGAGGGCAAGTAAAAAGTGAGTCTCAGTTATTAACCGACTTTAAAAAAGGAGGTTATGTATTTAACACAAATGTATTTAATACTGACTTTTATTTTTGATTTTGACGGGCCCGTTGGTCTAGTGGTTAGTGACCCTGTCTGCTACCCAACAGGTCGTGGGTTCGATTCCCACCAAGTGTCTGGGTGTTATATCTATATAAGTATGTATTTACAAAAAAAAGTATATATGTATTAGTATCAGTTGTCTGGTTTCCATAATACAGGCTCTGCCTAGTTTGGGATCAGATGACCGTGTGTGAATGATCCCAGGATATTATTATTACTATTACTATAAAAAAATGAGAAGCCCGTCATAGACAGTTGTTATCAATGTTTGGCAATCGTTCAGGTTTAATAGTTTATATAACACTTTTTAGTGCCTTTTATTTTATCAAAGTAGGTATCAGCGCTATCACGCAACTCGAACGTCTATGTTACAGTAACGTACTGCAAGCTTAGCACGATCTGCAAATCTTGACAGATAAGTGTGAGAATGACGTCACGATGACGTACTATTTCACACTTTTATATAGAGAACTGACGTTTCGGTGTTGAAAACTACGTCATACTCCACACCAATCTGTCAAGATTGCAAGTCGTGCTAAGCCTGCTGAAACCATAAAAAGTTTATATCTCTTAAACTACTGGACCGATTTTGATGAAATTTGTACTCTACCCTAAGTTGAAAAATACTCTATTACAAAAACAATCTTCATTTTCAATTTTTGAAATCGGACCTGTAGTTTCTGAGAAATCCGCGGACAAACCGACATACATACATACATACACTCATAAAATTTGGTAAATTTGTTTAGAAGCCCACATAGACTAACATATATTAATATTACGCATTTTTATCAATATTACATACATACGCGTCGAATAGAGAACCTTCTTTTTCAAGCCGGTTAAAAAATGGTTATCAGTCTGATGATAGAGCAGGAAGGTGGTCACGGGATCTCTGCACTAATAAACGTAGACCCACCGAATTTAGATTCGTTGGATAGGTTGCTGCGAGAAGTAGGTAGAAAAACTTTGATCAGAGTCTGGTGATAGGAGCAAGCAGGAAGGTGGCAACAGGAATTCGGCTCCATTAAATATAGGACCCACCGAATTATAAATCTATGGTTAAATCTTGACGAGTAGTTGGACAGATACTGATCAGGGTCTGATAATAGCACAGGAAAGTCATTTTAAGAGTTCGTTTACCTATTAAATTTATACTTTTAGTACAGTTACTAAAGTACAAATAAAAGTATGCTTTACTTTTATCTGTCCAACTACTCGTCAAGATTTAACCATAGATTTATAATTTATAATTCGTATACCGTAATAATTCTGTTCTATAATGAGTCAAATTACAAGAACCATCTTCCAAACACCTTTATGGTTGCCTAGCAACCTTGACAAATATTTATTTTGAAAAACATGACATGGTTATTTTTTAATAGGGGCTGAAATGTGGTCTCAAAATATCAAAGTGAGGCTACTATATCGAGTGGGGTATCATATGAAAGGGCTTTATTTGCACATTTTAAATTTTATTTTGGTTTTTGGTAAGTAAGTATGTAGTTATTGTTTTTTTTTATACGACCAAGCTAGTTATTTTTTTTTGGAAATCTAACAAAATTCAGCAGATGCGCATATTCTATATAATTATTTTTAACCGACTTCAAAAAAGGAGGAGGTTCTCAATTCGTCTGTATATATATATATTTTTTTCTATGTATGTTTGCGCATAACTCAGGCAATTATGAACCGATTTGAAAAAATCTTTCTTCCATCCATTCTTTAATCCGTTAATTGGGTCCCATAAAAAAATTATTGTTTAGTAATAAGTAGTTTCTGAAAAAACAAGAATGTTGACTGCGCAGGAAAGTTGCAAGAAAGCCTATATAGATGACTTTATGGTGCTTTTTAAAGACAAAAATGGTCATAACTCTGGCAAATATTTACCAATTTCAATGATTCTTTTTTTATTCTAAAGAAGAAACCACTGTAATGAACCTGTACGAATTTTATCACAACCGGATAAGAACTTCCTGGAGGACCATGAATGATATGGAGGAATTTATCTGGTAAAAAGCATAAAACTGATGTTCTCCTTTACATTTCTCTGACAAATATGAACCGATTTCGATGATTCTTTTTTTATTCGATAGAGTAAACTACTATGATGATTCCATGCAAATTTCATCACGATCGGATAAAATGTTTCTGAGTTTCTGAAGAAACATGAATTATGTAAAAGTATGTAGACGATCATGTGAAATCATAATGATGTCATAACCTACCTAGATAATTTTAACGTCTTCGATGGTTCAATCTTTATGTATGAAAATATCACTAAAAAGTATAAAATAAAATATTTTTAAAAAAAATTGAACCGACTTCAAAAACACTAAAAAGTATATAAAATAATTTAAATATTATTGAAGTTGGTGCCAAATATACACAGCCGGTACGCTAACACCAACTTCTTTAATATTTAAATTATTTTATACTTTTTAGTGTTTTTGAAGTCGGTTCAATTTTTAAAAAAAATATTTTTAATTAGTAATAACAAGTTAGGATAGACACGTCTCTTTATTTCTCACAATGACAAAATGTACTGACAAGAAGGTCTTGATATAAATACGCCATTCTCTATAAAAGTTTGAACATGTAAAGTTATAATAAAATTAACAAATCTTAATACTTTTGCTATCTGAGGTGTTAGATTAATTGTAAAATAACTTTAATACGTCCAAGGATGGTATGGAACCCTCGGTGTGCGAGTCCGACTCGCACTTGACCGGCTTTTTTTTACTTAGTTAATATTTGTAAAATTAACAGTCAAATGTCCTACAAATTGCGTGGTACGTTATCCCGGTTCTACAATTTATTTATTAATTTATCTATACATATAAAATAAGTTGTACTGACTGACTGACTGATTCATCAACGCACAGGCCAAACCGCTGGACCTAGAAAACTGAAATTTGGACAGTAGGTTCTTCTTGACATAAGCATTCACTAAGAAAGGGTTTTTGAAAATTCGACTCCTAAAGGGATTAAATGGGGTGTTTTTCTTTTGTATGTATGTATATTCTTTTTATTTTATGGTTCGTTTGACTTGAAATTTACTGAAAAGATTCTCTAAATAAATTTTGATCTCTAAATGAATTTTCAAAAACAACCATAGGGGGTGCGTTAGGGGTTGGTAAACTTTGTAAAAAAATAGCGGAAGAAGCCGCAGGGAATTGCTAGTTTGAATATATATTCAAAATTCATGAAATTAAAAAAAAACATAAATTTCCCGTCAAAAAATACTGACTTCGATAGATTTCAATCAACTTTTTAAAGAAGTTAAAAAAATTATAATCGTCAACATAAACTCAAAAAAGCATTAACAAATTGTTTGAGCGAAGCTAAATAAATAATTAACAAAAAAAAATCGTGCCGCTTGGGTTTCTGTATTTTGCTACTACAGCCAATTTATGGGGAATTCCCCGAATTGCGGGGAATCAGGACTCGATTGGGGATTGGTTGTATGCGGGGAATATCTGTACCTACTCAAAAACTAGTTTGGAAGAATTTGTCTTTATAAGTCAAGTCCAGTTCCCATTTCACAAGAGTGATGGCCTTAAATGATTCTTCAAACGTTTTATTGTTAGTAGATAGTTAATTGAATGCATGCAATAAACTAACCAGTAAAGTTTCCATTTTTACTGATAACCTGTTTCTATTATTTTGGTTCCCTCGTTTATAGCAGTAACAGCTCAGAGCGCTTGCCTTGGAAACAAGGTGCGCAGGTTCAAACTCCGGCTCTGATTTCTTTAATTAATCATGTGCGATTGTTACTAGATTACCTGGGAGATAAAGCTGCGTAGGCTTGATCTGCATTACTCTTACAAGCTTATAGTTTAAGATATTTATTGTAAAACTAGCTGACCCGCGCAGCTCCGCCCACGCTTTTATTACTATTTGCTCCCATTTTCTCCCTCCTCCCTTGATTTATTTCTCTCTCCTCTCTCTTTCCCCCTCCCGCTTCGGTCCTCGTCACACTCTCCCCTTCCTCACCCCATTGGCCCCTCTCTGAACCCCCTTCCCCTTTCTCTTGTCCCACCTTGCTCTCCCTCACTTACCCCTTGCCCCACCTTTTAATCCTCCTATCCCTCACCGCAACACCCCCTCCTCTCTCTCCGCTCCCTCTCTCTCCTCTCTTGCACCCTCCTCTCGTTCTATACTTGTATCCTCGTCAATCACGGTATCTGGGATTCTTACCCACTTAAACCCCTGCGACCGTCGCATCGCCACATTAGAGGGGACCTGGGCCCTCCAGTGGGATCTGCACCAAATACCCCTCACTGCGCATTATAGCTCCCGAAAACCTGGCACCGTGATCACGCGGATGGGGCCGTCCGTCCGCAACCCCGTCACCGTCCTCCTCTGAGTCACCGCCATCACCCATCTATGTAATGACCTTGCCTAACGTTGCTTAACCTAGCAGCATGAAATATACTTTACGACCTATTCTCAGACCTACCCGATATGGACACAAAATTTCATGCAAATCGATTCACCCATCTATTTAATGACATTTTTTTTTGACGCGGGGGAAATCTTTGAAAGATCCCCGGGAGCTGTGGGGCTCGACCGGGGTATGTGGGATTCTTACCCACTAAAACCACCGCGGCTGTCGCATCGGCACATGAGAGGGGGAACCCCAGGGCTCTCCGGTGGGATCTGCACCAGGGGCCCCTCAGTGCCTTGCCTTTGAGCCCGCCGCTGGTACCTTAGTTGACGTGTTGCATCAGGATACGGATTATTGCATTTCATATTCCAAACTTCTTTCATATTCAAAATCTGTATTCTTCGCAAATAAATGATTCTTATTCTTATTCATATCAAAGTTTCAGTCCGTCTATTATAAAATGGCCAATGCCTGACTAGTGAGACTTATACATACTTCTATTCTATTGTTGGTGCTTATTAGGTCCGGTTACAACCGGAACGCACTTCAACCCAGCTGCATACATTATGCCTGCCATTCGGAATCCATATACATTCGTACTACTTATAACTTACAGTCACAGCGGATTTTTGTGTGTCTGAAGTTAGGGTTGACGAACCCTTGCGCAAGTACAGTTGTGAGTTCTGAATACATAAACATAAAACTAGCTACAGTGTCTTGCCGTGATTACTGTAAGCGTACTTGAAATGAAACTATGCACAAAGTTCTAAGGTTTCTGTTCTGCAAGTCAAAACGAAAGCGTTTAACAGAGCCTTCAAAATATAGTTTTTTTCTTAAAAAGGGACCTTTTTAACATATTTCCTAAATTAGTTCCAAATTCTCTAACCAATAAACATCCATCTGATATTTGAGCTTTTTGATCCCTGGAAAAATGAACTGAAACCAAATTGATGATTGATTGCGATGTTCGAGTATGACAAAGAGAGTGGCTTAAGATGCTGCAATGCATGCCAGTGGCCCTGATGAGATGCTAGCGGTATTATTAAAGAAGCGTGTAACTGTAATGTTTCCTATTCTAATGCGTATATTCTCTTTAAGAGCGGCACAAGTACCCGAATCTTGGAAGCTTGCTAGCTTCCAACCTTACTCAAGACCAGATAACCAACGTTGACCCACGTCGTGCAGACCCAAAAATCATAAATTATTTTTATTGCGACAATTAGTTCCCTGATAAGAATAATAGCACAGCACCCATCCATCTCCTCCCGTTGGGTGTCCGTAAAAGGTGACTAAGGAAAAACAAGAAGACGAGCAGCAGCGTCTTTTTATTGGATTACCTACCACCTATCTGCGATCCCCAACCGCCTACCAGGCATGGGGATTATGGCAACCCCTCCCCTCTAAGGGAGAGAGCGCCTTTTTTCAACAGTGGACGTTTCGGCTGCTGATGATGATGTAGATGAGTTCCGTGATCGACTCCGTAATGGTCATTGAACTGAAACTATGATAAGATACTTAACTTTTTCCATAATTAAGTACAGGTAAAAATGACTCAGACCCAAGACAAACAGATTATGTTCACGCACATTAATGTTTGTCCTGTGTCGGAATCGACCCCAAGACCTTAAGGTCAGCGGCCAGGGTAGCAAACTACAAAATCAACAGACCTGTGTTGTTATTCAATATACGTGGCTGCCAAAGCAATCCGTAGCACTGTTTATTTGAACGCACGAATTCAGTAATAGTCTTTTTTAGTGTAACGTCATATTATGTACTATCGCGGACACGAACGCTATACTATTTTTCAATCAAAATAGTTTTTGATTGAAAACTGGTATAGAGTTCGTGTCCGCGATCCGGGCGACGACGACGTTCCGGGCGCTTACCCCGCCCGCATGTATTTTGGGCTGGCACGTGCAAGCGATTGTCGTCCTAAAGGTGATACACCGTTCGTGACCGCGAAAGTACGTAACGTAACTTCATCTTGAGTTCTGTACCCATCGCGGGGTTTGAACTACGCGGAGCATTTGACATTTTATTTATTCTTTAACACACTTAGATATTTAATTTACATTGATTCTAATAAGCAATCTGGTTTTAGAGTAAGTAACATTTTAACGCAGTGGTATTTTTTCTCGTGCCTGCCAACAACACCAACAGTTTATTGTTATGCAACTTAGTTAAGTAACAAGGTGTTACCTGATAGTAATCGAAGCACCCACCCATAGAAAAGTCTCTTCCTGTCCCTGTCATCCAAAACTATAATTATAGCCTTTTGGTCCGATAGTTTTTTGCCAGCTACAGTGACCTTCTCTTATGTTACATAGTGGAAGAAATCTAAGATTAAAGTGGCGCCACCTAGATAGCACACGAGTACCCTTCCAACTTAACCATCCAGATGTCTCAAAAGACGTGCAACTGTCCAATGCAACTGTACGTAGGTAAGCGTGTCAACCACCCAGGTACTCGATTCGTTGCTAATTTGCAAAAACCAACATGATAGTAATAATAACACCGTTCATGTTTTGACAAAAAAAATCATAATGTAAAGGATATCGTAATGTATGTCATTTTGTCGACCACACAGTATTAAATACGATTTCAATTAGTAAGATCATATATGACTCTGATACGCTTTAAAAGTTAGGCATAATACTCGGCAACGATACTTTCGCATATTCTATGATGAACCAAAAATATGGTATTACTATAAAAATATCTTTAATTAAATATACAAGTATACATTTCATTTGAAATGATTGATAATGTTTTAATTATACCATATGTAACATATCTTAATTAAAAACATGTTCAAAATCATTTAAATTAAATTCGTCTTGTCAAAAAAAATTCAAGCACGTCCACCCTCCATAACAGTCCACGAAAGACTGATGAAAGGCGATCGCGGGGGCGCTGCAAGGGGAAATGCATAGCGTACGTGGTTTTTCTATAATTTCTTGTTAAACATGAATGAAATTAAGAAATGTAATCAATACAAATTGTAGAATAGGTTATTATGCTTTTTATAGTCCAAGTTTGACGTCTATCCGATGAACGGATATTGAACGCTAACACAATTCATATCGAACGTAGTACATTTTTTAAATGCATATTGCTTGAAAACATTATATTTAATCCAATATCTAATCAATAAAACTGTTTGCTGAAGATCTGAGGTATAAGTACATATAATTTTCATAGCCAATGCAATAGCGGATTGACCCATCGAACTCTTTAAACTAAGGCTATTTTTGCAATTTTACCGTTGTTACCCCCTTAACACGACTTTCTTTTCTACACTAATATTATAAAGAGGAAAACTTTGTTTGTTTGGTTGTAATGAATAGGCTCAAAAACTACTGGACCGTTTTTAAAAATTCTTTCACCATTCGAAAGCTACATTATCTACGAGTAACATAGGCTAAATTTTATTTTGGAAAAAAATAGGGTTCCGTAAGATATTTGGGTTTTTTCGGACACAAGGTGTAAAAAATCAACCAGAAAAGTTACTTATTTTGCGTACGCTGCCTAAACTATAAAAGATAGAACCATATAATGTTCTAATTAATTGTAGATCTTATAAATATCTACAAAAAAGTCCGTGGGACACTGTCTATGTCGAGGCCCAACAACCATTTTTTTATTTAAAAATCTTGAATTTTGTTTGGACTACATTTAAACGCATTTATTTTACTCATGCTATGAATCCTTATAAAAATAAATTATTTCATCATTAAGTACAATTTATGTAGATAATATTTGGTCTGTGAATGATTAAAATTGGACATTTGGTTTTGAAGTTATGGCGAAATTAAAATATTACGATTTCTGCTGCACGGCCCGTTGCGAAGTGAGCGTCACCAAGGCGGGGGTGCGCATGCGGGAGGGGAGTTTAGATCTATGAGTAAGGTACCCGCGCGGCTCAGACACGAGGTCGGCTCCTTTAGATTTCTTTCTTAAGGGGGTAACAACGGTAAAATTGCAAAAATAGCCTTTGTTTAAAGAGTTCGATGGATCAATCCGCTATTGCATTGGCTATGAAAATTATATGTACTTATACCTCAGATCTTCAGCAAATAGTTTTATTGATTAGATATTGGATTAAATATAACGTTTTCAAGCAATATGTATTTAAAAAATGTACTACGTTGGATATGAATTGTGTTAGCGTTCAATATCCGTTCATCGGATAGATGTCAAACTTGGACTATAAAAAGCATAATAACCTATTCTACAATTTGTATTGATTACATTTCTTAATTTCATTCATGTTTTACAAGAAATTATAGAAAAACCAAGTACGCGATGCATTTCCCCTTGCAGCGCCCCCGCGATCGCCTTCCACCAGTCTTTCGTGGACTGTTATGGAGGGTGGACGTGCTCGATTTTTTTTTGACAAGACGAATTTAATTTAAATGATTTTGAACATATTTTTAATTAAGATATGTTACATATGGTATAATTATAACATTATAAATCATTTCAAATGAAATATATATTTCTATATTTAATTAAAGATATTTTTATAGTAATACCATATTTTTGGTTCATCATAGAGTATGCGAAAGTATCGTTGCCGAGTATTATGCCTAACTATTAGAGCGTATCAGAGTCATATATGATCTTACTAATTGAAATCGTATTTAATACTGTGTAGGTCGACAAAATGACATACATTATGATATCCTTTACATTATGATTTTTTTGTCAAAAAATTAACGGTGTTATTATTACTATCATGTTGGTTTTTGCAACTTAGCAACGAGTTGAGTACCTGGGTGGTTGGCTTGGTGGTGAGCGACACGCTTACCTACGGACAGTTGCATTGGACAGTTGCTCGTCTTTTGAGACATCTGGATGGTTAAGTTGGAAGGGTACTCGTGTGCTATGTAAGTGGCGCCACTTTAATCTTAGATTTCTTCCGCTATGTAACATAAGTAGAAGGTCACTGTAGCTGGCAAAATAACTATCGGACCAAAAGGTTATAATTATAGTTTTGGATGACAGGTACAGGAAGAGAATTTTCTATGGGTGGGTGCTTCGATTACTATCAGGTAATACCTTGTTACTTAACTAAGTTGCGTAACAATAAACTGATGGTTTTGTTGGCAGGCACGAGAAAAAATACCACCGCGTTAAAATGTTAGTTACTCTAAAACCAGATTGCTTATTAGAATCAATGTAAATTAAATATCTATTTATGTAAAATTTATACATATTTAAGTGTGCTAAAGAATAAATAAAATAAAATGTCAAATGCTCCGCGTAGTTCAAACCCCGCGATGGGTACAGAACTCAAGATGAAGATACGTTACGTACTCTCGCGGTCACGAACGGTCTATCACCTTTAGGACGACAATCGCTCCCACGTGCCGGCCCAAAATACATGCGGGCGGTGTAAGCGCCCGGAACGTCGTTCAAACTATTTTGATTGAAAACTGAAACTTACACTAAAAAGACTATTACTGAATTCGTGCGTTCAAACAAACAGTGCTACGGATTCCTTTGGCAGCCACGTATATTGAATAACAACACAGGTCCGTTGATTTCGTAGTTTGCTACCCTGGCCACTGACCTTAAGATCTTGGGGGTCGATTCCCACACTGGACAAACATTCATGTGCATTGTCCGGTGAAGCTGCAATGGCCATCTGCGGATAACAGCGTCTATCATTCCCAAAAAAAAAAAAAAAACTGTTTGTCTTGGGTCTGGGTCGTTTTTACCTGTACTTAATTATGGAAAAAGTTAAGTATCTTATCATAGTTTCAGTTCGATGGCCATTACGGAGTCAATCACGGAACTCATCTACATCCTCATCAGCAGCCGAAACGTCCACTGTTGAAAAAAGGCCCTCTCTCCCTTAGAGGGGAGGGGTCGCCATAATCCCCACGCCTGGCAGGCGGTTGGGGATCGCAGATAGGTGGTAGGTAATCCAATTAAAAGACGCTGCTGCTCGTCTTCTTGTTTTTACTTAGTCGCCTTTTACAGACACCCAACGGGAGGAGATGGATGGGTGCTATTATTCTTATCATGGAACTAATTGTCGCAATAAAAATAATTTATGATTTTTGGGTCTGCACGACTTGGGTCGACGTTGGGTATCTGGTCTTGAGTAAGGTTGGAAGCTAGCAAGCTTCCAAGATTCGGGTACTTGTGCCGCTCTTAAAGATAATATACGCATTAGAATAGGAAACATTACAGTTACACGCTTCTCTAATAATACCGCTAGCATCTCATCAGGGCCACTGGCATGCATTGCAGCATCTTAAGTCACTCTCTTTGTCATATTCGAACATCGCAATCAATCATCAATTTGCTTTTAGTTCATTTTTTCAAGAATCAAAAAGCTCAACTATCAGATGGATGTTTATTGGTTAGAGAATTTGGAACTAATTTAGGAAATATGTTAAAAAGGTTCCTTTTTAACCGACTTCATTATTAAAAAAAAAACTATATTTAGAAGGCTCTGTTAAACGCTTTCGTTTTGACGTGCAGAACAGAAACCTTAGAACTTTGTCCATAGTTTCATTTCAAGTACGATTACAGTATTCACGGCAAGACGCTGCGCAGTAGCTATTTTTATGTTTATGTATTCAGACCTCACAACTGTACTTGCGCAATGGTTCGTCAACCCTAACTTCAGACACACAAAAATCCGCTGTGACTGTAAGTTATAAGTAGTACGAATGTATATGGATTCCGAATGGCAGGCACAATGTATTCAGCTGGGTCGAAGTGCGTTCCGGTTGTAACCGGACCTAATAACCACCAACAATAGAATAGAAGTATGTATAAGTCTCACTAGTCAGGCATTGGCCATTCTATAATAGACGGACTGAACCTTTGATATGACGTTTGGAATATGAAATGCAATAATCCGTATCCTGATGCAACACGTCAACTACGTTACCACTGTAGGTGGTTGGGTTGTCAGATTGTAATTAGGTGGCACGCCAAGGTATACATCAAGATATAAAACAGTGGGTTACCGTTATTAAACTGCATCATTTCATTCTATAACGGAATAGGCAAAATTAACAAAAGTCCATTCGACACATCTGCATATTTTTAGTCTATGATTTTTCAAATGTAATATTCATATTTGCTGGTAGCGCCCTCTACGATGACAACTCTCGGCCGGAGCGGCCAGATTCTCAAGGTCATTGGCGCATGTTACCCCCTTAAAACTACACCTACGCAAAAGTTCTTCTCAGAGCTAATCAACAGTTCTTTTCAGGGCTAACCAACAGTTCTTTTCAGAGCTAAACAACAGTTATTTTCAGGGCTAAACAACAGTTCTTTTCAGGGCTAAACAACAGTTCTTTTCAGCGCTAGAATATTACACGCTGTTAGCATTTTCTTAAACATTTGAAAATGCCTAAGAGAGCCAGGTCTCAACTTTAACATAGTTCTCAAGCACGGGCAGCAAGAATACGTCGTATGGGAGAATCTTCACCTGAACGTTCGCAACGCCTTGCACAACAAAAACTGAGAACCTCTGAGTTACGTGCACGAGTCGGGTGAACAGATATGTATGAAATTTTGCGGGTAGGTCTGATAATAGGTTATAAAGTATATTTTATGCCGCTGATACGTAGTAGAAGTATATAGAACGAGAGGAGGGTGCAAGAGAGGGAGAGGGGAGGGTGATGGAGTGAGTGATCGGAGGAGTTAGGTGGAGCAAGGGGGGGGGAGTGAGAGAGGAGGGAGAGGGTTCAGAGAGGACAACGGGCAGAGGAAGAGGGGAAGTGTGACGGGGACCGAAGCGGGAGGGGAGAGAAATAGCATAGAATTAGATTTTTATTATAAGAGAGAGAGATGGAGAGAGATAAATCAAGGGAGTAGGGAGAAAAGGGGAGCAAAATGTAAATAAAGCGCGGGCGGAGCTGCGCGGGTCAACTAGTAAATTATATAGATTAAAGTTCTATGGTGATTGTATGTTCAATTTCACCGATAGATGGCGCTGTTCATAATGTAAATCACGCTAACATCGTAAATATAAATGGGTAATTCTACGATAAGAGGTAACTTGTGCGGCAATTAGGTTAAGTCAGGTTTTTTGTTCTATAAGTTGTTGTTTTTCTGCAATGAATCATATCACTGTAATGTACTTTATAAATAACATCACGATTAATTGCCCAACTATAGCACATTTTCCTGAAATTCGAAGCTGAAGCTTAAAAAAGTATCTACCTGGCCTGTCCTTTTGCCGGTTTTAGTTAAACTTGCAGACAGTAGATACCTCCTTTGTGTCAGTTGCTAAACTAAAGTATGTTTATCACAAAATTAAATAAAGGAGATGTTCCATTTTGGGCCAACACTATGTACACTACATGGAAAAATAGGAAAAACATAGGAGAGTTTCATAAAAATACTTATAAATTAATTTGAAGCAGAGTACAATTGTACAAAAATGCTTACTTTTGCAGTTATTTAGTATGTCCATCCTGTTTTTGATTATTTACGTGTGGAGTACATAATGTATTTCGGAGTTTTTAGTGATTATTTATGTTTGCGGACATTCATTGACTGTTTATTTCTTGACCCGGGTCTTTATTGTATTGATTATCGTCTGTGATTTGGATTGCAATCCGCAACAAGTTCAATCGCAGGTATAATCAGTTGTCAAAATGACATTTTAGTTACCTACGTATTTCCGATCCATCATATTATTGTGGGGTGTTGCTATAGTAGTATTATATTCTCTTTGGTGTTGCTCTCCTTGACCAAGATATCTTAAATGTACAATAAAATGAAGCAATATGAAAAAAAGATAACATTACAAAACAGTTACTATATTGAATAGTTCTATATACATATAGTGTACATGGTGTTGGCCCAGGCTCCATACATTTCTGGAACAACTCCTTTACTAAAGTATTATTAAGAAAAAAGGCAATAATAGTTGTTTATTTTCAATAATTTTTAAACTTAATTATTGTCCCGCTCTTTTGTGTGTCTCTACCCTGGCAAATTTCTTTCCGTTATTACAAACGTAAATTATAGACGGCCATATTACGAACTGCTTTTTAGGACATCTATCAACGTAAAGTTAGCAATACTAAATACGCGAGCCGTTATGCCTGATTTACACGTATTAAGTTACAAGTTGGTAACTAAATCTTTACTAAAGTTTGAGTAAATTATTGCGTGTAAACAAACACTTTAGTAGTAAGTAAGTTCCAAGTTAAAATTTAGTACACAAGTGAATAAGTAAAATTTTTCGTTTACACGTATTAAGCTGGTAACTAAATCTTTACAAATTTGTAGTAAATTATTACGTGTAAACAATCACTTTAGTAGAAAGTCCCAAGTTAAAATTTAGTACGCAAGTTATGAAGTAGAATAGAAACTTTTCTATTTTTCGGGTAAGTAGGTGGGCGTGGTTTATTCTTGATACGTTTGGACACACACATGTATAATCCACGTTTGCAGGTGTGCGTGCAAAGGTATAGCCATAGATCATACAATAGATAATATACAAATATAATAGGAGCAAAGTCGTTTTCGTTGTACCAACGTATATTTAGGGTTTCCAGAAATACGGGATTGTTCCAGAACTTGTATTGTCCTGGAATTTTTAAATACCTACTACACTGTAGGTACCTATTATAAATATTTGCAATTTTTTTTTTTTACTTTTCTTAGTATACTGCCGTATAATTAAGTGATTCGAGAGCTATTTGGCTAATAGTCTCGGGAATTTTTAGATCAACGGAGAAATTTTGGGGTAATTTAAGTCTATCTCGCATCCTTTTTTTCTAGCGGCGAATTGTTCAATGGGTCCCAGGACCTGTGTAGGTCAACCGGGGTAAATGGGATTCTTTCCCGATCCCCCTGGTTGTCACATCGACACATGAGGGGAAACCTGGGCTCTCCTGTGGAATCTGTACCAGGAGTCCTTTCAGTCCGTTTCCTTCGGAGCCTGCCACTGGGGGTGCATTGTAGTCCCCCGGGAACCAGACACGGTGCTTACGGGAATAGAAGGCAATAAACAAGTAAAATAGTTAAATATTTACATCAAACACAAATTTAGTAATCAAGAAAGACACGACGTCGTTTACTTTTCTATATCTAATATTATAATTATAGTACATATATATATATATTATAAAAATAATCTGTATTAGTTGTCTACAGAATTTAACCCTAAAAATAAATTTGTTGTCCGTCGCAACAAAGTACTATGAAATCGTCACGGAGCGTGCGACCGTCCATTGGGGCGAACTAAAGAACTAAAGATTTTAACTAAAATTTAGTAAAAACTACGTGTAAACGCATACTTAAAATTTAGTTACCTACTTGACAACTTAATACGTGTAAATCAGGCATTAGAGTGCCGCCACTTTTTAGTTGTTGCGACGCGACTGTGCGGTGGGGTGCTTTAGCAAGGTCAGTGTGTCTCTCCACTGGTAAGTTATAAAAGTTGTAATAGTCATTGAATTTATCTGCATTTACGTCCTCGTTTAAAAATACTGTAATACTTCAAGTGTGATATATAATTAAGCTAAAAAAAAAATCTTATGTCAATAAACACAATGTTTCATGAAAACGTCTCTCCCCTGGCAAAATAACTGCCAGGGGAGAGACTCACTGACCAGTAGCCTGATTCTCGTAATCAAAACAATAACGTTAACGTAGCGACTCAGTCGTTTAAACACTTTTCCTTTGATTATATATACGTCTAGATACCTAATAGTCTTGTAACGTTACGTTAATAAGCATAACAACCTCATAATTCTTCCACTGAATAGGTCCACTTTGAAAATGGCGTTTAGGTTAAGATCTGGACACATTCCGTCGGCAAAATTTGCATATCTAATGAAAAAAGTAAGTTCACCTAATTGCGAGACCTGTGGGAAAATAGATGATGTGCAGCATTTGCTGATGGAATGTGACAAAAATGTAGCGGAACGAGCGGCTATGATGAGACAACTCGGCCTTAATTGCTTAGATGTGGGACTGATGCAGAGTCTTTTAAGTAAACCCTTATCAGAAGAAGCTCAAAGTGTCTATAAGCTAGGGCTGGCTCATCATAGCTAGCTTGGCTTAGTATAGGGTACAATGGGGCTGGTGTACTCCACCAGAGTAAAAGCCCCGAAATAAAATAAAAAAATAAAAAAAAAAAAAAACCTCATAATTCGTGTGTGCGTGCAGGCCTCGTTGTACACTCGCGTCATCTGTGGTTGTGTGCGTGTTTGGGGATCTCCAGTTATAAATATTTTTCCCATAAATAGCGATAGCGTTGTGGATTGATATGTACTGTGTAAATGTGTAATTCCTTTTTTTTTAAATATAATGTATAGCTGTTTGATGTCCAAATAAAATAGAATAAAATAAAATAAAATAAAATAAAATAAACTAAAATAAAATAAAATAAAATAAAATAAAATAAAATAAAATAAAATAAAATAAAATAAAATAAAATAAAATAAAATAAAATAAAGTAAAATAAAATAAAATAAAATAAAATAAAATAAAATAAAATAAAATAAAATAAAATAAAATAAAATAAAAATTAAGTTAAAAAAAATAAAAAATAAAAAATTATATAGACCAGGAAGAAAAAATACTTCTAAGTACCTATATAAAAGTAATTAATTTATCAAAAAAATAAATTAAAATTATTATAATTGATTTATTTTATGTTTTGGTCATTAACTACGTATTAAGTTTCATTGAATTCATTTTTGTCAAAAGAAAAATTACCCCAGACTTAAGATATATTCCCCCATTATTACCTAGCCACACCAGTCTAGTCGGACAATGTACACATTGTCGTAAAAAACAATCGAGTTTTTATAATAATCCCTCACAGAATCTTAAGACTTATGAATGGAAAATTAAGTTAGGATCGATATTAATTTTACTTAGTTAATATTTTCACGATTTGATTACACAATTCGGCAAAAAGTTTTTTTTTTGCGAGCACAAACCATCGGTAGAGTTCAAGTGATACTAAACAACCAAGTATACCAATTTGATGTTTTGGTATACTTGATATTGTCAAGTGTTTGAACATCGAACATGCTATCTAGACGTATATATAATCAAAGCACTTTTCGTATTCACGTCCGTCGATTTTACTTCAACGGCAACGATTTAAAAGTCGTTCGATTAAACTATCGTTGGAGCGTATTCTGGTATAATAATCGTCGTTCAATCGTTTTATAACGTTGACTAAATGGTATTCTCGTATGAAAATGATGTCACTACCGATCGGATGCCAACGAGTAAGCGTCAAATTCCGCGATTCAAGAGTCGTTGAACAAACGTTGGTTAATTGAGACGATTTTTGCTTTTCTTCTTCTTGTGGTGCGAGTCATAGTAATAAAATAACTTTTAAATGAGCCACGGACTTACGTATTTACTATCAAATTCGTCTGCACAGCAAGAAATACAAAAAGAAAGCTGATAAGGCGAAATATGTAAAATATAAATAAATACGTAAAATTTGGGATATGGAACGCGACTAGGCATGATAGAGCTCATGTTAGAGATATATTGATTGTAGCACTAAGCTGGAACATGAGAGCTAGGAGTGAGTGAGTGAGACGAAAATAGGATCGTACGCTGTGAGTAGAGGTGGCAGTAATGGCTATATTTCAATAATGAATTAATCTGTTATGTTATTTGTAAATAACTGTTATTGTAAAGTGTTATGAATAATCCTGTTATATCGACCAGAAGGTGGACGGCTGGCTGGAAGTTCGGTGACGGTCTGTTCACGTGACCTGGCAACTGAACTCGTCTGTCTCTCTAAACGGTTATACTTGTAATTTATGTATTAGTTCCATATAGGAGCACTTGTTGTTATAATTTTGGATATATTGAATATTCATTTACCTAAAACTAGACAGTACTTACTAATCCTATACCATTTTAATTATTTACAAAAAAAAAAGTCAATCACTAAAATCACTCACTGACACTGATACCAGTTATGTACATTTACATAAATATTTACAGTTAAAGAACACAAATATTACACTAGTAAATTACCAACTTTACCACTTAAAACGTAAATAATTTTACGCATAAATTATCGACGTCAAACTGCAAGGAGTTCAAATCGCCAATGAAAACAAAAATTCAAAGGGTTTAATTTAACAGTTTCAACTCTCAGGCTTTTAGTCTATTGGAAAATAAAATAAACTTTATCTCGCTATAGTCAAATGTCAAAATCGTATGCAATGTAAGGAAGTTATTTTATTATAACAGTTTTTAAACTGACTCGCAATTTAATAAAGGCCATCGGAAAATAAAATCAACTTTATTTCGATACTGTAAAAGATCATAATCGTATGCAATGCAAGGAAGTTACATTTATTATAACAGTTTTTATATTGACTCGCAGTTTATTAAAGGCCATCGGAAAATAAAATCAACTTTATTTCGGTACAGTGAAAGATCATAATCGTATGCAATGCAAGGAAGTTACATTTATTATAACAGTTTTTATATTGACTCGCAGTTTATTAAAGGCCATCGGAAAATAAAATCAACTTTATTTCGGTACAATGAAAGATCATAATCGTATGCAATGTAGGGCAAGTGTTATAACTTACAACTAAACTATATTGACTAAACCGGATGT
The DNA here is from genome assembly GCA_911728495.1 of Furcula furcula. Taxonomy (NCBI): domain Eukaryota; kingdom Metazoa; phylum Arthropoda; class Insecta; order Lepidoptera; family Notodontidae; genus Furcula; species Furcula furcula. The sequence continues at coordinate 23,686,481 of OU452258.1, forward strand.
TATGTTCGTTTGTGAAACAAAATGAACTTTATTCCTGTTAAATAAGAGATCATAATCATATGAAATGACAGGTAAAGGAGTTATAACATAACGCTTGAACGAAGGTGTTATATTCAATTTGAAAATAAAATAAACTGTATTTCTGTGTTCAGAAAGATCATAATCGTACGTATGCAATGCAATATAACACTGTTAGTTATCCAAATGAAGTTATATTTCGTGAAGAGTGAATGAAAAATTTTTGTATGCCTATGCTATGCATTCTGATTTCTGACTTCTGACGTTGTGTGGGTGGGATTGCGGTGAAAATTCGACGTCAGCGTTGGTTGATTGGCAGATCGATATAACAGTGTGTTATTTTTAGTAGGTTATTGATGAATCCAATAATGTGTTAAAGATTATTTATGAATAATGAATAAAATTAAAAGCTATTGATTATAACGACCATCACTAGCTGTGAGTGAAGAGAGTAATTAGAAGATAGTGTGAGCGAGATGGTTTTAAGGTAAATATAATTAGAGTAAGAGAGATAGAATAAACTAATAAATAGAGAAAACACGTATTTTAATTAATAAACAATTAGTATGTTTGTGGACTGAACGGAAACGAATTAATCTCGAGTTTCCCAAAGCCTAAGCTCTTAGCTTATCTCACAAAACTCCTACCAAGACCAAAAATTGATTAGAACGACATCTATCAGGGAATAGCAAAACGTACAGAACAATGACTCGTTGACTAATCGTTTAGTTTCGATCCAATTGAGTTGAAGTCCTATCGAACTACGTATATGGTATACGAGAATACCGATTTTGGATAGGACTTCGATCGAACGACAATAAAACGTCAACGAAATTTGGACTGTTTGTTATTACGAGAATCGGGCTACTGGGGAGATAATATGTATTATGAGATGTTTGTGCAAACTAACTAAGATGTCACTAAAATCTATCAACGTTGATTTTAAATGACTTAAATAACTATGGTAAGTTAAAATTCTTATGATAAAAATAAATAATAGTTTTTCAGTTCATATTAATAATATATAATTGTATAAATATTGTTATAGTATATGGCACCACGAAAAAAGTTAACACGTGAAGAAAGACTAGAGAAAAAACCTGAAGCAGAGAAACTAAGATATCAAAAGATTAATAATGATCCAGAAAAGTATAAGGCATACTTTTCTGGATCATTATTAATCACGAAAAAAGATATGAAGACTGAGAAAATTTGGAAAAGTACGATAAATAGAAAAAAAAAGGAAAGCCAAAGCTAGTGAAACAATATGAGGAAAATTATAAATTTCTTGAACATGATAATTTAAATTTATTTTTATAAATCACAATGTCACTTGCTTTAGATTTATAAAAATACCAATACTATAGTCTGATTAATGGTTAATATGAAAGTCTGATGAAAATGTTAGCCTGATCATAACTGTTAAGAACAATATGTTTGATAAAAGTTGATTCAATTTACTTCATTCATAATTTTATTGCGGCAATTTCTCTCCCCTGCAGGGTATTTGACCAGGGCCCTGGTCAAATACATGTCTACCCTGTTCTTGATGTCTCTACCCTGCCCGATGTATTTACCCTGGCCTCTTAAAAAGTAACAAAATATGTATAAAGTGACCTGCCCTTTCATGAAAAGGTATATAAACGGGACAAAAATCGTAATATAAGTGTTTAATTTAAAAAATCGCATTTTTCTCCTTGGCCGTAGCCTCTATGGACTTAAAACCTCTTATCGTAGAATCACCCAAATACACAAATCTTTGTACCCTGTTTCCTAAAAAATAAAGTTATTAAAATTCGAAAAAAAGATTTTTCCACTGTGTCTTATGTTACAAGTAGGAAAACGAAAAATGACTATTTTTGTCGGACTAGTGATACATACTTCTTTTCTTGTAGGACATTGTTTCATTTGGGCAGAGAACACACTAACCTATTATGTAATATTTTTTGTCCTACAGTTAGTAATGAGAAAAATGGTCTTGTGGCATTAACAATTTCTGAGCGTAGGACTGGGATAACGTACCAAGCAATAAGTAAGACTATATTAATGTTAAATTATATAAATATTACCGGAGTAAAAATAAAGAAATCAGTTGGTTAGTAATTATTTATGATGACCTCGTTATCAATACATGTTGGAAAGAGGGGACTCTGATCAAACCATAGATTTTAGGACAAATATTTTTTCGAATAAATTAGATAATTATCTTGATTTAAAAACTAATCTGTTGCTAATAAATATTTGAGAATCATCAAGTCGACATGTTGTATCCTTGCTACCTCTGTTAGCTACCACTATCCTGAGTTTCTTACAGGAAATGGTTGGGCGTCTCATCAAAATGAAGCTACTCACGAAAAATTAGCTTGATAGTAATCAAAATGCAAAAAAGTACTAGGGATCCCAGACTATTAGTTTCAGTTACATATAAAATAAAGGATATTATCAGGGTTGTATGCAAATAAAAGTAAATGTTTGATGTAGCAAATATATTTCATAGAAACACAGTTGCTATCACGTTACGCTTACACCATAGGAAATGGAATAACGACCTGCGTCGGGCACACTGTGGACAAAACAAACAACATTATTAGTAACAAGAATAAATAAATAATAATATCCTGCATTACTGGAACCAGACTTGGGTGGGAATCGAACCCACGTACTGTTGGGTAGCACCTAGGGGGGTCTAACTAAATCAACATGTCCATCAAAACAATTGCGTTCTAAACTACATTGTACGTGAAAATGTGTTTGTTCATAAACCCACTATTTCTGAGGCAGTATGGCAATCTGTTAAAAGTGCAGTTTAAAACTGCTGCAGGTAAGAGTATATTTTGACAGGCCTGTTGGTAAAGCGGTTAGACACCCTGGCCACTATCTGACAGGTCATGGGTTCGATTCCCACCAAGTGTCTGGGATGTTTTATCTATATAATTATGTATTTACAAAAAAAAGAAGTGTATTAGTATCAGTTGTCTGGTTTCCATAGTACAGGTTTTGCCTGGTTTGGGATCAGAAGACCGTGTGTCTGAATATTTAATATTATTATTTATTACTATAGGCCACTAATGAATACACAGTATGACCGGCTCACATCATAAGTAGCCAAGACATACACTGCTGAACAAAGGCGTCCCACTTCGAAGGGAGGGGTTGCCATAACCCCCATGCTTGGCAGACATATTGGGGATCACAGTACAGTAAAACGCTGGCTGCCCATTCTTGTTTTCCTTTATTCACATCTTACGACACCCAATATATGGGAGTAAGGGTACTAACCCAGACAACTGACAGGCCATTTACTGACAGTATGTTTTTAATGTTTTCTGACACAGCAAGCCTTTAAATTTGTTTGCATTCTAGCAAAATACTCAATAAGCTCAATCATAATCTTTCAAGCCTGTTATTGATCAGACTAGCTTTATGATAGAGTCATATTGGAATACAGGTATTAAAAGTATTGTCTACTAGATGGTAGGTTTCTTGTGCAAGGAAAGATCCAGGTAGGTACCACTGCAGTGTCAAATATTCTGCCGCCAAGCAGCAGTGTATAAACGTTGTTGTGTTCCAGTTTGAAGGGCACTGTAGCTGGTGAAATTACCTGACACAAAGACTTAATATCTAATGTCTTAAGGGTTGGCAACACTCTAGTGATTCTTCTGGTGTTGCTAGCATCTATAGGCTGCAGTAACTGCTTACTATCAGGCAGGCCGCATCATGCTTGCTTGCAACCTTGGTAGTATAAAAAAAACTCACCATAATGTGTTTAATCAAAAAGTCCGAAGCCCATGTCTTCATCTTCTGACTCAGACTCTTCCTTCTTGGTTTCCTTCTCTTCTGCAATGTATAAAAAGATGTTTAATGGAAGTTAGGGGACCAGTGGGAGGGTAGAATGAAGGTTTAAATTTACATCAGTATAAATGGTTTACAGCAATGACTTTCAGTCGAAAGATGGTGTGAATTTGTAATCATCATGAACAATATTGGTACTACTTATTTACTACTTAAAGTGGAAACAATGGTGTTTAATCATAGAGATTTCTGTCGCAAAAAGGTGTTCCAGTGTGAGGGCCACTGTAGCTGGTGAAATTACAGAGACTTTGAAACCTTGGGTGACAAGCAATACTGCAGTGTTAATAGGCAGGTGTGTCAAACTCAAAACTCAAACTCAAAAATAGTTTATTTCAAATAGGCTTAACGCTAGCACTTTTGAAAGGTCATGTCCATTACAATAGTATAATATCCATTACACTTGTCTTCAAGTGTAATGAAGAGGACAGCAGTAGCTGCAGCTGGTGGAATTATCAGGCTTAAGAGATTCAATGTTGTGCGAATTAGCATCTAGCAGTAGTGGAATGCTGTTGTAGCATTCATGGGCATTCAGCTAGTTGTATTAAAAAAATTATACAATTAGGAATTAATATTTCCCATATTATAGGCATATTGAAAGAACATTGGTGTTTATGAACTTCTTTAACAGCCCTTGTTTTTGTGTCTGTTGGGCATAGTCCTTCCCTCAAGATGAAGGGGCTTAAGCCAGTCGTTGCCGGTTGGGGGACTTCACACCTCATTCAAAATCTAGTTAGGTTTCCTCACAATGTTTTCTTGTACTGAAAGCCGGTAACAATGCACGCGGACGATTTGCACATGAATAGTTAAAGAAATCAGAGGTGTGAGACAGGGTTCACATTGTTTTTCAAAGCAAGCACTAGCCCACTGAACCGTCACTGCTTATAACAAACCTGAACCTTATATTAATTCTCAATACCTACGTAAGATTGTAAGAAGTATAAGTATATGTTTAATTATGAAAATTCAACTAGTTAGGTCTTAGTGTATTTCAGGAGGGTCTGCCTAGCAGTTGGCTGAACTATGAGAATTATACAAGTGAGGTCACCTTTCTTCTCCTCGGCAGCGGCCGCCGGAGCGGCGCCGGCTACCGCGGCGGGCGCGGCGCCTCCCGCCGGCATCGACGACAACTTCTCGCGTCCTGCATCACACAATCAATAATAAATACAACTTAACAAGCTCTTAGCATCATGGCATCTAGTGAGCGCAGCTCGATGAGGGCTCAGATCACCGATCTTAAAAGCGAGGTTGATTTGGCCCATTCCTTAGAGAACACCAGCGTCAGAGATGACCGGTCGTAACTTGCCCCCGCTGAGAGGATCCATTACAAAAACTCCACTGAGGCAATGCATATTCAGTTTAGACATATCACCAGCTTCAGTGGCAAGACCGGTGTGACTGTGACATTACATTTGTCATCAAAATTAGTCATGATCACAGCGGCCTAACCAATATACCCATAAACAAGTTAGTGCAGTACAATGTACAGTAGACTATCACAGTTGAGCACTGTTTGACTCCGCTCAATACTTAAAGTATGAACTACCACAATCCAGGACCATTATCAAATCATCCATCACTTATGTGCAGATATAAAAACAAAATCTGCACTGAAATGAACGATATAATAACTCATTAATGGACTGATCCGAGTTGGACAGACAATGTTAATTATACATAACGAAACTGGCATACCTTGCTCAATCAGCTCATCAACGCTCTTGCCATTGAGTTCAGAGATGACTTTCTTCAGCTTCTCGGAGTCAGCCTCGATGCCGACGGAGCTGAGGATCTTCTCCACGTCCTTGGCGTCCGGGGCCGCCTTGCCGCCCAGCACAGCCAACAGGTACGCGGCCACGTAACGCATGCTGGAAATAATACACCACAAAATTAACAAGCCGTAGTGACTGAAAAAAAACCTAATAATTATAGGTACTGTTGCCTTCTGTCTGTTAAATATGTCGTGGAGCCGCGTTTGTAAACAAAACGTTACAATGTTGATATTAAATAATAGGTACCATATGGTATACCTTGGATAAGATTAATTTAAATATAATGACCAGGAGGACACCTACATACAAATTACAATGCTTAAAAAGTACTCGAGTTAGTAAAAGAAAAGAGCATGGTTGTATCCCACTAGATAGGCAAGTTTGGCTATATTGTATATTTTGTTTTGGCCGCTAACATGAAGATCAAAAACCTTTGGAAGGACACATTAAAGGATGAAACTGTAGTTAAAAAGTCGTCAAGCTAAATAGAAACATGAATTCACCGTGGTTTCCATGGCGTGGGCTCAACACGTAGCTAATGTAGCTATTTGAATCCGTCATAATCTCACAATATATCGTTATTTATATCACACAATGTAATCCTACAGCTGAATAAAACACTGAACAATATAGGAAACGCAATATTTATAAAAATAATAACTTACTTTTAAGTCTTAAGACACGAAACGTGTTATGCCGAAATAAACGTTCGTCTTGAACAAAATGTCAAGAGGAAAGAAAGAAAAGAAAGAATGCGCCTGCGCGATGGTTTTTTGACAGTTGACAACACTTGACATTGACAGTTCCCACCAAATCAAATACTAAGTATGCTCCTTGATTCGTATCGATACTCAAAAAATCGATACAATGGGTTATAATTTACAGTCTATTCCAAATCCACCTGGTGGGTTACAAAGGTTATGGAGGATCATTGTATTGTTTATATATTATACTGGAATACACACTACACACATCATTAGTAGGTACTATCGTGGACACGAACGATGTATCAGTTATCAATCAAAATCGTTTGAACAACGTTACGTGCGCTTACGCCGCCGTCGCACGTATTTATAGGCAGCTTGTGCAAGCGATTGTCGTCCTAAAAGTAGTACACCGTTTGTGCCTGCAAGAGTACGTGCGTGCATAAAAAATATCTTGCAACATATTGATAACAACATTTTAGGATCATTAGTACATTACTTTACAATAAACAAGACGACGTAATGTTAGAAACATTTTAAAGAATTCAAAAAATTTCACTATATTGCTGAGCTGACTCAGAAATCTTAGTTCTACATCAAAAACTGATAAATTGGTATAATACGACTAAATAATAATTGGTTTATTCAAGAAGTTATGAAAACCAAAGGTGATATACAACAAAACCGTACCGTACCGTACAAAACCGTAAAACAAGCACTCCAACTTTTACTAGACAAACTCTAATCTTAATCTATGGAATGGAAAAATAAATGAATTTTAGCATAATTATTATTAGGTATTATTTTTGTGGAAAAGATTTTTACTGAACAAAAAAAGAGAAGGTTCTCAATTCGATTGTACTATACTCAATCTGACTTTTTTTCGTATTTCATTCAAATAAACAATAACTACTTTTATTACAGCGTAGTTATAATGACAGGTAGTGGTAATAAAACTCCGATTGATATGCGTATTTAAGTAAGTAATCAAAATTGTGCAGCCACCCAAGAAGTGAAAATACGTGATACGATAATAAATGGAGCGTATGAAATTGATAGAATCGATACTTGCATTAATACTCGCTCCAAAATATCGATACACAACCCTAACAAGCCTCAGAGTAGCAAGCAAATACAACCATAGACAAGACCATGGACAAGACCGGAGGGTCTAGGACGTAGACAGAATATAACAAGACATCTAGCTAGCGTGCCGCCGATAAGGACAGAAAATAACGGAAAATAATCATTCGTACACTTAACACCACGAAGATATAGGGTCAAAGTGGAGGCAACACTCCCAAATACATGCCTGAGGTCAACGCTATCCGTTTCATGGAGGTCGGATCTCTCGTTCTAAGAGGGTAACCTTGATGTTTCATGAAAAATCAGGACATCATCTTAATTTAGTCGCATACGACTTACTTGGTTTGTTTAAGCTTTAAGTTTAAACCGATTAAATATGTCTAGTTGCTTCCGTTTACCTCTCAAAATACGACGGGACGAAAAACCGACACGACCGTTGAGAGACCAGGCGCAGGACCTACATTTTACATATCTATCTGACGCATGGAGCATCTTACTTTATGGTTGTGAAAATAAAAGCATATGAAGTTATGATAAAAAGAAATTGTATTACAAGATCATTTATTCAGTACGTTTAACGATCTCCAATTAATCACAAGATATTGAATAGCAATTTCCATTATATGCAAACAACTAAAACAGCTTGTAACCCACACATTAGACGATAGAAAAAGCATTTGCAGTAAATTTAGGTTTCCATTGGACCAACTGCAGATCATTGCAGCTTCATAAAATTTCTTTTCGAATGGATAGTCATAATATTCCTTCGCTCAATATCTTTAGGAAATCTACAAGAATATAAAAAATGTATTAATATTGACCACGGGTAAATAAAACAGTATGAATAGTGACAGATATAGTGACAGGTTAAGAAATAGTGACATAAGGAAACGTTGTGGTATGAAAGAAGATGTTGTGACAAAAATTGAGGTATGCTGAGATGGTTTGGTCATGTCGAGAGAATGAATGAGGAACGATTGACGAAAATAGTGTATAAGGCGGGTGTGAATGAAAGTGTTGGAAGGGGTAGACTTAGGCGGACGTTTCAAGACCAAATCAGGGACGTCTTGAAAAAAGGCCAGGTCAAGAGTACCCTAAATCGAAGAGCATGTATGAAGGGAATAATGAAAGTGGACGAAGCGAAACAAGTATGTAAGGATCGTAGCAAGTGGAAAGAAGTGGTCTCTGCCTACCCCTACGGGAAAGAGGCGTGATTATATGTATATTTATAGAATGATATAGGTACTCTCGCCGATACGACCACAGCGGCCAATCTTTCGCAAGATCAGCCATCAGCCAGTGCACAAATGCTTGCGTAGCCACAAGTGCACTCTTTCTTCCTTTTACCTCTCACAATTTAGTGATACGAAAGATCAACACGACCGGGGAGAGGTCAGGCGCAGGAACGAATTTTATATGCCTATCCGACGCATGGATCATCTTACTTTACAGACAATCAGATGACCTGCCTGCATTGTCCTAGCCAGTAAGGAACAAATATACAAAGTTGTTGCTCCCCGCAGGATTCGAACCTGCGACCCCCGGTACGCAAGCAAGCGGTTTCCCACTGCCCCACGGAGGCTACTAGACGCAACAGGACTAGGAGGCGACAAGAATAAATATATTATAATAATATGTTTAAAACTACATACACACTTGAACATACAATATTTTTTCCATATCAATCCTTTGAACTAAATACCTACATCGTATATTTTTTATCATAAAGTGGCGGTAAAAAAATCCCCAAAACGGAAAGTCTTCAAAAAATCTTTACCATGGTTACTCTATGAAAACAATGTAAAATATTTTACATTAGATAATTCAACTACAAATTAATAGAAAGTTAAACCCAATACTAACAAACGAACTGAAAACGTGTTATGTGCCTATCGAAAGAAGAACTGATCGAAAATATGGTGCATAATCCAAAGGGATCATCGGTAGGTACATTATTGAACAAATCGGACTTACGAGTGATATTCGGTATCATCTAAGGGGTACAACATATTTTTGCAACTAAGTACTACACATTTTATCACCATTCTTATTAGTTTAATTCACTTTATCTTGAAATTATGGTATTTAAATGTTGGATCGATTTAAATGACAGACAGTTTCATGCTGACAATAAGTGCCAGTGTTGCCACAAAATACGAACCCTTAAAATCGGTATTTAAAATTGCATTTGAGTACAATTGGCGAAAACACAATAGAGCATTATTCTAATCGTACTCGCAGAACAATACCAAAAAAAAACATTATTAGACATGATTGTCATCGTATTTTATGTTTTCGGGTGGAAAACAATCTTTTGATGTTGAAGTAGAGCATTTCTATATTAGGGTATCCATTTCTCGGGTAATTTAAATTATTACATGGACCACACATTGGACCACTTAGAAAGAGAGAACCGGCCTCAATGTAAGGGATAGCGTATGCCTCAATCAACTATTTGGAGTTTGGACTCCACTTTGACCCTATATCTTCGTGCTTAACACACGTTATGGATATTTATTCAAATGCGCCTATTATGTAGTGTAAACGATATTTCATAACGCAATTCAAATTAAAACTCCAAAGCTAGGTCGTGAACTAGAAAATTTCATGAGTACTCGAAGAAAACGCACCGTAGGTGCGCCAGATTTTGAACACACGCTAAGGGACAAAAAATCATATGCTCTGTTTCTTTCTATCACATATAATATATATAAATGCATCCTTTTCTTGCGCGAATGAGAAAGAAAGTGCAAGCTCTCTATTGTTTTCTTTCTCCATGGATGAATGAACAACCTCCAAAACAGCGTACCACGTTTTTTAGTTCTCAATTTGTGCATAGATGGCACTAAGAGTCTCAATTTTATAGAATTTACACATATTGTGGAAAATCAGCGCCATCTAGTATATTTATTTGCAAAAAACTAAAATACTAATTGGCTAAAACTTGAGATCGAGTTTGCGAAACTATTCATAATCTTCAATCAGTTTCTGATATTTGAAAAAATAATGATTCAATACTGAAAATATTTTTTAAATAAATCGGCCATCTGATCCCAAACTGGGCAGAGCCTGAGCTATGGAAACCAGACAACTGATCAGTACTAATATTTATATATATTTTTTGTATAAATACATACTTAACTAGATAAAACCGTTCCCCGGTGGGGTGTCCGGGTAAGAATAGCACCCTCCCATCTCCTCCCGTTGGGTGTCCGTAAGAGGTGACTAAGGGAAAACAAGAAGTCGGGCAGCAGCGCAGCGTCTTTTTATTAGATTACCTACCACCTATACTGCGATCCCCAAGCCGCCTGCAAAGCGTGGGGATTATAGCAACCCCTCCCTTCTAAGGGCGAGGCCTTTGTGCTGAACAAAGGCCTCTCCTCGTGGAGCATCATTATCAGCAGCTTTCGGATGATGAACTAGATAAAACACCCAAACGTATGTACCCACCCGTACGTAGGTAATCGAACCCACGACCTATCGGTAGCAGCCACGGTGACTAACCACTAGACCAAGAGGCCCGATAAATTAAACGGTTGTCCTATCGGCACATGACCGCCCGGCCACGAACATTTGCTACGAGCGAAGCGTTCCGGGCCAATGGAACAAATGTACAAACAAAAATGTATGAAGCATGCCACGAGCTGCCTGCCACTCACGGCGGCAACGCGGGTGAATTTCAGCGGGCGACCGACGACGGCGGCGGCGGCGGCAGTGCGTGGTACAGAAGGCAAGCTCATGTTTGTATGTACCTCGCTTTTCATACCTACGCTCGGCGGTCGCGCTAGGGTTATCAACTCTGGTTTATGCGAAAAAACTATCGTGGTAGTGGCACCGGTATCTAGTCGTTTGATTGATTATCACAGACAATAATAATATCTTGCAACGATTTTGACTTGGCGAAATGCTCGATTATTATAGTAGGTACCTATTTTAAAATGTAATAAAACGCATTCTTGTACATTTTTGGTTTGCTTATGGGTGAGTGAGTGACCTAGTTGTCACTCTTTTCCGAGTCGAGGTAGGGATATTTTGTATACAATAGACATTTTCCATTACTTCTATTAGTCCGAGAGATCTGAAATATAGAACATAATATGTAAAGCCGATGATACTAAATAAAATGGTAACCTTCACCAGGGTCTGACGATGATCAGCAAGAAGGTGGTAACAGGATCTCGGTTCCAATAAACGTAGACCCATTGAGTTTGGGCTCGTTGAATAGGTCTTGCCAAGTAGTTGTTAGAAAAATGGTGAACAGGGTCTGATGATGGAGTAGGAAGGTGGTAACAGGATCTCGGTCCCAATAAACGTAGACCTGTCGAGTTTGGGCTCGTTGAATAGGTCTCGACGAGAAGTTGCTAGAAAAATGGTGATCAGGGTCTGATGGAGCAGGAAGGTGGTTACGGGATCTCTGCACCAATAGACGAAGACCTACCGAATTTGGGCTCGTTAGGTAGGTCTCGACGAGAAGTTGCAAGAAAAATGGTGATCAGGATCTGATGATGGAGCAGGAAGTTGGTAACAGGATATCGGCCTCAATAAACATAGACCCACCGAGTTCGGGCTCGTTAGGTAGGTCTCGACGAGTAGTTGCTAGAAAAATGGTGATCAGGGTCTGATGATGGAGCAGGAAGGTGGTCACGGGATCTCTGCACCAATAAACGTAGGCCCACCACGTTCGGGCTCGTTAGGTAGGTCTCGACGAGTAGTTACTAGAAAAATGGTGATCAGGGTCTGATGATAGAGCAGGAAGGTGGTCACGGGATCTCTGCACCAATAGACGAAGACCCACCGAATTTGGGCTCGTTAGGTAGGTCTCGACGAGAAGTTGCTACAAAAATGGTGATCAGGATCTGATGATGGAGCAGGAAGGTGGTAACAGGATATCGGCCTCAATAAACATAGACCTACCGAGTTCGGGCTCATTAGGTAGGTCTCGACGAGTAGTTGCTAGAAAAATGGTGATCAGGGTCTGATGATGGAGCAGGAAGGTGGTCACGGGATCTCTGCACCAATAAACGTAGGCCCACCGCGTTCGGGCTCGTTAGGTAGGTCTCGACGAGTAGTTACTAGAAAAATGGTGATCAGGGTCTGATGATGGAGCAGGAAGGTGGTCACGGGATCTCTGCACCAATAAACGTAGGCCCACCGAATTTTGATTCGTTGGATAGGTTGCTGCGAGTAGTAAATAGAAAAATGTTGATTAAAGTCTGGGAGCAAGCAGGGAGGAGGCAACAGGAACTCCGCTCAATTAAATGTAGGACCCGCTGAATTATAAATCTATGGTGAAATCTTGACGAGTAGTTAGACAGATACTGATCAGTGTCTGCTATTAGCACAGGAAAGTCATTTTAAGAGTTCGTTTTCCCTAGTGTGTCGGGGGATTTAAAAAAAATAAAAATTATACTTGTTTACGCGACGGAAACCTTCAATAGGTCGCTGACCGGTGGGAGTCAACCGTCAACTATTGTAGAATTCCCAAGGTTCCCGGGGACCTAATAAAAGATTCTCCAGGTCCCCGGGGACCAATTGAAGTTTTCCCCAGGTTTCCGGGGACCTAATAAATGATTTATCAGGTCCCCGGGGACCTATTGAAGGTTTCGCCAGATTCCCAGGACAATGTGACCCCAGCGGCGGACTCAGAGGCAAGGAACTGAGCGGTCCGCGGGATTTTAGTAGGTAAGAATCCCATATACCCCGGTTGACCTCCACAGATTCTGGGCAACTGGGGTCCGCTGCCAGGCTAACCTAAGTACATATTTCACTCTTTTTTTTTTCTAAATCACACCCGTAGTAGGCTTATAGTGTGGATATTACACATTTTTAATAGTGTTGTCTTTTATTTAACGCGAATACTACACATTGTAATTAATCTACTCTTACGGATTAAATCTCGATATATTTTAATTTTCCCGACGTTTTGAATGCTCTGCAGCACCCATGGTCACACTCACGGGCGGGTATTTTTTTTGGGACGGGAAGACGCTGTTGGCCGCAAATGACCATTACAGCTTCACCGGACAATAGTCGGACTGAGATGTTGAACGTCCCTGCGATCTATTTATACTGTCATAATTTTCGGTGTACCCTCATTTTTTTATTGTAGTTTTTATCGGATCATTTTTTATTCTTATTTTTAATTTTTAATAGTACTAGATCCATAGGTACCTACTCGTCTTATACAAAATCTCTTTTTTTAAAGTCGGTTAAAATCCGGGGCTTACCTTTAACTTGCCCTCTGAAGCACGAAGACGCTTAGAATGTAATTAAATGGTCACCCATCTATGTAATGACCTTGCCTTATGTTGCTTAACAAAGCGGCATGAAATATACTTTACGACCTATTCTCAGACCTATCCAATATGCACACAAAATTTCATACAAATCGGTACACCCATCTATTTAATGACCTTACCTAACCAACCGGCTAGCGGCATGAAATCTACTTTATTACCTATTCTCAGACCTACCCGATATGTACACAAAATTTCGTAAAATTGGTTCACCCATCTAGTAATTGACCTTGCCTTATGTTGCTTAACCTAGCGGTATGAATATACTTTACGACCTATTCTTAGACCTACCCGATGTGTACACAAAATTTCATACAAATCGGTACACCCATCTATGTAAAGACCTTGCCTTATGTTGCTTAACCTAGCGGCATGAAATCTACTTTATGACCTATTCTCATACTTACCTACCCGATATGGTATTTGATTAATGTAATTTAAAAAAATACATTCGAAAAAATATGATACATTAGAATTTCCAAAAATCCTTTCTGGAGTCATATAGCATAACTGGAATCTACTGTCCAAATTTCATGTTTCTCGGTTCAGCCGTTTGGCCTGTGCGTCATAGACGTAGGTAGGTATGACCATGTATGACTGATAAGTCCACCCGATGGACTCTCCGATTGAGTGTTTGATTACAAGTACACAAGTACATTTTATGTGATGTGCCCTTGTTGTTGGGTGTATACGCTATTTTTAAAATATCGCCATCTATTGTTAATCTTGATAAAACTGGTATTCTTTCTAATTTATCTGCTATACTAGCGCTTGCGGAAATTATTGGCAAATTCTAACGATCTGTGCACAGTGGCGCGCCCTGAATCTAACGAGTTTTTTTGCAAAACTTCGAGGTACGCTCGAATGTATAGAGGTTGTTTATCCTTTACTTCATTCATCCATGCTTTCTCTAAGGTCTAGGACATGAAGCTAATAATGGTCTAGGATCTAGTATTGGTCTAGTCTGTCTACGATCTAGTACGAGGTACGAGATCAGTCAGATAGTTTACGAGAGGTTCGTGAGTGCACCCAGTGACCAGTGCACCAGTTAGTTTAGTATTTTCCAATGTGTTTAAATTATTTTGAGATTTATTTTATTTCTTTCTTAGTATTGTATTAATTAATTTAATGCCATCTGTTGGACAATACTCGAACCAATGACTGGTAGTTAATAGTTCCAGTATTGTTCATCAGATGGCAAGAACGAAGTAGAGTCTGTGGTAGAGTGCAGCGTTTTCATACAGCTTTATTTTTATTTAAAATTCAGTCAGTAGGTACTTGGTGGTACCTATATTCTATGTTCGTAGGCTAGTTATTTCGATCTTTATATCCGGTTCCAGTAATGTTTTAGTGCTACAAGCATGCTAAAATATAAGCTGTAATAACCGCTAGCTATATTTAGCTGTATTTGTATTGCTTGCACAACCGTGGGGTGCCGGGTTAGAATTGCATCCTCCATCTCCATCTACAGTCAGATAACATTACTAGATATGGGCAGCGTTTACTTCGTTTTTGGGCCAACCTAATGTCACAGTGGTCCAAGATGACGTCTCGTGACTTTTTTTCACGGGGAATCCTTCAAAAGATCCCCGGGAGCTGTGGGGCTCGACCAGGGTATGTGGGGTATGTGTGTATGTGTGGGATTCTTACCCACTGAAACCCCCGCGACTGTCGCATCGGCGCATGAGAGAGGCTCAGGGCTACCCCAGGGCTATTCGGTGGGATCTGCACCAGGGGCATCTCAGTGCCTCGGGAACCAGACACGGTACTCACGGGGACGGGGGTCGCACCCCCGCCGCCGTCCTCCTCGGAGTCGCCGCCGTACACAATGGACGTCCTAGGGACCACATCCTAGGTCTCGTGACTTCCCTCGAAGTCCCTGGACGTTCGGGGGGATTTTAGTGACTAAGAATCCCACATACCCCGGCCCGGTCGAACCCCACAGCTCCCGGGGACCTTTTAAAGGTGTCCCCCGCAAAAAAAAGGTCTCGTGACTTGGCTTAACGATTGCTGCTTAGATGACAACAACCGGGACCGATTTATGACGTGCCCTCTAAAGCACGGGGGGGGGGGGGACCCTCATTTTAAATTCCATTAATCGGTCACCCATCTAGGTAGGAACTGACCTTGCCCGACGTTGCTTAACCAACTGATAGTTTACTAAATAGTGATTACAACTGGCTATGAGTAAGTCATTCACAATGAAAATTGAAAGCCATTAAAAAACCTGCATTGCAACAAATGTGTGTTGCCAATTTTAAACTGAAACTTGGGTTGCAACAAAAGCTGTGATAAAAAATTATTATAGTAACTCAAAGATCTAGGAGTAGGTATGTACTATAGCGAATTGGTAGGAGTAACTCTCCGAAACACAAAACAAATAAAATGGTTTCGTAAACAAAATAAAGTCGCTGACATTGTCAATTGAATCAATCGCGAACTTGAATTGGAAATGGGCTGCCTTCATCGTTAGGAAACGGGGCCGGGGCGCAAGTCGGTAAAGGAGAGAGAGAGGAGGACGACATCTGAAGGGTAGCGGGCAAAAAATTAAGGCTTAAATATATAGGAATGGCGGAAAATGAAGGCGACTAGGTGGTAGGTTCCTTGTGCAAGGAACCATCCAGGTAGGTACCACCGCAGTGTCAGATATTCTGCCGCCAAGCAGCAGTGTGTAAGCATTGCTGTGGTCCTGTGTGAAGGGCACTGTAGCTGGTGAAATTACTTATATAATTACTTATATTAAATGACTTAATATCTAATGTCTTAAGGGTCGGAAAAGCGGTAGGTAGTGATTCTTTTGGTGTTGCTAGCGTCTATAGGCTGCGGTGACTGCTTACCACCAGGAGTCTTGCTACTTTGGTAGTATAGAAAAAAACCTAGGTTCACAAAAATTTAAATAGGTTAACTAACCAGGTGGCATGGAATAAAACACATTTTTAACCGACTTTAAAAAAGGAGGAGGTTCTCAATTCGTCTGTATATATATATATTTTTTTTTTATGTATGTTCGCGCATAACTCTGTCAATTATGAACCGATTTGAAAAAATATTTCTTCCATCCATTCTTCAATCCATTGATTGGGTCCCATAAAAAAATTATTGCGTAGTAATAAGTAGTTCCTGAAAAACAAGAATGGTGACTGCGCACTGAGAGCTGCAGGAAAGCCTATATCGATGACTTTATGTCGCTTTTTAAGGACAAAAATGGTCATAACTCTGGCAAATATTTACCAATTTCAATGATTCTTTTTTTATTCGAAAGAAGAAACCACTGTATTAAATCTAAAACCATGAACGATGTGGAGGAATTTATCTGGTAAAAACCATAAAACTGATGTTCTCCATTACATTGCTCTGACAATTATGAACCGATTGCGATGATTCTTTTTTTATTCGAGAGAGTAAACTGCTATGATGATTCCATGAAAATTTCATTACGACCGGATATTTTTTTCTGAAGAAACATGAATTATGTAAAACTATGTAGACGATAATGTGATCATAACCTATCTAGATAATTTTACGGTTTTCGATGGTTCAATCTTTATATATGAAAATATCACTAAAAAGTTTAAAATAAAATCTTTTTAAAAAAAAATTGAACCGACTTCAATATCACTGAAAAGTATAAAATAATTTAAATATTATTGAAGTTGGTGCCAAATATACACAGCCGGTAAGCTAACACCAACTTCAATAATATTTAAATTATTTTATACTTTTCAGTGATATTGAAGTCGGTTAAATTTTTTTTTAAAAAGATTTTATCTGGGATGGGTTCATTACACCAATGATAAACTTGGAACCTACTCTGTCAAATCAATCATTTTTTGTGGATGGATAGGATATATTTTTGGTTTAGATATTTCATATAATTATCTACCTGCATACCTATTAAGACTTTTCGTTATGCCATAATCTTAATTAATGACGGGCCTATTGGTGTAGTGGTTACACACCCGGGCCGCTACCCAAAAGGTTGTGGGTTCCATTAACAAGTGTCTGGGTGTTATTTATCTATTGAGTTAATGTATTTATAAAAATAAGTATAAGTATTTCATATCAGATATCAAGTTTCCATAGTACAGGCCAGGCTCTGTCTAGTGTGGAATCAGATGACCGTGTGTATTGTCCCAAAATATTATTATAATTAATTACAAACTGGAAATTATAAATAAATTAAATAGCAATTGGATATGTAACTAGGTTACCTACTCGTAGACTTTGAATATATTTTTTCAATGATTATTTTAGATAGGTATACGTTTTTAGGAATGATTACACCCCAAAAAGCCGTCTAGTATACCTAGATATAAACATGGATGAAATAGAATCAAGAATGTACCTACTATACCTACTGTATACTGATACAGTTTACGTAGACACTATAAGTAGTGAGATACATTATTTCCGGTCCTCACATTCGAAAACTAAACTGAATCGATATGAATGAGTTACACCCTCCCAGATGTCCTCTCGACTGTTTGTTTTATATCTTCAATCGCGCCACCAAATGGAATTCTCACAATTTTCGCATCGCTATCCCGAAGAACACACTTATTTCGCACATACAATATGATATATCAAACGGAATTGAGTAATAGCCGTACTCAACTACGGGTAGTCGGGCTCAACTGTATGAGGCAGAACTTTTACCTACAGGTCTACAGAGCGATATATCGTGATAATAATAACATTTTACCGATGATAAAATGCCCTTTCGGGGTTCGGAAAATGGGAAGCACAATCTATCGGAAACCTTTGCTACTTTGCTGTAAATTAATGAGAGGCCTTTCGTCTGTTATCGTGCAGATGGATTAGTAAAAGTTTATTAATGTAGGGCCAATTTTATAAAGGGCCAATTTTATAAATCACATTTGACATCTGTCAGTTTCTTTGTTCTGTCTGTTTCTTTTGTCATTTTTACAATAAATACGTAATCGGAACAGAAAAAAGATGCAATTCTTGCTTCGAAAAAATTAATAATATTTAATGCCCGCTGTTACATGGTTAACTTGTATTGGCTCTACATGAATAAACTTTTACTTTATTTATTTAGTCTCCAGATTCAACCTATGAATACCCGTGCCCTCCAGTGAGTGTTAGAATAATAGTCACGCACGTACATTTAGCTGAACTGCTAGTTCATTCAGTATTATGCATTTTTTAATATCCTACTGTCTTTCAACTGAGCTAAATCTGGCGAGAGGTTTGTGAGATTTTGCGACTTGCGCGTCTCGTTTTCTTGTTGGGAGATTAGATTGAAAGGAATAATATATTATGGTATAATATCACGATATCAGAGTCATAGGCAACATAGCATTCCCCCATGTTGGAGGCGATCTCGCGGACCGTAAAGCCGAGTATTCCCGAAATACACCGGGCGGCCGCGGCGCGCGGCGCGCGGCGCGCGGCGCGGCGTACAATAAAAACTAAAACTGATACGCAACGACCGCCGTCGCACGCGCAACTAATATTAGACGAGACGGGCCAAAGATTATGAGACTGAACGAATTGAATAATGAATGCATTTTGCCTAACAAAGTTTATCTGAAAACATTATTTTTGATACAGTTATTATCAATATTACACTACAAGCAGTAGTCAATTTTGAAGTTTCTAAAAAACACTACAACATCAAATTATCATAAAGCTCTACATAATATTTCAACAATGGCTGAATCGCAGACCTGATCTGCCTATTGTTGCCTATTTTTTAAGTTGATAAATATGTCACTACTAAGAAAATTTAATTTAATTTTAAATTACTAATTTAGTTTATACTACATAGAAATACTTACATAGAATAGTTTCAGTATAGATCAGAATATTACAAAGTCGACACTATTATACTCTCAATAGTTTGTACTTATCTTTTATGTTTCCCAGTCGATATTTCACAATGGTGACTGTGTGATATTTTTGTAATTCATCATAAAAGTTCTCAAAGTTACTAAATGATTGCTAAGTCAGTCGAGTGTGTGTAGGTAAAAAATTAAAATCGAAGACAGCTAATTGAAAACCTTCTGCGTTAACTCTTAATCTATGTCCTCATATAAACCAACCCCAATACAGTTGGTTTATTGGTTAGTCGGCGTGCGAGCAACATATCAATAGAACATTCCTAAAGTTTTACCTGTTGTTGTGCCACTATTATGCATATACCAATACAATATACATGATTTACAAAAGAAAGTGTAGTGTTAAATATAACCCTATCATTAAATTTTTTAACATCATATTTAATTGAAGAATCGATTAAAATTATATGAAAAAATATTGTGTTGTGAAATCGACTTAAATTTACCTAGATGGTACGTACATTCATTTACGTATAGTTTTAATATAAGATTGGATTATATGTATATCGTGTCGTGGAATGGAAATTTGTATGGTGGTTCGGCAAATAAACACGAAAACAATAAGATTGCAAAAATAGGTGAGTCATTATAATTTATTTATTAATATTCTAAATGTATTTATCAGGATAGGATAGTTTTTAAATTAAAATTTTTGTTTTTTAAAATGTAGACTGAACGATTTAATTGTCAATTTAGAAATAAGTATTTTTATCTACTGAAAATAATATTTGCAGTGTGACGCATTTAACTTCTATCTTCATCTTCTTCTTCTTCAGCCCTATTTAGTCCATCTCTGGACATAGGCCTCTCCCAATTTCCTCCACAAAATCCGGTCCTACGTCTGCGTCATCCAATCGTCCAATTTAACTTCTATATATTTAAATAATAAATAATCTATCTATTTATTATTTAAAAAATAATTAATAACTACTTGAATCTATGTATACCTACCTAAGTATGTATGTAGAGACATATTCTTAAAACTATTTGGTTTGTTTGTTTGTAAGAAAATTGTGTGGAACTCATAATGTGATTCTAAATATTCTTTCAGTAATATAATAGTATAGAGGTCTTTTGTCCGAAAAGCTCAATAAATCCAAGTGCGGTTTACTAAGTTTTCTGCTAGCGGAAGTCGCGAGTTCGATTTCTGTAACAAACCGGAAAGTTAATATTCTTTTTTGTTCTAGCGTAGGTCTGTGTTATTGCATCTAGTCTATTGTATATCAATGGAATAAGCTATGTTTTTTTTGCCAGTCAACAATATTTAATCGTTTATTCACTAGCGAAACACTGCAGTGTCAAGATATTATCCTGTCGCTAAACAGCAGTGTGTAAACATTGTGTAATGTGAAGGGCACTGTAGCTGGTGAAATTACCGGACACAAGAGACTTAATAACTAATGTCTTGGGTGACGAGTGGCAGTGCAATGCGGCCGTCTATAGGCAGTCGCGCGACCATCAGGCGAGCATCTTGCTTCGAAAGGAAAAATCACTAATTAGCATAAAGAAGTGTTAATAGAGTTAGTAGATCAAACAGTCATGCAATTTTTACCTTCTACCTTCTGCTATTAAAGATTCTAAAAAGGTCCAACTCCGAAGAACCTTTTTTTAAATTAACAGACATCGACGCTCTAGTTTAAAGTTTCTAAAAGTCATTAAGATGTCACATTAATAATTTTATTTCAGTCTGACCTTGTACCGCGAGATTAACTTTGGTGAAAGCATGTTTTTATTCCAATTTAATTACCGGTTACCATCGATATAATAAATATAAACTAGATTTGGTGTCACGGTTCAAAAAGTGGTAGCGAGAAATAGCGCCCTTGTGTCACTATTTCTTTAGAAGCCACATCCTGACAAATTTATTTTTGCCGATAGGAGTGTCGCTACTGTCTATATGAAACTGTCAAACTACAAGTCATTATCATTATAAAATCGTTAGTTCACGTTTCCGCCACCAGCACAGATAAGTTTGCAACCTCCGCGACCACATTTTAGATGTGATTTTGTTCGTGAATGTTTATCTAGTTTATATATTACTAGCTGACCCGTGCAGCTCCGCCCGCGCTTTTATTACATTTTGCTCCCCTTTTCTCCCTCCTCCCTAGATTTATCTCTCTCCCTCTTATAAAAAAAATCTAATTATATGCTCTTTCTCTCCTCTATCTTTCCCCCTCCCGCTTCGGTTTCCGTCACACTCCCCCTCTTCCTACCCTGTTATCCCCTCTCTGAACCCTCTCCCTCTCTCTCTTCTACGAACTTGCTCCTTCTCATTCCCCCCTTACTCCACCTAACTCCCCCGATCCCTCACCCCATCGCCCCCTTCTCGAATCCCCCTTTTTCCCCCTCTCCCTCTTTCTCCTCTCGTGCACCCTCCTCTCGTTCTATATATCCTCGTCAATCATGGTATCAGCGGCATTAAATATACTTTATGACCTATTCTCAGACCTCCCCGATATGCACACATAATTTCATACATATCGGTTCACCCATCTATTTAATGACCCTGCCTTATGTAGCTTAACCTTAACCTAGCGGTATGAAATATACTGTATGACCTATTCTCAGACCTACCCGATATGCACACTTTCATACAAATCGGTTCACCCATCTATTTAATGACCTTACCTAACGTTGTTTAACCTTAACCTACCGGGATAAAAAGTATCCTATGTCCGTTTACTGGTTCTAAGCTACCTCCCCACCAATTTTCAGCCGAATCGGTGAGGCCGTTCTTGAGTTATAAATAGTGTAACTAACACGACTTTCTTTGTTAAAATATATAGATTAAAGTTCTATAGTTATTGTATGTTCAATTTCACCGATAGATGGCGCTGTTTATAATGTAAATCACGCTACCATCGTAAATTACTGTCTAATGATATTCGATAATGAAAGTTTTAAGTTTTCCGCATCTTTTATTGTTGCGACTGTAATACATACATAATCTAGTTTGGATCCGCTCGGGATTTACAGATTTTAACTTTTCAAAGATATAATGTCATATTGCTATCAGCAAAGTACTTAGAACAATACAGAAATCTAATGAAAATGTCCTGGGTGTACCGGACCGGCTTACCCCTTACAAAAATTGACCCTTCGCCAATGCCATATCTTATGCAAACTAAATGTCTGCTCAGTCCCTATTGTATATAGCGTAATAATACATATCTTAATGATTAACTGATCAGTCTATAATTACCCTATTCACATACAAAGGAAATTACGTGGTAATATGTGCAAGTAATGTTTCACTGCTTAGCCCCTATGAAACATAGCGTGATGTTTTATATACCAACTTACACCTTGACTTCTACACAACACATCAGTGAAAGTCCTATCAAAATCCATCCACGGGTTGATGAAACCAAATGATACCTGGACGAACAGAACGACAGACAGACAGACAGACAATAATTCCAAAAAAAATTGTTTTGGCCTCTATGTCGATAGTATAGTACCCCCACATAGAAATTTTGGAAAAATATTCAATGTACAGAAAAAGTGCTCTTTGAGTTTTATTATAGTATAGATAGAAGATAGATATCGATGCCGGTTACATATATAATTTGTTACTCTAATGTTTTATTGTTCAAGTGTCACTTTACTATTTAGTGAAATTACTTACTCAGGGCTTATTACTTAATTCTTGTTATTTTATATCATCATCAGCCGAAACACGTCCACTCCTGAATAAAAGGCCCCCCCCTTAGAAGGGAGGGGTTGCCATAATCCTCACGCTTGGCTGGCGGCTTGGGGATCGCAGTATAGGTGGAAGATAAATCCAAAAGAAAGACGCTGCTGCCCGTCTTCCCGTTCTCGCTTAGTCTACTGTTACGACATCCAACGAGAAGAGATGGGGGGATGCAGTTCTAACCCGGCACGCCACTGGTTATTTTATATGTTGTTATCTTTGCAATGATTCAATATTAAAATATGAAATAACACCTAACACCTCCATATGATATGTAGGTCGATCGAATCAAAGCCCTCTTTGCCTGGATTTGAAATCTGGTTTAATCAGGATTGTGCCTGTTTAGCTATTCCGTACCCAAAGCGTAGTCCAAATAATAATAATAATATCTTGGGACAATCCACACACGGTCATCCGATCCCAAACTAGGCAGAGCCTGTACTATGGAAACCAGACAACTGATACTAATACTTATACTTTTTTTTTTGTAAATACATACTTAAATAGATAAACAACACCCAGACACTTGGCGGGAATCGAACCCACGATCCATCGGTTAGCAGGCAGGGTGTCTGACCACTAGACCAACGGGCCCGTCAAATAATATAAACTCATTATAAAATGCCATTATATGGATAATTTCAATTATCTGCATCTGTCTCTTGTGAGTCTGATGGCGGCGTAGGTATGTAGGTGACAAATGTTTAAATCATTGTCAGATTGATTGCCTCTGTTTTTGGTATATTATTTATTATATAGTTATATATATATATATATATATATATATTTACATATTTTTTTTGTAGTTATTTATGTATATTATTTATTACTATCTAGTATTAGTATAAAATTATCTTGTTTTCAAATAGGTTGCACCTGCCATGATTTATTTCAGCATCACCCACGGTAGACTGGTAGAAAATACCTTAGGTATTAAGTCCGCCGTTGTACATATGTGCATAAAGTTAAATAAATAAATGTTATTATTTTTATTTTACCTTTTTATTATGATTTAATTATTTTTCTTTTCTTTTAAAACTTAAACTACTTAATGCATTATAATTCTATTAATGTATTTTACGCTTAATTATAATTTGCTGGTTTTTAACTGATTTATGTAAATTATATATTATAAAAAAAAAAATAATGACGACTTCCTTTCTTTCAGTGTTGTATACGCCTGTAATGGCATTGCACCTAGACTAGACTTTTTCTTGTATTTTCTTATTGTAACGGTGTCGTGTTGTGCCGCTGGTGTATCTTTTGACATAAATAAATCTGTAGGAACTACGGTATTCCACCAATTACCGTAGCGATTAGTTTCTCAGCGACCAAAAGTACCTACTCGTAGAATACTGCTAAAGAGTTGACCAACCATTAACATCCGCAGCGCTCTACCGAACGTAATTTAAAGCTTCCTACAAAACTAACAACTTAAATAGCGCTAAATAATGAGTCAGCATTGGTACCTTCGTGTCGTGTGTGTGTACATCAATTTATGTAGGTACATCATTGGTACATCGTGCTACGTAGACGTATGCGTCAGTGTTGCTATAGACGTATTGTGTGGCCACTATAGTAGCGACTAGCTGATATAATGGTATTCAGACTCGAATCGCATGTGACTTCGTAGTTTTCAATACGCATAAGTCTCTTTTGGTACGGTTTTTTATACTACCAAGGTTGCAAGCAAGCGTGTACCTGATGGTAAGCAGTCTTCGCAACCTATAGACGCTAGCAACACCAGAAGACCCTTAAGACATTAGATATTAAGACTTTTGTGTTCGGTAATTTCACCATCTATCAATCAGCAATTTAGGTAGTAATTACCTAAATTGCTAACTTATATTAACAAAAACCTGAATATATATTTATGGGTATAATTCTGATAACTTTGTAAAGTGAGATGTTTTTTTTTATGTCACAAGTGGTTTCATTAACAGTTAAATATTTTTTCACTGAATGATTGTAAGTATATATTTAAAAAAATTATATATACACCTGTGCGAAGCTGGGGCAAGTCACTAGTAAATAATAATAAAATAATACATAAGTCGTAAGTATATTATTATTTTATACGCTAAGTTTTACGTATCCCGCGCACGGTGTGGCCCAGCTATTCGCATCGCATCATCATCGCACTAAAAGCGCGCGTGGGTGTGCGTGACGTTTTACATCAAAGCTCAATGATTTAATCTTACAATACGTACGTAATTACTGCTATTCGCCAGTATCCATTACTAGAATCAAAGAGCTTTGCTAGCAACAAACGAACACATTCTTGCTGGTGACCTCGGAATATTGAAGTAATTACGACCCTAATATAATTATCGTAAATTAGTCTTTTATACGTCACAAAGTCCCAATTAGTTAGCTAGAAGTGTTATATTACCAATCTCAGAGCTGGGAATCCAGAGATAAATTAAAAATTAAGAAAAATAAAAAATACCGGTCAAGTGCGAGTCAGACTCGCGCACCGAGGGTTCCATACCATCTTTGGACGTATTAAAGTAATTTTACTATTCATGTAACACTTCAGATAGCAAAAAAACTAAACCGCAAAACTAAGTTTGTTTGTGGAGGTTTTTTTAGGATTACTAAAAAACTGTACTACTTAGAAAGATCATTTTATTTTCCTGTAAAATATAGATAGACATGCATTACCCATAATTATTTCAGATTTTTCCCTCCACAAACTTCGGAGATAAGGGGGGGGGGGGGGAACGGTTTTTTTTTGACATTTTTGATTATCAGCCAAAAACAACATCACATAAGCCAAAATAAAAATCAGTTTCGAGATGTGCAAATGAAGCCCTTTCATATGTCACCCCATTCGATATAGTAGTCTCACTTTAAAATTTTGATGACCCATTTCGACCCCCATTATAAAAAAGTAAAAGATAAAATATATTTTTTTTATTTGCGATGGGGTTGGGTAAGTAAGATCTAAAACTATTCCAAGTTTCAAATCAATAGCATCAGTGGTTCCTGAAATATATACAGTTGTGACAGACAGACAGACAGACGAAGTCAGACCATAAGGGTTCCTTTTTTACCCTTTAGGTATGGAACCCTAAAAATGAGCAATCTAAATCTTAATAAACAGCTAAAAATATTGACTAGACATAGATAAAACCCCAGATTTAACCCGCTTTCAAATGAAAAACATTCGAAGTTCACTCAATTGAACTTTGAGAGCTACAGACGAACATTGTGTCAAACATAAATTAATAGGTGCATAATTATAGTTACAAAAGGTATGATGATTAAGCACTCCTATTTTCTTTTTATTATTTAATGGTTGCCCAAAAATAATTTACAATATTTTTTTATACTTATCGTTAAAATTATTTATTAAAAATTATTGCTTAGTGATAAGTAGTTCCTAAAAAAACAAGAATGGTGACTGCGCACTGAGAGTTGCAAGAAAGCCTATATAGATGACGTTTTAGTCGCTCGGACTCGCTCGGTTGGACAAAAATGGTCATAACTCTGGCAAATATTTACCAATTTCAATGATTCTTTTTTTATTCGAAAGAAGAAACCACTGTATTGAATCTGTATGAATTTTATTACAACCGGATAAGAACTTCCTGGAGGACCATGAACGATGTGGAGGAATTTATCTCGTAAAAACCATAAAACTGATGTTCTCCATTACATTGCTCTGACAATTATGAACCGATTTCGATGATTCTTTTTTTATTCGAGAGAGTAAACTACTATGATGTTTCCATGCAAATTTCATTACGACCGGATATTATTTTCTGAAGAAACATGAATTATATAAAACTATGTAGACGATAATGTGATCATAACCTACCTAGATAATTTTACGGTTTTCGATGGTTCAATCTTTATATATGAAAATATCACTAAAAAGTTTAAAATAAAATCTTTTTAAAAAAAAATTGAACCGACTTCAATATCACTGAAAAGTATAAAATAATTTAAATATTATTGAAGTTGGTGCCAAATATACACAGCAGGTACGCTAACACCAACTTCAATAATATTTAAATTATTTTATACTTTTCAGTGATATTGAAGTCGGTTCAATTTTTTTTTAAAAGATTTTTTCACATTCACAGAATCTGCAAGTATTAATGGTACTCAGCCCCATTCTGTGAAGGTGCTCATTGGCACCAAAATGTCCCGTTATTGAACCTATCATCGCACTATTAGGTGCCTTATTTGTGATCTCTTTAGGTTAAATAATTTAATCCCACACTCCACCCTTATGGCTTACCATTACATGTATATAATAATTATGACCGAGTAGTGAAAAGAGCCGACGCTAATTTTAATATTATACCTACTGATTTATGTTGATAGTGGTCTATACAAAGATTACAGCCGACAATCAAACCTCTTTTAGAAGCCATCCATATAAGGAGAACTCGCATGTTCATATTGTTATATTTTATGCGAGCAATACAAATTTGAGCCGTAACTTATATGGGACACTAGTTGCGTGGATCTCACGACACATATGTATATGTGTGTATCTGTATAAAAAAATTGGACTTTGGACTTCTGTTTGTGTTCTGTTGTAGAGGTACTATCTGTCAACAATTTGATTTTTAAAATATTTAAAGTCGAATTTAAAGATCTTATGCTTTAATATTTATATACAACTTAGTTATAAGTTGAGAAAAACATTTAAAGGCAAGCAACATGACTGTCAATATAAGATTACGCTAGATCTTACCAAATACTATAATCCACCGATATAATATCTAACTCGATATAGTATAAATATTATATCGATGCTGTAAAAATCATCATTCACTGGACTAAAATGTTAGCCTCGTCTTAATGACGCCTGCCGTCTCAAAGGCACTGTTTCAACCATACTATTACAATAAAATCTATAACTAATTTTTGATTTCCATAACCTTGTCATGACAGGCATGCCCTAGAATTCGACCCTTGACCCTTTGATCGACTACAGCCCGCAATTGTATCTACATTTTTCACCTTCGTCGCTCATCTATTACTAAAACCCAATGCGATTCGCATCGCATTTTAAAAAGCCATCAAAATCCAATTGATTCCCTCGTACGTTACTGTATATTACGATCGCACGTCTTCTTAATGCGTCTGAAAGGTACACAGACATAATGTATGCTAACAGCAAAAGAAAATGGAGCAAAACGTATCAATTTTAACCTTGGAGTGTGTTCATGCAGAAATCCGATGTACATGATGATCTGGCAACGCAAATTGAAATAAATGAGATATTTCCCTTTTTGTTTCGTTGGTATTATTTTACACAGGTATATTATTCCAGTCACTAATGCAGCGGAAAATAATCAGACACCGAATCAGAACAGACCAAAGAGATTTTTTTTTTCCCTGGTTTCGTTGTTCCGCTAGATTTGATTTATGTTTAGTTTACTCAGGAAGTAACAGGTAAAAACGGGATTTGATACGTTGCACCTGTTCTCCGGATAGAAGTTTTGCTTCGCGTAAGTGGTAAAGTGTGTTATGTTCTATTGAATTCCTTTAGCCGATCCACTATTGAGCTGTTGAACCGGATGAAGGAATTCAAGGCCTGGGGGAGGTTTATAAGTTCCTTCAAGCAGAAGGGCTGGACAAGGTTTTGTTCGCATGCTGACATGTGTCGCATTCGGTCTTCTGAGAATTCTGGGCATTCTTGTAGGAGGTGTTGGAAGGTTTGTGGAGTAGCCGCGCAGGGACAATCCGGATTCTCGGTAATATGAAATCTATTTAGATATGCTTTATTATAGCCGTGGCCAGTAAGGAATTGTGTGAGCTGGAAGGTTATTTTGGTACATTCGAACAGTTTTTGAGCGTCAGCTATGGTAGGCAATAATTGTTTGGTATGTGAACCTTGGGGTGCGCTTTGATATCTGGAAGACCAGATGTTGTTGTGTTTCCTCCTGATTTCCGCGATCGCATACGATATTGGAAATTTGGAGTAATCGGGAGCCCTATGTGCATTTGCTGCCGCGTTTGCTGCCTTGTCAGCAGCTTCATTGCCCAATATACCTGAGTGGCTTTTTATCCATATGATTTTGGTTGGGTTTGGATTTACATATCTGATTCGATGGATTTGTGAGACAATGGGATGTGTGTTAGAGCGATTGTGAAGTGCATGAACGGATGAAAGGGAGTCGGTGAGAATCAGTGTGTGGGGAAAGCGGTTGGTGAAGGTGAATCTAGCAGCATGGAGGATGGCCAGAAGTTCGGCCTGGAAAACTGTGCAGGTTGGGTGCAGCTTGATTTTCTTTGTGGTGACGGGAGGTACTCGTTCGCGATGGTAGCAAACGAAAGCTGCGCCGATAGCACCATCTTCTTGCTTGCTACCGTCCGTGTAGATTGTTGAAGTGTTAGGGAGGATATGAGCGTCAATCTCTTCCTGGTTATACGCGCGAATAATAGGGATTGTGGGTCTTGTGGCTGGGTGTGGAAGTTTGTGGGGAGGGGTGAGAGTTTCTAGAGTGATATCAGAAGGAAGCAAGTCTGTTTGCTTGGTGAGCTTGATCTTTTCCCTTGTTGCTGCTTCTATGACTTTGAGGTCGAGGGGCGCAATCTGCGCAAGGGCTAATGCAGCGCAGGTAGAGGTGGTCCGGAAAGCTTTGGTTATTTTGAGTGCGAACCCTCTTTGCAGCGACTGAAGTTGCGTACTAACTCCCTTCTTATGGGCCACGTGACCCCATATGCCTGCCGCGTAAGTAATAATTGGCTCGATAACCTGCAGATACATTGCACGAATGTTATCAGGGTGGGCACCCCAGGTTGGTCTGGTAAACATGCATAGTTTTAAAAAGATCTTGGTGGCTTTTATAATCACTTGACGGACGTGGGCGTTAAAAAGCAGTTTTGAGTCGAGAGTGACTCCAAGTAGTTTGATTTCGCTTGAGTGCGGGATGGTGTTTCCTTCAATTATGATTTTCGCCGTTTTAGCTTTAGCTGTAAAAGGGATTATGGCAGTTTTGAGGGGGCTAAAGGTGAGTTTTACGCTTCTGCCCCACGCTGTGTTCCAAATCCCGAGGGTTGGGGGCTGTTACCACAAGCAGAACATCATCCGCGAAGGCTTGAATGTGACACCCTTCTGGAAGTTGGGCGTCCAACAGCTCATCGAGGATGATGTTCCACAGAGTGGGGCCGCAGCTAGATCCCTGGATGCATCCTTTGCTCATTGCCTTTGTTACCCGCTCTCCAGCGTAGTCTAGAATGACTGAGCGATTCTGCGTGTAGCTGCGTATCAGCCCAAAGATGTTTTTGGGGCATTGTATATGTCGGAGGCGGTCGAACATGGCCGGCCACCACGCATTATCGAATGCCGCTTTGATGTCCAGTGAAACGGCGATGGTCTCCTGTTTTCGGCTTTTGGCGGATTTTATTATTTCTATTGCAGCGTGGATGGCAGAGATTGTGCTTGACTGCTCCTTGAAACCGTATTGCTTAGGATTCATTTTCCCTATTTTGACCAAAGAGATTAAGAATATACGCCACAGAGCTTAGCCTTTGCCTTTAGGATTTTCATTTTATAACAAAAACTGTTCACCTAACTTGCCAGCTTTAGTAAATTATACACTGAATATATAAAATACTTATGAAAATAAACTATAGGTGCATTTAGTAATTTTATGATAGTGATATATTTTGTAATATCGCAAGCCTACATATTTCCTTCAAAAATATTTTTTGTCGACTTTAGGGTCGTACTAAAGAACTTGATTCAAGTAGCGCTTAAACTGCATTCAACTGATCACTGCTTGAGCGTAGAATCAAGACTTGAGCACCCAACGTATTACAAAACAATCCTCAAACTCAAATCAACTGAGTCGAGTCTTGAGTAGAGATTTTGATCTCTGCTTACTTGAATTCTGAATATATAAGGCAACACTGCAATCAGTCTGTTTTCTACTAAGTACAAATAATTTCTGTTTTCTATTATTTATATTCTGTTTTCTATTACAAATAACGTTTTACGCAAAACACCTATTTGAAAATCCATAATAACAAACAATGATCTTGTATTTTGGCGTTTCTATAATTTAAGATTTTTAGTAAAATTATTAAACCTTATATTAATTGCTCTGTTTAAATGATATTTCTCATCATCCATCATCATCAGCCGGAAGACGTCCACTGCTGAACATAGGCCTCCCCCTTAGAACGCCACAATAAACGACAATTGGCTATTTGCATCCACCGGTTACCTGCGACGCGCACAATGTCGTCTGTCCACCTAGTGGGAGGCCTGCCTACGCTGCGTCTTCCGGTTCCGTAATGATATTTCTAGAAGTAATCAATTTATTAAAAAATATTTTTTACAAAAAAAAGAACCGCCTTCAAAATGCAACTAAAAAGCCTGAAATAATTTCTAAGAATTAGTGGTTTTTACATCTACATAGTTGGACTTGGACTACAACATATTATAAATACATATTACTATCAAAGACGGCGCCAAACTGGAAAACAGTTAGGTACCTACTGCCCTTGTAAGTATTTGCTAGGCGTTAGGCGCCGTAACCGTGCCATAAACCGAAGATATCTAGGTGTACTCGTAGTTCTCGAGAACCATGGACTGCAAGCTCGGTGGGTCTACATTTATTTGTGCCGAGAACCCGTGTCCACCTTCTTGCTCCATCGTCAGACCCTGATCACCATTTTTCTAGCAACTACTCATCGAGAGCTACCCAACGAGCCCAAACTCGCCAGATCTACGTTTATTGGTGCAGTGATCCCGTGACGACCTGCCTGCTCCATCATCAGACCCTGATCTCCATTTTTCTAGCAACTACTCGTCGAGACCTATCCAACGAGTCCAAATTCGGTAGGTCTACGTTTGTTGGTGCCGAGATACCGTGACGACCTGCCTGCTCGATCATCAGACCCTGATCTCCATTTTTCTAGCAACTACTCGTCGAGACCTATCCAACGAGTCCAAATTCGGTAGGTCTACGTTTGTTGGTGCCGAGATACCGTGACGACCTTCCTACTCCATTATCAAACCTTGATCACCATTGTTCTAGCAACTACTCGTCGAGAGCTACCCAACGAACCCAAACTCGGTGGGTCTATGTTTATTGGTGCCGGGATCCCGTGACGACCTTCCTGCTCCATCATCAGACCCTGATCTCCATTTTTCTAGCAACTACTCGTCGAGACCTATCAAACGAGTCCAAATTCGGTAGGTCTACGTTTGTTGGTGCCGAGATACCGTGATGACCTTCCTGCTCCATTATCAGACCTTGATCACCCAATGGTGATGAGTAGTTGCTAGGACAATTCCTAGCAACTACTCGTCGAGAGCTACCCAACGAACCCAAACTCGGTGGATCTACATTTATTGGTGCAGAGATCCCGTGACAACCTTCCTGCTCCACCATCAGACCCTGATCTCCATTTTTCTAGCAACTACTCGTCGAGAACTATCTATCGAGTCCAAATTCGATAGTTCTACGTTTAGTAGGCACGGCTAGGATAGGATGGATTGTTAATTTTTGACTTCCGGTGGCCATCTATGG
Source organism: Furcula furcula (assembly GCA_911728495.1). Lineage (NCBI taxonomy): Eukaryota > Metazoa > Arthropoda > Insecta > Lepidoptera > Notodontidae > Furcula > Furcula furcula. The sequence goes on from OU452258.1 coordinate 23,719,267, forward strand.
CCTTTTTCATCAGATCCACTTCACCAAATGATACTTTCTGAATGAAAATGCTTGACTAGTTTCTAAAAATACCAAAAACGTTATATGTATGCCTATAATATTTAAGGAGTTCCCTCAGTTACTCATGGTTCCCATCATCAGAACTTGATTTTGAAAAAAATGGGACCAATCTGGAAGCATATACTTTCAATTAAAAAAATAATTTTCCAAATCGGTTCGTAAACGACAGAGTTCTGAGGCAACAAACATAAAAAAAAAATAATAAAAAAAAAACATACAAGCGAATTGATAACCTCCTCCTTTTTTTTGAAGTCGGTTAAAAAGTAAAATACAATACCGGTAAATTTAAGGAAAATTCGTTGAACGGATCGGACGCTTGACCAACAATTTTTTTTTTTTTTTTTTTTTAACACTTATAAGCTAGTGCTTGACTGCAGTCCCACCCGATGGAAAGCGGCGACGCAATCGAGGATGGCAAAACACACTAGCTTATTAAAAGCCTATTCACTCTAGTCTTAAAGACACCCCCACATTATAATCGGGCGGGAAAACCGACGCAGGCAAACTGTTCCAGTCCTTAGCTGTCCTTATTATAAATGAAGAAGCAAACCGCTTAGACCGGACTGAAGGCACTTTCACCACATAAGGGTGTGTACGTGCCGTGCGTCTCGTCGTCCGATGATGAAAGGGAGATGGTGGAATCAAGTCATGCAATTCCTGTGCACACTCTCCAAAATGCATCCTGTAGAACACCGAGAGGCTGGCTACTCTGCGCCTGTGCTCTAGGCTTTGTAAATTGGCCGCTACTAACTCTGCGTCACCAATAAGCCTCTTAGCACGCCTCTCCACTGAGTCCAAAGCTGCAAGATGACATTTGGCAGCACCAGCCCATATGTGACTACAGTACTCCACACACGACCGGACTTGTGCTTTATATATCATCAAAAGTTTCTCCGGTGTGAAGTACCGGCGGACCTTTGAAAGGACACCTAGCTTCCTTGCAGCTACCTTGGCTTTGGACTCAATGAACTGACATCAAATGGCCTGCGTGTAAACTGCAACGGCAGTAGGTATATATTACATCCATGACTGCAACCCACAGATTATTAGCAACTTGTGCTGTGGGCCGTCATGTCGTCTGGGTATCTTATTTTGTATTTGACTATTAAGTTAAACCAGTAACTTGGATACCCTCGTTCCTCACAAATTGTAAAAGACGGAGTAAATTTTTGTGAATCTGGGGGTCTAGTATGAGTTCTGATCATTTACAAGCTCAATCAAACTTTCAGTTTTTTTCTTTTCTTTTCTAGTAAGATCTAGTTTAATTTAATTTAATTTATTAAGGGCGCCAACATTACATACATTATCAAAAATGAAGAACATGAGCACAGAACATGAGATGTTGTAATAATTATAGGTGACCACGACATGCGCAAATACAAGTGCGATAACAACCTGGATAATAAAATAGTTGTTACCAATCTTTAAACATTAAATTATCAAACAGAATTAATTAAAATGAAAATAATTGAAAGAAATGAAATGAAAAGAGAATTTATAATAGATATAACACAAAAATTGCCAAATATCTTAAATTAAAACTACTCGTAGAATAACTAACTACATACCTGTAGAATAAGAAGAAAATAGATAATAGAATCGATAGAATCAAAGAAAAAAAGATAGATACACATATATATATATAAATACGTATATATATTTGCATTAAAATGTCATACAGTGTCAGCTAAAAGACTCATCATGGAATTACGAAACTTAGCCACACTATCAGAAAATATATCGATATCATCGGCAGCAGTCTTATGTAAAATGTTATATTGCTTAAACAAACGACTGATTGGTGAATTAAGGCCCAGATTAGTGTAATAATTGCGAACATAAAATGGAGCATATTTTTTTTGCCTTGGGATATTTTTGGGGATATTAAGATTAAGTTTGGAAACTAGCTGTGGGCTGTCTATATTACCATTAACCAACTTGTGTAAGAACATTAACCCTAAGAGATTCCTACGAGTAGATAAGGAAGTCATATTAAAGTGCTTAAGCCGATCGGGGTAATGAGGTATTTTTTTGGCTAACTTGCAGCTGTAACATAAATGCCACAAAAAACGTTTTTGTATGCGTTCGATTTTTTTAACATAAATTTCATAGAATGGGCACCAGATTTGACTGCAATATTCTAATCCACTTCTGACAAGACATTCAAAAATACGTACATATTTTAGTTTGTGGGGATTTAAATTTTTTACAGTTCCTAATCAGAAAACCGAGGAGTTGAAAAGATTTCGTAAGTATGGAATCAATATGCTTATCAAATTTTAACTTACTGTCGAAAATAATTCCCAAATCTCTTATAGTGCTAACTCTTTCAAGTTCTTTGTCTCTTATGTATTATTAGTTTTTGATAGTTGCCGCTAGGAACGCTGGTGTGAAGTGTACGGAGAAAACTGTCAGTTTGATCGAGCTCCTACACTATCAGAACTCGTACCAGACCCTCCAGTATTTGGAGCACAGGAGCGCTATAGGCAGCCCTCGCTGGTCTAGATTTACTAAATGCCTGCGTATTTTTCCCAAAATCTAATTTTTTGACTATGTCTTGGCTGAACTTATATTTTTTTTAAATATATGTACTTCCATGTTATATGGATCTTACGCGTCCTTCAATATATTTCTCGGAATTCTAATATTAAAATCATTGAATCTATTTTCATAGAATCGATTGCATCAAAAATGTCCTTTTCTACTTGCAAAATCTCTACTCAAGCGTGGTCTAGACCACACTTACGAAAACAAAGATCAAATCTCGACTCAAGCAGAGATATTGCGTTGATTACGATTCAAAAATAAAGGAATCAGTATTCGACACTCAAGTAATGTTCTAAAATAAATCATAAACGTCATCACGCACTGACAATGCTCAGGTGATTCTTGTTTGACTTGACAGTGCTCAAGTAAGGTTCTAAAATTAAAACTTCAACTCAAACTACACACATCAAAAGTGTCTAGGGATCAAGCATTTTTAAGCGGATTTCTTGAGATTGAGATGTGGCTTTGTAATAAATTTATGATTTTATAAATTTATATGGATCCTTTTTGGTGCATTTCATAATTTGAATCAGGAACTGTGAATCAAATTCGAGTAAAAGATGAAAATCAGCTGTCAATATTTTCCCTATAAAAACATACAACGCATTGAAGACATTATTAGTGCTACTGTTTCCCTACTACTGATTAAAACCAACGTTATTATGGAGCGGCGACGTCATTTAAGCAGGGAAGAAATGCTCAGAGCCGTGGGAATGATAGAAGCTGGTTCCCGGCAACGTACTGTGGCTTTAGCTCTGAATACAAGTCAGAGTGTTATCAGTCGACTTTGGACACGTTACCGAAGCACTGGTACCGTGGCTGAGCGCCATGGAGGACGGTATCGCTGCACCACACGGAGACAAGACCAATATATTCAAATCTTAACTCGAAGAGCTCCAACAATAACTGCCATGATGTTAGCCGTGAGGCTTCATCACTCTTCAGGGAACTTAATTAGCGACCAAACAGTCAGAAACCGCTTGCATGAAGTGAACCTTCATTCCCGAAGACCGCTACGGGTACCACCTATAGCAATGCACAATCGTAGGATTCGATATCAATGGGCTCTTGAACACAGAAATTGGGCAGAAGAACAATGGCGTTTCGTGTGCTTTTCTGATGAGTCTCGTTTTGGTATGAGACCGGATACAAGACGTATACGACACTGGAGAACCCCTGGACGCCAACAGCGATTAAAATCCTGCCAGGAAGTCCATCCTTATAGTGGTGGAACCATCATGGTATGGGCGGGTATTTGGATCGGCGGAAGAACTGAGTTGATTTGGATCAGAGGCAACCTCAACGCTCAAATTTATGCTGAGACGATTGTATCAGACGTCATCGTTCCTCTACAAGTGCAAATCGGTCCCTTATTTCAGTTAATGCATGATAATGCACGACCGCACACCGCAAGAGTTGTAAGACAGACTCTCGCCGCAGCTAACATCAATGTCCTGCCCTGGCCTGCTCAGTCGCCAGACTTGAACCCGATTGAGCATGCATGGGATATGCTACAGAGAAGAGCTCTGCCGAATATGGAGGGTATCCAGTCGCAAGAAGACCTTTTTTTGTTGTTGCAACGAACATGGGCGGCCATTCCACAGCGTGATTTGGATGAACTCATTTTGAGTATGCCAAACCGATGTTCTTGTGTTGTTAGTGTTCGCGGTAGAAACACGGATTATTAATTGTTTAAGTTACCCAATAAAATTTTAAAGAAAACTGTTATTTCAGTCTTTTTTTCGAACTTTTGTGTTAGTGGTTCAAATGTCAAAAATCCCTTTATTAGGAAAATGGCAAATTTCTTTATTAATGCAAAGGTGACTTGGTTTATCGTTACTGTGACAAACGAAAACACTTTATTTGATGAATCCTTAAAGAAAATTTTAATTAATATCAATCAGGAGAAAAGTTATTGCAAAAATATATGTTGATCCCTAGACACTTTTGATGTGTGTAGATTTAAGTAGTACATGAGTCTTGAGTATGGTTCTGTAAGGGTCGTAATTAGAGTGTGACGCACGTTTCACCACTGGATTTATTACACGTGTAACAAAATTATACTCGCTAAGGCCGGTCTATTTCTAGTAGTAGTTAAACGTCTTTGGAAAGAATATTGATTCAGTCGTACACCCATATTCATGCATATAAATCTGTGTCCTGGGTGGAAATCGAACTTACGACCTAATCGGTAGCAGGGGTGTCTAACCACTAGACCAATAGGCAGTAGCGGACTAACGGGGGGGCGGAGGGGGCGGTCCGCCCCGGGCCTCGGGTCCAGGGGGGCCTCCAATCGCCAAAACTTATTTTTAATCTTTGAGGTATTTCAGTACCTACTACGTATTAGAGAGATTATTACCATACCTAGATTATAGCGCACAGATCCTGTTAGTCCATGACAATTGCATTTAGATTGATATGAGACAACTAAGTGTGTGCATCGGAAATCGGAACTCTTAAATTTTGGTTGAAATAATCCGATACGTCCCCTTAATCTCAAAGACAGCCATAATGTTATGTGTGGTGATTATTAGACAGTTTGGAGTTGGGGGCCTCATGATGCACGTAACCAAAATATAAATGTACCTACAATGTAGCTGTAGTGCCTATGGTCTATTCAGCAGGGAATTTACACAAAATTTACTCTGTAGAATGATAACCCAATCAATCAATTAGTGATTTGTAAATGAAGTGTAATATATACAAAATTGACAAATTAAATTATAAGTTTCTATAGGGTAGGTTTATGTAGGGTCTCACCCATCCTATTCAACATTTATGGGGAATATATCATGCGCAAGACCCTTCATGGATGGGAAGGTGGCATAAAAATTAGTGGAGTTGAAATAACCAATTTGCGTTACGCAGACGATACCACCTTATTTGCAAGTTCTATGGAAGAAATGGTGACACTAATGGGTCGTTTAGAAAGGTGTAGTCTGGAAATGGGCCTTGCTGTTAACAAGATCAAAACAAAATTAATGATAGTCGACCGTTTCGCATCGCTACAGAATACAAATCTGTTGAAGGACTATGATAAAGTGAAGGAGTTTCAGTACCTAGGATCCGTAGTTACTCACGATAGTAGCTGCGAACGTGAGATTCGTCATCGCATTGGAGTTTCTAAAACAGCGATGACACAACTCAGCAAGATATGGAAAGATCGGAATATTACCAGGCGAACAAAAATTCATCTTGTGCGCACTTTGATCTTTTCCATATTCTGGTACGGATCGGAGTCATGGATCATCAAAGCAGCAGATAAGCACAGAATCGACGCATTTGAGATGTGGTGCTGGCGACGTATGTTGAGGATACCTTGGACGGCTTTTCGTACGAACATCTCGATACTACAGGAGCTATGCCTTGAACGTACGCCAAGACTGTCAACAATATGCGAGTCTAAAATTCTGCAATATTTTGGACATATTGCACGAAGAGATCCACCTAATTTAGAAAAACTAGTGTTGACAAGAAAAATTTAAGGAAAGCGGCCAAGACGACGTTGTGTAAAGCGGCAGAAGATCGGGGTTCAATGGAGGCGGATCACAGCTAATACGTATACATGACGGTGGCCTACACCATAATGGTTGAAAGAGGCTAAGATAAGAGAAGATACTTATGGTGCGTGTTGGGTGGAAGCCCGGGCCCACCTCAATGATGGCAAGTCGTTGTCACCCTCACCCTATCTCACTCAGATAATCACTGTAACACACATACCCAGATTCTCTGAGTCTACAGGTTATTCGCTCACGTTTCTGTCGTAGCCAGGCTTCGAAGAACAGATATTTACATAGATAACGCAAATGCATGTATTTCGCGTGTCCGAACCCCGATGAAACGCCGGGGTTGGAAAACTTACAGTCCGCGCGCGTCTGCTGTTGCAGCCTTGCAGCCGGTCGGCCGCAAAAACTAAAAGAAATCGGCAGCGCATTGGTGTCTTTGAATAGGTTTGGAATTCCGTCACTAAATTCGGCCGTGACGTCACAGAAGGTCTTAAAGACTTGGTTCAAAAGTTTCTTGGTTTCAATACAAATCGTGATACTTGCATTATCTATGTAAATCTATATCTGGACTTCGAAGACTGGCAGGACAACACTGACAACTCCCTTTGCTTTCGTACGCTCATCAGAAGGCCATGAGCGTAATTGTTCAAGTGCGTGCCTTATCCACCTCCGACTGAAGTTATTTGACCATGAAAGCGCGCCAGGACTGTTTCCCCTCATACATGACATTACGGTACCCTCATAGCGCTTAGAGGAGATACCACTGGAGAGAGCATGATGCGCTAACCCCCTCTGCCAAATTTTTGTTCATATGGTCAGGTTATTCTTTATTTGTGTGCGTGTATTTTTGAATGTGTTGCGAGTTTACTATAGTGTGGGTATGCGTGAAAGTGTATCTGTGTGTGTTTACTTCGCCTCCCGCACCCCGCAAAAGTGCCACGAAAAATTTGTTCGGGGAATCGACGCGATACTAACTCCTTTGGTACTTTCTCTGAGTCATAGCGACCCGGTCGGCCATCTTGCGCTGCAGACTCAGGATCTTTTTAGACGGAACGAGGTTTGCGTCAAGTTTGCGTATTATTGCTGTAGTAATAATACGTCTTTAATATAATCGGTGAACATATAATGCGTACCGTTTAAGAGGACTGAGAGGGAGGTATCCGGATTGGTGGGACCCTACTGAACGATATCCGCTTCACCGATGACACCTAACTAATAATCTTGATTGATCTTCGAAAAAGGAACAGGCCGATCTTCTTGAAAAATTGATTGAAATTGATTGGATTGATGAAAAATTTATAAAATGGTTTTGAAGAATCTTCTTTCTAAATCAAATTAATGCGTACTCTGGTCTTCTCGATCTTTTTATATACTTCTGAAACTGGATGTTGATGACTTGGAAATGTTGTGTTGGCGCAGAATGCTAGGCAAATCGTAGACCAAGCATCGCACTAATGCATCTAATCTCGAAGAGCTTAATAATATCATGGATAAATTTATCCATGATAATATCAAAGAGCGACTTTCCACCGCGAGCATCTCTCGCGATTCTGCCCATATGACCGGAAAGTCGTTGGGGGCATGGGTCATGTCTGCGTTAGACGTGTCGTCAACTTCTTCGACCACAAGGGCAAGATAAAACGGAACAGCCTAGAGAGGCTTATCGTGATAAGCCAAATGGATGGCAAGAGAAGCAGAGGACGCATGCAGAGCAGAGGATGGCGGGTCACCCCCTTCCCTCCAATATGGTTGAGGGGAGTGATGGCTGCTGCTCGAGTCAACTCGTGCGCGGGTGCTGCTTGGGGGGACTGGTCCGACTACTATCCCTTTGGCATTTTAGTTTGTTGTATTTTCGTCGTATTTTTTATTTTATTTGATATTTTGAACGGCAGGACACACTGTCGCTGGTGCTAATCTAATTGTAAAAAGACAAACTTTGTTTTAAAAAAAAATGTGAAAAAATGACAAGCCCGCTGAGTTTCTTGCCGGATCTTCTCAGTTGAGGCCGCGTTGTGATCCGGTGGTAGCTTTTAAAAAAAATGACCGTTCAAAAGTGCTAGCGTTAAGCCTATTTGAAATAAAAATTTTTGAATTTTGAATTTTTGAATTTATGTCGATGCGATGGGCAGACACTGTCAAAGCGGTTACGAGAGCGACGCTACGGGAAGAATACATGGAGCTCAAGATCGAACAGCATAGAGACGAGTGGTGGCAAGTCTGCATAGTCACGTCCCTTAGTCATGAAGTCACGACTAAGTAGAAGAATATTACTATAAATTTACGAAAATATTGTCTGTTGACATTTACAACGTGTCCATCCTGTAAAGCATTTATTTCACTAGCACAACTAACACAAATCTAACGACATATCACAAGTCAAAATCCATTGAGCCATTTAAGCTGTAGGCCGTGCCAAAGAAACAGACAAACACACAGACATACTCTCAAAAAACATACCCCTTTTTCTGGGATAGTCCGATAAAAATACATCACTCTCTGACCGGGGGGCCTCATAACTTTTTGCCGCCCCGGGCCCCTGACAGGCTTAGTCCGCCACTGCCAATAGGCCATCAAAGCGCTCAAAAAACGCTTGTCATCAGTTTTTGAAGACTTATTAATACGATAAAATGACGTTCTATATTTTATCGAACAGCGCTACATAACGACAACAAATTTCCAACGCCAATATCCCAATCCATTACTCATTACCTTCGTTTTTAACGATCAATTCATTGTAGAGAACGCGTAATGGATTGCCCAACAACATTGGAACGTTTCTTGGTGGTATTGAAAGCAGTTTTATTACGTTGTTCACCTGCGCTGACTGCGGCGGTGCCAATAACGCAACAGGTTATTATTAACCGTAGTTACGTTCCACATCCGTCACAGTTTTACAAACCACGTCGTTATAAACACTAGACATACAGGATGTTACTAGGGTTGATACACGATTGGACATTTTGAAAGCGCATTCAATACTTTTTGTAAAAGCAATAATTGTCTAATCGTAAAAATTAAGATGACTGTTACTAGAGGCCTTTAATACTGCAGCCCTAGCACGACTTGCAGTCTTGACCATGGATCTAGGATATAGCAGATCGACATAGTCCGTTAAAAAATGAAACCAAAAAAAAGTACCTATGTGTGAGTGAATTGTTTATGTGTAAAGGAAAAAAGTGTTGTTAAAAACAAAGATATTTTTTATAGTAGTGAAAAATCCTAAATATATGGTCTTGACAGATCCGTGTGTAGTTCTTAAGTATATAGTGTATAATCTATGGTGTGGAGAGAGTATTACGTAGTTTTCAACATCTAAACGTCATTCTCTATGCATAAATGTGAAATCCTCACGGATTTATATCATCATCATCATCATCATGATGATGATGATGATGATGGATTTATATAGGTTCGTGGAAATCATATGTCACAGTGACGTCATACTCACACCTGTCAAGATTTGAACATCGTGCTAAGCATGAAGATATAGGGTCAAAGAAGCTTCATGGTGCTAAGCCTGCTGGCAGAAATATCATTTCAATTTGTCATTGGTGACGACGATGGCCAATCTTTTCAATAATCAAACAGTTTTTATGTTACCAACCCTTTCTAAAAAATTTCGTAGCATCGAAGCGGACACCCGAAAGTCTTCACGTGTGGTCTTCTCAATGCTGAGAATAGAATCACAATTACATGAAACAACTAAGATACTTCTTTGGATTTATTGAAAGAACACACACGAATGTTTCTACTGATCTTTAATTTTAGACTTACTGAAATATTCTCCTAACAACACATTTTCAATGATTGAAGATTAATAATGACTTACATTGAAGTTGAACCCATATATATTTATATAATATTGAACCAATGATGATCTCTGGTTAACCTTAGTTACTATGTGTAGCGAGGTCCAAGAATTATAATTTTAAATGCAAACATTTGGCAACTTGATGAAACTTTCTATGATGCAGGACATAAAGACTCTTTATTAACTAATTTCCATGTAAACAGAGCTTTAATGATTCCGGTACAAAGATCCGTCGTAACAGTCGTGACGTCACTTGTGTTACGTATATAAATCGCTGCTGTTTCTCATTGGAGCTACGTAAACGCATTGTTACTAACGGGATCTCCAGAATGTTACTGTTTTTGATTTGATTTTCCTCACTGTTATAACTCTTGACTCGAGGCTGAGCCGAAGTCCCGAACAACAATATTTATAAAAATAATATAAATATTGTTTTGAAACCCAAAAAGATCGGGAAGATTTTTTTTTATACTACGAATGTGGCAAGCACTGCCACATTCGTAGTATAAAAAAAGCGTGCGGCCCGCCTGATGGTAAGCAGTCACCGCAGCCTATAGACGCTAACAACACCAGAAGAATCACAAGCGCGTCGCCGACCCTTAAGACATAAGATATTAAGCCTTTGTGCCCGGTAATTTCACCAGATTCAGTTCCCTTCATACCGGAACAACGGCAGAATATCCGACATTGCTGTGGTACCTGGACGGTTCCTAGCACAGGGAACCTACCACCTAGTAAAGTCTAGTAGTATCTTTCCTTCTATCAGATCATAGAGTCGTCTATTATATCGCCGGGATGGACTTTTCTCCTTTCTTGATGAAAATGGTACCTAGGGGCTAATTTTTTTAATCTGACCTATATTTTACCGTTGCTGGGCAAAGGTCTCCCCCCACGACCATCCACATTTCCCTGTCGTGAGCCATTTCAGCCATACTTATATATATTTTAGGATTTGATACAAATGTTGGTTTAGTCGGCAATTTAGTGCATTTAACTTTAAGGGCTCCCACACATAACTGCGAATTTGCATCGCATCGCAAATATCTGCGAGAAACAAATGAATTTTTGTATTGAAAATGCATTTGTTTCTCGCAGATATTTGCGATGCGATGCGAATTCGCAGTTATGTGCGGGAGCCCTAAAATGTCTCTTAACTGCAAAGATTTAGATTTAGATGTTCTTGACATAGTATGTTGGTGATATGATTAATTTTAATATAGATATCTTCTAGATATCATATAAATCAATGTGCAAATCTTTACACAGTATAAAACAAAGTAGCTCCCGCTGTTTGTATCTTTTAAACTACGCAACGGATTTTAATGCAATGTTCAGCAATAGATAGAGTGATTCAAGAGGAAGGTTTATATGTAGTATACCCGGGCGGGTCGCTAGTAGAACAATATTTGAGTAAAAACAGAATGATCGATGATCTAGTTTCGTAGAAGTAAAAACTAATCCAAAATAATGACAAAGGCAAATATCTCAGTAACATCAATTAGATAACTTTTTCTCTAATCATGCAACAGACTAACATACGTGATCCAATTAATGTTGACATTAGTTGTAAACACAACGCACTTTCAACATTACATTTGTTTTTCTTGAATCTGTCCCAAAACCTGGCGTCTGTAGTTTCTGCAGTTGAAGCGTGTTCTAATATTGTTTATTCAGCATTTGAGAATTACTAAGCATCTGTATAAATAATGGCAAGTGTGTATTGTGGATTATAGAAACAATCCTAATTGTATGGCCAAATGGCATCGGTATTAGTTTAATATAATATGTATGTATTAACGTTAAGCTATAAATATCTTTTCTCGTTCAATAGCATAAAGAAGTGTAACTAGAGTTTAAAAAATCAAAACGACCTAAAATTTCTGAGCTTCCAGTTTTATAGTTTACTGGTTTATTTAGTCGTCAATTTTTTATTTTTATTTAAACTTATCTACTATTAAAAGTACAGCTAATCCTATTTACGGATGATTTCCAATAATTCCATTGACCTTTGTTCCATGGATATTTATTTCCAGTAGTTAGTTCCATTGTCCGCAATAATGGAACTTACATTTATTTAAGGTAAAATTAATTTAACAGGGCATAGAATTGAATTTCTTAAAAAAAATGACAAATAAGAAGTTGTAAATTGTTTTAGAAATTCAATCTTTGTGCTGCCGGATACCCTAAGATATCCTAGATACATAAAATCGAAAGCAATTATTCAACGCCAGGTGTATATATCAACTAGTAATAAAAAAAACTTACTTTTTAAAGCAACCATAAATCTTGTCCAGAGAATAATAGTTATAGTCTCCAATAATACTCTGATCGCTATCGTTTGTTATTTTAATGTCAAGAGGAAATGCAATATATTAATCATTGTCGTTCAAGGGTGATATATGTATTTGGTTCAAGCTCCGGGAGCAATAACATGTTTGGAATCATCTTCTTCACCAACTTCTTTGAGGCGATGAATACGGTCGCAGCTGCCAATTTTTAAGATCTATGTAGACTGCACAGGAAATATATCACAAAGTTAACCGAAAGACGGCCACTGCTGAACAAAGGCCTCCCTCTTAGAAGGGAGGAGTTGCAATAATCCACGCTTGGCAGACTTTCTGAGGATCGCAGCATAGGTGGTAGGTAATCCAATAGAAAGACGCTGCTGCCCGTCTTCTTGTTTTGCCTTAGTCGCCTCTTACGGACACCCAACGGAGATGGAGGGTGGTATTCTTACCCGGACACCCCACTGCAACATAGATACACTGTCTCCTATTTATGTAATTATCTGTTGTTATGTAGTTTGTACTAAGCAAATTAAGTTTCATTGTTTTTGCGGTATAGAAATAAATTGTTTTTCTATCCTTCCTTCTTTTCTTCCTTCTCTTTCATACATCAATGGGCGGCCAAAGGTGGCGCCCGTACAGTAAGTTCGCCTTTTTCAGAGTTCGCGTAGCTGTACCGCCGATGTCACCAGTCACCAGGTCGTCCCTTCTGCTGCCGATGGCGGAGAGACCCCAAACAGCTTAAGTATAGAATGTGGTAGCTACATGTTTACCACCTTTGTATTGTAAAAAGGAAAAGGCATTTGAGTTAGATAAGGATACCAGACGATTATTACTACTTTACAGTTACAAGGAATTTGAATGTGTCTGACTTACATTTTATAGTCATATCGCCAAACACACTTCATATAAATTGTCATATCCATCCATTGAGGTATTACTTACGTACTACATTATTATTATCTCACTGTGGTCATCCTCCTTTACATGCAGTCTAAATTAAAATTAAGTCCAATATTTGTCTACAGTTTATTTCAGTATTTTGCTCAACAGCTGCAGATAATGTGTCGTCTACTCAGGTCTACTGAGAACTGTCATCGTATTATTTAAATACGTTCAAACATTCAGACATTATTTATACATCCTCCACAACTGAAATCATAGAGTTATGATTTGTTAGCACTGATGCAATGTTGATTTGGGCGCTTCCGCTGTTATTAATTACATTGAAATAAAATACAGCTATTTATTTTTATATAAATTGTTTTTTTGATGTGGCGCAGCATCGCGAGGTATATTTACGTATTTTCAGCGTCTTTTCAATTAATTTTTGTACTATACTTCAAAATGGTCACTAATTAGGATTGTTTATTAGAGTTAGGAGGATAATGTTGCTGTTGCATGGGGAGACTCATCCGTTTACTACCCTTTGGTCAACGAGGCTCTGAATAATTTAATCCGTTTGTGTTTTTGTAATTATAACCACGTCAGCTCCTATTCTAATCATAACATAATTACTTAGTAAACCATATGGTTTCACTCTACTGCTGGACATGGGTCTCCTTTTTTTTCTATAGACAGGGTTTTGTTAGCCACAAGGCGTAGACAAACGTAATCTTTGACGTAGACAAAGTGTGTACAGTTAGGCCTCATTTACGGAGACGCGGGGCGTCGCGCGTCGGTGTGGCGGCGCGGCCTGCACTAAATTCAAATGTAGGGCGTTGTATGAGTGCGTTTACGGAGAAGTTTGCTTGAAATGGAGCGTGTTTTACGGCGGAGCCCGCGGGTGGCATCGTCACGTCCCACGCGGCGTTAATCGCGGCGGCGCACGCAGCGGCGATTCTCGATGAAGCGATGCCTGTGGCGGAACCTTCTGCCAGTCTATTTGGTAATCGTGCAACACAGACGTAGTCACCATCGCAATGGAGTATGATATGATCGATTTTTTTTAGAAGAATATTGTATGTTGAAAAGTGAGTTGCATCGCCGTTGCCCGCGGCGGGCACCGCCTCTCTTCCCGCCCCGCGTCTCTATAAACAGCATCATATATTGCTATAAGTCTGTGTTTACGCGTGCGATGATGCGTGCCGCTTCACACGCCGCCGCTACGTAAACAATAAAAACATCCGACGCGCCGCGAGACGCCACGCCACACGCGATGCGCCACGCCCCGCGTCTCCGTAAATGAGGCCTTAGATTGGACATGTCTTTCGTATAAATTCTGGAGCCCGCATGTGCACATCAGTTGAATTTTAAATTTTTAGTAGTATTTATGATAACGTTACGCGACGTTAGACACGGTCATGGTAGTGTCTATCCCATGGCAGTGTCAGTTAGGAGGCTTTTTCATTTATTTTTTGTTTTAGATTGCATAGAGCATGCCATAAAGGCGGGCATACACGGTGCGGTGCTATGGCGGCGCGCGGCCCGTCAGGATGAGCGGTGAACGATGCCGCGGCGCAGGCGCAGGCTCGCGTCCCGCATCAGGGACTACGTGCGCGGTCTGCTCGCGTTCCTCTTCAGCAATATTGGCGTTATAGTGCTTGTCGTCGCGTACACTATTGCTGGTAAATATGTTCAATTTTTATTCGAGCTAGAAGCGAGACAGACAAGCTATTCGACTGATGATAATCGATACGCCTGCCTATAGACTTTTGTGTCTCTTGTGTCCGGTAATTTCACCAACTACAGTTTCCTTCACAGCGGAATACAGCATTGTTTACAAATTGCAGCTTGGCGGCATAATATCTAGAACCTGCCACGTGTAAAACGATACAACTAATTTGCTTGTTGTATTTTGTGTTGGCACAAACACAGCGACGGTGGCGCTGGCAACGAATAATACACATACCTATCACATGGTTATTTACTTAGGTGTATATACAATGTATGCAATCGGTAAGGAAAGACCAGACGTGGTTTGAGTCCTACAAACTGAAACTCAAAATATCTTTATTATGTAATGATTTCTGATACTTACGCGAATATTACACATTGAAATGAAACTAATTTTACGGATTATATCGCGGTTTATTTTTGATTTTAATTTCCCGACGTTTCGAATACTTTACAGCATTCATGGTCACGGGCGGACTGAGGTGGTAGCTGTCCATATGTCATAGTTGTCTTAGGGTACCCTCAGGTCTTCTAATTATTATTGTTAGTCCGATCTACGCAGAAAGAGCTTACAGTATCTTGAGGTCTTGCAGTGGAATGCTTGTCTTTGGATTTGACTATGTTTATCACGGGATCCCAAGCTGGTGGTAGCACCCAGCCATCTTCTCTATTGAAATTTGGATGCTTTTTAATTTCAATAGCCTCACGAATCATCCTTGGTAGGTAGCGCTGTTCTTTTGCGAGGATTTGTGGTTTGTCAAATCTAATATAATGACGGGTGCGATCCTGAACATGTTCACAGACTGCAGACTTCGTATAGCGTCGATGTTTAACGTCAGCTATATGTTATTTTACACGGGTTTTTACCGATCTTTTTGTTTGCCCGATGTATGAGAGCCCACAGTCACAATCCAGTTTGTATACTCCTGCATCTTGTAGAGGTATATGGCACTTGACTGATGGTAAAAACTGACTAATCTTCTTTGGTGGCTTGAAAAATGTTTTAATTGAAGCTCGCTTTAAGATATAGCCAATCTTGTCTGTTACCCCTCTAACATATGGCAATACAGCCGGCATACGTTCGACTGTGGATGGCTTGACACGTTCACAGTGACGGCGGCGCGGAACTCGGAGCTTGTTATCATGCAGGACCTGCTTAACATGTTGAAGCTCGGCACCAAGATGTTCCTCGTCACAGATCCCGTGTGCTCTCTGAAACAACGATTTACCGACAGTAGCTAACTGTGTTGGGGGATGATGAGATTCGCCGTTTAGATATCTATCTGTATGGGTCTTTTTCTTATACACAGTATGACTCAAGGTGTTATTGGGATTACGGATTACTAAGACATCTAAGAATGCTAGAGAGTTATTTGATTCCAACTCCATTGTAAATTGGATTTTAGTGTTTATGGAGTTAAGGTGATCTAGGAAAGCAGTTACTTTATCTGATGGTAATATTGTGAAAGTATCGTCTACGTACCGCTTGTAGAATCGTGGCTTAACAGGTGCAGTATTAAGGGCCGTCTCCTCAAAGTCCTCCATAAATATATCGGCAACAATGGGAGATACTGGTGAGCCCATCGTCACACCATCTACTTGCTTGTAGAACTCCTCTTTCCACAATAGGTAGCCAGATGTAAGGCAGTGTCTTAATAGTTCTGCATATCCTACTGGTATGTTTTTCTCTGCTAGCTTTCTTGTTACAATTGAGATGCAGTCTTCTACTGGTAGGCATGTAAATAACGACTGGACATCAAAACTGACCATTGTTTCATTGTTAGTAAGACATTCGGAATGTTTCTTTATTCCGAGGCATTGAATCTAGACGTCAAATCGTTGTTACCTTCTTGTCCGAAACCACCAAAACTTTATGGGTTGCCTAAAATACACAAACCAAATGTCCCGCTACGTCCAATTGTGAGCCAGATCGATTCACCAACATATAGACTGGCTCAACACGTAGCAAAAGTTCTTTCACCACTAAGAGGGCAAACAGAAGCTCACACTAGGGATTCTTACCATTTTGTTAGTGAGATTAAAGATCTATGTCTTACTAACAATGAAACAATGGTCAGTTTTGATGTCCAGTCGTTATTTACATGCCTACCAGTAGAAGACTGCATCTCAATTGTAACAAGAAAGCTAGCAGAGAAAAACATACCAGTAGGATATGCAGAACTATTAAGACACTGCCTTACATCTGGCTACCTATTGTGGAAAGAGGAGTTCTACAAGCAAGTAGATGGTGTGACGATGGGCTCACCAGTATCTCCCATTGTTGCCGATATATTTATGGAGGACTTTGAGGAGACGGCCCTTAATACTGCACCTGTTAAGCCACGATTCTACAAGCGGTACGTAGACGATACTTTCACAATATTACCATCAGATAAAGTAACTGCTTTCCTAGATCACCTTAACTCCATAAACACTAAAATCCAATTTACAATGGAGTTGGAATCAAATAACTCTCTAGCATTCTTAGATGTCTTAGTAATCCGTAATCCCAATAACACCTTGAGTCATACTGTGTATAAGAAAAAGACCCATACAGATAGATATCTAAACGGCGAATCTCATCATCCCCCAACACAGTTAGCTACTGTCGGTAAATCGTTGTTTCAGAGAGCACACGGGATCTGTGACGAGGAACATCTTGGTGCCGAGCTTCAACATGTTAAGCAGGTCCTGCATGATAACAAGCTCCGAGTTCCGCGCCGCCGTCACTGTGAACGTGTCAAGCCATCCACAGTCGAACGTATGCCGGCTGTATTGCCATATGTTAGAGGGGTAACAGACAAGATTGGCTATATCTTAAAGCGAGCTTCAATTAAAACATTTTTCAAGCCACCAAAGAAGATTAGTCAGTTTTTACCATCAGTCAAGTGCCATATACCTCTACAAGATGCAGGAGTATACAAACTGGATTGTGACTGTGGGCTCTCATACATCGGGCAAACAAAAAGATCGGTAAAAACCCGTGTAAAATAACATATAGCTGACGTTAAACATCGACGCTATACGAAGTCTGCAGTCTGTGAACATGTTCAGGATCGCACCCGTCATTATATTAGATTTGACAAACCACAAATCCTCGCAAAAGAACAGCGCTACCTACCAAGGATGATTCGTGAGGCTATTGAAATTAAAAAGCATCCAAATTTCAATAGAGAAGATGGCTGGGTGCTACCACCAGCTTGGGATCCCGTGATAAACATAGTCAAATCCAAAGACAAGCATTCCACTGCAAGACCTCAAGATACTGTAAGCTCTTTCTGCGTAGATCGGACTAACAATAATAATTAGAAGACCTGAGGGTACCCTAAGACAACTATGACATATGGACAGCTACCACCTCAGTCCGCCCGTGACCATGAATGCTGTAAAGTATTCGAAACGTCGGGAAATTAAAATCAAAAATAAACCGCGATATAATCCGTAAAATTAGTTTCATTTCAATATCTTTATTATGCATAGGCCTAACGAGGGCAGTTACATATTGTCAACTTTTTTACAATTACCACCAGATCACAACGCAGCCTCTAATGAGAAGATCTGGTGTACACTTCTCAGTTATCAAAGATTGGCGAACATAACTTGTGGTCGCTCCAACTAACCCCTTGGTTTCTTTATACATACAGTAACAAAACGAACAATCAAAATCCAACGGTGCCTGTACAAACATATTAGTTACTACGTTGGCTGGAATTACAAAAAGCAATTACAGTGAATCTCTGATTAGAGCTTTATTCTTATTAAAGGATAAAGTTAATTTTGTTTCAAGCTTTTGCCTGGAAAATTGCATTCTGGACTAAATTGCGAGAGGTCAGTGCTATGCGTCGCTGCTCTATTATTTAACCAGTTAAAGAAAATATCCTGCACAATATTCGCAAGCGTGGAGGACTAGTTACTAATAATATCTTAGGACAATTCACAAACGATCATTTAATCACGAATCAGGTAGAGTCTGTACCTGGTATGGTAAACAGACAACAGATACATATACTTAAATACTTTTTGAAGTGAAAACTCCTTTAGCGGGGTCCTGCACTTTTTTATGATGGGGAAAAAATTTTAAACTCGCGTCAGGACACGTGACCTGATCGAAAATTCGTAAGACCAGAGGGCTTAGACAAGATGCAATCGCTTCATAGCGAATCTATTTGCTTCTTCGCTAACGGTGTCAATTCCCTATAATTTGTCACGTGACTTTTAGATGACTTATGTCATTCTCATACATTTTTATACTTTCTATTAGCGATAACGTTTGTAGAATGTTACATTGTCTAGAGGGGCTGATCGAAAATTCGTAAGACGTAGGCGGCGCAGGGCGCTTACGCGAATGTTCGTGTGTATTTGTGTTAGAGCGTGCCACGCGCATCCATGGATGTCGACTACTGATGGCTCGACCGTCTATGTAGTTAATGTAAAATAATTGTAATAGTTCTGAAGTGTTAAATTTTTAATGTAATATAAATTGTCATGTTTGTGTACGATAGCGCATATGAATATTGTATTTTACCACATAAATGATAGTACTTTTATACTGATAATTAAAGCAATTCGTGCAAAATTATTCCCTAACCATTCCAAAATATGAAAAATGCACAACGTTAATATTCAAGTTTTCACTTCTGCCGGCACTCCCGGTAGTGCAACCCGTTGTTTATTTCTGTTAATACATACTTATACAAATATGTAATAGGGAATATGCATGTTATTTAAACATACGTTTACAATTAATTTTTGGAGTCGTTATTGATATAAAATTTCTGTTTTTATTTATTCGCAATATGCGCCGGGAATTTAAAAGAGCAAAACACAACGGTATTGATTGAACAGAAACTGACGTCACGCACCATGATACCACTCACTAAACTCCATCGATATACTTTTCGATGCTAAACTCTTAAGCCTACGCCAATCGCGATGTTGTTGGCGGACGCTGAAAGCGCGCGGAGATTGGAGTACTCAATTTTTTTAAATGTATTTCACCTAAGTTAGCAACGTAAAAGATTGAATAAAATATAAAAATACATGCATAATCCTAGAAACACCTCCCATTAACACCTAGGCACAGGACAGACCTGTTCATAAACACAAATGTTTGTTCTGGGTGGGTCGTTGAACCAACGACCTATTGAGTAACGACCGGAGTGATTAACCACTAGACCAATGAGCCCTAGCTATATCTCTAGCACATCTATCATAATCTATTTTTAACCCTTAAACCGCCGTCAGGCAATACACCAATAGAAAAATCCATTGCGTGTCAGGCATTTGGCGTTCTATGTGTTAATGCTTTCTTGCTTAATTGTTTCCTCAAGGCACTTTTCTAAACGATTTCTAACCCAGCTAAAGTCAATTTATTCAAGTCCATAATCAAAGGGTGTCAATATCCTCCACAATAATGGAATTAAGGTTGTCGCTCCACGCCATTAGAGCGGCTCAAAGCGCGGCCTCACGCTTCGTCGGGCCTTTTGCAAGCCCTATCATATATTTTCTTTGTGGTACTTGAGGGATAAAAGATCGCCGCGAACCACGTCAAGTTTGCAAGCGATCAAATATTTAATTAAACTGGACCTTGATAGATGTGACAGGGGAGAAATATTGATGATAGTGAACGGAAATGTAACACAAGAGATTGATGGTGTATTCAATCTAGGCATATGAGAAATATATGTCGCGGTCAGTGGAAATTGGATCAAGCCTAAATAACCACTGACACTTACCACAAAGCTACTAGCTCGCTAATGTACGTCATTCGAAAGCTAGTTAGGCTTTCTCAGAAATGCAGGCATAAAGACGATTCGCACATGATTAATGAAAGAATTCAGAGGTGCGAGCCGGGGTTTGAACCTGCTTACCTTGTATCCAAGGCAAGTGCTCGCCCACTGAGCTGTTACGTGATACCTACCTGAAAGATCCCTTGCTACCTACCACCTACACATTTTAGTTCATGGATAAAGCATCAAGCAGGGGAATACATTCGCAAGTGCAAGTCTTGATTATAAATACTATAAAATACGTTTAATCGTTACATTTGTTGTGTTTGAGTCCAATTACTAAAATAAAGAGCTCTCTATAAGTGATGTAGTGGATTTTATAGCTAGTCGTAAATGGTAGATGTATGCTTTAGATAACTCCTCAGTCATCTTTAAAATTAAAAACATCAATCTGCGTGGCTCATTTTCTTGATAAATTAATAATAAGATGTTGTTGGCATTAGATAAAATTGTAAAATTGAGATTTTGTGAAATACATTACATATTTATTGGGCTGTGGGGTAGACGTACATATATTATGATGTTTTATCTATACTTATAATAAAACTGTAACAGGTCCAATTCTGTACATTGAAGATATTTTGAAAATTATATTTGAAGGGCATTCTATAACCGATACTGATGCCGAAAAAATATTTTTTATAATTTTTGTCTGTCTGTCTGTCTGTCTGTCTGTCTGTCTGTCTGTCTGTCTGTCTGTCTGTCTGTCTGTCTGTCTGTCTGTCTGTATCACGGCTGAGCATCACGCTGAAACTACTGAATGGATTCAAATGAAACTTGGCATAATTTGAGATCTTACTACGAGGTAGGACATAGGATACTTTTTATCCCGTAATCTAGCACGGTTCTTTTGGGAGAGGGGATTAAAGTCAAAATGGGTACTTGGTTATACGCTTGGTCAGATTTTATCAATTTTTCTTTATAATATAATAAATATTAGTAAGGGAACACTCATAGAGAGTTGTTATCAAGGTTTTGTAATCGATCGGGTTAAGCAACGTTAGGTAAGGTCATTAAATAGATAGGTGACCGTTTAACGCCATTTGAACTAAACGGGTCCGTGCTTCGGAGAGCAAGTAAAAAGTGGGTCCCAGATTTTAACCGACTATAAAAAAGGAGGTTATGGATTCGATGCGAATGTCTGTTATTAAAAGTTTAGTTAACGTAAAAATAGCGCAGGCGGAGCTGCGTGGGTCAGCTAGTACTTTATATATGCTTTGCTGGGTGTTCCTCTGAGGGACCGAATACGGAATGAAGTAATTTGCCAGTGAACCAAAGTGACCGACATAGCTCAAAGGATTAGGCAGCTGAAGTGGCAGTGGGCTGGTCATATTTACCGAAGTACTGAAGATCGTTGGGGTAAACTGGTTTTGGAGTGGATACCGCAAACCAGGAAGCGTAGTGTAGGACGCCCTGTGACTAGATGGAGCGACGATATCCGCAGAGCGGGTGGTAGACAATGGATGAGGAGAGTCGAAGATCAGGCTCAGTAGCGTGGCGGGCTCCTTGGTGGTGACCTATGTCCAGCAGTGGACTGATGATGATGATATTATTACTTACGATAAGGACTCTATAGATTGGTATATTTATATTAGAAAAAAGTTAAGGGGCACTACCACCATCTTTAAGTGTATGTGACAGAGCTTATAAACTACGTATATTGACGTCTCTACCTCGTGTCATAATAAGATTATAATAATACTGCTATTAGAAGTATACTGGCATTGAAACGGCTTTAAAATACTTGGTGATAAAATGTAACTCAGAGAGAGTGCTCTACATAGTTGTTGTATAACTCACGTAAGCTTTATAGAGGTACTTCAGATGTTAAGCCCTTTGTGCGAAAGACTGAAAGGATAGATACTTCAAGCATACCAATGTATATGTCTTCTCTATATATTAGTAGGCGGAAGGTTCCTTATGCCAGAAACTGTCCAGGTAGGTACCACCGCAGTGTCAGAAATTCTGCCGCCAAGCAGCAGTGTGTAAGCATTGCTGTGTACCGGCGTGAAGGGCACTGTAGCTGTTGAAATTACCGGACACAAAGACTTAATATCCAATGTCTTAAGGGTCGGCAACGCACTACTTAGTGAATCTTCTGGTGTTGCCAGCGTCTATAGACTGCGGTGACCATAGATGCTTTCCATCAGGCGAGCTGCGCGCTTGCTTGCCACTTGGAAGTATAAAAAAAATTGTACCCATTATTAAGAATGCAGTGGAAACTATTTTAAGCGATATACAACTTGTAATTAAAGCAAAGGCTAAAACTATTTAGTTAGTTGTTACGCTAAATTACAATACGGGTAATATAGTATTTATTTTTATTTATTTATCCTGCTACAGACAGTACAGACACTGTGGATAAGATAGTCAAAGATGTTTGCTGGTTAAAAAAAACTGTGCTGCTTGAACTTTTATTCATTTTATTCATCGTCAGCTGGCCTACGATATCCACTGCTGAACAAAAGCCTCTCCCTTCGAAGGGAGAGGCCTTTGTTCATCAATGCATTAAATGGTCACCCATCTATTTAATGATCTGGCCTAACGTTGCTTAACCTAATCGGTTGCAAACACTGCGATAACAACTGTCTATGATCGTCTCCTTATTTATTATAATGAAAAATTTATAAAATCGGACTTCGCGTTAATGAATTACAACCAAGTAAACATTGGATAAAAAGTATCCTATTTCCTACCTCGTAGTATTATCTCAAATCATGCCAAGATTCATTTGAATCCATTCAGTAGTTTTGTCGTGATGCGTGGCCATGATAAAGACGGACAGAAGTAAAAAAATACAGTTTTGGCTTCGGTATTCGGTATTGTATTGTATAAAAATAATTTACAAAATATCTCCAATGTACAGAATTGGACCTGTTACAATTTTATTATAAGTATATAGGTATGTATATTGATCTATCACAACACCACACAACTCAAGGATTTCGACCGAATAAAGTATTAATTTCACTAACGTATCTATAATTATGTTCAGACGTTTCAGTTCGGTGTCCTTCCACATGCCCCAGTTTCAGTGATAAATTACTTAGGTCTTTTATCTTATGACTCAGCACCCTTAATAGCTCAAAGCACCTCTGGTGTCTGTGATAATGAAGGTGAAGCTCGGTAATTATTCCAGAAATTTGAGGAAAAAGTAGGAATATTCGGCGTGCTATATGCTTGAAAGAAATATATAAAAGGTGTTTCAGAAGATATACAAAGTATCATTAATGTGCATTATTTTCTCAATTATTTAAAGGTATGACATTTAATAAAATAAAGGTACGCAATACAAACGTAATGTAAAATTTAAATTAAGTAAGTATATGTCAGATTAATGCCCATATCCAAGGTTCTAAGCCAGGTGATTGTGTTAGGAGTGAGATAAAGTAGATCTTCTGGGGGCTCCGAGTATATGTGTAACGAGCAGCGATGGACTATGTGCTCCAATACTTTAAACCAGTTTGGACTTCTTGGCCACACTCACAGATAGCAAAATCTTTTCATCCCCATTTATGAAACATGTAATTCCATTTCATTCCATCCATTCCATCTATCCAATTCTGAGTCTATTTAAACGGCACCACAAGTTCGTTGAAGGTTGAACCCGGGTAATTGTAGTGATGGGTCAGCGAGTTGTGTGCTAGTTTTTGTAGTGGCCCACTCATTTATCCAACTTTCAGTGACACTGAAACCAGCATAAGCAGGTTTTCGGGATTTTAGACGATGTGGCGGTGTATTTTCGAAGACGAATGAAGTTTCACTGAACTAAAGTAATACTTTTCTGTATTCTATTCACCCGTATTGATTGCAGCTAGCAAAATCAACCCGGGATTTGAATATTTTTTAGTTTATAGCGTTTTTCACGTTTCAATTGAGGTTTTTTTTTGTCATATGGTTAGTGGCCAACCTGGTGTCAGAGTTTTCAAGCTGCCTAGATGTCAATAGCCGGGACCGACTTCTACCGTGCCCTCCAAAGCACAGAGACGCTCAGTTCAAATGCCACTAAACGGTCACCCATTTAGGACTGACCTTGCCTGACGTTGCTTACCCAACTGATCGTTTACCAACCAGTGGTTACAACTGGCTATGAGCGTCTCAATTGAAGTTAATCACAAATAGCATTAGTTACTCTTGTGATATTTTAACCAAACTACAACATCATCAGCTTGATGACGCCCACTACTGAACAAAAGCCTCCTTCTTAGACCGCCACAATGAACGACAGTTAGCCAATTGCATCCACCGGTTGCCTGCGACGCGAATGTTGAGTTAGTCTACTATACTAATCCGAGAAGCTTGGATTTGGCAAATATTTGTGTGTTCGTTTGATTCGAATTTACTTTAGTCTTCTTTCTCAGGTGCGTTCATGTTTCAAGCGATAGAAGGTGCGAGCGAGATGGAACGAATGAACAATATGACACGGGAGAGGGACAACACAGCGGAGTACCTCTGGCAGAATGTCACACTGGCTCTAAATCTATTCAATGAAACAGAATTAAAGGAGAGGTTAGTGTAGTTTTTTTTTCACAGCAAGTATGCCTATTGGCATTTGTCTAATGTATTCACGTCAGATACTACTGTAGATGAGCCGGAATAAACTATACAACCCTAGGGTTTTCTGATAGGTACTATGCATTGTCAGATAGTGTGCTTCAAAGCAACAGTACATTATTGTTGTTGTACACTAATTGTACTCCATTACAATTCTCTCTTTGTAAATTGGTTTGCTGTTAGAAAACTCATGTTTGAGTTAAACTCGCCAATGTAAGTACATGCATTTACTATGTTTTAATTATTGTATCTGTGTTTCTTTGTGTACAATAAGAATAAATAAATAAAAAAATAAAACATTAAAATGGTGGGATTAGAAATTTCAGAGCTCGAGAGATTCTTAATAACTAATGACTGGTGACGAGGTAGCCGCAAAATCAGGCCAACATGCAAATTTCCTCACTATTTTTTGTTGTCCTTTATGAAAAATATAGAGTAAACTGTCAGAGTAATTAGAATGGAGCTAGTATCGCGTCGATTCTCCGAACAAATTTTTCGTGGTACTTTTGCGGGGTGCGGGAGGCGAAGTAAACACACACAGATACAATTTCACGCATACCCACACTATAATAAACTCGCAACACATTCAAAAAGATACGCACACAAATAAAGAATGACCTGAACAAATGAACAAAATATGGCAGAGGGGTTAGCGCATCATGATCTCTCCAGTGGTAACTCCTCTAAGAGTAAACTTAAGTGAACTTATTCAGCATAAAAAAATTTCTTTTTCTTCAGCAAGAAACGTGTGCTTTTGGTTTGTAGTCCATTGTAGAAACCTCATCCAAACCGTAGCGATTGATTTCTGTTGTAGAATCAATATAACACTGATGGATTACCAGAAGAGAGTGGTGTTCATGGTTCGTCAGGGTTGGGACGGTGGCCGGCACTCCAGGCAGTGGAGCTTCTCTTCCTCGTTTCTCTACTCCCTTACCGTCATCACTACCATAGGTAAGAGATTCCTTGTTTTCATTTACTTAACTTAGACTAAGTCTTTTTCAAGATCTAAATAGTATATTTTGCTGGCATCACTACATATGTTTTTTGTCTTCTTATAATTGATACTTTAACTCATACATATTCATCATTCTTAAACTATCTTTAAAAATAAATTTAATTTATTTTAGGTTAGTATTCACAGCCTTTCTTATATTATCTTCCCGATCTTTTGTCTTCGATATTTTCTTTACCGTCTCCTACCGGAAGTTGACATTTAGAGTTATCTCTAATTTAGAGGCTGAATAATTGCAGACTTGGAAACCATTCCTTACTGCAACTTTTACCTGCTAACTAGATTACGTGATTGCCATCGTCCATTATTTCGGTAGGATACGGACATTTATCTCCAAGAACGAACTGGGGCAAAGTGATGACCATCCTCTACGCGTTGCTGGGACTGCCGCTCTTCCTGCTTTACTTGACCAATGTTGGTAAGAGTTTTTACCATTCTAGATAGATAAACATTATATTGAGTAAATCTTAAAATTTTTAATACATAGAAAACACAAAAAATATATACACCACAACAATGGGCGGACTTATCGCCAAGCGTGAGCGATTTGGATGAAATAGGAAGATTAAAAACTTGTGGATAACATTTATCGCACTCTAATATACCCATGTGAATAGAATAACATAGATAAAACTATAAACAATTCATTGATAAAAAAATGTTCTCTATTCTTAAAATATGTAGCAATAGGTAAAGTAACATGTTTCTCGGTTTACTAAAATAGAAAGATGACTTTGACGGATCCTTTGTCGTTAAAGCTGCCAGACTCTGGAATAACCTTCCCCTTTCTCTTCGTGTCTGTCAATCTCTGGCGGCCAGAGTCTGGCCGTCTTCAGGAAAAGAATCAAGGAACATTTCCTATCTTTGTGATTTATTTATACATCTTTTTTTTTTGTATGTATTAGTGTATATTATATATATATATATATTATTGAAGTATGTATATATTTATGTGTTTTTCTTATATATTGCTATCCATATGGTTGTGTATTTATGTATGAATTGTAATAAGTATATGTCAACATTTTACTTCTTTCTTTTACCCACTTTTGTGCACTATTTTGCTTTTACCCCTGATTTTGTCTCAACTCACTCAATGCACCTGGGTTTGCTGGAAGAAAACTCATTTAATGAGTTAAGCTCGCCCTTTGTAATATCTTTACTGTTATAAATGTTTTTGTATTTGCTTCTGTGTACAATAAAGGATAAAATAAATAAATAAAGTCAAATCTTAGGTCGACTAAAACTGTTGCAAAAGGTTTATAGAACTTAATATTAGTAGGTATATGGAAGTTTACTGTAATGATACGATTTTTATTTATGCAAGGGTATTTGAAGAGGGCTATAAATAAATATTTTCTCTCGTCTAAAATGCTATCTATACAATTCACCATACATTCCCACTTTGAATTCACCAGATATATTTCAGGTGAGCTCTTGGCGAGATGGTTCAAGTGTATATACGCGCTGGTCTGTCTCTGCCGGCGATGCCCCGGGTTCAGCAGAAGACGAGCTAGATTGCAGCCACAGGTAGGATTGTAAACTATAGCAGCAAAATTGATTGTTGCTTTATTTACGTTCTGAAGGCAATTCACTTGAGCTTGTAAATTATTCTTGGTGTGTATCTAACTTAGACGACTTGTGATAAAATTTAATATGTTAAAGTGCTTTGTGTCTTGCCTGACGAGGCACTGCTTAACAGCAGAAGTTAAATGTTAAACGTGAGCCACTGTGATTTTGGATCGGTCATGCTCGCCATCGAAAAGTCTTTGCTTGTGGCGGCTTCGTGTGGCGGGTCACCCCCTTCCCTCCAATATGGTTGAGGGGAGTGATGGCTGCTGCTAGAGTCAACTCGTGCGCGGGTGCTGCTTGGGGGGACTGGTCCGACTACTATCACTTTGGCATTTTAGTTTTTAGCTTGTTGTATTTTCGTCGTATTTTTTATTTTTATTTGATATTTTGAACGGCAGGACACACTGTCGCTGGTGCTGATTTAATTGTAAAAAGACAAACTTTGTTTAAAAAAAAAATGTGAAAAAATGACAAGCCCGCTGAGTTTCTTGCCGGATCTTCTCAGTTGAGGCCGCGTTGTGATCCGGTGGTAGCTTTTAAAAAATTGACCGTTCAAAAGCGCTAGCGTTAAGCCTATTTGAAATAAAAAATTTGAATCTTGAATAACAATGATTAGCATCAAATTCATACAAGCAATGCATTTCATAAACCGGCAACTTAAACTGTGGAGGATTCGTTGAAGAAATTGTGGAATGCATTAGTATCAGCAGTAAGATTATTGACAAAACATAATATGTACCTATATTTTAATTACAGTTTGAAATTAGTGATCCAGAGAGCATAGAACGTCCACAAGCGTGGAGAGAACGGTATTCAGACTCTGACGTCACCCCAGAATATGGAATACCTTTGGAAAGGTATCCTCGAGGATATCAGAGGTAAGAATTACTTCGCATGAGAGATAATTAATATTCTGAATAATACTGTCTCGGTTGATTTAAGAGTGATATTAGGATTGATTTGTTTAGGATCAGTTAGTTTACAATCAGTAGTAAAATATATTTCAGATCTGAAAATGAATCAATCACAATCAATCAAAATGAAAATTTTGATAATAATAGTTCATTTGACGTTGAATTATAATTCATAATATATCTTACGAGTAGATAAATCTCATGAGGCATCTTGACATTTCTAAACAGACAACATTATATATAATGTACTCTTTGAGCTGGATACAGTCAATTCGTGTCTTTAGAATGTTTGACCGAGAATACAGTTATTGAAATATTTATATGAAATAAACTATTGCCAATGAATTTTGCTATTTTAAATACTGGTGGCGACAACATACAGCTTCTTTATTTTTTGTACTGTATGTAGCAGTAGAATATTTGTTTCATAAGCTTTTTTTTCTCAAGGTTTGGTCAAGGTCAAACATTTAAAAAAATATTTAAACGGTCTCAAAATAATTAAAAATTCGCCATTGTTTCGGAAATTTCTTAAATTTTTTTTCAAATGGGAGGAATAAAACAAAAACTGCAAAATCATTGTATGTTTTAAGCCATAATACCCTGTGAATCCAATACACTGTCACTTCAGTTACAGTGTTTTGAATTAACAACGTTCATTCGATTTCTTTTAACCTGTTTGATATTATGGCATTCATAGTTTTTTTACTTTGTATGAAAACTACTGAGATATTACAATGCAAATTACACTACAGGCCTGAAAAAGTAAAACACGGCAATTGAAGATGCAGTGTATTGCCCAAATAATCTTCGCGGATTGCAAGATACAGTGTTTTGTCAAAACAAAGTAGAAGGGCTACCGCGTAGCGGGTGCGCCAATCAAAGCGAGGCCGGGGGATCGATTTCAATGATTATTGGTTGATCTGGTCGAGAGCGACGGCGCAGCGGCGGGAAAATATGAACTGATGAACTATACGTACATAAATTTAAAAATAACTATATTATTACTCATATTCTTTCTCTGCTTTACTCTGTTCTTAATAATCCTAGTTGTCCTTCTTACTTACGTGAACGCTTTGAGTATCTTGTTCCTCGAGGTAAACCCTGTCGATCTTCCTCTTCTCTTTTACTTCGTTTTCCCCAACACTCCTCCAGTCGTTATAGCGCCTCCTTTACCGTTGAAGTGGTTAGGTTGTGGAACTCTCTATCTCTCAGCGTACGAGAAAGTCCTTCTGTGGATGTCTTCAGAGGAAGAACAAAAGAGCATTTCCTTTCTATTGTTAATAGTCTATACTTATAATAAAACTGTAAGAGGTCCAATTCTGTACATTGAAGATATTTTGAAAATTATATTTGGTGGGCATTCTATAACCGATACTGAGGCCGAAAATGTATTTTTTTTTTTTTTATCTGTCTGTCTGTCTGTATCACGGCTGCGCATCACGCTGAAACTACTGAATGGTTTCAAATGAAACTTGGCATGATTTGAGATCTTACTACGAGGTAGGACATAGGATACTTTTTATCCCGTAATCTAGCACGGTTCTTTTGGGAGAGGATTAAAGTCAAAATGGGTACTTGGTTATACGCTTGGTGATTTTATCAATTTTTGTTTATAATATAATAAATATTAGTAAGAGAACACTCATAGACAGTTGTTAACAATGTTTGGAAATCGATCAGGTTAAGCAACGTTAGGTAAGGTCATTAAATAGATGGTTGACTGTTTAACGCCATTTGAACTAAACCTCTCCGTGCTTCGGAGGGTAAGTACAAATTGGGTCCAAGTTTTTAACCGACTTTAAAAAAGGAGGTTTTGTATTCTATGCGAATGTATATTATTGAAAGTTTAGTTAACGTAAACACAGCGCGGGCGTGGGTCAGCTAGTTAATATATATGTATGTTTAAGTATTTTATAATTGTTGTACATTTCACTTACTCTCATACTTTAATCTTCTTTTCCTCTACCACTCTGGGGTTTGCTGGTAGAAAACTCAATTATGAGTTAAGCTCGCCTTTGTACTTTTTTCATGTATTGTATTTTATCTGTGTTTTGTGTATGTGTACAATAAAGAATTAACGAATAACTAAATACAATAACTAAAAATATTAAATTAAATCTATTTGGAGAGGAAATGTTGTTTTTTAATTATTTTTTAAAACTAAATTACAAGTAGCACACAAGAAATGTGGAAGAGAATTCCATAGCCGCACTGCTTGCATGGTAAAAAACCGTTATAGCTACTAAAATGATGAGGAGGAACTTCAAAACGAAGAGATACAGTGGAATATCAAGGCTTGTCACAAGATACAAGCAAAGAATAACGCTCACGAAGATAAAGAAGAGATTAAGGATTGTTAAGTATACAATTTAGAAAATAAAAAATATGCCAGTCCCACCATCCCAGCAGCAGCCATTCTCGTTGAGCCCGAAATTCCAACACGTGATCCGTAGACCAAAGATGAAACGAATACACAAATTTTGCAATCGCTCCAATTTATTAAGAAGCTCCTCAGTTGGATCTATAAAACATACATCTGCTTAATCGAAAAGAGGTAAAGATTAAGCAAAAAAGATTTTTGTCTGACGTGGAATAAATTTTAAAAGAGAACTCCAAAAATTTCAACTTTATACGAGTATGCAATTGGTACGGAATCTAAAACTAAACTAGAGAGTGATTTAATGTCAACCAGATTCATCATATTGTATCTGCCGCCAATTATGATAGCCTGAGAATTAGTAGGGTTCACTAACAAGCCAAACGATTTTGCCCACTTACTTATGCTATCTAAATCTTTATTAAGCGTAAATATCGCTTACCCAAGATTATCAATATTGGCATGACAATAAAGCTACAGATAATCTGCATAGATGATAGAAAACCTTCGCGATAACATTGATGAAGACGGAAAAGAGGAGAGAGTACGCCACCCAATGGAACACCCTCCTCAAGCCCACACCACACAGATGATATCTCCTCAAAGCGGACAGATTGGGAGCGCCCACGAAGATATGTATATGATCAAACCTCTTGACAGCTGAAAAAGCGACATTAAGAGAGAAAGAATGCCTAGAAGGATGTCAAAATCAACAGAATTGAAGTCACTACCAAAATCCAATAATACCAGAATAATCCAGCTGTTTGTTTCCCATGACCAAGCGTCAAACATCACTTATTTTTAAACGGTTTTATTTAGCTCGACCCGTACGGAATTTATTTGTTTATTTATTTGGGTCAAAATTAGAAATTGAAATTTAAGCACCTTCCCGTTGTCAGATTGATCTGAAATTTGGTACACACATTTAATTTAGATGACAATACAATATAATAACATCAATAACATTATAAATCTAAGATGGCCGCCGATACAAAATGGCGGATTACATATTTTTCCTTAACCCCTTCAATATGGGTATCAAATGAAAGGGCTACACTAGTAAAACACGATGATTATGTCAAAATTTAAAATTCAAGATGGACGCCGTTCCAATATGGCGGACTAGGTACATATTTTTCCACAACCACCACAATATGGGTATCAAATAATAGGACTACACTAGCAGAATACTGTCATTATGTCAAAATTTCAAACTCAAGATGGACGCTGTTACAAAATGGCGTATTAGGTGGGGGCATGATTAGTCGTGTCGAGAACAGTTGCGTCCAAGATTGTGTGACGTTAGAGGGGCAGATAAAAAAGAATAGGTAATTAGATACCTCGTTAGTAAGCGGTAGCTATACCACCCAAGTTAAGGTAATAGGTTAAAACGTGCCGAGGACTGTATGGCATTAGGGTGGATAAAAATGTAATGTCGTAAGCGCTTCCCCCTCAAGATTGGGCGCATCTTGTTGTATATTAAGCCTTGCCCCTTTACTGGACTGGAAGGAAAGTGAAAATGAAACCCATAGTCGACTACAGAAACGAAGAGAACGGTTAGCAACAGAAACACCTGAGCAACATGATACCAGGTTAATAGCACAACGTGAGAGACAAAGGCAGCTGGTAGAGTCAGAAACACCTGAGCGTCATGAGTGCAGGCTAGCATCACAACGTGACAGACGAAGAGAGCTAATAGCGTCAGAAACACCCGAGCGTCATGAGTCCAGGCTAGCATCACAACGTGACAGACAAAGAGAGTTGTTAGCATCAGAAACATCTGAGCGTCATGAGTCTAGGCTAGCATCACAACGTGACAGACGAAGAGAGCTAATAGCGTCAGAAACACCCGAGCGTCATGAGTCCAGGCTAGCATCACAACGTGACAGACAAAGAGAGTTGTTAGCATCAGAAACATCTGAGCGTCATGAGTCTAGGCTAGCATCACAACGTGACAGATGAAGAGAGCTAATAGCGTCAGAAACACCCGAGCGTCGTGAGTCCAGGCTAGCATCACAACGTGACAGACAAAGAGAGTTGTTAGCATCAGAAACATCTGAGCGTCATGAGTCTAGGCTAGCATCACAACGTGACAGACGAAGAGAGCTAATAGCGTCAGAAACACTTGAGCGTCATGAGTCCAGGCTAAGATTACAACGTAACAGACAAAGAGAGCTATTAGCGTCAGAAACACCTGAGCAACGCCACGACAGGTTAAATAACCAACGTGAGCGTGCACAGCAACGCAGAGCTGAAAATCATGTACAAGCGTTTGAAAATGCTATTAACACATCGTGTATACACGTTTGTGACATTTGCACGAAGCATTGTTATCCTAACCAAATTCATACTGTACGTTACAACACAGCTGCATTAGGATATCTACCTGCAGAACTGTCTTCAAAAACAACATTACTTTTATGTTCGCGCTGCCAAACACATGTGACCAGTAATAAAACAATAGCACCATCAAAGGCGTACTGGAATAATCTGGATCCAGGTTCAATACCAGATGAGATTCAAGCGCTGACGCAAGCAGAGCGGCGATTGCTGTGTAGAATCATCCCGTTTGTTAAAATCGTAAAATTTACTGGGCTATACGGGCAGTACGGTTTCCGCGGACAAGCAGTGTTGTTTGCCCAAGACATCTTTGAGGTCAGTGAAAGATTACCTAATATGCTTCCAAGATCTTCCAGCCAGGTGGGTATCGTTGTAGTTACAGAACGTTTGGAGAATTTGACCATCACAAGAGAATTCACAATATCTCGCGAAAAAGTCTACAGCGCTTTAAGATGGTTAACTAGAAATAACCCGCTTTATAGAGATGTACGCATTGACGAAAATGTCCAGATTAGTGAACAAGACTTAATACGACTTAGTGTGCCAGATATACCTGAAAACCGTGAACCTGAAAGATTTGAAATTCCAAATGTATTCATTAGTATTAATGACGTTGCTAGAATTATTCGGGCTTCATGGCATCAAGGTGACCACAGCGTTTTCACTTCGGGATTTGCCGGCGTGCAAATTGTTTGAGGAAGGACAAGCATACGTGGCTCTAAGTCGAGTCAAGTCTCTGGAAGGGCTATGTATTGAGGAATTAGATTGTACTAAATTATCAGGTAAGAAACCATGTAATAATGATGCACTGAATGAATTAAATAGAATGAGGAATATTCGGTAGACAATTTCACTAAATACTAAAAACAAGAAAATAAAAATCGGTAAAAAAACTTTTAAGTTAAACGGTTTTATTTTATGTGCACTGAAAACTACAAAATAAATAAATAGTTACTTACCTATCAACCTACGTAGGTGATCTCGGTCATTAATATCTCTGATGGTAGTGGTTGTCATAACATGAACCATGTCAGCGGCCGAAAGGCAGTTCATGAAAGAACACTAACACCAGGGTTTGCTTGGTAGGTAAACTAAGCAGCCCACACTATAACAAGTAGGTATTTTGACCTTCTAGTTCAGAAATATTTTAGTACTAGGCAGAATAGCTTTTAGGCATATTAGACTAAAATAAAAACGTGGGGCCCCTCTGAAATCATACCTATGGCAGAGCATATCTTATACTTTGGTAGATCATGAGCTAAGCGTTCGCTGGTGAAGCCGTAACGGCTGGTTATTGATGGTCAAAACCTCCAGTTACGATTATAGTAAGTCGATTCAGCGGACCCTGGACTCCGGAGCTATGAGGTTTCGGATGCGACCGGGATAAACCGCTAGGATGATGATGATGACGATTATAATAAGTCGATGCAATCCACACTTAGTATAGTAGAAAGTAATACAGAAATAGTTAATGGGCCCCACGTTTTTATTTTAGTCTAATATGCCTAAAAGCTATTCTGCCTAGTACTAAAATATTTCTGAACTAGAAGGTCAAAATACCTACTTGTTATAGTGTGGGCTGCTTAGTTTACCTACCAAGCAAACCCTGGTGTTAGTGTTCTTTCATGAACTGCCTTTCGGCCGCTGACATGGTTCATGTTATGACAACCACTACCATCAGAGATATTAATGACCGAGATCACCTACGTAGGTTGATAGGTAAGTAACTATTTATTTATTTTGTAGTTTTCAGTGCACATAAAATAAAACCGTTTAACTTAAAAGTTTTTTTACCGATTTTTATTACTAAAGCGGTAATAGTGCTGTGGCTAGAACAAAAACCAGAGCTGTTTTGGCAAAGGAATGAAAATGACAAGCTTTCTTCCATGCAGACGGGAAAGCACAGGATTCAATTGAAAAGTTTAAGATATGAGTGATTATTGACAAGGATTGGTCAAGGTTACTTCAAGGTTAGATAACAACAATTTTAACTGATGACCTTGATAATCTAATTCCTAGCCCCCTCAGTAACCGAACTCAAAGAGAAAGGAGAAAATAAAGGCAAAGATAGCTGAGAGAGACAATTTAAAGTGGACAACTTAACATGATCTTAAAAATGTGCATTAATGATATCAAGATCTAAACATGGAGCATCGTCAATAGAAAATACCAAGAGATCTCAAGAACTGCCACGTCTGTGCAGTATTAAAGTTCTCCAATTTATACCTACCAATACATTTTTAGGGCCTGTTTTCTCAAGTAAATACATTGTAACTATATAATTCAGTGTATTGCCTTAACAATTTGTTACT
Organism: Furcula furcula; assembly: GCA_911728495.1. Classification (NCBI taxonomy): domain Eukaryota; kingdom Metazoa; phylum Arthropoda; class Insecta; order Lepidoptera; family Notodontidae; genus Furcula; species Furcula furcula. The sequence goes on from OU452258.1 coordinate 23,754,962, forward strand.
TAGCTTCTGACTACTACATATTAGGGCAACACGAGTTATCCGCGATAATTTGTTATGTATACTGTAAATATATATAAAACATACTAGGCTGGATAACTCATAAAATTATCTTTAAATTGGTACCAAACACTCTAAATACTTTTCTAAAGAAAATTTTGGAGTAATCTTCCAAAAACCTAAAATATTGATCGCTAATTTTCGTAAAATCAGTTTTTTGTAGTTACAGTATTGGATTTACAGGGTACCATATTGTTTGTATAAAGGATAAATGTTTCCACTCAACACGGATTTAAATCACGGATTTAGTCATGTTTATGCAGATTCAGCGCGGATTTAACATATAAATCCCAACGTCCAATAGATTGCAAACACAATTTTTTTAATAAATCGCTGTCAGTTTTCAAATAGAAAATGGCACTTTATTCTTGATATTAATAGGTTCGATATCTCTCTGTCGAAAACCCGTCATTGTTCGCGGGCTGTGGTTTATCAGTACACCATTACTTGAATACAACATTGAAATTAACGACGTTTTTATTTATACACATTATGCATTTGCTTACTATTTTATGGATTGTTGTTTATGTCTGGACATTCAATAAAAATTGCAATGCATTTATCAGGGAATCTACATATATGCAGTTTTTAACATATTTATGGAATATTTTGCCAAGTTTTGTCACATTATTAATTCATACGAAGTATCATGCTGTAACAAAATTTCCTTTTTTTGAAGAGAAAAATTCTTCATTAAAACGATAACAGGGATAACGTAGATATTGAGAGGGAACGAAGGGCATTGGCTGTCCGGGGGAATATGTTGGCCCGTAGGTTCGCGCGTTGTACAAAGGAAGTGAAAATCACTCTTTTTAAAGCTTATTGCCAGACATTTTACACGTGCAGCCTATGGGTCGACTGTACTCAGGGAACACTCAGTGCCCTTCGTGTTCAATATAATAATATGTTTAGGATGCTGTTGGGACTGCCGAGATACTGTAGCGCATCAGGCATGTTTGCCGAAGCACGCACGGATGGCTTTCATGCCATCCTTAGAAAAAGGGCTGCTTCGATGCTCCACCGTGTCCGAAACAGTTCCAACAGTCTTCTAAAGGTGTGGGCAGACAGGTTCGACTGTCCAATGTTGAGACATTGGATCTCACTCCATGTCTAGTTTATTGTTATTTATTTTGTATATTGCCTACTAACATAGATTGTAAGTGCATAATAACAAATTATGAATCTTAGTTGTTTGAAATAAATTGTTTATTATTATTATTAAAACGGATTACGCTGTCAATTTTATTAATGACATAGTACAAAAAGGACGATTTGACAAATAGATTGAAAGACATGCGAACCACTTAAGGTTTGTCTACCAAAATATGAACCTTAGTATAAAATTAGTAATTGGATACAGTGGGGCACTTTGTGTACAGGAGGGTGGACTACACGCGCAGTATATCCATGCCCCAGCCGTGGGAGAGTCCCCGGGCGGCGCCACGGGCCGGCGCGCCCCGCGGTTGCTCGGAGCCGGCTCCGGCCGGAGCCCGGGAGTACAGCGCCAGCCTGCCCAGCGACTTCAGCGTCGTCACCTTCGACGCACAGAGCATCACTGTGCCCATTAGCGTCTGTGTCGCTATTATGGTTGGGTGTGTATTATTTTGTACTGCAAAAAAATGTTTTAATCTTTTTTCAACTTTTTAGTTTATAGTTTAACCCAGGTGTGCTTTAATTTTTAACCGACTTCAAAAAAGGAGGTTCTGTATTCGACGCGTATGTATGTAATATTAATAAAAATGCGTAATATTCATATATGTTAGTCTATGTGGGCTTCTAAACGAATTTACCAAATTTCACGAGTGTTTGTATGTATGTATGTATGTATGTATGTATGTATGTATGTATGTATGTATGTATGTATGTATGTAGGTTTGTCCGCGGATTTCTCAGAAACTACAAGTCCGATTTCGAAAATTCTTTTTGCAATAGTTAGAGTATCTTTCAACTTAGGGTAGAGTATAAATTTCATCAAAATCGGTCCAGTAGTTTAAGAGATATAAAATTTTTATGTTTTCAGTAAGTTACTGTAATGTAGACGTTCGAGTTGCGTGATAGTGCTGATACCTATCTTGGTAAAATAAGTCACTAAAAAGTGTTAAATAAACTATTTTCAAAAAAATATAAACCGACTTCAAAGTAAATTATCTAAAAAGCATAAAATAACGAAAATATTATTGAAGTTGGTGCAGAATATACACAGCAGGTACGCTAACACCAACTTCAATAATATTTTCGTTATTTTATGCTTTTTAGATAATTTACTTTGAAGTCGGTTTATATTTTTTTGAAAATAGTTTTTTAAATGTTTTAGTTTAACCTGTAAAATGTATTTTACATAACTATATGTAGGTAAAATGTAGGTAACATTTTATCCTATAAAGTTTTCGGATTTTTCACGAAATACGCGCATATTACGAAAATGTTAACCCTGACATACTGTATCTGGCAATGCCACCAGTACATTTCGACAACCAAAGCGCCCCACTTAGACCTAAAGACGCTCATATTTAATCGTTATTTAGTTGAAATCAGTCTTATAATATTGGAAGTAGTGGTTTAAAAGTTGTAGGGGTACCCCAGTAGTCCTGGTAGCAGCCAGGACGGATAATACCACTTAAACTAATACCATTAAATAAAATATCATATTCCTATTCAGTGGCATACTTAGGTTTTATATTATATTAGGAACAAGAAGTTTCGTAGCTTTTGAATAATTCAATTGACATTCCGGTTCCCCTTTTCAGTTACATAATGTTCGGCTCAATGATATTTGGCATGTGGGAGAATTGGGACCAATTGGACGGCGCCTACTTTTGCTTCATCTCCTTGAGTAGGTAAGTTATAATATATGTAGTATATAGGAGCAATATACATTTCCTAGGAGGGATATAAAATGGCAAATTATTTACAAAAAAAAAAGATTTGTAAAATAAACAAAAAAACCGTGTGGTGTCGTGGGACACCGGATAGAAACGAAGTTCCTTATTAAAAATATTAAGTTATATTCTATCCAAGGTATAAAGAAAATAATTATTCGGGTATACATTTTTTGAAATGAAACTTCTAATGCGACTTCCAAAAATGTTATCATTTAACGCGTTAAACGTTAAGCGTTACATTTGTTAACCTTATGAAAGCGCTCACGTGACGCAGTCTAACCGTCATTCAAAAAAAAAAATTAAAAAAAGATCACACTGAACAAACCGGCACACCACAAACACGCACACACACACACACACACACACACACACACACACACACACACACACACACACACACACACACACATACACACACACACCACACGCACCACCACACCACACCACACACACACACACACAACTTCGTTCCAATAATAATAATTAAGCCTAATTATGTTCGATCATAAAAATTTAAGTTTTATGCTAACTAAAATAAGATATATATATATATTTGTGAATAATAATCTTACGTTACTTACGTTTTTTCCCGGTTAGGGTATCCCTCCGCATCGTCCCATAAGGAACTTCGTTCCAAAAAACAAAATATACAATTTGTATTTTTTTACTTCGTGCCTCTGTATAAATTCTAAGCTAACTTAAATATACCAAAAACCAAAGAGTTAATCTATACTTATAAGATACCAAAAATATGTGTAAAATCAGCAGTCGATGGCTTTTTACTTATATTCTGATAGGATAGCTGATAACTACTGATGAAGAAGACCAAAAATATTAAAAAAAAACACTCACGGCCTTGACATCACTTCATAATAACTTTTACGTAGTATTAAATCCTCTTTTGTTATTCATACACGTAACAATAATATTGGGATTACTGAGATTGGCATATTATTATGGTATAATGAGGTATAATGATGACTGCATGACGTCACTTTGCGATTATTGGTATTTAAAATTGCGTTTCAATTTACATTACTTAAAAATGAATTATATTGTATTAAATACCTTTATCATTTTCGTGCAAGTTCCCCATTAGTAATGGGTAGCGCTATTTACAAACGTCGGAAGTTTCCGTTTTGGAATCTGATGAAAACATTTAGGGCCCACACATAAGTGCGATGCGATGCAGGAATTTGTATCGAAAATTCATTTGTTTCTCGCAGATATTTGCGATGCGATGCGAATTCGCAGTTATGTGTGGGAGCCCTTCCGGTGATATCTTGTAAACGCTATGCACAAATACGACAGTTTATAATGAAATTGCATCATAGTATCAAATAGAATTGTCAAAAAACGTCGACTTCGAACTCGTCAATAGTCTATGTTATTAGGATATTCCCGAAAATGTTTTCATCGGATCCGGAAATTTCCAACGGTTGTGAACAGCCCTATAGGTCTAGTACCTTGGTCTGGTAGGCTAGTACCTTGTGTGGTTGTACGCAGCGTGGGGTTCGGGGACTTCGTGCCGGGCGAGCGCGTGTACACGGCCAGCATCAACACGTCGTTCATCGTGTGCTCCATGTACCTCATGCTGGGCATGGCGCTCGTCGCCATGTGCTTCAACCTTATGCAGGTACATAACAAAGTATTCACTAATTACAAAACGTTGCGATTCTTTTCTGTTCTAACTTTTTCTAAAAAAATTATCTTCAATTAAAATGTATCTTTTAAATCTGTTGTTTCTTCTATAGGTGCCTGATAACCCAAAAGATTACATCTGATATGAGAGTATTAGTATTGACTGCGACCACTCCAAAGCGTTCTCTAGTGCAAGGTGGACTGTGGGGTTAAATTATTGAACCTAAACAGATCACAAATAAGGCACCTAATAGGTGCACTCACGGAACATTTTGGTACCAACGAGCATCTACACAGAATGAGGCTAAGCACTGGTGACACTTGTAGATTATGCGAAGGTGAAAAAGAGTCACTGCGACACATGTTGTGTAGCTGCGACGCTCTTTCGAGACATAGGTTGAATCATCTGGTAGTAGCCTATCCTACGCCAGATGATTATGTACAGCTCCAAGCTGGCGCAATCGTTGCGTACCTGAGGGAGCTATTCGATACGCCAGCTACAGAGTAAGGGCTACAATGGATACAACTGGGTCGAAGTGCGTTCCGGTGGGTACCGGGTTCTAATTTATAGCCACCAACAATAGAATAGAATTGAATTAACTACGAGAGTTGAAACAATCCGAATTAATGATTATTAACATCGCGAGGGACCCTGCACGTCTGAGAAAGTCTAACTAGCTTTCGAATGACTTGTGAAGTCCGCCAACCCGCACTTGGCCAGCGTGGTGGATTTATGGCCGAAACCCCTTTCATCTTGAGGTCAGGCCCGTGCACAACAGTAGGACAAAACCAAAGGCTGATAATAAAATCAGGTGAAGAAATAAAATTGCATTAAAATGGGAAAATTTATGATTTATTTTATAATAAAAATAAATAAATTATTCCATTTGTATACAAACTTGGACGTAGAGTCAGTGAAACATAAATAAAAGTGGATTATATTCAAATACCTCATTCCAGTTTCAATTACCACAGCGAGGTCTTGCGTCAACCAGTGATCCGTGTGATGCGAAATGTAATCAATTTTACCGGCGTCTAGACATCTAATACCTAAGGTCGTCTACAATCTGAAAATATATGAACTTAGAGACTGTCTTTGCCCTTTTATAAATAACTTAAAATAATTGCGAACCTTTTAGAATTTTTTAGGGTTCTATGAGGACTTGAGGAGTCATTGTGCTAGCGGCTAACGGACGATCGGCCATTTCTTTTACTGCACTTTGATACTCTAGATTCAAGATCTTTTCTGTTTTTCCAAATTTTTGTGTTTAGAGTTCTTCCATCCAAGGCTGTGTCACCATTTAATATCAGATGAGATCCCGGTCAAATACCAACTTATATTAAGTACAATAAAGTTCAGGATTGATTAGAGAAATTTCAGAGGGTCTAGCGGCAACTTATAAGCTGGAGATGTCTTAAAGGGGGTAATATACCACCACTTCAATGAATAGGGCCACCTAACGGGAGGACGCTGTGAAAAAATGCAATCTTCAAGAGGCATTAAACATTCTTACACAAAATATTGGTATATTTGTAGTCCTAACCAACTAACCGATAACCGTTGAGGAAGAAAGGTTCTCGAGTGGCGACCACGAACCAGAAGACGCAGCGTAGGCAGCCCTCCCACTAGGTGGACAGACGACATTGTGCGCGTCGCAGGTAACCGGTGGATGCAAATGGCTGTCTGTTCAATGTGGAGGTCTAAGGGGGAGGCCTATGATCAGCAGTGGACGTCTTCCAGCTGATGATGATGACAAAGTAAAAAAGCGATAGGTACGTGTTAGCGCACACAGGTGCACTCTCTTCCTTAACTCTCACAAAAGAAGATATATATAAATAGCCAATTGACGTTCATTGTGGCGTTCTAAAGGGGAGGCCTATGTTCAGCAGTGGACGTCTTCCGGCTGATGATGATGATGAACCAACTACTAGATTGCTACATAAATATAATGATTCCTACATCCATAACTATGAGAGGGAATCCAAATCCATCATTTGAACGTTCCAATGTCCTAAAGTCAGACAAAACCGGGTCGTCAAATTGGTGTATCTTTAATTTTAGTGTTATTTTTTCCAGGAGCAAGTTATACATTACTTCGCGGGCTTGAAACGCGCCGCAAAAAGGATCAGCCGATGCAAGAGATGACGTTATGTAATGTAAATATTTGTATATTGTCGTGTAAATAATGTAGCTAAGTATACGAATTTTGGTGTAAAACTTTAATAAAGACTTATTTCTTACGGTTTTAATCTGAATTTTAGTAACGATTTTTTTGTAATAAAAAGAGGATTATGCAGTCACTCAAACACGCGACCAAGGTTGTGGTGGTGAATCCATGACGGGATTCCCCTGCACCCGCACTATTCCTACGAACACCCCCATGATCCTAAAATTATAAGAAATATAAAAAAAAACGTTTGCTTCTTTTTATACTCCAGTTCTACATTAAACTTTAGATATAAAATGAAAAGAAAAATGGTTAAACTAAGTGTCGGCAACTTGCTTCAAAAAGAGTATTATGTTCGAAATTAAGATGAACGATATAATTAAACTACGAACAAGACCCACTCTAGATTAGTAAGGTTAAGCAGTTACGGTTAAGTTCTTTTTTTTAAAATAAACCATACCAAGTCTAGATAGAGAATGTAACTCACATTCATTTTTTTTTATCATGACGAGAGACATAAATTATTACGTCAATGAAAAAAACCCGACTTGTCTGCGGCGCAAAACCTAGCCGCTATATTTTAAGGAAACATAATTAGGTATTGTTTCTTATTACTCGTGTTTATTTTATTTTATTTATAAACACACAAAACAGACAGCGACAATACTAAACAGAATTACAACATCATTGTTTTGATCTAGTCACAATCCTTGACATGTGTATCTGGCTAGCACAACAATTCCAGACTATTTAATTTTTATTAAGTATAACATAAGAAATGAAAATGAAAAGTTAAAACAATAAAATCTTTTTAAAAAAAAATTGAACCGACTTCAATATCACTGAAAAGTATAAAATAATTTAAATATTATTGAAGTTGATGTTAGCTTACCGGCTGTGTATATTTGGCACCAACTTCAATAATATTTAAATTATTTTATACTTTTCAGTGATATTGAAGTCGGTTCAATTTTTTTTTTAAAAGATTTTATTTTAAACTTTTTAGTGATATTTTCATATATAAAGATTGAACCATCGAAAACCGTAAAATTATCTAGATAGGTTATGATCACATTATCGTCTACATAGTTTTACATAATTCATGTTTCTTCAGAAACTCAGAATCTATTTATCCGGTCGTAATGAAATTTGCATGGAATCATCATAGTAGTTTACTCTCTCGAATAAAAAAAGAATCATCGCAATCGGTTCATAATTGTCAGAGCAATGTAATGGAGAACATCAGTTTTATGGTTTTTACCAGATAAATTCCTCCACATCGTTCATGTTCCTCCAGGAAGTTCTTATCCGGTTGTAATAAAATTCATACAGATTTAATAAAATGGTTTCTTCTTTCGATTAAAAAAAGAATCATTGAAATTGGTAAATATTTGCTAGAGTTATGACCATTTTTGTCCTTAAAAAGCGACATAAAGTCATCGATATAGGCTTTCCTGCAGCTCTCAGTGCGCAGTCACCATTCTTGTTTTTCAGGAACTACTTATTACTACGCAATAATTTTTTTATGGGACCCAATCAATGGATTGAAGAATGGATGGAAGAAAGATTTTTTCAAATCGGTTCATAATTGACAGAGTTATGCGCGAACATACATAAAAAAAATAATAATAATATATATACAGACGAATTGAGAACCTCCTCCTTTTTGAAGTCGGTTAAAAAAGAAAAGAAAAGTGGGAAGAGAAGTGGGTGTTAGCGGCCCGTGGGGCGTCCGGAAAAATAATAGCACCCACCAATTGTTGGGTGTCCTGAGAGGCCAATAATGTAAAACAAGACGGGCAGCGCGTCTTTCTATTGGATTACCTGCCACTGCAATCATACTCAAATATTTTCATATCAGACTCCAAAGAGTCACTCATATTTGGGGTTAATGCTGCCATACGAAAAAAAATAAACCGATTAAAATTTTAACTTACCGGTTTTATTTTATTTTCGTTTTTTAATATTTTATGAAGGTTATCGGCATAAATTTGTGCCCTATAAACTTGTTCATAGTTATTTAAACTTGACACTATTCAATTTATTGTGATTAGTGATGAAAAAGTAATCAATGATTTTTGTTATTTTTAGCTGGTAACAAGTAAGTAATCATGTTTTTTAGGTGACGGGAAATTGTCTTGTCATAATATTCTGTCTACGGTATTATATTGGTAAAAAAATATAATATTTTTTTAGGAATGGAAAGGCAAGCAGTGCCGAATCTCAGTGAAACATATAGCTTAAGTTCTTTGAGCGCAGCTTGGAGTTTAAATAGTATTACTGCTTGGTGAAGGGCTGTTTACGCTTCTGTAGGAGATAGTTTGTACAGATGTCTGACTCGCTCAATGTTGAGGGGTATGGCACAACATAAACACCAAAGGATTGATCCATTGTAAGTACATTATTTTATATCAGTCACATTTGTATTAGGTATGATAGATATAATTTTATTGATATTTTCATTTTGTTTCCAGTGTATCAGCAAATAGGTACAATAGCTAGTTAAAATAATTATTCAATTGATTTTAAATAATCATTAATAATATATTCCGTAAAAGTAATTATATTTCAATACATGATTATTCCTATTTCCTTGCCAGCTGCTTACTGCTGAATTAAAATTCCTTAAGTGTTAGGTGTATCTCTGCTGTATTACCTGAAATAAGGATTTACATATCAGTACTTTAAACTTGAAATAAGGCAGATGAATTAAATTGCTTTTTTCTTATTATACAGCCTCCATTATAATAATTAAAATCACAACTTATAATTACTATTCCCGACTTTTCCTTATTTTGGTTATTGACGAGAAGCAAGACCTTTGCCTGATGGCGCGGGACTGCCACTCGTCAGCTGAGACATTAGCTATTAAGTCTCTTGAGCCTGGTGATTTCACTAACCACAGTGCTCTTCACTGGAACATAGCAATGTTTATATAAAAATGAGCATTGCTGATATTTGACACTAATGTGTTACCTACCTGAAGAGTCTGATGTACAAGAGACTATCTAGTAAAAGTAATAGGGGTCTTGTTTGGATAAATACACATCCATACTAAGCTAAAAACCTTCTTAATTTTCAGAATAGTGGAGTAAGGAGTTTTTCCAGGACTTCAATGGATGATGGCTCCACAATAAATAAATGAATCATGCTTTGGCCCACCATGGCTGGCATCAGCTTAAAATATTAGTCCGAGCTACATTCCTGAAAAGTTTAAATCTTTATCTTAATAAAAAAATATATAATAGGTGTTTTGTGTTTTATTATTATAGTTACATCTCCAGTATTCCTGTAAGGTTGATTGTGTCCACTTTACAAAATATTTTAGTAAGGAAACATCTTGAGGAAACCTGTCTATTACTTTAGTTGAATGGAAATCCTAGAGGATATTATTGACTCATAACGAGTTTGAGGAACTTAAATATAATATGACTTTCTAAATTGTTCATTATTTAAATAAGGCCCTGTCACGGTCCTCACTTAGGTATTTGTTCTTTTGAGATGTTTGCTTGGTGCATCGCAGCGTGTGCTCCTATTTGATACATAGTGCAGACCGAAAATGAGAATGAAAGATGACCTAACTTTAGTATGGTAGGTATGTATTTCGAAGTGCGTAGGTTTGGTGGTAAAGTGTTATTACACAAAACAATGAATATTCACTTACCTTAGACACTGTATTTATTCCAACTTGGTGAGATGGTAGATAAGGCTTCAGCTCCTGCAGCGGCATACACATCCTTATTCACTCGGAACAATTAATTAAAAACTCAGGTTCCAACACTTATAACGTTTCTTAAAAACTACGTCTATTTTCGAAGAGTTTCTACTTTGCTAACGATGTAAAATGCTCTCCATAACACAAGCATACATTAAAAAGTTTTCCTAGAGGTCTAAACATGCCAATACTCCTTATTTTTGAAGAAAAACTACGTTACGAACTCTTAGGTGTTCGACATGAACTGTAAGAAGTTAGTGTATAGTAACTTCTAATCATTCGGCTATTTGACGTAAAATCAATTCGTATTTAGTGGACCATTTTACGAATATCCATAGAAAATTGTCAAATAAGTGTCCAATAGATGAACTTTCTAATTTGAGTCATACGCAGATGAGGATTTGTATGTGACCATTTTACGCTTTGACATCTAAATCATACTAGGCACATATTACGATTCGCCGAAAGTGGCCTTTTTAGCCCACCTGGTACCTAGAAAGAGAGATTGTAAGAATAAATGAAGAGCGCGTGCAGTTGTGTCTACGCAAGCACTTGTGCACTACAACATCTCCCGCGCACGGATTTATATTTACTGTGCTCCCGCGTAGATAACTGATCTTGTTCTTTTATCTTATTGTTTTATTACAGGTGTACAATAAAGATGACTCTTATTTATCTAAGCCTACATATCTCAACTGCTTCTTTACTTCGTTCCGAGCAATAAAGAGATTTAAAGCTAAGTTTTTGGTTTCAACGAAACAAAAGTGTAGTTTTCTAAAGAATTTCCTAGCAGTTCGCACACAGCCCCGGGCCCCGGCCGCATAGTGTGCGGCGCTCACCGGGCCCTCGTACACTCCACTTACCTACATTAGATGGTTAATAATGCATTGTTCAAGTTTCCACAAACTAGAATTCAGTGAGTGTTAGCTGAAAAATAAAACCGCATTTAATTTGAACATTTTGAAACATTAGTATGCTGTCTGTGGTAGGTAGGTACTTACTTGAAAGACGATAAGGTGTTTTTTTTTAATTGCGTGTACAATATTTTACAGCAGTATTTTAACAATACACATTGATTATGAAGACGAGATCTAGGGTCTATCACCATCTCTCCGAGCAGTATTATTTTAATATTATTTTCGCGAGAGAGAGCTTTGCATAAGTCGAAAAATTTAGAAATAAAAGATGGCATACAAGGATAAAAACTATCTGCATTTTGTACACTTTGCCTATTCTAAAAGGAGCTTAGTGTGATAAAAAGTATGTTAAACCTATTCCTATTATGTCCTAGCTATCTAGGATACAATTATTATGCTCCTGTGCAAGAGTTCGTCCCGGCAGGTACCACCGCAGTGTCAGATATTCTGCCGCCAAGCAGCAGTGTGTAAACATTGCTGTGTTCCAGTACCAGATAACGAGCGGCATTGCAATGGAGCTGTCTATAGATAGGCGTGTTGCCGCGAGGCAAACGTTTTGCTTATCTTAAATTGTCACTAGGTTAAATAAAAAAAAACACTAGTTCAAACTCGACTGGGCAAGTACGTCCACTGGGCAAGTACATACCAAAATCCGTGGCTAAAAATGCTTCTTTAGAGTCGCTAACTTCTTGCGGTGAGCCATCACTAAAATCACTCAAAGTTTCTCGCGTAAAACGTTGCAAGGTGATGAAATTTCACAACAGCATGTGCAAGCGTAAGTACGGAACCTTTGCAGGCGTACAACAGTTTATGTGAGCCTTTTGCTCTTAGGTACACTTGTATGCATTAGTTCTGGGTGGGCCATGAGACAGAGCGATCAGAGGATCGCGGGTTTCGGGGTACTGAGAGGAATTTCTTTGTTAGGTATGAAGATTTTCAGGGACTGCTATATTCTTAAGATCTCTGATTCGATACCTTGTTCAGAATATTCTTAGCTTCTTCTTTCTTATTAATGCTCAATCATCATCAGCAGCAGCCGAAACACGTCCACTGTTGAACAAAGGCCTCTCCCTTAGAAGGGAGGGGTTGCCATAATCCCCACGCTTGGCAGGTTCCCTCTTCTTGTTTTCCCTTAGTCCCCTACTCTTACCCGGACACCCCACGGAAAGGCTCAATAATGCATTGTATTTGGCAGAAAACCAGTAAGTAGGTAATACTTTTTCGGCGAAAAGGCATAAATAATAATGATCTATATCACTGTGTCGTAATACAAGTTTCTATATCATTTACATGGAACCTAGAAACAAATATGTACTTCATCATCTAGTTTATGTGATCTTTTTATTTATTGAATCAGCAAATAGTAATACAATAGCTTATAAAAATATCTACTACAACTAAAAGCTTAACCGCGCTTCGCGTATTAACGTGATGCGGATCGGAGTCATCCGCCGTGGAGAGCTAAAATCTTGTACCTGGCTGTAAGCTGAGAACTAACCATGAAACCATAATCGAAGCTACATAACGCATCAGTTTTGTGATTGGTTTATAATCGATAAAATCTTTGTTTTTCTGGCTCCACAACAGACCGCGTTGTAAACTTGCGGGTGCTTTGTGGAAATGCGCGCACAAATTGAAGAGGTTAGTTTGAAACTAGGTGATTACCGTGCCACACTGCCATTCGTTTTGGTCGGTTAAAAAACTTTCAACATAATGAAAACCGCTGGCTATTTATTTCTTACTTCCTGAAGTTTTAAATCAGAGCCGTACTATGGCACAGTACTTTAAGCATCGGTGAACAGCGATTTAGTTGAACTTTGGTAGTTTTGACAAAACTCTAAAATATGCTCACATTTAACTAAGTTTGAAACAGCGGCTGAGCTATAGTAATTCTCGCTTACGCTTTAATCGCTAAAATGGAAAGTTCTGAAACCACAACACACGCAACGAGTCGCTAAAATGTGAATTAATTATTATAATGTTCAAATACAACCCGTGGGGTGTCCGGGTAAGAATAGCACCTCCTATCTCCTCCTGTTGGGTGTCCGTAATAGGCGACTAAGGGAAAACAAGAAGACGGACAGCGTCTTTCTATTAGATTACCTACCACCAATACTGCGATCCCCGAGCCGCCGACCAAGCGCGGGGATTATGGCAAACCCTCCCTTCTAAGAAGGAGCCCTTTGTTCAGCAGTAGACGACTTTCGACGAGATCCGGCATCGCGACATGCGATTTCGTTTCCGCTGAACCATGGAGGCTACAATCATATTTAAGCGGCAAGTTATACAGCGGGGCATGGCCTCTTCTCTTATCATTGATGAATGCTCAAAAAGTTTAAAATTCAGCACGCGAGGCAAGAGATAGGACTCGTTTCTAGGGTTAAGTATACAACCCGCGACGAAACACCTGAGTAATGAATATTTACTACCAAACTTTAAACACTATTTCACAAGATGCATAATGTCTTCAATTACCACCAGGCCATAACCGTTACAATGAGATAAATCCCGTCCGCACGTAGCCCCTCCTAAATCTGGCGGAACGCAATCAATCTTCACGAGATTGGAAGCTTGCCACCTGAAAGGTGTAAAAGCCGTTGTTCCTGTAACGAACGCGGCTATTTACGGCTGAATACGGCTGTTTCCAGCTATTGATCGGTTACTTCAAGATAAAGATTTGTATGATATTCTTTAAAGACTGTGAAGGATTTCATCGGAGTTGGATATGGTTTTGATGCTACTGACGAGACAAGCGCAGGTCGTTCGCTTTATAGTAGGCATCTGAGAAATTAGTATTTAAAACTTTTACTTGCTAAGTCTACGAAACAAGAGTGTGAAACCTTACAAACTTCTCCAGTCAGAAAAGCAAGAATTCCACTTTCTAGATCTTCGGGAAGTCCTCAAGAATAGAAGAAATTACGTCCTCGATCTATGTTTCACACTTTAATATCTTCAGAAACTCCAGAGAATACCGAATTTACCTCTAGATAGCCAAAACTTATGATAAAGGTCTTACAGTAATTATACTGTCACACAAACCCGCTATTGAAGACGTGTCCTAACTCCGAGCCCAAAACCTAGATAGGATCTTACTAAACGTTTTTAGGCGCTTATCTAAAGTCGTTAATTATAGTCTAGCGAGGATACAATATGCAGAAATAAAGATAAGTTTTTACACCTAAAAATTAAGTCACCCCCACAATGATAATACAGCAACGAATTTATAAATTTGATCAAAAGCCAATCACTCTATGCTGCTCTTAAAGCGTCATGCACTTAAATATTATAATATATTATATTCTGTAGTAAAGAGAGGATATACAGCCATATAAAAATATATTGGTATTACGTGAACCGTCGATAAATAACGTGCAAATTACGGTAACGGGCATATATTCAAGGCGGCCCGACCGCGAAAAGGTGTTTTCACAGTTTAAGAGACGCGGCCGCGCCGAACGTCTTCGACATATTTCCCCTTCGTTACCATATCACACGATTTGTGGTGTGTTTGAGCGGAAAATCATTTTTCAAGTCGTTTTTCTTGAAAGGTTTGTAGTATGGTGGCTGGGAACGAATGGAGAGTGAAGTCTCTGCGTCGTGTTGATAAATAATCTTTATGATTGTGTACGTAAAAGGATGCGGTAATCGGAAAATTTGTCGGTTTATGCTTCTGGGAAATGTGAGTGTTATATGTTGGTGGCAGAAGACAACATCGTTAAGATTACTCAAAGTTGGAGCTGCCCATATGAAGAACTACCTCTGCCTTAATCGCAGCTAAATTACGTCGACTCCAAATGGCGTTGTGTTCCAAGGTCGTCATTGTTTTATGGATTTTTTGTGATCCAGCAGATCGACTTGGGGTTAAGGGAACTTACTTCTTACTCTTGTTGTACTCTTCCCACCATCACTGCATCATCCATCTCATAGTACCTTCACCTCCATGTGGCTACAGAGGCCTCCGTGGTGCATCGGGAAACCGCTCGCTTTGCAAACGAGAGGTCTCGGGTCCAAATCCCGTGCGGAGCAAAAATTTTGTGTTTGCTGGTCCTCACTAGCGAGGACACTACATGCCGCTAAACTGATTGCCTGGAAAGTTAGTAAGTCCATGCGTAGGATAGGGATGTAAAAAGTCGATCTTGCGCCTGACATTTGACCCTGCTCGTGTCGGTCTTCCTGTGCCTGCACTAGCACTTGTGCACTATATTATCAACTGCGGGGTTCGCCAATTTTTTTATACCACCAAGGTGGCAAAAAAGCTTAAAGCCCGCCTGATGGTAAGCAGACACCGCAACCTACGGACGCTAGCAACACCAGAAGAATCACCAGCACGTTGACATTAGATATTAAGTTTTTTGTATCTGATAATTTCACCAGCTACAGTGCCCTTCACACCGGAACACAGCAATGTTTACATACACTGCAGCTTGGCGGCAGCACATCTGACACTGCGGTGGTGCCTACCTGGACCGTTCCTTGCACATGGAACCTACTACCTAGTAAATTCGCCGCTGAATATCTGTGTCTGGGTGTTATTTATCTATTTAAGTATGTATTTACAAAAAAAAATGTATTAATTACTATCAGTTGTCTGGTTTCCATAGTACAGGCTCTGCCTAGTTTGGGATCAGATGACCGTGTGTGGATTGTCCCAAGATATTATTATTATTATTTCATTTATTTTAAATATAACTACATTAATTACATATGTATTTAAATATAGATTATATAAAAATATACATTTAAATATTAAAAACGGCTTCCAACCGGCTGCGGGAACAGGGTTCTAGCAGACGGTGGTTAGGGCTCCAGAGAGGAACTTTCTCACGATGCGCGCCGTCTCCAGGAGCACTGCCTTCTGCATCTGGCCCTTGATCCAGCAGCCTAACGTGAGCCTCTTGAGGTGTTTATCGAGGCTCTTGGCCATTAGGCCATGGGCGGAAACGACTATAGGTACAATTATTGCCCTATCAATGTCCCACATGTCGACAACCTCGTGCACAAGATCAAGATATTTACATTCTTTATCTTTCTCCGCTTTCACGAGGTTCTCATCATGAGGGACAGTGACTTCTACAATCATTGCTGCAACGCTCGGTGCGATCTATCAGCACAATATCAGGTTTATTGGCAACAATAGTCCTGTCTGTGATGATAGATCGGTCCCAGTATAACGTGATATGGCCATCCTCCAGAACTGGTTCTGGTACATACCTGTAGTACGGTACCTCTGACGTCACAAGGCGGTATTTCAAAGCAAGTTGCTGGTGGATTATCCTGGCCACTTGGTTATGTCTGTGCAAGTATTCACCATTTGCGAGACGCGAACAACCGGAAATAATATGCCTCAGGGATTCACCACGGCGATGACATGCCCGACAAATGTCGATGGTGCCATCCCTTAGGATATATTTCCGGTAGTTGTTCGTCATCACAACCTCGTCCATAATTGCACAGACAAAACCTTCGGTTTCCCCAAAGAGGTCACCGAATCGTAGCCAGGCCACGGAGGCTGAGAAGTCTACATCGGGCCCATGAAGAGCCCGGTAGAACCTTCCGTGTAGCTCCTTACTTTGCCATACCGCCTCGCGATCGCCAGTGGTGAGTACCACAGGCTTGCGCTTGCCGCCTTTATTATTATTATTATGGCTCAGTGAACATTATTAATATGGCTCAGTGAACATTATTACCACGATCAGTAAAACAGTCAACACTGAGGTGTGTGGGAAGAGCCTCATCGTATGACGAAATAACAGAATTTTGTTGTAACGCACCCTGGACAGAGCCTTACACCGCAGAGTGGCCAATCGTTCCAATACGGCATTAATACATAAAAGGCCAATAAAAAAAACAAATATAAAGCCACTTCTTAGTAGAACTTATGAACATTCCATTTAGTTTTATCACTGTCTGCTCGCAATTTTATTGTATGTGGACACGACACATACCAGTTACTTTAACTTATGGTAAGAATGGTTGGTGATAATGATACTTCGTGCTGAATGGCGTACTGTCACGTACAAGGCTATTTTATCTTGCTTGACCGCTCTCTGAAAACAGGCTATCAGAGCGAATGCACTAATTGTGAGTCGCAGACTAAAATAAGATGTCTGGAAACTTCGCGATGAACAGGCAGTTTCCAGCCTCTCGGAATTATTGAGGTGTTATGACATATAATTCACTCGTGCCATTAATTGATAATTTCAAGGACCCTGAAGTTAAGGGTTAAGGATAATGAAAGCCCGAATTGTGTTCACACATAAATAAAATTTGTTTTAGGTGGATCGATTACTTGCCACAACTACTACTGACGGACAGGACAACGGTGGACTAGTGGATAGACACACTGGCCCTACCCGATGGGTCGTAGGTTCGTTTCCCACCAAGTGTCTGGGTGTTATTTATCTATACAAGTATGTATTTACAGAAAATAGTATACAAGTATCATTTATTGTCTGGTTACCATAGTACAGGCTTCCTAGTTTGGCATTATATGACCATATGTGGATTGTCCCAAGATATTATTGTTACAATGTCTCGTGTGAATTGCTTCTGGGTCTCTAGTGCAAGTTTGATAGTCGTACATTTTTCTAGTGTTTGATAGTTACCGCTAGAGGCGCTAGTGTGAAACGTACGGAGATAAATTATATTTTGGTCGATTTCTTTAACCAGACCCTCTAAACATGCACTTGTGCGTATCTTGAACCGATTCAGTCTGGTGGAGCTTGCTTAAATTATTAAATTAACAACTTCATACTTCGTCCAAGTCGAAAATAAATTATTATTTTTTTCAACAAAATATTCCTTTTGTTGAGACTACAAGAGACTAAGCTTTATAAGTTACACTATTGTACTGGCACAATGAAAGCCGAATCGTCTCATTTCAGTTACAAATCTTGTACCAATACTTAGGGCGGCAACAAAGACGGGACTTATAAAAGCCTTTTAAGGGATTATCTCTTCATTCGTGTATCAAGGGTGAAGCCTCCAGACGCGTTTGATCATCGCCGCTTTGAACTGAGCCCTTTGTTTTCAGTATGTTTACAGATTGACGTAGGTCAAAAGTCAGACAGTCTAAATGTATGTTACCAATATAATGTTACCATAGTACAGGGCCCGTTGGTCTAGTGGTCAGTCACCCTGACTGCTAACCGATGGGTCGTGGGTTCGATTCCCGCCAAGTGTCTGGGTGTTGTTTATCTATTTAAGTATGTATTTACAAAAAAAAATGTATTTAAGTATTAGTATCAGTTGTCTGGTTTCCATAGTACAGGCTCTGCCTAGTTTGGGATCAGATGACCGTGTGTGGAATGTCCCAAGATATTATTATTATATATTATTATTATTAATGTAACACCTTTTGCTTTGATGATCGCATGACACATATCTCACGCTGTGAATCAAACCTTATAGACCCCTTTGATCTGAAGGGGTTTATTCGAAACCTCTATTAGGCTAGGCTATAGGCTATTAAATCCTTCATACGATTCGGCAGCACAATCGACGATCAACTAGAGGATTTAATGGCAGCTAAATACATTACCAAATTGAGTCAAAATTTTCCTAACACTAACAAACAGGACACGTACCAAATCGCGTTTTTCTGCACAACTTTATCGAAAACAAAGTTTCACTGGCGAAACAACAAATAATGAAAAAAAAACAGCTTTTGCATGTAGAATTCGGTAGAGACATATGTAGAGTTGCTAAGCCAATATTTTGCTAGTTATCGCTTACAACACAGGTATTCTGATAGGTCTTTCATAGTGGACGCCTTCTGCGAGACAGTCATGTCCCAGAAGGAGGCCGCCGAGCGCAACGCGAACGCGCTGATCCTGCTCGGCAACGAAGGCGCAGGCTGCGTCAAGCGGCCGCCCAACGTCTCGCTCCCCAGCCCTGAGCCCGGGGCTATAAACAATGGGCAACCTTCGGAGTCGCTGGACGTTCGGGGTGTGGGCCCTAGGACGTCCATTGAGTACGGCGGCGACTCCGAGGAGGGAGCTTTTAGTGGATAAGAATCCCACATACCCCGGTCGAGCCCCACAGCTCCCGGAGACATTTTGAAAGTTTCCCCCGCGAGAAAAAAACGGACATCCGGGTAGGTACTACGGCGAGGTCCTAGCAGAGTACCCAGAGTCACTCCACAGCGTCGCTAAAGGCCAGCGGTGAGGGTTTAGTGGGTAAACACCCCACATAACTCGGCCTCCGTCCCTACGGCCACCGGGTACCTTTTATATGTTTCCTCCTCGCAAAAAAACTTAGGTACAATCAAGTAAAATAAAATTAAAAATAAAACCTGTGTCTTATCGAAAAAGAAGTTTAAAAAAACAAGGCTACAAACAGATATTTTTATCTTACACAATCACGATCGCAGACGCTGCAAAGACCCACACAACGCTTCCGTCAGCGCCCTCCCACCGCCCGCCGTAAAGATTTGCGCCCTTTGCCGCCCGCGCCGTTTGCAGCAATATATTTAGTTCGGCAGTTGTATCGGAGGCGGCGCACAGCGCTTCCTATTTGCTGTGGAATTTATGCCATCCGTTCCGACAGACGCTCGCTTAGTGATGGGGCTATAGAAACAGCGAACCAAAAGCGCAATTTTTCAATTTTTTCCATAAATGTTTAATACATATCTGTTGTAAATGTTGTTTTTTCCGAATAAATAAATAATAATGGTGTAGGTAGGTATGGAAATAAATGGTGAAACGGTGTACATGAATAATTAATTTGTAGTATTCATGAAAATAAGTAGAAGACAAAAATTTTTGATTTAATAACAATCAAATAAATCCATACTTATTAATCGAAGGACGAACGTTTGTCCCCTAATGCCATTGATAATAAGCTGTTAGCACACTCCCATCCTAGACCTCAACACTACTTACCATCAAGTGCGGTCGCGGCTGAGCACTAGCAAATATTGAGAAAAACTTTTTGTACTTATCATAATATTTGGTAATTAATTAGAAATACTTTTAACTTCTATCCAGACTGCACGCAGCATCTTATCATCGACCAAACTCTCGACGACACCTGCGAGATTGTCACCGTCACCTTATCCAAAGTAGCAATGGAACAACTGGACGAGCGACATTACATCGTATCCCTTCCTAACTCAACGAGGATACATACTGTCTGCGGAAAAGAAGACGTCAACGAGCTTAACGGGAGCTACCTGGTTACGATTCCTGCTAACTGTTATCTGCACACGACCGAATTCACCATTGCAAACACCAATGATCGAGTGGAAGGACGTCCCTTGAAATTGTTAAAGATATCTTATAACGAAGAAAAGCAGCCGACATCAAAGACATCTCTACAGTTAAATTCAATAGATCTTACGAGATTGCACGACATACAGCGCAGCGTACTAAAAGAACGGCCTGTGGAAGTTAGAAAAGCACCATCCGAATACCTATACCACACTACGATCCCGCTATACATTGCACTATTGGGTATACTTGCACTCATCGCATACTTAGCAGTGAAGCGCAGGTCAAAGTCTAAAAATCAACCCAATGAACAATCCCAGGAGAAGGTGACCTATGAAGAACCAGGACAACCTGAACCCCGGAACCCGATGTCCGCAATATTTTATCAGCAGAAGCCTCAAAAATAATTGCTGATCTGAGGGGGGAGATGTTATACTGCGACCCGCTACGGGAACGGCAAGTCAGCAGCGACCCTAAGAACGAGGTTACACGCGCCGGCTTACACGTGCCGCCGAGTCAGCAGTCCCGCGCCGGCGCCTCGCTGCCGCCGATGCATTTGACACCACCATTGTGCAAGTGCATTGTTTCGTATTAATTTGTAAGAATAGTTAGCACACTTCGTTACTTACATCGAACGGGTTTAGACTCTAACTTAGCTGTAGAAATTAATTTGTAATTTTTTAATATTTAATAAATAAGTTTTCAAAATTGGTTTTTTTTAAGTCCTCCGGCAGCAGCCTCCGTATTTGGCGCAGTCGGTAGGATCTCTCGAAGCAGTGCGCGGCGCGTTATAAAGGACTCTCACATTGATCCTGACGGCTCCGCGAAGCCACTGCGTGTGCTCTTAAGCCTTCGTCGAGGTTCCGAACCACCCACGGTGAGCTGCGGCCGGCGCATCCGAATATCGATGCAGACAAAGATGCCAATAATAGAACTGTAAGTACACTACAGAATCGTTTCTGTGCGTTGCTTCAATCTCTTTTTAGGTAGTCATATTCACTGAATAGTTTAAATAATTATTCACCATTTTTTACCCCAGGCAAAACGTATCTGGAGGGCCTTCGCGTGATAGACAAGCACGTAGGCTCGACGTAGACTCAAATAGGGACTTTAATTTAGATTTAAATAATTCTTTAGATAGTTTAGAAAGTTTATTTAGCTTAGGGACCACTACCAGAATGACTGACGTGGACACGATTTTTAAGGCACTACGCCTATTACCAGAATTCGACGGTAACCCACATGTATTACCTCGTTTCATTCATCTCTGCGACCAAATCGTAGAAGAATATATAGGACAGAACCCTGGAAATCAGCTAGCTAAATTATGTCTCGTAAATGGTATTTTAAATAAGATTACTGGACCAGCCGCACGAATTATCAACTCCAACGGGATAGCTGAGGATTGGGATAGCATTAAATTGGCTTTAGTTAATAATTTCTCGGACCAACGTGATGAGACCACTCTATATAACGACTTATTGTTAGCCACGCAAGGAGAAAGCACGCCACAGGAATTTTATGATAGATGTGTTAATTTATTTAGCACTATCATGACCTATGTCACCCTACACGAGAGCATCGCTACAACAATTGAAGCAAAACGCATTTTATATAAAAAATCTACAATGCAAGCATTTGTCCGCGGGCTTAAAGAACCCTTGGGTTCTCGTATAAGGTGCATGCGTCCTGATAGTGTCGAGAAGGCACTAGAATTTGTACAGGAGGAATTAAATGTCCTGTATCTTCAAAACCGTTGTGAACCGGCGAGCGAGAAAAAGCCGCCTCCACCTAAGCCGTTACCTATGGCACCGATGGCAGTGCCAAGACCATTCAATTTCTCTGCACAACCTTACGCTAATAATTGGCAGCCGCACAAACCGATGTGGAAGCCAAATGCTCAACCGAATCAAGCTGTTCCATTTAGACCCGGAATGCCAACGCGCACCCAGCAAATGTTCCGCGCGATGCCTCCAAATTATAATCCGTATTCTAATACATTCCAAATGCCGCATAGAAATAATCCGCAAAATACGGGCCCTAAGCCCATGAGTGGGGTAAGCCACTACGTCGCAAAAGAAAGACCATCAGGCCAATTATCCGGTCATGATTGGCGAAGATTAGGTAATCCACCACCGTCAAATTATTTTAAAACAAGGGAAATGAATATGAATGAGTGTGCGGGTTATAATGACTATTATTACCCGGACTACTATCAACCGGATTTTTATTCATGTAATGATTTTAGTGATTCTCCTTATTATAATAACGGCAGTTTGGAGTATTACAACACGGATCATTCTTATTTCACTAATGAGGAGCCATGCAGTAATGTCGAGTTTCCACCAGCTTCTCTGGAAGAGATTGGACCCTCAACCAGCTCTTCGAACGAGCAGGATTTTTCGAAGGTCAAGAATTTAGACAAGTTAAAATAGAGTTAAATTTACAAACGCAACGACAGCTTCCGTTCATACAGATTCATGATCCGCCCCTAAAGTTTCTAATTGATACCGGTGCGAATCAGTCGTTTCTTAGTCCAGAAGCTGTAGGTACGTTTTTTGGCCATATACCATTAAATTTTGACCCATTCGAAGTGACCAATGTGCATGCCACTACTCGTAACAATTATTCCATAACCATTCCGTGTTTTCAGGAATTTCAGGAACCCGAATTTATTAAATTATTCATATATAAATTTCACGATTATTTCGACGGTCTTATAGGACTCGATTTGCTAGAAAAATTTGAAGCTAGGATAGATCTTAAAGATAAATTACTAATTACTAGGAATTCTGCCAACCCCATCAATATGTATAACTCGCGTAATGTTAATTTGTACGAAGACGTCATACCGGCTCATACAACTAAATTAGTGAACATACCAATTAATTTACATGACGGAGATGCGTTTATTAATCAGCAGGTTATCTCTAATTGCGTCATTAGCGAATGTCTAACCACAGTTAGGAATAACCGGGGGTTACTCGAGGTGACGAACCCAACTCCGCATGATATAATATTCTCAATGGACCGCGCCGTCCAGGCAGAGGTACATAATGTTCAGTGCATGCGCACCGAACAACTGTCCCCGCGTTCGGAAGAAGTAGTATCGCGATTACGTACGGATCATTTAAATCCTGAGGAACGCGCTAATTTGGAAACCTTGTGTAGGAAATACGCGGATGTATTTTATATAGACGGAGAACCGTTAACCTTTACAAATAAAATTAAGCATAAAATTAGGACTACGGATGAAATTCCAGTTTTTACTAAAAGTTATCGGTACCCTTATGTGCATAGGAATGAGGTTAGAGATCAGATAGGTAAAATGTTGAGTCAAGGAATAATTCGACCATCAGAATCTGCTTGGAGCTCGCCTATCTGGATAGTTCCAAAGAAGGCAGACGCCTCTGGAAAAACCAAATGGCGTTTAGTTGTAGATTTCCGTAAGTTAAATGAGAAAACTTACGATGACAAGTATCCTATCCCTAATATCAATGATGTCCTAGATAAGTTGGGTAACTGTCAATATTTCTCGACCCTGGATTTAGCCAGTGGATTTTATCAGGTGGAGATGGAGCCAGCTGATATCCCTAAAACAGCTTTTAATGTCGAAAATGGGCACTACGAATTTTTGCGTATGCCCATGGGATTAAAAAATTCACCATCCACCTTTCAGCGTGTGATGGACAATGTCCTTAAAGATCTCCAAAATGTAGTATGCCTAGTATATTTAGATGATATTATAGTATTCAGCACGTCATTGCAAGAGCATATGACGAATCTCGAGAAAGTTTTCCAAAAATTACGAGAGTCAAATTTTAAAGTACAAATGGACAAGTCCGAATTTTTAAAGTTAGAAACCGCTTATCTTGGACACATCATTACTAAGGATGGAATAAAGCCTAACCCGGATAAGATTTCGGCTATACAAAAGTACCCAATACCTAGAACACCTAAAGAGATTAAACAGTTTCTTGGTCTCGTCGGATACTACAGAAAATTCATACCAGATTTCGCACGAGTAACAAAACCTCTTACGCAGTGTTTAAAGAAAGGCAGGAAAATCGTACTAGACTCAGAATATGTTAGCAGTTTCGAAAAATGCAAACAGTTATTAACTAACGATCCGATTCTACAGTACCCAGATTTCACACGAGATTTCATCCTAACAACAGATGCGTCTAATGTAGCTTTGGGCGCTATGCTATCCCAAGGTACTGTAGGTGCAGACAAACCGGTGTGCTACGCGTCACGAACACTTAACGAAAGTGAAATTAATTACAGCACTATTGAGAAGGAGCTTCTCGCTATAGTATGGGCAACTAAATATTTCAGGCCCTATTTGTTCGGACGAAAATTTAAAATAATTACTGATCATAAGCCATTGCAATGGGTTATGAATCTGAAAGAGCCTAATTCAAGATTAACTAGATGGAAATTAAAATTATCTGAGTACGATTTTACTGTTGTCTATAGAAAAGGGTTGAGTAACACCAACGCTGATGCTCTTTCGCGTATTGAGATCTATAACGAGGAAACCGAGTCTATGATCGTAAACGCATCTGAACATCCAGCATCCGTAGCTAACTCATCCACAGTATCTGCTCACACTAGTAGAGAAAACCCAATACTTGAAGTGCCAATAGTTGACGAACCATTAAATAAATTTCATAGGCAGATTTTAATAACGGTTGTAGGCGATATTAAAAAACGGCCCACAGCGTCCAAACCTTTTGATACCCACACTAGAACTGTCGTGCAGGTATCTCAGTCCAACTTAGAGAATGACGTCATTAGTTTGATAAAAGAATACGTTAACCCTAAAGTTAAAACAGCATTGCTTATAAATCCACCGTTAGCCATGTATGATATCATCCCAATAATTCAAGATAAATTTAAGAGTTCGGCAATGAACCTAGTTCTTACAAAAACCGAAGTTGAAAATGTAAAAGAATACTTAAGGCAGCAGGAGATAATAAAACATTATCACGATGGTAAAACAAACCACCGCGGCATCAATGAATGCTATTTAGCTCTCTCACACCGTTACTACTGGCCAAAAATGCGGGACCAGATAACGAAGTACATAAATGATTGCACTATTTGCGGTCAAGCCAAGTACGATCGTAATCCTATTAAACAAAGGTTTAACGTCGTACCGCCTGCTACCAAACCGTTCGAAATTGTACACATAGATTTATTAAGTATTCAGAGCGAAAAGTACCTAACAATCGTAGACGTATTCTCGAAGTATGCACAGGCATATCACATTCGTGATGGAACGGCCATCAGCATCTTACAGGCATTATTAAAATATTGTACGCACCATGGTTTACCTTTAACCATCGTCTCAGATAATGGCACTGAATTCACAAACCAGCTATTCAGCGAGTTTGTAGATTTCCATAAAATAAATCATCATAGAACTCTGCCGCATACCCCGAATGACAACGGCATAGTGGAAAGGTTCCATTCCACGCTTTTAGAGCATCTACGTATACTGAAACTACGCCGTAAAGAAGAAGACATAGTTAATCTTGTCCCTTACGCGATTCTAGCTTATAACAGTTCGGTACATAGCTTCACGAAGTGCCGACCTTATGATATTATAACAGGTCACACCGATCCGCGCGATCCGTCTGACGTTGACTTAACAAAACATCTAATGCAGCAGTACATACAAAATCACAGGGATCAGATGAAGCTAGTTTACGAGTCGATAAATGAATCCTCACTTGCGACACGCACTAACATCATAGAGAACCGCAATAAAGATCGCGAGCCCGAAGTTGAGTACCAGCCCCAACAACGTATCTTTGTTAGCAATCCGCTGGCAAGCAGACAAAAGGTTGCACCTCGGTACAGCCAAGACATAGTTTTAGCCGACCTTCCTATCCATATTTACACATCTAAAAAACGTGGCCCGGTGGCCAAAAGCCGTTTGAAAAGGGTGCCTAAAAGCGCTCAATTGTTGCAGGGTGCTACTGGTCCTGACTGCTCTTTCGATAGCAGCCCAGGAAACAAATCAGGTGATAACACTTGAAAGCCTTGATGAAGGCCCTGGACTACTACCATTTCGACTTGGAGTGACAAGACTTGTAACACACTACCACACATTTCTACAGTACGTACAACTTCAGGATATTGACGACAAGGCTAATTCGTTGCAATCCGAACTAGAACGCCTTAAGTTTAGATTCGATAATGAAACCTACACTTTATACGAGGTTCAAATAGAATATCTCTTTAGTAAGTTAGATAAGGTTAGATGTAAGTTAGATACACTTAAGCCTAGACGCACTAAGAGAGGTCTCATTGACGGATTAGGTTCAATTATTAAGAGCGTAACCGGAAATTTAGATCATTCTGATGCTATTAGGTATGATAATGCTATTAAAATTCTACAACGTAACAGCAATGATATTACTCAGGAGTTCAATAATCATATAAGCCTTAGTAAGGAATGGATGGTCCAGCATTCTAATATTACAGCAAAATTGACACAGAATCAACTTAAGATCAATGAAACCATACAACTACTGTTAAATCGGGAAGCTTATAAAAATTATGGATTAATTAAATTTGCCAAGTTCGCTCAATACCTAACCCTTATAACGGAGAACATAGAGGAAATTTTAGCAGAATTAATAAGGTTAGAAAATATGTTAGCTTTTATTCATGCCGATAGCCCACATCACTCTATGATCGACATAGATGTGTTAGGCTCTATGATTAGAACATTAGTTAAGGTTTATAGTAGAGAACAGATTTTGGAGTTAGAACTCAGAGAGTATTATGACCTTATTAAGCCAGGTTACTATTACTCAGGTAGTCAAATAGTAGTCACATTTAAATTACCTATATTTTCGGTTGATAGTTATGAACTGTATAAATTAGCAATAGCCCCCAATAAATTCAGAAAGGCCCTCATTCCCCCTTACCGATTGATAGCAACTAACAGGAATGGTTACGTGTACATAGAGGCTGAATGCCCGAAGTACGATAACTGGTATCTTTGTGAAGAGAAAAGGGAACATCAGCTCCGAAAAGTTCCAGACTGCACGCAGCATCTTATCATCGACCAAACTCTCGACGACACCTGCGAGATTGTCACCGTCACCTTATCCAAAGTAGCAATGGAACAACTGGACGAGCGACATTACATCGTATCCCTTCCTAACTCAACGAGGATACATACTGTCTGCGGAAAAGAAGACGTCAACGAGCTTAACGGGAGCTACCTGGTTACGATTCCTGCTAACTGTTATCTGCACACGACCGAATTCACCATTGCAAACACCAATGATCGAGTGGAAGGACGTCCCTTGAAATTGTTAAAGATATCTTATAACGAAGAAAAGCAGCCGACATCAAAGACATCTCTACAGTTAAATTCAATAGATCTTACGAGATTGCACGACATACAGCGCAGCGTACTAAAAGAACGGCCTGTGGAAGTTAGAAAAGCACCATCCGAATACCTATACCACACTACGATCCCGCTATACATTGCACTATTGGGTATACTTGCACTCATCGCATACTTAGCAGTGAAGCGCAGGTCAAAGTCTAAAAATCAACCCAATGAACAATCCCAGGAGAAGGTGACCTATGAAGAACCAGGACAACCTGAACCCCGGAACCCGATGTCCGCAATATTTTATCAGCAGAAGCCTCAAAAATAATTGCTGATCTGAGGGGGGAGATGTTATACTGCGACCCGCTACGGGAACGGCAAGTCAGCAGCGACCCTAAGAACGAGGTTACACGCGCCGGCTTACACGTGCCGCCGAGTCAGCAGTCCCGCGCCGGCGCCTCGCTGCCGCCGATGCATTTGACACCACCATTGTGCAAGTGCATTGTTTCGTATTAATTTGTAAGAATAGTTAGCACACTTCGTTACTTACATCGAACGGGTTTAGACTCTAACTTAGCTGTAGAAATTAATTTGTAATTTTTTAATATTTAATAAATAAGTTTTCAAAATTGGTTTTTTTTAAGTCCTCCGGCAGCAGCCTCCGTATTTAATATGTATATACGTGTTTACTAATAACAGAGTCCGTCCCAGGTAGGCGTGCACGGCAGTATGATTTTTTGTGTCGCAAATCTGTTAATTTGCGGCACATTGTTATGTTCAAACAGCTGTGCTCCGGTTTAATATCACTACTTCCTGGGGAAATAAATGGACTCAAAAGGCTTGTAACTAATGTCTTGGGTGCGTGCAAGAGGGATGTGAGATTAATGGAAAAGAATCGATTAAATAAAAATCGATTTTTCTTTATTCAAAATAAATCGATTTGCCAAAAATCGATTTTAATAAAAATAAATAATCGATTTCTTCGAAAAAATCGATTTTTTTTTGTATTTTTAAAAAGTACATGCTATATGCAAAAAATCTGGATGTTATTCATCTATTTATGCACATATCCATTTTCAAAAACAAGTTTATTAATATTAGTATCCGTTTTATTTATAAATTAGATAGGTATTAACCCGTGATACTAAATCAGGTTTACTCATAATCGTAATGGCTAAAGTTGAATCTATAACAAGAAATTGAGGTAAGCGCAGTTTTAGATTAATTAACACGAAGTTTAATAACGTAATAAGTTTTAAAAACAAAAACCCAACTACGGATAATATCACAGTCTAATATTAAATAGCCTATAACCAGCGGACAATCAAGACGCTTATAACGACATCATACTTGTCAAATTATGTTAAATAGATTAGAAGATATGCGGGAACAGATGAACATACATTCATACATACATACATTCTTGTTTAAATCATAACCCTCCTTCCGTTCCGTAGTCGGGTAAATACAAATTGGAATGGAATGGAATATTTGTTTACGTGTTTTGAGCAACTATTCAAATAAAACCCTGTTATTTATTGTTTAACTACAGTATTCTGTTAAATTTCTGCTGAAGTTCATTAGATTCTGCTAAAAACTGCTAAGATTTTCTATTCTGCGACATAATCGGCTAAACCCTAAAGGGAGGCGCAGAATTCTTCTAAATCTTGTCACACTGCACTGAAACTACTTTAAACGCATACATACCTACAGGTGGTGCTGTTTTTATTTGATGAACTTATACGTATGAATTCGAGATTTTTCACCCAACGCATAGATGGCCCTGTTTATAAAATTGAAACTTACTGCAAGATTTTTTCATCCGTCGCATAGATCCGAGCTGTTTCTAAAAATCGATTTAAACACGTAATTTAACTAATCGATTTTCTAAAAATCGATTAATATTATTATAAAAATCGACAATAAAAAATCGATTATTAGAAAATAATAATCGATTTAAATAAAAATCGATTATTTTTTAACATCCCTAGCGTGCAACCGCTATGCCTCACACGCGGCTAATCTCGTTCGTCTGGTGTCGCCGAAGATTTCGTGGCCCCAAAACCAGCATGGGAATAAAAAAGGAGGCAAAGCAGCCCTTTGTCATGTTTTATCGAGGAAAGACTACTTCCTGTCCCTAAATAAAATATTATAATCCAAAGGGATATGTAGGTTCTCTATTATTTGTATCTTTACTTGAACAACTTGGCAACGATTGATCTAACAGATTTCTATTAATATTGTAATGTAATAAATACCACATTCTAAATTATGAGTTATTTATATGCCCACTTAAAAAAAAAAAATTACTCTTAAAAGTTCATCGTTTTTTTTATCAATGGTTAGTATTCGCATTCTTTTTCGTTTTTACATATTGAGGCTTCATAAAGTGTGAGTGAATGAACTCGTTAGGAAAATACCCAGCTTTTTTGAGATAGAGTTTTATTTTATTTCAGACCCTTTTTTATGGACCCTTACAAAAATTAACTAACATTATTTCTTATGTTTACATTGATATTTAAAAAAAATATATGTTAATAGAATGGATATAATAAAGAAAATAAACTTAGATCATTGCCAATTCTTGAAATGTAACGTAGTTAGGTCGGCACATAAAACTAGCAACAATACCATTGTTGGCGACTGGCTGGTTTTAGAAATAATTGTATTTTTTAAATGCTTGTCAAATGTGTAAAATTTAAAATTAGGCAGTTGCCCTGTCAGTGCCGTGTTGTACATACGTGTATTTTCTAATATTTAATTATACTGTTTTAATCCCTGGTAATACGTGGTTTCCATCATCACCATCATCATTATTACAGTCCACCGCTCCCTAATATTTGGTCCATTCTCGCCTTTTTGAACAGATCACCTATAAATCTCATAATTTCACACTTCATTTTTTTCATTCGTTTCCATTAGTATTTTTTTCATTGATTTTCATTATCAACGATGGTGGAAACTCGTAGTATGAGTAAATCGGCAAACGACCTGACAGCCGCTGGAGTCGAACGCACGCAGCGCGATCACGACGAACGATCACTGCGCAATGTGCGAGCGGCTCCAACAACCGCAACTGCGAGCCTTTCGGCGTTGCCCCCTGGTGCGGCCACGCAGAGCTTGAGTGTCAACCCTCCTGGCGCGGTACAACCTTTGCCCGCCGAGCACTCAAGCGGCCGTTCTAGCCGGCAATGTGACGACAATGCTCGAACACTATCCATTGCTAACATTAGTGTTCACAGCCAACAATCCGCGAGTGAGCGCTCGCGTTGGTCGCGATCATCGGCCACGGTGCGAGCTCAAAGACTGGCAGTGGAAGCGGAGTCTTTACGACGCCAGTTGGAGCGGGAACGCGAGCTTGCGCGCTCACAGGCGGAACGCGAGCGGGAGCTTGCCCGCCTGGAGTTTGAGGCAGAACAGAGGGAGCTACATGCAAAACTGGCGGCTTTGGAGGCAAAAGATAAGTCTTTTAAATCTCGTAGTTCGTGTTTTTCTAGCTGTCATTCTGAAAAACGCACAGTTACATGGGTAAAAGAACAACGTGCAACCATGACAACGGCGACACACGGGAACATTCCTGGGGAAGCACCGACTGTCACCTTGGACGTCAACCAAGGACACCTCGTACAGCCGGCTGCACTCACCAATACGGTACCGTTCCGTGCACCAGAAGTCAACCATGCAAACGTACTACCGCCCATCACAGATGACATACGTCATACATCCAAACTACGAAAACAGGTAGACCACACTCCAATAGACCCTATAGCCCAGCTTGCTCAGGCTATCGGCTCTCTCTCTGACCGCCCAGCAAAGCCTAAACTTGTCTCTTTCTCGGGAGACGTCAAACAATGGATGGCGTTTAAGTGTAGTTACGAGAGAACTAAATCTAGTTATTCCACAGCAGAGAATCTGACACGTTTGAATACTGCCATCTGTGGACCAGCCTACCAGACCGTGGCGTCACTTCTGTGGAAGTCGCAAGACCCCCAGGACGTCATGAACACGTTGGAACAGACCTACGCTCGTCCAGAGATCCTGGTAGCCCGCGAGATCGGCGAGCTACGTGGCAATTCTAAGATAAGTTCTCCAGAAGACCTAAATGCATTGGCCAATAAATTGCGTAATTTCGTAACTACAATTAAGCTATTGAACCAACACGAGTATTTATATTCACCGGAGCTATTCCGTTGTATCTTGCTAAAACTTAGCGAATATACACGAGCTCGCTTTACGGATTATGCTGCCACATATGTACCAGAAATGAACGTTGCGAGGTTAGAATT
Organism: Furcula furcula; assembly: GCA_911728495.1. Classification (NCBI taxonomy): domain Eukaryota; kingdom Metazoa; phylum Arthropoda; class Insecta; order Lepidoptera; family Notodontidae; genus Furcula; species Furcula furcula. Next base: position 23,787,197 of record OU452258.1, read on the forward strand.
GCTATCACAATTCCTTCTAATCGAAGCCGATAAGCAATTAAAGTTTAATTTTGTATCTGACGGTACAGGCAAGCAACAGTATCCCACAAATCATTCTAAGTTTCCTTCGAAGAGGGAAACTGTGCACGCTACAATCTCTAATATCAAAGCGTCCGAGTGCACATACTGCAATGAGGGTTCGCACGACATAAAGACATGCAAAGCTTTTCTATCTTTAACAGTTGACGACAGATGGCGTTGGGCTAAGGAAGCTAAAGCTTGCTATCGCTGCCTTAAACCAGACCCACACACGTGGAAACACTGTCGAGCTAAGCGTTGCGGAGTTAAAGGATGCACGAGGCGTCACAATGCCCTTCTTCATGGCGGATCGTCCGCTAACGCCAGCGTCGCCACTGCATCCAATACACAGTCCAATGTGGCTCAAATATCGTTCGATACCTCAGACACGCTCGAAAAGAATACCGACCAGTCTATAAGGGTAACAAATACGTCAGACACTTCTATGACTGTAACAGGGTCCTTGCACTCGCTTGCACGTTCACGTGGCTTGCTGAAAGTGCTACCAGTCGTGCTCGAGGGTCCCGAAGGCGAGTACGAAACCTTGGCACTCCTCGACGAGGGCAGTACGGCGACGCTGATCGACGGAGAGGTAGTGGCGCGTATCGGCGCAACACCCACGCGTCAAGAACGTCTTCGTATTGATGGCGTAGGTGGTATGACGAAGATGGTCGACGTAAGTTACGTTAATTTTTATATTCGCGGGCGCAATATGACTGAACGCTACCTGGTAGAGCACGCAAGAGCTATAAAGCCCTTAGCTTTACGAGTTCAATACCCGGAAAATATTAAAATTACGGACTACAATCATCTGTCAGACCTAGCCATCGAACTGTCACATACCGACATTACCCCTACTGTTCTCATCGGTGCCCCTGACTGGCACTTATCTTTGAGCCGCGAAGTAAGGTGCGGTAAAAAGCACGAACCTGTCGCCTCTAGAACCCTATTAGGGTGGGTACTTCACGGCGCATTGTCCATTTCGTCTAGGCCACTCGAATTCATTAATTATGTTCATGACGATCTAGACGCTCTTATAAAAAGCCAGTATGACATCGATTCGTTGTGTCCGTCAGGATGACCGGACCACAGCACGGATTCACGTGAAACTTTACCAAGATTTAGTACCTATTTTGTACTATTTTGTACCTATGTTTGAATATTTTGTACCTCAGTAATAACAAAGTTATTTAATAAATAAAGTGGGAAGCCATTCTGACGTCAGGATGGCTTCCCACTTTTTACTTTGGGTACTTACGGTCCATATATTGCTGAAATCTTTGCATAATAATTTAGTACCTTTTTTGTACCTACGATAAATATATGAATACTTAATGAATTCCATTTAAAAATTACTTTTATTTCATTATAAACAATTATATATGGAGCATCATTCATCTGACATTTGTCTGACATATTATAATGTAACATGTAGTCCCCTATCCTGCGAAACAGAGCAAGTATTCAGTATTTTCTTTAGGATATTCCGACACCGCTTAGCGTTTCATAATTCTCCATCACGGCATACATTCATGCAGTAACAATCATGAGCTACATTCGACCCTCTCTGATGAAATTTAATAGATCACATTTGAAACATCATCAAAATTTAACAACGTAACCTGGTAACGGCGCCGGCGGGCAATTAATATTATTAATTGATTTTGAAGTTAGAACTGCACAATTTCTTAACTTTTTTCAATTACTATAACATATAATAATATAATATTCTGGGACAATCCACACACGGTCATCAGATCCCAAACTAGGCAGAGCCTGTACTATGGAAATCAGACATGTGATACTAATGCTTATATACTTTTTTTTGTAAATACATAATTAAATAGATAAATAACACCCAGAAACTTGGTGGGAATCAAACCCACGACCTATCGGGTAGTCGGCAGGGTGTCTGTCCGCTAGACCAACAGGCCTGTCATACATATTTATTGTAATAATGACAAAAGAAACTGACAAATATTAAATGTGATCTATTAAATCGGCCCTACTTTAGGTTAGTTTTGCACTTTCGAGTTGCTAGGAAATTTTGAGTGTGGGTCCTAGACGTCAATCAAATAGGGCGGCAAGTCTTTTTTGTAGTCATAAGCACTAGCTTGGCTGCAATCCCACCTGATCGAAAACTTATTAAAAGGATATTTACTCCCTTGAAGACACCCACATTACATTATTATCAGGCGAAGGTTCTTACGAAAAAAGAAATAAAAAAGTTGCGCAGTAAATTAGTTAATTAGGCGGGCGGAGCTGCACGGGACAGCTAGTTTTATATAAATAAAAGTACATAAATAAAAAAAAATGTATAAATAAAAAAATATTCACTATAGAATAGCATTTTATATACAGAATATATTATATAATTCTAGCAATATAGTATATAATCTAATACGATCTGTAAAGGGAAACTTCAGGAAATTAATTTAAAAAATATTACTAGGAAAAAATCAACAAAATATTTAAGTATTTAATAACAACATAAACTAGTACACTTATAATGACTTACAATAACTATGGCTGGCTATGCCAGAGTAATGGAAACTTAAACAGTCTATATCTCTTAATGAACCGATTTTGATATCGCTCGATCGCAATAGGATTTGTAGTTTCTGAGAAATACGGGGATAAACCTACATACCTACGTACACTCATGAAATTGGGTAAATTTTGTACATTTACATAGATTAACATATTATGTAAATATTAGTTATTTTTATTAATATTACATACATACGCGTCGCATACAGAACTACTCATTTTGAAGTCGTTTAAAAGGGAATCCTTATGGTTGTGCATGGCATGACTTCGTCTATCTGTCGGCCACACCTATATATTTTAGGAACTACTGGTGCTATCGATTTGTAATTTCGATCGTACTTACCCAACCTCAAAGCAAATTAAAAACATAAAATTATTTTCAATGGAGGTTGTCGCGGGGAAGTGTGCTGGGCGTAAAAAGGGTGTAAATACAAAATAAAATTGCGAGAGGGGAAACAAAGAAAAAGGGTCAAGTCAAGGTCATGCGTGGCACATTACCGGCTCGTGCTGGGTAGGTAAATTCCTCTTCACTGGATGGGTGGTTCTGCTGGTCTTCAGGCACACTAAACTAGAAGCGCTTCACAAAGTTCACTAGGTCACAACCGTAATAGTCTTTTCGGAGGCACACACGAATTAACTTATTAAGGGGCGGCGGACGCGTCCGATCCACGCAATGGTCAGTCAACAGTACGGGACAAGGGGAGAAAAGGGACAGCACACGTTAAATATGAATATTTGAGGGTACGGAGAAAACTATCTGGCAGGCCGTTGCATTTTCTACCTACATACTAAATTATAAAGCAAACAGAGGTCAAAATGGGTCGTCAATATTTCAAAGTGTGCCTTCTATATCGAGTTCATCGAAATGCATCGATAATGACCAAAAATGTTCGTCCCTCGATAGGGCCCAAAAAATACATGTGTATGCGAGCCTAGGGTTTCTCTGGCCATGGCCAGACATAAGCGGCGCTTCACTCTCAGCAATGCAGATCCGACAATCGCGACAGATTCTTTCTATAGCTTCGTCATTACTTTGCCACCACACGTAGCTCCTAGCGAAAGATTTCTTTATATCTACAAGCTTCTGACACAACCACCCTATGGCCCCACATCACACAACCTAATTCTTCATACAGTTCTTTCCAGCGATTGAAGTAAGGCCGAAGAGACATTATTTCATTCTTACTCATTCAGACATACTCTGCCTATTAACTGATCACGGCTTGTTTGCTGTTTTATATCATTTTATATAATCTAGTAACATGGCACTTTGTGCAAAATGTAAATAAGATTGTTCCGGAACGCAACCGCTTTGTGTAGTTTTAGTCAAAGCTGGCAATCGTGATAACCCATCTGCTCTATATTTTTTTGACTTTACATATTCTATGTCGTATGTATGTGCTGATAATTTACTAGCCCACCGTTGTAACGCCATCGAGACTCGCAGCCATCGAGGGAACCCCCTGCTTAGGCTCAAAAATAGTCACCAACGGATTGTGGTCGGTACGCAATTTAAAACGTCTCCCATATAAATACTGGTGCAACTTTTCTAAACAAAACACTATAGCCAGCGCGTTGCGTTCAATCTGAGAATAGCGTTTTCCAGCTGCGGTAATTGCCGCGATACATACACAACCGGTCGCTCACGCGCCTCGCGGCCGTTCACGCATCCGTCCCAAACTGTAACCAACCAAAGTTTAAGTTCCCAGAGAAACAGGTGGCAGAAGTTTTTATCGTCAATGTTAGAACTAACAAATGTATGGGTTTTACTCCTCTGCCTGGATGCAGGAAAGGGGACTACATGGTTTATGAAATATAATATGTCAGATGAATGATGCTCCATATATAATTGTTTATAATGTTATAAAAGTAATTTTTAAATGGAATTCATTAAGTATTCATATATTTATCGTAGGTACAAAAAAGGTACTAAATTATTATGCAAAGATTTCAGCAATATATGGACCGTAAGTACCCAAAGTAAAAAGTGGGAAGCCATCCTGACGTCAGAATGGCTTCCCACTTTATTTATTAAATAACTTTGTTATTACTGAGGTACAAAATATTTAAACATAGGTACAAAATAGTACAAAATAGGTACTAAATCTTGGTAAAGTTTCACGTGAATCCGTGCTGTGGTCCGGTCATCCTGACGGACACGATTCGTTAGGTATAACTAAAAGTCTAACTCACCAGAACGTTGACGATCAGCGAGCAGTAGATATGATCGAGGCTTCGGCTCATCGGCTCGATGATGGCCGATTTGAAGTCGGCCTACCATGGAAAAGGGATTTACCGAAAATAATTCCCGATAGTTATCCACAAGCAATGTCACGTTTAAAGGCTCTTGAACGGCAAATGTTAAAAGACCCATCTTTCGCCGTAGGCTATAAACAATTCATCAACGATATCGTTAAGAAAGGTTATGCCGAACAATGCGATCCAGAAACTTATTATAAACGGGGTTCTAATAATTCTTGTGTTAACTCGGATGGCAAAATTCGTTGGTATTTACCCACCTTTGGCGTCATGCACCCCCAGAAAAAGAAGCTTAGAATAGTACACGACGCAGCGGCCACGACGAAGAATGTAAGCTTAAATAGCTTGCTTCTACAAGGACCGGACCTGCTGTGTTCTCTTTTAGATATTCTTTTTCGCTTTAGAGAAAGCGCCGTGGGTCTAAATGCTGACATAAAGGAAATGTTCCCACAGGTAAAGATTGCCACAAAGGACAGAGACGCACAACGTTTTCTCTGGCGTAACGATAATGGCGATGTCATAGAGTACCGCATGTCATCTATGATTTTTGGCGCCGTATCCAGCCCATTCATTGCGTTGTACATTAAAAACAAAAACGCAAGAAACTTGGAGCCTCGATACCCCGCTGCTTGTCAAGCGATACTCGAAGACCACTACATGGACGACTATCTAGGTAGTCTTCCCGAGGTATCCGACGCCGCGCAGATCGCTGCCGATATAGTGACTGTGCATAAGGCTTGTGGGTTTGAGATGCGCGCATGGACGTCAAATATTCCTGAGGCTCTCTCCCTTATCCCAAAAGAGCTCAGAAGTGACGCCACTTGTGACCTTTATTTACCTCCCAACAAAGACATCGGTGTTTTGGGAGTGAAATGGAACCCATCTCAAGACTCGCTAAGCTTTCCAACCCTATCACACCTCTCGCTCAATGAACTCACAAAACGAAACCTGTTGTCAGTCGTAATGAAAATATATGACCCACTTGGTTTCCTAATGCCTGTCATTATATGGGGTCGTATAATTATTCAAAAGCTTTGGCGAGAAGGCATTGAGTGGGATACACCGATACCCGATAAGTACACGAACGAATGCGAGGACTGGTGTCACCAATTGCAAGCCACCGCCAACGTGACAGTCCCAAGGTGGTACATGGGTAGGTCAAACCCTTCAGACATTCAGCTCCATTTAGTAGCCGACGGTGGTGAGCAAGCCTACGCATGCGTCGCGTACTGGCGTTTTACCTTTAGCGACGGTTCCATTTCCACGGCTCTTATAGGTAGTAAGGCACGTGTGGCACCACTAAAGCCAATCTCGATTCCTCGTCTAGAGTTACAGGCGGCGTTAATTGCGACTAGATACGCGCAAACAATCTTAAAAGCTCACCGTCTGATTCCCTCTGCAGCCATTTATTGGACGGACTCAACCACCGTCCTTAAATGGATCCGCAGCGACGCTAGAAATTTTAAACCTTTCGTTTCCCACAGACTAGGCGAAATTTTAGAAAACTCCAATCCTTCTGACTGGAGGTGGATACCTACCTCTTTAAATGTGGCCGACGATGCCACCAAACCTAAACAAAAAATAAACTTAAACATAGGTCACAGATGGTTCACCGGTCCACTGTTTCTTTCTCAACTTCCAAATGTGTGGCCGGTAAAGCGGGTTGCGGACGTTGACGAGACCTCACCAGACTTTGAACTTAGGTCCGGGGATTTCGTGGGCCTTCTCGTCGACGTGCAGCTGCCTGACCCTCCCGTACCGAACGCGACGCGTTTTAGTTCGTGGCTGCGATTGTTACGCGCCACTGCCCGTGTTTTACAATATGCGCGACTTTTTCGTAGTAAAGTGTCTCGACCAATAACCCCAAATTCTAAATTATTCATAGATGGCGCCACATCATCCTCCCAACTTCGAGCGTCGGACATCATACAAGCTGAAAAGATGATACTTCAAAGAGCTCAAGCAGAAAGTTTTCCGGAGGAGTTGAGAGCCCTACGAGCCACGCAACCTATACCTAAGAGTAGTCGCATAGCAAAACTAGCACCAGCGCTCGACGATGATCTCCTGCTCCGCCTGAACACCCGCATTAGGTCTGCACCGGGAGTGACGGACACCGTAAAATCACCAATAATTCTGGACGGCCGCCATCACATCACACGACTCTTAATTAATTATCAGCACATCCAAGCGTCTCATTGCTTCAACGAGCTAGTCTTAAATGAACTTAGGCAGAAATTTTGGATACTGAAGGCAAGAAATGCAATTCGCAGTGTGGCGAGCGTGTGCTTGAAGTGCCGAAGATGGAGAGGCCAGGTAAACATTCCCCAGGCTGGAGACCTACCACCGGAGCGGCACGATCACCATAAAAGGCCTTTTACCCACGTAGGCCTCGACTACTTTGGGCCGATTACTATATCCGTTCTCCGTCGACGAGAAAAACGATACGTCGCATTATACACCTGCTTAGTGACAAGAGCTGTTCACCTGGAAGTGGTTGCTTCACTATCGACAGATGCCGCAATCATGAGCCTGAGACGCTTCATTGCCCGCCGAGGATCGCCGTCCACTATATTTTCGGACAACGGCACAAACTTTGTCGGCGCCTCCCGCGAACTACGTCTGTTATTCGATCAACCGATGGAAGATTTTGCAACCAACCACAAAATTTTATGGCGTTTCATTCCCCCAGGGTCACCATTCATGGGCGGTGCATGGGAACGGCTTGTGAGGACGATTAAGCAAGCCTTGAGATCCACGCTTCAGGGAAATTCGATCAAAGAGGACGTCTTGTCCACCCTGTTACTGGAAGCGGAGTCTATAGTAAACTCAAGACCACTCACATACGTACCGACTACCAGCGACTCCCCTCAAGCTATCACCCCATTCCACTTCATCATAGGATCGTCTTCAGTGGCGCCATGGACGTGCTCCTCAACCGATGCAGACCTGGTGCGGCGGTGCGACTGGCGTAGGGTGCTTCGCGTCGCAGATTATTTCTGGGCTCGTTGGGTTAAAGAGTACCTGCCAACGCTCCGACCAAGGGGGCTTCCCAACGCCGCGACGTCGATTGGTGAGGGTGATGTGGTGCTCATCGCCGACTCCAACCTCCCCCGCGGATTATGGCCTCTGGGGAGAGTAACAAAAACTTTCACGGGCCCAGACGGAGCGGTTCGCGTGGCAGACGTCCTCACTAGGGGAGGCACGCTGCGCAGACCGGTCCGTAAGCTGGTCCCGTTGGAACCCGAGTCACAGCCAGTCACCACCGGTCTTTAGTGTCCCACTGGGGGTCCGGTATGTTGGCGACTGGCTGGTTTTAGAAATAATTGTATTTTTTAAATGCTTGTCAAATGTGTAAAATTTAAAATTAGGCAGTTGCCCTGTCAGTGCCGTGTTGTACATACGTGTATTTTCTAATATTTAATTATACTGTTTTAATCCCTGGTAATACGTGGTTTCCATCATCACCATCATCATTATTACAGTCCACCGCTCCCTAATAACCATAGTCAATAGTCAACCACTGAAAATGCGAAAGCAGGCAGCGTGCGATGAGATCCCCGCTCATTGTGGCACTTATCACGAGGGTAATTACAAAAAAAACCGGTCAAGTGCGAGTCGGACTTGCCCACCTAGAGTGCCGCCGTACCTTCTTTGGAAATAAAGATTAGTTCGCTAACACCTTATGTATTAAAAAGACCAAACCGCATAACTAAGTAGTTACTATGGATTAATAAACTAACTAACGTATGACTCAAATGACTGTATTGCTACAGTGCAGCAGTTTGTAGGCGGGCGCGTCGCTCACCACCAGGCGGGCGCATTGCTTGCCACTAAGTCGATAAGATAAGATAAGATAAGATTATTTATTTGATAATAAATGTAATAATGATAAATAATAATACCAGCCCTTGTTTATGTCCCACTGCTGGGCACGGGCCTCCCTTCAAGGTGAAGGGGCTTAGGCCATAGTCCACCACGCTGGCCAAGTGCGGGTTGGCGGACTTCACACGTTATTCGAAAGCTAGTTAGACTTTCTCAGCCATGCAGGTTTCCTCACGATGTTTTCCTTCACCGAAAGCTAGTAGGTAACAATCGCACAAAGACGATTCGCACTTAATTAATTAAAGAAATCAGAGGTGTGAGCCGGGGTTCGAACCTGCGCACCTTGTTTCCAAGGCATGCGCTCGCCCTCTGAGCTGTTACAGCTACACCGATAATAAATATATTACTTACTAAATACAGTACCTAACTAAAGTTTAGTTCAATTAATATTTACAACTAGCTGACCCACGCAGCTCCGCCTGCGCTATTTTTACGTTAACTAAACTTTTTATAACAGACATTCTCATCGAATACATAAACTGCTTTTTTATAGTCGGTTAAAAACTGGGACCCACTTTTTACTTGCTCTCCGAAGCACAGACCCGTTTAGTTCAAATGGCCTTAAACGGTCACCCATCTATTTCATGACCTTACCTAACGTTGCTTAACCCGATCGATTCCAAAACCTTGATAACAACTCTCTATGAGTGTCCCTTACTAATATTTATTATATTATAGAGAAAAATTGATAAAATCGGACCAAGCGTATAACCAAGTACCCGTTTTGACTTTAATCCCCTCTCCCAAAAGAACCGTGCTAGATTACGGGATAAAAAGTATCCTATGTCCTACCTCGTAGTAAGATCTCAAATCATGCCAAGTTTCAATTGAATCCATTCAGTAGTTTCGGCGTGATGCTCAGCCGTGATACAGACAGACAGACAGACAGACAGACAGACAGACAGACAGACAGACAAAAATTAAAAAAATTACATTTTCGGCCTCAGTATCGGTTATAGAATGCCCTCCAAATATAATTTTCAAAATATCTTCAATGTACAGAATTGGACCTGTTACAGTTTTATTATAAGTATAGATGTAGACAGCAATGCTATCTAACATATTGCTGCTTTCTAACTGATTTTACTCTAAACTTACCTCTAACTACAGGAATGTAGCTAAAACCTACATTTATTAAAGCTTTTTCAACCGCTAGAGTTTAAAGTAACGTGGGAAGTATTGGTTCCCCAATGCTATTTACGTTGACATTATCTTGAACATAGATTTAGTACAGTATTTTTCATGAGCTGAGCTGCTTTTAGAGGTGGACTAACTTTTTCTGGATTGTAGTAATCTTGAGTTATGCGGTAACCGTGTCTGATCCCCCGTACACATTGTTTGTGACTTTAATGCGATGTCGTGCTCCTATCTAGGACTGTTATTGAATGTGGGGGATATACAATAACGCGTGCCTGGGATGACCTTTGTACGTAGCCAGCCTAGGCACGCCTAGGGAACTAATATTTATATTAAAAGGCTAATGCTAAGACTTAAATGCTGGGAGCAAAATGAAATGTTGGTACTGTTTGTTGTTTATCCAATTACGTTAAAATACTTGTTAGAAAATTTATCTGCCTTTTCAGTTGAATTGGTGACTCAAAACATTATCCTGTTACAGGCGGAGTCTGGGGATGGATAAAGCTAAGGTAAGCTATGCTATTTTTACCCGACTGTAGTGTATTTATGTTGCAGTATGTAATTTCTCTGGCATCATACATCCTAAACGGATTGGTGGATTTTGTTTTGTTCGTGGTTATTTGGCTGCGGTCTGCGGGCTGTAAAGAGAATGGGTTACTCTAATTGTTTTGCAAGCATTCACTTTATACCTTAACTTTACTTGCAATGCGCTATGATGTCCGTTTTGATAGCAGCGTGTAGAGAACGGTTATAAAGTCAAGACTATTAATGCTACTTTATCTTTGATGAGACTCGCAGGATTTTTACCTGATGGTCGCGCGACACGCCTTGGGTTTACCGCTTATCACCTGACATATAAGCCTTTTGAGCCCCGTTATTTCTGAAACTATCAGTGCTCTTTACGCCAGAATACGGGATTGAAAAATATTAAATGAAAATAAAATCTTTAGTTGAGTCTCGTCCTAAGGGTTGCAAATTGTCATAGATAATGTTTATTCAGTATTATGTAGAGTGTATCTGTTAGTAAACTCCGCACCGCTGTGGGGAAACTACTTGCTTTGCAAACTGGAGGTCGCGGGTCTGAATCCCGCGGGGAGCGACAATTTTGTGTAGTTGTTCCTTACTGACTATAGGACAATGCAGGCTGATCACCTCATTGTCTGTAAAGTATGATGATCCATGCGTCGGATAGGCATGTAAAAAGTCGGTCCTGCACCTAACCTCTCCCCGGTCTTGTCAGTCTTCCGGATCGGATTGTGAGAGTTAAAGAAAGAGAGAGAGTGCACTTGAGTCTATGCAAGCACATGTGCTCTATATGTTGGCTGCTTTATAATATCTCCCGTGTAGTTGGCTGATCTTGTGAAAGGTTGGCCGCTGTGGTCGTATCGACAATGAGGACATTATTATGTAGAATATATAGCACCTGTAAGTCGTAATTATTACTGTCTATGGCTGTACTCCAGGTTTCGGCAGACTATAATAGAAAAAATAATTAAAAAAATAGGAATAAGTTTGATTAATATTTTCGTCTAGCTTTAAATGTGGTGTGTTCATGCCTTATTCCCCTCAGGCCGTTGTCCGAAAGTAAAGCTGTGAAATTTCATCTTGTTAATTACAAAATCACAACTAAGCTCGTTAACAGATCAATTAAACTATAGAATAAAATATCGTCATAAGACTAAAATAAACTTGAAGAAGCTTATTATATCGGGACGGAGCTGACAAGACGACAGGTTACAGGAGGATCGCCCACCCATATCGCAAAAGAACATCAACGTCCCGGATGCAGATTCCTCCTTTCTAGATGGTAGGTTCCTTGCAGAAGGCCACGATCACCGCAGTGTCAGATATTCTGCCGCCTAGCAGCAGTTTGTAAGCTTTGCTGTGTTCCGGTGTGAAGGGCACTGTAGCTGGTGATATTACCCGACACAAAGACTATCTAATGTCTTAAGGGTCGGCAGCACACTAGTGATTCTTCTGGTGTTATCGTCTATATACTGCGGTGACTGCTTACCATCAGGCGGGCCAGGGCGGTCCGCATGCTGTCTTGCCGCCTTGGTACTATAAATAAACTCCACTGTGTACCATTCCCATATTTTTTACGCAAGTGCCAAACTCACAATTACCGTCAAATAAGATGTCCAAATTGGCATTTACAATTCAATCGCAAGGAAGACAAGCGACAGGAAATCATTTAAGAAAAATAGCTCTGACGATTGTCCTGAGATTGTACGAACAAATTATATATTCAAGTCCAAGTATTCGAAAATATTGTTGATTGTTTTACAATTTGGTGGGTTTCTTTTCTGGGTAATACTCCGTTTAATAAACGACTAGCGGCCCGCCTCGACTTCGCTCGGTTTGAAAAAATATTATGACGAACTTTTCTTTTATGTTTAGACTAGCTGACCCACGCAGCTCCGCCTGCGCTATTTTTACGTTAACTAAGCTTTTAATAACAGACATTCGCATCGAATACATAACCTCCTTTTTTATAGTCGGTTAAGAACTGGGACCCACTTTTTACTTGCTCTCCGAAGCAAGGACCCGTTTAGTTCAAATGGCGTTAAACGGTCACCCATCTATTTAATGACCTAACCTAACGTTGCTTAACCCGATCGATTACAAAACCTTGATAACAACTCTCTATGAGTGTTCCCTTACTAATATTTATTATATTATAAAGAAAAATTGATACAATCTGACCAAGCGTATAACCAAGTACCCATTTTGACTTTAATCCCCTCTCCCAAAAGAACCGTGCTAGATTACGGGATAAAAAGTATCCTATGTCCTACCTCGTAGTAAGATCTCAAATCATGCCAAGTTTCATTTGAATCCATTCAGTAGTTTAGGCGTGATGCTCAGCCGTGATACAGACAGACAGACAGACAGACAGACAGACAGACAAAAATTAAAAAAATTACATTTTCGGCCTCAGTATCGGTTATAGAATGCCCTCCAAAAATAATTTTCAAAATATCTTCAATGTACAGAATTGGACCTGTTACAGTTTTATTATAAGTATAGAAGTATAGATTATAATGTAAAGCAATACTATGTATTTCTTTAGAAATAAGTTGTGCTTTTGTACTATTCTTTCCTATATTTCCGTTTTCCTTATATGTTATTGTGTGTACAAAAATTATTAAATAAATACCTTTTCAATAGGTGTACCTACCTATTTTATATAGAAACCTTCAGTAATTGTTGCTTCAGTAAGTACATAGTTTCGGCTCTGCTTTGTTGAGTTAGTCACGCGACAAATACCTTCCTCTTTATAATATTAACATAGATTACACTCTGAAGTGATGAATTTTCATGAAAACGTGTTTCGTTACTTTAGCACTTATATCCTTTAGTATAAGTATATATTAAAGCATATAAGTAGGTACTAAATGTAAGGTCAACAGACATATTATATTATATGCATAATTATAAGATAATTATGGTCAAACTTTCAACTCCTATTTACACCCTTAACTGGTAAATTTTGATAAACGCCGAAACACGTATTTCATCAATTTTGATTAGGTGAAAAATGAATTTTCAAAAGTCAAACAAAAATGTTTTTCCACACAACTCATACAAACACCTATTTGATACATGGAATACAATTTATTTACACACTCATTTTCACAGCGAACTTTAATTAATTTTGTAAAATCTAGGAATACTGCTACAATACTCTCACTGACAAAACTATACAAGAAGACATTTATTATGTTGTTCCAAAAATAGCTTGACAAAGAATAATATGAATAATATATAAATATCCATCCAGTATGTTCATACATCAAGGGCACAGTGTGTGAGCAGGGACACTGATCGATGCCCGCCGCTATCTCCGGCCTGATGGACCGCGGGAATTCGCTGCGTAGCGCTACGCCGTAGCACCGTAGTACCGTAGCGCCATAACGCTACGCCTATACGAGGTCCTATTCACGCGTTTATGGAGACTGATAGGGATGCGCGTCGCTTTGGCTTGGATGAAATAATTCCTACTCTGTTTGTGTATTTTTTCGTTGTCTGTTTTTTTTTTGTGCGACTATTATTATTACTATGCTGCTTGAGCCGTAAATAGTTTCTAACGTTTATATACCTTGGGTTCATGTTCTATCGATTGGTAATAAGACTAATAAGCTACAGAACCCATAGCATAGTTGCAGGGTAACCAATTTCTCAGTATCATGTAAGTATATGATAGTAAATCCTGGCAGTAAGTGTGTGAGTCAAAATAGTACTGAAAATCGCTATGAAAGTTTAAAACAGTGTTTAACCTCTCGGTATTCTGTAGGAGAGTATACACAGGAACAACTTATTTCCATCCTTTGTTGTGGCATCCCTATTGTCCGGATGAAGAATTTTTGTCATTTATAATACGCACAGCCAAGGACTTCAGTATCCCCGTCCAATTATAATAAGGATGTAAGACCAGAGTGAATAGGCCTCTTAAACTCATGCTCTTTGCCATTCACGACTAAATCACTTCTTAACCATTAAGTGCGGTTAAGTTGATACTTAACATTATAAGCTGATGCTTATAATGTAAAAGGAAAATCATTCTTTGACCGAATATTCCTTTTCACATCACTATGTTAGCTGGCATCGCTGACTCGGGGGTATTTAGGACATTGAACTAGGCACTTGGGTTCCTTTTATTCATTTAGTCGAGCGGATGACTTCGTATGTTTTAGCTTACAATAGCCTAAGTACATAGTTCCAGGGACAGTAGACACGCTGAGATAAAACTAAGGATATAATACTATCGAGTCATGGTTTTGTGGATGTGTGAAGCAAATACTGCCGCGTAAGGCTAAGACTAAACTTTATGATATAAAATTGGCTGAGTGCGTGTTTTTTTACAAATATTATTACGAGACCTCATCATCATTATCATCAGTCCATTGCTAGACATCCTCCTCCAGAGGAACTTCCGCCTGCGCGAGGTGTGATACATGGCCAGGGCCAAAACCCCCAACAGTTGATGTTGGAATGTTGTATATATACTTCAAGTACGTTGACACTTCGCTAGCGCGATTCAGATATTTGTGGCGCCATCTGTCTTGTTGTATACTCACTACATCGCTAAACCATGTGGCGTCATCTTTACTACAGTGCCGTTTATCTGTTATGTCGAGTCATTATTAATTCACAATTCTTTAAAAAGATTTCACCTTTATGCCACTACTAGAATGATACTTTTTGCAACTACATATATTTATCAAATCGTCAAATACTCTGTACACTCAACATGCCACACAAGGCCACAATAAATAAAATTCTTTTCATTTCCAGACGTCTCCAAGACACACTCATATTTCAATATTCCCGAGTGCGCTGCCTTTATACCGGCTCCCGAATTCCATATAATATAGAGGCAGCAGACAGCCGAGTCAATCCGCTGTGCATTTGACTTGCAACTGTTGACATAACCTAGCAATGTTTAAGGATGATCCACATCGGATCGTCAGATTGAATACGAACTCTAATGTTAATTTTTTAACCGAAAAACCCCGATTTCAGTTACAATTTAGATAGATAAACAATTCTTTATTGCGCACAAACAAACAGATATTAAAAGAATAAGACACAAATTAATAAAACATGCAACAATGGGCGGCCTTATCGCTAAAAGCGATCTCTTCCAGGCAACTTTTAGCTTTAGCTTGAAGTATTGTAAGTGTAATGTGCAGGGTTACGTAAAATAGAATTGAATAGCTAATATTTTGCTACTTGAAACATCATCAGCCAAAATTCGTCCACTGTTAGACAAAAACCTTCCTCTGAGAATCGTGCTATGATCCCCACGCTTGTCAGGTGTCTTGGGGATCCTCAGACCTCGTTTTAAAAATATATTTGTACATGTTTACTTAATTCAGCATGCAATATTATGATAATAATTAACATTATTTAATACACATTCATTCCACACTTTTGCACACCTCACACACTCATACACACATATTTACACACCCGATCTCATACACATGTATACTGAGTAAAGTATGTATATATTCTGCGCATTGAACATGTCACCAATTTTATTATCTCATGTAATTGATTTTTGGTTGCTGCGATACAGACCTAGAGTCTAGAGCAGTAGGCGCTGTTAAACCAATACATATGTCTGTAAGTAATAATTATTTAAGTGTTTCTGTTTCCGTAAATTACTTGTAAGACTAAGTTTTGTGGCACTTAATAAACATTATGATTATGAATTAGTGTTACATAATACTTTTATGTATATTTTGCAGCAAATGCTATCAAGTGTAACTCGCCCCTAACCCCCAGGGGGCAAGTTCATGAGCTGCGACGGATTTCGAGCGGATTCCCCGCCGACAAGATGAATCCGATTATTCAGACAAGTGCATGTCGCAGACATATTGCAATTACGAATTATAGTATTTCTACTTCTCACTTTTATGACTACGGTAAGTACACAGTTACTTTCCTCACATGCCTTGGTTAGCGTAGTGGGAAACAGCTTGCTTTGAAAACCGGAAGCCACAGGTTTAAATTCCGCAAGGAGCAGTAACTTTGTGTAGTTGTTCCTTACGAGCAAGGACTCTGCAGTATGCCTGAAAAGTAAGATGATCCATGCGTCGGATGGGCATGTAAAAAGTTAGTCCTGCGCCTGGCCTCTCCCCAGCCATGGTGTCGGTCTTCCGCCTCATCCGATTGTGAGAGTAAAGGTAAAGAGAGTGCATTAACGTCTACGTAAGCACTTGTGCAAAATAGTATTGATCTTGTTAATATTATTATTATTATAAATTAATTATCGTTATTGAAATTTTAAAAAGTACTCACTTACTTTACACATAGATAAACATGTTGTAATAACGTAGCGCGTAGTAGTAAATAAAATGCGAATAAGAACATTATTTATTTTTTATTACTATTCACATAATCAAATTATGTTTAATATAGCAAGAGTTATACTTTATAAGCATAATTATAGCAATATAAATCTTTTACATTTACAACAAACATTTCATAAATATTTCGGGCGAGTTTTTTTTGGTTTGAGCATTTTAGACAACGAGACGTAATTAATTGGCACAATTTTTTATTGTAAATATTTGTTTTGTATATAAATGGAATTTATATATATTATGTTGTATAAATAAATGTTCTATTTTTGTTTGTATTATAACTTTCATGATAAGACTTATTTGTAGTTTTAAACTTGTTGGCATTACTTAGAGAATTGTAGAAACAGAGTTCAAACACTTATTTGGACTGTTGGGGGTGTCAATATCTTAGTCTCTGTGCATAACTTCTATTCAGCCGAAAAGTCCGTAAAATTATTTTAGCTTAAAAATCATAATATTAAGTACCTATTCCTTATTAAAAATGCCCGTGGGTGTCCAGGCAAGAATAGCACCCCCCCCCCCCATCTCTTCCCGGCGAGTGTATCGTAACAGGCGACTAAGGGAAATCAAGAAGGCGGGATCAGCGTTTTCTGTTTGAGATCCATCTTATCATTTATACTGCGATCCCCAAGGCGCCGGCCAAGTGTGGAAGTTACGGCAATAATCCAATGACAGAAAATAAATTAGGTCACATAAACAATCGAAAAATCTTGCTTAATGACTCATCCAATAGAAATTATTCACATTATTCAATAGTTAGTACTTACAGTTATTACTCATCAGCTACTCTCATTTTACTGTCTTTTCGACAAAATTAAATAATTTATAACCTTTGATGATTTACTAACAGCTATGACCCTATCCGTCTTATTACAAAAAGCAGTATAACGATGAACCTGGGTCTAAATTCAGGAAATTGTTCGTTATACCCAGGTATAACCGTCCCAGGTCTAATCCTAGGTATCCCAGATCTAATCATAATAAGACGGTATGAGTTCAGCGTACCATTAGAATTAACAACCCAATTGTTGTTTTATGAATTTTCAATTATCTTTCAATGAACTAATTTTGTAGTAGTATGAATAAGTATAGATGCACTCAGATCTGATACTCCTTATAATTCCAGTTCCACGTCTTGTTGACACTGTTGTCATCGTGTTTCAGACTGAATGGCAGTTTGATGTCTTCTGTCTGTGAACATACAAGTGAAAACGTAAAAAAAATATAGTCTTGAAAAATGTAGTCTTGAAAAAAGTTCTGCTTAATTTTCTATTAAAGATAGCTGATAACCAGCTTTAAAAATAACCATAAATAAATGGAGTCTTTTGAAGTACCTATTAGGCGGAACAAATTTTAGTGATGTCATTACTTTTACATTCCTCTTCACCATATTATACAATTTATCTGACCAGTTTTCTAGTAATCTAAATACATTTTTCTTTATTCAATAGGTTTGAGCTTGACCACAATCTCACACGATGGTAAGCGAAAATGTGGTCTAGGATGAACCGCGCTTACCCATAAGATGCCTGTTCACTCTAGACTTGTATACACGCAAGTTATATTTATCAGGGAAAACGCTATATTTATAAATATTGAACTCCACTGTAACTTGTCTGCAGTGAATCTGATTATTTATACCTGGGTACCTCCTGGCATTGTAGAACAAGTACCTACATCGCTACCCATCACAGAGTACTCATATTTTTGTAATGGTTGTCAAAGATTTCACTATTGGTTGACAAAACTTAGACAATAGGCTGTGCGTGTAGTCATAGGTATCATTATCATCAGTCGGAACTTCTAAACAAGACCTCCCCCTTAGAACGCCATAGTGAAAGACAGTTAGCCGTTTGCTTCCATCGGTTGCCAGTAACATGCACAATGTCGTCGGTCCACCTAGTGGGAGCCAGCCTGCGCTGCGTCTTTCATTTCTTTCCGGTCGGTTCGGTTATCGGTTGTCCGAGCCATTGCTACTTTAAGTTGGAGATTCTGAGAACTATGTAGCTATGCCCTTAGTTCTTTGGCAAATCTCCTCATTCCGTATTTTATCGTGCAAAGAAATTTCGAGCAGAGCTCTCTCCATAGCTCGCTGTGTGACTGAGCTTCTCTAAAAGGCCAGCAGTTAAGGACCACGTCTTTGTACCATTCATCGTCACTAGCAACACACACTGGACACAGATATTCTTAATTATTAAGGCGTATCATTAGCAGAATTAGCGCAATTACTCAATGTAAATGGGGTTAGAGTACCAATAGATTGAAATTAGAAAGTCATTCTAAATGTCATCATGGAAGCCATGAGGTTCTTAAAAGATATTTAAATTTCTCATTAATTGCTGGTTAGGGCACAAATCTCAACTTTCTCTCCCAAACTGTCGTATAACCCATGTCCAAACCGAGCAGATTTGAAACTGTGACACTTAAAAAACGTTCAATTTGCCAGCAGGGGTGGCACAATGGCAGTTTTTGCACTATCGGGCTGCGGACCGAAGTTGGGCCATTACAAGGACGCCTGTGAGACATTATCCAGCACGGTTTTATAAACGCTCCCATATGGTGACCAAACATATAAATAATGCTGGATATATCTAAACATAAAAGGTTGATTATCTGGTATGTTGAATCCAGTGATATTAATGGTCAAAAATAAATAGTATGCGGTTGTTGGATTAGGTAAAACAAAGTAATACTGTGTGTGTGTGTGTTTTGCAGTGATTTGCAATCGAGTTCGGGTTTACCTAGTAGTAGCAGCAAAAGACTGAGAAAGACAAATTTTGTCTCTTTTAATCTATTTATCACCCACCCACATCCAGCGTTTATTTATACCGTTATCATGGCGCTTGTAACTGTTTACTTCAATAAAATCTTTTTAAAAAAAAATTGTACCGACTTCAATATCACTGAAAAGTATAAAATAATTTAAATATTATTGAAGTTGGTGTTAGCGTACCTGCTGTGTATATTTGGCACCAACTTCAATAATATTTAAATTATTTTATACTTTTCAGTGATATTGAAGTCGGTTCAATTTTTTTTCAAAAAGATTTTATTTTAAACATTTTAGTGATATTTTCATATATAAAGATTGAACCATCGAAAACCGTAAAATTATCTAGGTAGGTTATGATCACATTATCGTCTACATAGTTTTACATAATTCATGTTTCTTCAGAAAAAAATATCCGGTCGTAATGAAATTTGCATGGAAACATCGTAGTAATTTACTCTCTCGAATAAAAAAAGAATCATCGAAATCGGTTCATAATTGTCAGAGCAATGTAATGGAGAACATCAGTTTTATGGTTTTTACCAGATAAATTCCTCCACATCGTCCATGGTCCTCCAGGAAGTTCTTATCCGGTTGTAATAAAATTCATACAGATTCAATACAGTGGTTTCTTCTTTCGAATAAATAAAATCTTTTAAAAAAAAAATTGAACCGACTTCAATATCACTGAAAAGTATAAAATAATTTAAATATTATTGAAGTTGGTGCCAAATTTACGCAGTCGGTAAGCTAACACCAACTTCAATAATATTTAAATTATTTTATACTTTTCAGTGATATTGAAGTCGGTTCAATTTTTTTTTTAAAAGATTTTATTTTATACTTTTTAGTGATATTTTCATACATAAAGATTGAACCATCGAAGACGGTAAAATGATCTAGGTAGGTTATGACATCATTATGATTTCACATTATCGTCTACATACTTTTACATAATTCATGTTTCTTCAGAAACTCAGAAACAATTTGTCCGATCGTAATGAAATTTGCATGGAATCATCATAGTAGTTTACTCTCTCGAATAAAAAAAGAATCATCGAAATCGGTTCATATTTATCAGAGAAATGTAAAGGAGAACATCAGTTTTATGGTTTTTACCAGATAAATTCCTCCATATCATTCATGGTCCTCCAGGAAGTTCTTATCTGGTTGTGATAAAATTCATACAGGTTCATTACAGTGGTTTCTTCTTTCGAATAACAAAAGAATCATTGAAATTGGTAAATATTTACCAGAGTTATGACCATTTTTGTCCTTAAAAAGCACCATAAAGTCGTCTATATAGGCTTTCTTGCAACTCGCAGTGCGCAGTCACCATTCTTGTTTTTTCAGGAACTACTTATTACTACGCAATAATTTTTTTATGGGACCTAATTAACGGATTAAAGAATGGATGGAAGAAAGATTTTTTCAAATCGGTTCATAATTGCCAGAGTTATGCGCGAACATACATAGAAAAAAAAAATATATATATACAGACGAATTGAGAACCTCCTCCTTTTTTGAAGTCGGTTAAAAAAGAATCATTGAAATTGGTAAATATTTGCCAGAGTTATGACCATTTTTGTCCGACCGAGCGAGTCCGAGCGACTAAAACGTCATCTATATAGGCTTTCTTGCAGCTCTCAGTGCGCAGTCACCATTCTTGTTTTTCAGGAACTACTTATTACTAAGCGATAATTTTTTTATGGGACCCAATTAACGGATTAAAGAATGGATGGAAGAAAGATTTTTTCAAATCGGTTCATATTTGCCAGAGTTATGCGCGAACATACATAGAAAAAAAAAATATATATATACAGACGAATTGAGAACCTCCTCCTTTTTTGAAGTCGGTTAAAAAACATATATAATATTTTAACCATTGCACTGCTATGACTAAATAAGTATAAGGAAATTATATCCCACTCAGTATTGAAAGGATTGTGTATTTCAAAGCTATATTTTTTAGGATTTACATAAAGGTGGTTATAATAAATTTAGTTTTAGTTTTAGATTTGAAGATAAAAAAAAATCCGAACATGTTTTTATATTTGTTAAATTAACCATTTGAAAACGACGTGGAACTACATAATATACGCCCTAGATACATCTATTCATATTGATCTATCAATCTGCTCTGAGCCGGCGTAGTGGATTGTGGCTGAAACCTTTTCAGCTTTAATGACAGAGAAAGGGAGGCCTTTTCCATTATCGGATTAAAATAAAAAACTAAACGTATCACAGTATATGTGGCAGAGTATGACCACGTTCATTCTGACCGCAAATCGTGATGAGTCACAAATATATATTGCTATTGGCTACTAAAAAAAAATAATGATATGGGCACTCAACCCATGTGGGATTCTTACCCACTGTAACCCCCGCGGCTAACAGATTAGCACATGATACCTTTGCGTGCCTTTCATTATAGCCCCCTAAAAACCAGTCACGGTGATCATGGGGACGGGGGTCACAGCTCCGCCGCCGTCCTCCTCGGGGTCTGTCTGACTGTCTTACTCGATGGAACTCGCAACCGGGGTATGTGGGATTCTTACCCACTATAACCCCCGCGGCTGTCGCATCGGCACATGAGAGGACACCCGGGCTCTCCAGTGGGATCTGCACCAGAGGCCCCTCAGTGCCTGCCGCCGGGGGGCGCATAGCAGCCCCCCTGGAACCCTCCTTGGAGTCGCCGCCGCGCCGTATTCAATGGACGGTCCTCAGCCTGATCTAACCCTTACTCCTTTACTCCATCTTTTGCATAATGCAGACAGTATCCACATTTCCCCATGAAAGCTGTGTTACCCTACTCACTTCACTAATGTTGCAAGCTTCTTACCGACCGTTGTTTCTAGCGAATTTGAAATTTAAACTACCGCCATTACTTAAGTGTTCTGTACCAAAGGATTGTTTTAAATTCACTTTTAAATAGATTAAGTTTAATATTTGAGGCACTTTAGTGGCGTTACGCCGTTCCGTAAATTACTTAAATGGACGCCAGAGCTCCTTCGAGAATAAAACAAGATATTCAGGCTAACGATGAACTGAATTTTTTTCTATCCAAATTTTAAACGAACAGGCACTAAACTTCACAAAATATAGGTTTGGTAACGATTCGTTGCCAGTTTCATTCATAATTAACTCTTATAATATTTACAAAATATTTAGTGTGTTATCTTAATGATTGTTAATTCTAATTATTTTTAGAAAGTTTGTGGTACCTACATCACTGCTATTTTCGAGTATTGAAAAAATAACAAACAAAGTATAAAAAAATAATACCAGCCCTTGTTTAAGTCCCACTATTGGACACGGGCCTCCCCTCAAGACGAGGGGGTTTAGGTCATGATAGTCCACTACGCTGGCCAGGTGCGGGTTGCCGGACTTTACACGTCATTCGAAAGCTAGTTAGGCTTTCTCAGACATGCAGGTTTCCTCACGATGTTTTCCTTCACTGAAAGCTAGTAACAATCGCACAAAGACGATTCGCACATGATTAATTAAAGAAATCAGAGGTGCGAGCCGTGTTTGAACCTGCGCACATTGTTTCCAAAGCAAGCGCCCGCCATATATAAAATAATAGCCTTTTATAAATACGCAAGCCTATAATATTAACTTAGAGAAAAGTGACTGACCTTTGTCCAGACGACTTTTAAAAACTTTTTTGCATTTCACGCCATGTGTCTTTAACCTCGCTACGATTATTAAAGTATTAATAATGTATAGTAGTGTAATATATATATATAGATGTGTACAATGGTGTGCAATAGTGGTGAACAAACCCATTAAACATTGCACCCGCACTGTACTAGCTCGGGAACAACTTTAGAAAAGGCTATAGTCAAATAATTCTACTGGCGTTGTTCCATGCCAACATAGTACCCCTGTGGCGTTGTTCCCCTATGGCGTTGTTCCCCTATGGCGTAGTTGCCTGTGGCGTTGTTCCCATGTGGTTCTCTTAAGTTAAGTTTTCCTGCCACTTGCCACAACTCTACGCCGCACTTCTTCTATTTATGGTTACAATACACAGTCAGCACTACGCAAGTCATATCCCCTAGCATCTTGCATCTATCACCGCATACCAAAAGCTACTTTACTACCTTAGTAATAAAATAGTATTTGAAATGGCCCCTTCTTACCGGTGGCTTGGAAACCAGTCCATTAGGCATCGTGTCCTGAATCACAAGCGGCAGCGACGGCTGCGGGACCAGAGGCTCCAAGTTCAGAGGTTCGTACTCGTCAGATACTCCGCTGTCGGGGGAGTCTGGCACCTGGACCGCGTTCTCGTATCCCTTCGGTCCAATTCTGCTCTTGTGGACGCAGTAGTCACCGGTGAATGGATTCTGGTACGCTACCACGGTTCTGGGAACAAAGTCAAAGTCGTATTCTGTTCTTTCGTGGTTCGCCAAGGTACAAAAACTAGACTGATAACGGATTGGATTGCTAATTTTTAATTTAAAAACTGGTTTGATCGCAATGCCTTTCAGCTATGCATGGTTTGAATCTGTTCAGCGTTTATTTTTTTGGAACATTCACCGCCTAAGATATAGAAATAATATTCTCCTGGCCGATACGACCACTGCGGCCAATCTTTCGCAAGATCAGCCATCTACGCGGGAGATATTATAGTGCACATGTGCTTGCGTAGATACAAGTGCACTCATGCACTCTCTCTTCCTTGTACCTCTTACAATCCGATGGGATGGAAAACCAGCACAACCGGGGAGAGGTTAGGCGCTGGACCGACTGTTTACATGCCCATCCGACGCATGGATCATCTTACTTTACAGAAAATCAGGTGATCAGCCTGCATTGTCCTAGCGTGTAAGTAACAACTACACAAAGTTGTTGCTCCCCGCGGGATTCGAACCCGCGACCTCCAGTAAGATATAGTGATACTCCACTACTGAACCCTGGGAAATGATAAAATACTTGTCGACTATGTATATCTTTTATAATTATTTACCTCAATTGTTCCGCCGTCTCGCCCTCCTTTTTGTGTGAAAACACAACTTTCTTTGGTTTAAGTAAAATGGCGATCTGTAAATAAAAAGAAAAAATACATACACGACGAATTGAGAACCTCCTCATTTTTTTAAGTCTGTTAAAAATAAAATAGGTAAATATCAAGAAACAACAACAATTTTTATATTGTACGATTGTATATACGCATAAAAATCGCAGTCTAATAATGTGATATTATATAGCCTATAACCAGCGGACAATCAAGACGCTTCTAACGACACCCTACTTGTCCAACTATGTTAAGTAGATTAGAAGATGTGCGGGAACAGATGAACATACATACATACTTACATACATACATTCTTGTTAAAGTCATAACCCTGCCTCCGTTCCGTAGTCGGGTAAAAATACTGGTGATATAATAACGTTAGAACAAATAATAATTAAGCGGCGAACATCATGCATACAAATTTTTTGTATCGCAATATAAAGTTCCTATGTACTTAGATGAGAAAATGTGGCCTCAAGGAGTTATCTTTCGCAGATTTGTTCATTTCAAAACAAAAATAATAGGAAACACTCAAAAGGCG
This sequence comes from Furcula furcula, assembly GCA_911728495.1. NCBI lineage: Eukaryota > Metazoa > Arthropoda > Insecta > Lepidoptera > Notodontidae > Furcula > Furcula furcula. The sequence goes on from OU452258.1 coordinate 23,812,285, forward strand.
AGAAGCGGCATTCAAACAGATAAGTAATGGATACAGCTATTTACAAATTTATCAGTTTCAACTGTAAAAATGTTAAGCGCTCTATAGAGAATATACGTCAAATATGTACAACGTCAGATATAATAGCATTACAAGAGACATGGCTGTTGCCAGAAGATATACCCTTCCTAAACACTATAAGTGAAGATTTTACCTGCACGGGAGTGTCTGCAATTAGTGTTTTACTAAATGCAGAGACTGCATTTTACATGGAAGACGCCATACTTTGGAGAAAGCGCCTTTTTCACGATGTTGTTATTATTCAGTGCGGTAATCCGCATGTATGTGCCATCAAAATAGTATTATCAGATAAGTCGTTCTTGGTAATTAGTGTTTACATGCCTACGGATTCCATTTCTAACTTATCAGAATATACGAACATCCTTGGCTTGGTGAATGCTATTAAAGAAAATTCTAACGTTAATCATGCATATGTATTAGGTGATTTTAATGCGCATCCTTCGGAACCATTCTTTAAGGAATTATATGAATATTGCGGTGATAAAGATTGGTCATGCACTGAAATGTTGGGGCTTATGTCTGATACATATACTTTTGTGAGTGAGGCACATGGTTCTAGAAGATGGCTTGATCACTGTGTTGTAACTAAGGCAGCCATTAATTCTGTGCAAAAAAATTTCGTTTTATATGACATCATGTGGTCGGATCACTTTCCCCTAGTAATCGAATGTAATCTTAATGCAGTAGCGCCAATAATGTATGATAATAAAGTGAGACAAAACAAAGTCATACGGGGCGAGCGAAATCAAGATCAAATAGATATTTCCATAAAAGCGTGTAATGAGAAATTGAAATTAATTGATTTTTCACAAGAACTTCGTGGTTGCTGTGATGCATCATGTCTGAATTACAGTCATAGATAGGGTTGTAATTAATCAATTGTATAAAAATATTGTACATGCTCTGAGCGAAGCGGCTATCGTGGGTCGAGAGAGTAGTAATAGGCGTAATGTTGTCTTTTACTTACGCGAATATTACACATTGAAATCAAACTACTTTTACCGATTTTATCGCGGTTTATTTATTGATTTCACTATCCCGACGTTTCGAATGCTTTACAGCACCCATGGTCACGGGAGGACTGAGATGTTGAACGTCCTTATGTCACAATTATGCCGGTGTACCCTCAGGTCTTCTTAGTTATTATTGTTGGTCCGATCTACGCAGTAAAAGCTTACAGTATCTTGAGGTCGTGCAGTATTTTGATTGCTATTGGATTTATTAAACGTCGGGATAGTAAAATCAAAAAATAAACCGCGATAAAATCCGTAAAAGTAGTTTGATTTCAATGAGTAATAGGCGTCCTAGGAAAGCAGTGACAGGTTGAAACAAGTACTTAGCCAGTCCTCATAGGGATGCCCGGCATAAGTTCAGTGCATGGATGGGCTTTGGCAAACCGCGATCAGGCCGAGTCTATGACGAAATGTGCGAGTCAAGATTTTTTTTTAAATCGCGGTTGAAGTGGTGTCAAGATAACGAAACTCAAATTAAAATGGATATCTTGGCCACACAGCATTCAAAAAAAGATTTTCGTGGGTTTTGGAAGAATACAAATAAATTACAAAGCAAGCCGGGGATCCCTGTGAGTGTTAGCGGAATCAGCGACCCTTTAATGATTGCTAATACATTTAGAGAACATTTCACTGTTAAATCTCCGTTAGGACCCTCTCGGTCGGTACCTTCTGTTGAACCTGGGGTAAAGTTTAAGTCTAAGGAGATATCAGTAGCCATCAAGTCAATTTCAAAAGGTAAATCGCCAGGGCACGACGGGCCCAGCATAGAGCATCTCCAATATGCTGGGCCTCATTTACCTAGAGTACTGACTATGCTGTATAGTTTCTGCTTGTCACATTGTTATTTACCGAATGAGATGACGCTGACAGTGGTTGTGCCAGTGGTTAAAAATAAAACCGGTGGCTTGGCTGATAAAAACAAATATAGACCGATCTCACTGGCCACGATCATCTCCAAGGTATTTGATAGTATGCTTAATACACAACTAAACAAATACATAGTACCACATGACAATCAGTTCGGGTTTCGTCCTGGACTGTCAACAGAAAGCGCTGTATTGTGTGTCAAGCATACGGTCTCTTACTACGTTGAACGTGAAACTCCTGTCTATGCCTGCTTTCTCGACCTATCGAAGGCGTTTGACCTGGTTTCTTATGACATTCTATGGAACAAGTCAAAGGATGTTTGCTTGCCTCAAGAACTAATAAATATACTTAAATTCTGGTATAGGAACTAGGTCAACAATGTACGATGGGCTGGTGCGTGGTCTTGTCCGTACAACTTAGAGTGTGGAGTTAGACAAGGTGGTTTGAGCTTGCTAACGTTGTTCAACCTCTACATAAATGAGCTTATCCGTGAGCTCAGCAGCACCAGGGTTGGTTGCCACATTGATGGAGTCTGCGTAAATAATATCAGTTATGCAGATGACATGGTGCTGCTGAGTGCATCAGTCTGTGGTTTGAGGAAACTAATGGTGCAGTGTGAGGAGTACGTGAGAAGCACCGAAAGTGAAGTCATGGTCTTTGAGACTGGGGGGAAATGTACTGAAGCTACACCTTCTGTTTTAATCGGTGGGACGCCCTTACAGAGGGTATAATAATAATAATATAGCTTTATTTAATTCCATGCATAGTACATAATAAACGATAACAATTGGTAAATTATTAACATATAATATTCAGATTACATTTAATTACACTTAGATCAATTTGATTTTTAATTATAAATTCTATTTTGCAATTAGTTTATTTATTATTAGTTTTAATTATCAACTATCTATTTATTTAATGCATGGACCCTGTTCGGGTAAAAGCCTCCCCCAAGGCATGCCATCCTTCTCTGTCGTTAGATCTGTCTAGCCAACTTCTGCCCGCGCACGCCACAATTTCGTCTGCCCATCTGGCCCTTGGTCGACCTCTTGATCTGGTGCCTTTTGGCCCAGACCACTTTACTGACCGTAGAGTCCATCTATCGTCCTTGTAACGGGATACGTGACCCGCCCACTTCCATTTACCCTTCATTGCAAAAGTTAAGGCATCGCGTACTCTTGTCTTCTTTCGAATGTCAACGTTCTTTACCTTGTCCTTCAATTTTATACCTAGGCAGCTTCTTTCCATTCTTCTCTGGGTAGTCTGAATTTTGTTCCTGGTTTTGAGATCGAAGGTCCAAGTTTGGCAACCATAGGTGAGGCACGGTAGAAGTCCTGTATCCATGACTATTTTCTTGGTCGGTAGTGGAAGTTGCGATTTTAGTATTTCCTTATGGTGCCAGAACTTGTTCCAGGTAATCGCCACTCTTCGGTTAATTTCTTCAGTGTTTCTTTCCTTACTAAAGGAGATTTGTTTCCCTAGGTATATGTAGTGGTTGACAAACTCGATAGGTGTCTTATTTGTAGAGATGGGCGTAGCACTGTGGTTAGACATAATTTTAGTTTTTTCCAGATTCATTTCCAAACCAGTTTTTATACTAGCCTGGTTTAATTCATTTACCATTTTGATTAATTGGTGAGGAGTTTCCGAAAATAAAATGATGTCGTCGGCGAATCTGAGATGACTTAAAAAAATCCCATTTATATTAATACCTTGATTGGTCCATGGCAGCTCTCCCATTATGTGTTGCAAGACGGCTATGAATAATTTTGGTGAGATTGGGTCTCCTTGCCGGACACCACTCTCTATGTTGATTACTTCGCCTACTCTATCCAGTTTGACTCTACTTGTGCTGCTGTTAGAGTAAATATTTTTTAGGATATTGATATACTTTTCATTTGTGTTTAGTGCTTTCAGTGATTCCCAGATGCTCTCGTGTGAAATTGAATCAAAAGCTTTTTTGTAGTCGATGAAAGCTAAATAAAGGGGTTTATTAAATTCCGAATATTTTTCGATCACACCTGGTCAACCACTTGGATATGATCCGTCGTGCTGAAACCGCTTCTGAAACCGGCTTGTTCGATCGGTTGGTGAGCATCGATGACTGGGGCTATCCTTTCAAGTAGACAGGAGGTAAAAAGTTTATAAAAACAAGGCATTAGGCTTATAGGACGATAGTTGCCTATATCAGCTGTCGTATAATTTCCGATGCCATCAACTGATGTGGCACAACTTCTTCACCAAGTATTTTATTCCATAGGATAGTGATTGGTGTCAGTAGTAGAGTCCTCGCAACCTTGATACATTCGTTGGTGATTCCATCCGGTCCTGGGCTTTTTTCTGGCTTAAGTCTCATTATTTGTTTCAATATTTCATTTTCTGTAAACTGGTGTGTTGGAGAGGTATCTGTGTAGTTATAGGAAGCCATGTATTGATTTTGTGTGTCTGATTGTCTGTATAGATTAGCGTAGAAGTCAGTAGCAGTATTTATGATTTCTGTGCGAGATTTGCATTTGTTGTTGCCAGACTTGAGAAAAGGAACCCATGTTTTGGCTTGATTTAGCTCTTTATATGCTTTTTTGGTAGATCTAGTATTATTGAGGTGCTTTTGTATAGTTGTTGTTCTGTAGGTGGCGTAGCATCTTTTTATTTCTTTATTAGTAAGTTTATACAAAGTTTTTAGTGTTTCTTTGTCAGCTACGCTTAATTTGGGCTTATTTTGTAGTTCGCTTCTTTCTTTCATGAGTTCTAGCGCTTTCACGGATAGGATTTTGTTCTTATGTGTTCCTTTGATGTTTTTTAGACTTATCTTGATGTAATGCATGATTTGTTGGTAGTACTATTCCACGTTATAGTTGTTTTGATTCTTTATAAGTTCTGGTATAAAGCTGTAGAGGTTTGTAAGGTACATTTCCTGCTCCGCTAGAGTTGTTAGCTTAGTGGATGTATTAGAGAAATTGCGCCTAATTTTCTTTGTGGAATGTAGGTGTATTGTTGCTCTTAACAGTCTGTTGTCCGATCCAAAAGAGAAAGATGGTAGTACTTCATATTTAGAGATCATGTGGTGTTTCGTGGTCATGATATAATCAATTTCATTTCTTGTGTTTTTATCTGGAGAGATCCATGTCCAGCGTTTTTTTGGTTTTAGTTTGAACATTGTATTTATGATTTTTAGGTTGTACTCTTGCGCGTATTGAATTAGTCTCGTGCCTCGAGCGCTTCTGATGCCATAACCATACTCTCCTTGTAGTGTATCACCTCATTTCATTCCTCATATATCAACCTCCATTTTCATACCTCATCTTTTTTATAAATATTGTATTTATTTTTAATTCAAACTAAAAATTTAAATTTAGACAAGTGGAGAGAGGAAAATTAAACGTCAGTCTGAAAACGGAGTCTGAAGTCTTGGATCGGAAGGCTTAGTCTGGAGCCTGGAGACGAGTGGAAAGCCTAAGGTCTACAGCCTAGAGTCGCAAGACCGGAGGCCGAGCTTAACCAGGTCTTGAGCCGGAATTGGCCATTATCTACGCCAGAGGCCACATATCTACGGTTACTGCTGCTGTGGCGTGCTGACGCCCGCACCCCATTTTCATCGGCCAGCCTGCTGGTTGACTGTCGTGGCCGCTGCTAAACCTGCCGGCGTCCAACGGCCTGGCGGCGGTTGTGCCATCAAGGCACGCCGCCAGGCTTCCCTGCGCCCAGGATCAAGACTTCAGACCCTCGACTTCAGACTCCGTTTTTTGACTCACGTTTCCGACTCCTCTCTCCATTTGACAGCCTATGTCTAAATTTAAATTTTTAAAAAGAATTAAAAATAAACACAATATTTATAAAAAAGATGAGGTATGAAAATGGAGGTTGATATATGAGGAATGAAATGAGGTGATACACTACATCCTGTAGCGGAACGTCCGTACTTTTCTGGAATTCCGATTTGAGCATTAAAATCGCCTATAGAAAATACGTACTCAGTAGATGTGGAATCATGAGCTTTCGCTAAGTCCTCGTAAAAATTGTCAATTTCTTCCTGTGAAGAGTTTTCAGTGGGGGCGTGCTCTTGAATTACTGCAAAACACAGGTTTTCTATTTTGATTTCCAGTACGCACATTCTTTCAGATATTCCAGTAAATTTTGTTGTTTTTGTTTGACCAATGTAGTAGAAGATGTATTCGTCGTCTTCGATTGTCTTTTCTCCTAGGCGGCGAACTTCACTCAGACCTATAATATCATGCTTAATATCTTGTAGTGCAGCTTTAAGCTCAATATATTTTTGATCAGAAGATAATGATCTTACGTTGAGGGTGCAAATGTAGACGGTATTTTTCGTTTTGATAATTGTTCTTGGGGGGTTTTGGTCGAACTCTCCCGCGGTGACCGACCGTACTGGGAGATTAGGGGTATACAAAGTGAAATGTCTGGGTCATATATTAACCCCCAACCTCAAGGATGATGATGACATCGAAAGGGAGCGGAGGGCAATGTGTATAAGAGTGAACATGCTGGCTCGCAGGTTTGCACGTTGCTCACATAACGTTAAAATTACCCTGTTCAGAGCATACTGCACTTCTTTCTACACGTGTAGCCTGTGGGCCAGATTCACTCAAAGAGCTTACAATGCCCTCCGCATACAATACAATAACGCGTTTAGGATACTGTTGCGGTTGCCTCGATTCTGTAGCGCATCAGGGATGTTCGCAGAAGCAGTAGTAGATTGTTTTTACACCACAATTCGAAAAAGATGTGCGTCCCTGGTGCGCAGAGTGTGGGCCAGCCCCAAGAGTATCCTATCGCTAATTGTAAGTAGACTAGACTGTTCTTATGTGAATCACTGCTGCAAAATTTCTCATGGAATATTGCAGCGGTGATTCACGTATGCAAATATGTGTGTATATTTGTTAATATTAGTCATAATCTTAGAAGTTTATATTTTTTTTATTTACCTACCTATTTATAATGAGTCTCTGATACTTGAGAAAATAAATATTCTATTCTATTCTATATTAGGGCCTTCTAAACTTTATCATTATAATGTTCACATAATAACTTTACCCTACATCCTACATCTGGGGCATTTAGGTAAAAAACTATGTACATAAACATTTTTGTAATTAAGATCATGTTGATTTAGAGCCTTCTGTTACCATAGACAATCTTTGTTGAATTAGTCTCGGAAAAAATATAACTGTTTTTCTCAAATTGAATAACGAGAAATTTTAAAAGAAGCAAGTACAATTCCAAAAATGTTTTTCTTTTAATGTGACCAGCCATAAAATTGCACGATTACAACTCCCAACTTTGTAGAATTAATTATTTTAATAAGTCAATTTATATTTTTCGATATAGAAATCTAGATAACTTTTAATGAAGTTTTATAATTACTTGAGACATGTGAGTGGTCTGTAAACGACGTAGACTGAATTCAAGTTAAAAAACTAATTTGTTTTTTGTGTAATTTGTTCATAGTTTATTTTGAAATCGATGCTCTGCTCTCGCTACCACTTTTTGAACCGTGACACCAAATCTAGTTTATACACACATCAAAAGTGTCTAGGGATCAAGCATTTTTAAGCGGATTTCTTGAGATTGAGATGTGGCTTTGTAATAAATTTATGATTTTATAAATTTATATGGATCCTTTTTGGTGCATTTCATAATTTGAATCAGGAACTGTGAATCAAATTCGAGTAAAAGATGAAAATCAGCTGTCAATATTTTCCCTATAAAAACATACAACGCATTGAAGACATTATTAGTGCTACTGTTTCCCTACTACTGATTAAAACCAACGTTATTATGGAGCGGCGACGTCATTTAAGCAGGGAAGAAATGCTCAGAGCCGTGGGAATGATAGAAGCTGGTTCCCGGCAACGTACTGTGGCTTTAGCTCTGAATACAAGTCAGAGTGTTATCAGTCGACTTTGGACACGTTACCGAAGCACTGGTACCGTGGCTGAGCGCCATGGAGGACGGTATCGCTGCACCACACGGAGACAAGACCGATATATTCAAATCTTAACTCGAAGAGCTCCAACAATAACTGCCATGATGTTAGCCGTGAGGCTTCATCACTCTTCAGGGAACTTAATTAGCGACCAAACAGTCAGAAACCGCTTGCATGAAGTGAACCTTCATTCCCGAAGACCGCTACGGGTACCACCTATAGCAATGCACAATCGTAGGATTCGATATCAATGGGCTCTTGAACACAGAAATTGGGCAGAAGAACAATGGCGTTTCGTGTGCTTTTCTGATGAGTCTCGTTTTGGTATGAGACCGGATACAAGACGTATACGACACTGGAGAACCCCTGGACGCCAACAGCGATTAAAATCCTGCCAGGAAGTCCATCCTTATAGTGGTGGAACCATCATGGTATGGGCGGGTATTTGGATCGGCGGAAGAACTGAGTTGATTTGGATCAGAGGCAACCTCAACGCTCAAATTTATGCTGAGACGATTGTATCAGACGTCATCGTTCCTCTACAAGTGCAAATCGGTCCCTTATTTCAGTTAATGCATGATAATGCACGACCGCACACCGCAAGAGTTGTAAGACAGACTCTCGCCGCAGCTAACATCAATGTCCTGCCCTGGCCTGCTCAGTCGCCAGACTTGAACCCGATTGAGCATGCATGGGATATGCTACAGAGAAGAGCTCTGCCGAATATGGAGGGTATCCAGTCGCAAGAAGACCTTTTTTTGTTGTTGCAACGAACATGGGCGGCCATTCCACAGCGTGATTTGGATGAACTCATTTTGAGTATGCCAAACCGATGTTCTTGTGTTGTTAGTGTTCGCGGTAGAAACACGGATTATTAATTGTTTAAGTTACCCAATAAAATTTTAAAGAAAACTGTTATTTCAGTCTTTTTTTCGAACTTTTGTGTTAGTGGTTCAAATGTCAAAAATCCCTTTATTAGGAAAACGGCAAATTTCTTTATTTATGCAAAGGTGACTTGGTTTATCGTTACTGTGACAAACGAAAACACTTTATTTGATGAATCCTTAAAGAAAATTTTAATTAATATCAATCAGGAGAAAAGTTATTGCAAAAATATATGTTGATCCCTAGACACTTTTGATGTGTGTATATTATATCGATGGGGGCTAAGTACAAAAAATTAATAAGGAACACATACCTCCCCGTTCTGTCGCATTCGGTTAATACGGTAGACGCAGTAACCACACATAAATATTGTTAAACATAACTGTAACAAAAGTTGTATTTTTAATAAAATTACAGTCGTTTTCTGCTTCGTTACCACAGCGGTATGCCGCACTCAGGAGCTTATAAACAGATGACATGGGTCTTTGGCACAGCTGCATAAATAAATCCTAATCCCAAGTGTATATTTTCTTTATTTCGGTGTGAAGAATACTGTAGCTCGAGAGATTACGGGGCTTAAAAGACTTACGTAACTAATAAAGTTTCAACTGACAAGACATAAACAAAATTAATTCATCATCATCTACAGCTGAAAGACGTTTACTGTTGAACATAGGCCTCCCCTTTAGAAGGGAGGGGTTGCCATAATCCATAAACCAGGTGGCTTTGGGATTGCAGTAAACGGCGGTAGATAATCCAATAGAAAGACTTCTTGTTTTTCCTTAGACGCCTCTTACGGACACACAACGGGAGGAGATGGGGGTGTTATTCTTACCCGGACACCCCACGGGTAAACAAACAAAATTAAATATCACAGAATAAATATTACGCCATAACAACACTTACCAGAATAATTAACAGTAATATATCTACGTAAATTATGAACATATTTCACTGAATTTTCGTACACTGTGTGATTCACCTTGTTATCATTATAATAGTTATTTAGACATAAATTATTTTTTAAACAAAGCACGTTTGAATTCTCTCTCACTAAGGATCATTTTTTTGTATTAAAGTTCAGTCAGTGTGGCTGCTAAGTCCAGCCGCTTGCTGGTGATTGGTTGGAATTATTTTGGCTGGTTCAGGATTGGTTCATTTTCATGGGATCGCTGAAATACCAATGGGAATATTCTGCGTGCAGGGGATTCTGCGCCCACAATGATTGTCATAGATTAGTTTATTTTCGCAACAGTTTGATGCCTACGATGTATATGGGTCCGAAAATAATTGTATACATATTTGAAAATGCTGATGTATTTTTCCGTAGAGATTATAGTTTCCGTAGTATAGTAAACAAATTAAGATAAGTTTTCTTGATTTCATAATTATAGAATGTGTAGTGTGAACAGCAGAGCTGGTCCAGCCTATAAATAAGTATTATTTAATGCAAATATCATTTATTATACGTACATGTGTTCCAACAATGCGTCTCCTTGAAGAGCCTCTCCTTTGCCCCCGGGCTCCGTCAACTAGTAAGTACCACAAAAACACAACGTTATTCGGGTTGCAGTATTTGTCTGAGATTTTCCCTACCCGGTGGAGGATCCAATCTGACCTCTCCAGTTTTAATCAGGCAGACAGTTCCAGCTATGGTCTACGTCACTTAACATTATTGAATCGGTATTTTTAGTACTGTAACGTCCCTGAACAAAGTCATCAAATATAGGAAAGTAGAACAGTACATAGCTATAGAGTACACAGCCTTCTTAGTTCTTAAGTACTAGATTTGCTCCATAAATGTGCCATCCCTATTTCATGTTTGTCAGTTACCTGAAAACATTTCTACCTACTGTCCTATTTGTATGGGCACTATACTCTTTGGTAAGTCCAGGGTAGCTGGCGCCAGAGCTGTCGCGACGTCTGCCTCCCTCGGCTCTGCGGATACGTCACGAGCTACTTATATCGCACAGAGTAAAACACCGCCATCTAGTTCCGAGATATGGAATAGCGGAGAATTCAGATGCAATGCACTTGAGACTACGATAACTTCGCATACAAGCGGTTCCATAGCAGTTCTGCACCGCGTTACATGGAATTGAACTGGAAAGGAAAAATGGGTTGTTACATTTTAAAGCGTACTAAAATGATTTTGTCTTTGATAAGTTAACTGTTGCAAAATGTGAAAGAAGTAAGAGAAAGAGATAAGAGTTAGTTATTGACGTAGAGGTACTAAAAATTTTACATGCAAGTTCGTGTCACATTCGTTTAGGAGCATTTTAAAAGCTGCTTTTATATTGTACCTATTCATATTAAAAATACAATTCAAAAAATAGCGTTTGCTTTGGATTTTAGAGCTCCTCTGCTTCTATTGTTTGTGGATAGAGGCAAATAGAGGCTGATGACCTTGCTAATGTTTATTCATGCTTTCTGAGAATAGAGCAAAGGAAAAAAGTAAAAGCGTGGCGCGCTTTTTCTCTGTAAATTATTACAAATTATTGTCATGTGAATACAAATACTTGGCGTTCTCGAAATTTGCTTAAATTATAAACACAGGGTAGAAAGATAGAACGGTTTCGATAATTTATTTATTGCTTTTTAGTGCAGTATTCCTTAGAAAAGCGTGTATTTTTAGTTATTTAAACTATGAATTTATTTTATACTTTTTGTCTTAGAAATTTTAGTTTAAACTATGGATAACATTAGCATATTTGATTTGTTCGTAGCTTGAATTTGGGATATATGTAAGTGTATGCGTGAGCGCGGCAACGCCCCGGCCGAGCCAGTGATAAATTAACGGTGTGCAGAACCGACGTGTTTGTTTCATTTGCCTCGGATATCACAGTGGCGCATTCGCATATTGGAATTGGAACCTACGAAAAATGCCAGTCGGGAAATTAGCGGAATTTGATCTCGTATCAGGGTCCTGGACTACGTATATCGAAAGGTTGGAACAATACTTTATTGTAAATGAAGTAAAAAAAGAACTTCAGGTAGCCACGTTAATTTCGTGCGTCGGAGATGCAACATACGAATTGATGGTGGATTTATGCAACCCAAAGAAACCTGCATCTGTGCCTTATGAAGACCTTGTCAAATTAGTGAAGACTCACGTGCAGCCTACGCCGTCGATTTTGGCCGAAAGGTACAAATTTAGAAAACGGACTCAGACGCTAGGCGAAACTGTGGCACAATTTGCGGCCGCCTTAAAACATTTAGCTAGAACTTGCGAATTTAAAAACAACCTGGAAGAGAACCTCAGGGACCAGTTTGTCTGCGGTCTATTGAGTGAATCCACCCGGCAAAGGTTGTTTTGTGAAAAAGATCTTAAGTTTTCAACGGCATACGACAGGGCGGTCGCACTGGAGGCTGCGGCAAATGACTCAGCAGTTGTGGAACAACAATTACAACAGCAGGAACGTGCAGTGCACGCAGTGAGCGCGTGGCCGACGAGGCGCGGCTGGCACGGGCGCGGGGCGGCGGCGGCGAGGGGCTCACCGGCCGGTCGCGGGGCGCGCACCACTACCACTCGCAAATGTTTTTGTTGCGGCGCAAATGACCACTTGGCAGATAGATGCAAGTTTAAAGCTTATGTATGCAAGGTATGCTTAAAAACCGGTCATCTAAAGAAAACGTGCCCCAACATGCGAGGATCGAGGGACGAGAGTGACGACAGAGTGCTCCGTTTACAAGTTGAATCGGGTGACGAGATGAACAAATACAGCGATGGTGACGGCGAAGGGCCGAGCGGACTGTATATGATGGCCACGGGCGACAGCGGAGCACCCGTGCTCGCGGAGGTGGACGTGGCAGGGCGGCAGCTGCGCATGCACGTCGACACAGGTTCGCCAATAACGTGTATCAGCGACGAGATGTACCGTGATTTTTTTTCAAAATATACACTACAAGATAGTGACATTCGATTGAAGGGCTACGACGGAAAACCTATTGTCGCGATAGGTGTCATGCGGGTTCAAGTCGGCTACGGAAAGGTTACGAAACCGCTGAAGGTGTACGTCGTACGCGAAGGAGGCGTGCCATTACTCGGCCGAGACTGGTTAAAAGAACTAGGTATAAGCATAAAGGTAATCCAAGGTGTCATATCGATTTGCAGTTTACAGGAAAAAAACGAGGTCTTCCAGATAAGTAGCTTTACTGGGAAATACCCATCAGTATTTAGCGGTAATTTAGGTAAACTGCGAGGATACAGCGCGACGCTGCGCGTGCGCGAGGGCGCGGCGCCCGTGTACCGGCGCGCGCGGCCGCTGCCGCTGGCGCTGCGGCCGCGGGTCGACGCCGAGTTACAACGCATGGAACAAGAAGGTATAATTTCTCCCGTAACCTCTTCTGACTGGGCTTCGTGTTTAGTAGTGGTATTAAAATCTAACGGGTCACTTAGAATATGCGGAGATTATAAAACTACGCTAAACCCAGTCTTAGAAATCGATAGATATCCCCTCCCACGCACTGAAGTTTTATTTAATAACTTAAGTGGCGGAAAAAAGTTCACGAAAATCGATTTGTCGGAAGCATATTCTCAAGTTGTTTTAGACGATTCGAAACGGTACACAGTCGTAAATACACATAAAGGGTTGTTTGTTTACAACAGACTCGTATACGGACTGGCATCGGCACCGTCTATATTTCAACGCATAATAGAACAAATTATGACCGGTATTCCGATGGTAGTAAATTTTTTGGATGATATTCTGGTTAGTGGAATAAACGATAGTGACCATATGCAAAATCTTAATGAAGTTTTTAAACGGCTCACCGACGCCGGTCTTACTATACGTGTGGAGAAATGTAGTTTCTTTGCTAAGGAAGTCAGTTATCTCGGGTTTATTATTTCGGAACACGGGCTAAGAACAGATGAAAAAAAAGTCGAAGCTATTACCAAAGCACCTAAACCCACAAACGTGACAGAGCTAAAATCGTTTTTGGGTATGGTGAATTTTTATTCAAAATTTATATATAATTTTGCTGACATTCTAGCACCATTATATGGCCTACTGAAACGAGATACCGTGTGGCGGTGGTCTAATATGCAAGATGTTGCTTTCGATCGAATTAAACAAGCGTTATCTAGTTCTCCTATTTTAGTTCATTACAATGAGAACCTGCCGTTAATATTAACGTGCGATGCAAGCGGCCACGGGTTGGGGGCCGTGTTGACGCACCGCATGCCGGCGGCGGGGGGCGGTGGAGGCGCGGCGGCCGGCAGCGCGGGCGCCGAGCGGCCGGTGGCATATGCATCGCGTACACTCACACGCCCAGAAACCAACTATAGCCAAATACAGCGCGAGGCACTTGCTATAGTTTTTGGTATAAAAAAATTTCATTCGTATCTTTACGGCAGGCGATTCATTTTAAGGACTGATCACCAACCTCTAGTAACGATTTTCGGTTCAAAAAAAGAATTGCCTCACACCGCTGCAGGTAGAATTATTCGATGGGCAATTTTACTGTCAGGTTATGACTATCAAATTGAATACGTGCGGTCATCATTAAATAGGGCCGACGCTTTATCCAGATTGCCAATACAAGTAAAAGATACTAAGGTAATTGACGATAACGTGTATATTCAATACATCGAAAATAATTTCCCTATTGATTCTAACATTATTAAACAGGAATCTCGTAAAGATAAGATAATGATGAAAGTTTTAGATTTTGTAAGAGTAGGTTGGCCGGTGTCAGGAGTACGAACAGCGGACGCGGAGCTGTTGACATACTATAGGCGGCGTGACGAGTTGTATATAGAGGGCGGATGTCTAATGTGGGGCTGTCGAATTGTCGTGCCACCAGCCTTACGAACCCGAGTTCTAGCCGAGTTACATGCGTCGCACCTAGGCATTGTAAAGTGTAAGGGTATGGCCCGTAGTTTCTTTTGGTGGCCAGGCCTGGATAATGATATAGAAAAATTGTGTGCGTCATGTAAAACATGCGGGGCGACCGCCGATCAGTCTCCTAGGACACTTATTGTACCTTGGTCGTGGCCAGCTTCTCCGTTCGATAGGGTTCATGTGGATTTTTTTTATTTTAAAAATAATACTTTCATGATATTGGTCGATGCATATTCGAAATGGATCGAGGTGTGTCCAATGACAACTACGACAGCTAATAGTACCATAAATGCGTTAGAAGGAATTTTTTCACGATTTGGCATACCAAGGAAACTTGTGTCAGATAACGGACCACCATTCAGAAGTGACGAGTTTGTGTCGTTTTTGAATAAAAGCGGCATTAAGCACGTCACTTCTACTCCTTACCATCCGTCATCAAACGGAGAAGCTGAAAACGCGGTCCGCACTATAAAAAAGGCATTGTTAAAAGCGGACCTTGAACAAATTCCATGGAGAAAGTTTTTAAGTATTTTTTTAATGGACTATAGGAATAGTATCCATGGTACTACAGGCGAGACTCCGGCAGTTCTTATGTTGGGAAGACAAATTAGATCGCGGTTTGATACACTTAAAGAAGGCCTCAGGGAGTCTATTACGAATCGCTTATATAATAGGGCTACACTAAAGGGGGGTACGGATCGTCAATGGAGTGACGGTGACACGATATGGGCGCGCGATTACAGGAAGGATAGTAAATGGATAGAAGCCATTATACTTAGAAAAATTGGTAAAAATATTTACGAAGTCCAAACTAAAGAAGGTTTGTTATGGTCCCGTCACGCGGATCAAATACGTTCACGTGTGCGGACGAGTGGGGGGCCACAAGTGCCAACGGCACAGTTGTTAGAAACGCCATCGCAGCCTAGCGAAAATAAGTCTCGGGCGTGTGGGGAAACCCAAGTGGATAAGCAAGCTGCCTTGGATGATTACGTTGTTTCAAACACAGACTCTCACATTACAGAGTTACCTGTCCCAATGGTCAGTCAGGCTAAACGAATCCGTAAACCTGTAAAACGATATGGCACCGAGGAATGACTAGTGACTAATTAGATTATAGTTTTGAAAAAAGGTACCAGTTAGCTTATAAGTAATACTTACCTGTGTAACTTCCAACTATTTGTATTTAGTTATAGTTTTAAATATTGCTACTATTTTAAGGGGTTATATCTATTGTAATTCTTACAGCTGTTTGTGAGGGGAAATAGTGGGATATATGTAAGTGTATGCGTGAGCGCGGCAACGCCCCGGCCGAGCCAGTGATAAATTAACGGTGTGCAGAACCGACGTGTTTGTTTCATTTGCCTCGGATATCACAGAATTGAGTAGTTGCAAAAAATATTTTAACTAGAGTAGATATTACGCATAGCTATCTCAATGAAATTATGAAGTTTAAGAAAGCACCACGTACGTATTTAGCCTTTAAACAGTCAAAAGTACGCTAAAAGTCAATAGCTTCACAAGTAGTATTCAAGGGTTCCGTTACCAACCTTCCTTTTCCATCATCAGGTCCTGATTATTGGGCAAAGTGAACAGAACGCTTTAGTCAAAACTCGATGTGTTTACTAGTAGCCATTCCAGGGTTTCGTCACCCACCTTTCAGTTCCATCATCAGGTCCTCATTAATGGTCAAAGCGAAAAGAATATTCAAAACAAATCAAATTAGCCCTTACTTGATGTGTTTACTAACAGCCATTCCAGGGTTCTGTCACCCGCTTTCCAGTTTCATCATCAGGTCCTCATTAATGGTCAAAAGAAATCTTTAAAACAAATCAAATGAGCCCAAACTCGATGTTTACTAGTAGCCATTCCAGGGTTCCGTCACTGTTATGTTAGTATAGTTGCATGCATGTGTGCGGGCTGCGACCCGCCCCTCCCGGCGACCTCTATGGAAATAAACCAGTGTGATTCTGACTCGCGTACTTATTTGTTGTGCCCGTGCTCCGCCTCAGTTTCGCAAACGACGGAACAGTCACCCACCTTTCGGTTCCATGATCAGGTCCTCATTAATGGTCAAAGCGAAAAGAATCTTCAAAACAAATCAAATTAGCCCTTACTTGGTGTGTTTACTAACAGCCATTCCAGGGTTCTGTCACCCGCTTTCCAGTTTCATCATCAAGTCTTAATTAATGGTCAAAGTGAAAAGAAATCTTTAAAACAAATAAAATGAGCCCAAACTCAATGTGTTTACTAGTAGCCATTCCAGGGTTCCGTTACCCACCTTTAGGTTCTGTTCAGGACGACTATAATACTACGAAAGGACAAAATAGTGTTTGTGTTACAGAGTGTTGTGTTTTATAGTAATATATAGTTAAGTTAGCCGGAAAGAAGAAACCCGGACCGAAGAATCGAAGAGGCCGACCGGCCCACCGAAGTCCCACAGGACTCATCGATCCCAGAAGAGGATACTGAAAGCCCGTGAAGAAATACTGAAACTCAAGTTGGAATTAGCCGAGCTAGCGCTACAGAAGGCTGAAGAGGACTCATCGGAGGACGACTACGATGACGACGGTCACTCCAAGACAGAATTCGTACGTTCCTGGCTGGAAGAAGCACCGGAACCAGAGTCACAGCCACGCCCAGAAGAGGACGAGACCGCCGGGAGGGATGCCGACGCCGCGCAGCCCGTTCAGACACTGCCGCTCTGCCCGGAGGACATCGCGCCGGCTCAAGACAGAAGACTTCACGAGCATCGACCGGATCCCGACGCCGCACAGAAGACTGGGGTTCCGGATACAGAAGAACAGAAGTGTGCTGATCCAGTGAAGATCCCGAAGGAAGGCGACGCACTCCGTCCGTTCATCAGCGAACTAACGTCCGCTATCGCCGCGCTCGCCGACCGAAGCAAACCGTTCGAGACGTACGCAGTCACGCCGGTTGCCGCCGCATCGAAGGTCATCATGGACCTGCCAATCTTCAGTGGAGCACACACCGAGTGGTTATCGTTTCGCGCCATATATGACACCACTCGCAGCTACTTCAACGACGTTGAAAATACAGCAAGACTAAGAAGAAGTCTCAAGGGAAGAGCCTTGGAAACAGTTAGCTCGGAACTCATCGGGCACGCGAAGCCGGACGACATTATGAAGGAATTGGAACTACAGTTTGGCCGTCCGGACTCCATCGCTCAAGCGGAAACAGAAAAACTCCGAACTTTGCCGCGCTGCACAGAATCGCCGAAGGACATCTGCACCTTTGCAAGCAGGGTCAGAAGCAGCGTGGTCACACTTCGCGCGTTGAAGAAAGAATATTATCTCATCAACGCCGAGCTACTGCGGTGTCTCACCGAGAAGCTACCGAACTCTCTGCGCGTCCAGTGGTACAAGATGTTCACCGAGAAGTATAATTCAGTACCGGACTTAGCAAGATACAGCGACTTTGTCACCGAGCAAGCCCGCTACTGCAGCGCCTTCGCACCGCCGGAGCTGATCACGGAACCACGGGCCAGTCTACGGACGACGCCGACGCACAGAGCGCACACCGCAACAGAGAAGCAGACGCCGCGGTGCAGGGTCTGCAACAAGGAGGGGCACGCCATTACAGATTGTGCCAAGTTCAAGGAAGCCGATTCAGATGGAAGGTGGGATCTCGCGAAGAAGCACAGCCTATGCTTTCGCTGTCTGAAGCCAAGATACGCGAAGCATCACTGCAAGATCAGAAGGTGCGAGATCAAGGGATGCAAGAGGACGCACCACCGCCTTCTCCATCACGAAAAGGCGGCGTTGGTAGCGTCCACCGAAGAGAGGAATGCGGAGGAAGCCAGGGAGACAGTCGCCAACGTATGGATGTCGCAGAAGCCTCAAGCCTATCTGAAGATAGTTCCGGTACGAGTCATCGGACCGGCGGGACGAAGAGATCGCCAAGCAAGTGGGAGCCGAAGGACGTCTGGACCCGCTCAAGATGGAAGCCATCGGGGACATTATCGTCGACACGCCAAAGTCTCGTCGCGTTGCGGTCTCGCTCACGGGGCCGCAAGGACAGCGCGTTAACCTACACGTGCGCACCGTACCAGGACTGCACCTGTCGCCGCAAACCGTGGACCGGAACGACGTCACGGGCTGCGAACACTTGGAAGATCTGCGCGAGAAGCTCGCCTACGAGGGAGCGGTGCCACGAATACTCATCGGGCAAGACAACTGGCACCTGCTTCTCGCCAGCAACGTGCGAAGAGGCCCGCGACATCAGCCGGTAGCATCGCTCACTCCACTGGGCTGGGTGCTACACGGCACGTACATCCGAACGCAACCACCACAGCGTGTTCACGTAGTAAAGACCGTGGATACACCTCTCGAGGAACAGGAGCGGCGCCCGGCCTTACAACCCGTTGGTCGCTCACCCGGCCACCGAGAAGAAGCACAGGAAGGTGACGGACTGGCGCCTGGTGTAAAAACAGAAGATCGTCGCCGCTCGCGACGTAACGCCGGACGCCAACGACGGAAACAAACAGCATCGAAGCCCGTACAGCGATCCGTCACAATGGCCGAACGAGAGACCGAGCATCAACGAACCAACGGGAGAAGAGAAGACTCTGACAGTAACAGAAGCTCGCAGCGCACCGAAACACAGAGAAGTCGTTCCCGATCCGCACAGATTTTCGAAGTGGGAACGATTACTGCGGGCCACGGCAAGAGTGCTTCAATTTATAGCACTGTGTCGAAAAACCACAGCGAAAACGTGCTACAAAAGGACCAGAAAGAATCCGGAACAAGATCCCGACTGGAGACGACAGAAGAGGACTCAGAAGACCTGCAGACCTCCACAGAAGACAGTCACCACTCGAAGATTCGTCACGTTACCGGCCGAATTCCTAAGGGAAGCAGAAGTACTACTGATCCGCGTAGTACAAGAAGAGTCCTTCGGACGGGAAATCAATGACCTCCGGAAGGGCAACAGTATCGCCATCGACAGTCGCCTGAGATCGCTGCCGATAGAACTCCGCAACGACGACATCATCACGCTCAGAAGTCGCATCGCCGCTGCTGAAGATGTAACAGAAGAGACGAAAAGACCGCCCGTGCTAGACGGCGATCACTACATCACGCAGCTCTACATCGACTGGACGCACCGCGATCTACACCACAGTGGAACAGAAATGATCGTGAACGAGGTGCGCCAGCACTATTGGATAGTGCGACTTCGACCCGTCACGAAAAGCATCGTGAACCGTTGCTTGAGATGTCGCATACGACGAGCACAACCTCCAGTGCCGTCCACCGGCGACCACCCGAAGACACGACTGGCGCATCACCAGAGACCGTTCACATTCACCGGTCTGGATTACTTCGGACCGTTCTCCGTCACCGTCGGTCGTCAACACCAGAAGAGATACGTGGCCCTCTTCACCTGCCTCACCACACGGGCCGTGCACCTCGAAGTCGCGGCCAGCCTCAGCGCGGACTCCGCCGTGCTCGCGCTGCGAAGGTTCGCGGCGCGCCGCGGGTGCCCCGCGGAGATCTACTCCGACAATGGCACCAACATGCACGGCGCGGACAGGGAGCTGCGCGACGCACTCGCCGAGGAAGCCGGCCGTCGTGGGATGGCGTGGCGCTTCATAACGCCCTCAGCGCCCTTCATGGGAGGCGCCTGGGAGCGTCTCGTTCGCTGTGTCAAGACCACACTGAGCACAGTACTACAGGAGAAGCACCCGCAAGAAGAGGTTCTGGCCACGCTGCTCTGCGAGGCCGAATACACAGTCAACAGCAGACCACTGACGCACGTATCAGTGGACACCGGGGACGACGAAGCCATCACGCCCAATCACCTGCTGCTCGGGGGGTCGGCGCGGCTGCCGACACCCGGGACGTTCGACGAGAGCGACCTAGACAGCAAGAAGCAATGGCGACGCTCGCAAGCGCTCGCCGACATGTTCTGGCGACGCTGGGTGCGCGAGTACCTGCCCGAGCTACAGTACCGGCGGGAGCCCCACGGGAGGGGTCCCAGTCTCCAGGTGGGCGATCCCGTCCTGATCGCCGACGGACAGCTGCCGCGCAACACTTGGCCGCGCGGGAGGGTCGAGGCAATCTACCCCGGAGCCGACGGAGAAGTCCGCACTGTGGAGGTGCGCACTGCGGGGGGCATCTTAAAACGCCCCACGAAGAAGATCATGCCACTACCAAAATAGAAGCGTCGAGAGCGCCGGAAGCGTCGCCCTTCACCGGAAGAGGATGCAGCATCGCTCCGGCCCGTCGCGCTGCAGCACGGCGGGAGAGATGTTCAGGACGACTATAATACTACGAAAGGACAAAATAGTGTTTGTGTTACAGAGTGTTGTGTTTTATAGTAATATATAGTTAAGTTTTATAACTCTGCGATAGTTAAGAGCCTAGATTTAATTTCCTAATAAATTATAATATAGTTTTGTGTATAAGCTCACTATCCCGAGGAGGGGTGAGCTGAATCAGTTATAGATAGCCTAGCCTAGGTCTCATAGTACTTGCTATTTGTAATTAGCGTAGGGTAATAGTATAATAGAAGTACCCACATGCCCTAGATGTGCTAAGCACATATATGAACGGCAAATAGCTATTTGCAGCTAGGTCCCAAATCTAGGAACCAACTCAGGACCTAGATCTGGGTCCGCCTTGGTGGGTCTAAGTGCCTAAACAGCACTGATGTACATATTTCTATAGTTATAGGCAGTTGTTCTATCGCATATCATGTTTTCTAGGGTTTTTGCTATGACCTAGGTCCCTAGGTGGTCTAGATCATAGATGTACAGATAGTACACATCGCAGGCTACCTATCGGTACTATTTGTGGGCATGTGGATGCTACGGGCAGGGCGCAGGCGAAGTGACAAGCGGCCAAAGCATAGTCGTCGCGCCCCTATTACAGTATTTATCGGCCTGTAGTTCCCTAACAGAAATAGATAGATAAACCCTATGTACACCGTTAGAAAGCTGCTTACACGCACTTTCCAACGGTATAGGTATCATGTATGTGTCTAGAATAGCCTAAGTAGAATAAGTGAAAATGTACAGTTTTGATAATAAAAATTAAACGTTAGTGGCTGCCTCGGTGGGGCTCTCGTTACGGTAAAGTTCCCTGCAAGGATAGTAAATGCGCATTCGGCGCCACTGTCGGTGAACAAGCAAGCGGTCGACGCGGGAACTAAAAGCAAGATATAAATAGAAGAAAAGAATATTCAGTACGAAGAGCGCCACCGTCGAAGCCACTATCAAGCTTGCTATCAAATTGGGAGTTCTTATTTCACGGACACCTTGTAACCAACCTACATTGTAACCAACAGCGTCAACACTCTTCGGCGGGTTCATACCGTACCAGCGATAGCTACAGACACACAGGACGTCAGTGGCTCGTGCATTCGGGTCCGCCCGTCCTGCACAGGTTCATCATCAGGTCCTCATTAAAGGTCAAAGTGAAAAGAACTCTTCAAAACAAATCAAATGAGCCCAAATTCGATGTGTTTACTAGTAGCCATTCCAGGGTTCCGTCGGCCACCTTCCAGTTCCATCATCAGGTCCTCAATAATGGTCAAAGTGAAAATAACTCTTTAAAACCTATCAAATGAGCCCAAACTCGATGTGTTTTCTAGTAGCCATTCCAGGGTTCCGTCACCCACTTTTCGGTTCATCGTCAGGTCCTCATTGATGGTTAAAGTGATAAGAATTCTTTAAAACTAATCAAATGAGTCCAAATTCGATGCTTGTACTAGTAGTCATCCAAGGGTTCCCTTATCCACTTTCGATCTCCATCATCAGATCAGCTCGATGATGCCATGTTATTGTATTGTCACCGGTCTTTGATATATGTGCAAAATTTCAAATTATTTGGACTTGTAGGAGTGGGTCAAAATTGCATCGCAAGATTCCATTACCATCATACATACATACATACCATACATACAGGCCAAGCTAATAAAAGCGTGTTAAAAAGGAGTACATTTTGAGAAGTCTATGTATTGTTGTATTGTTAATGCCATGTTATTGTCATAAGAGCAGTTGTTTGTATTTCACAATTGTATTGAATCTGCAACTAATAGTGAAATGTGTAAGAGGGTTAATTTTGATTGATATGAACCCTAGGACGTCCATTGAGTACGGCGGCTACTCCAAGGAGGATGGCGGCAGGCTTGTGACTTCCGTCCTCATGAGTACCGTGTCTGTTTCCCTGGGGTCTATAATGCCTCATAGTTCCTTGCCAAAAGGCAAGGCAAAGGAACTATGGGAATCCTGGTGATCTGTAATACAGGCCCGACCTACAGCAGACACCAGTCTCTATGTAACGTGTATTATTATGACTGTACCTAATTGTGATGATGAGAAAATAAATAAAATTGAATTGAATTGATCCCACCGGAAGCCCAGGTTCCTGCCGTTGCCACCGCAGTGGTTTTAGTGGGTAAGACACGGTTGAACCTCACAGGTCCCGGGGACCTTTTGAAGGTGTCCCCTGCCAAAAAAAGGAAGAAAGAAAAAGAGAAGATTAATTAAGTAAAGAGATTCAATTAACATAGTTATAATTGTCCCAGGATATTGTTATATTATTATTATAGTCAATTTTTTTTGCATCCCATAAACAAAACTAAATTACCTTTAGAATTACGTTGAGTAATCCTATTTTTACATGAACTGCAATGAAGTCAATTTAAATAACGTTTGTAATTCCTATTTCTCTAGCACGTTCGCTTCCTAATTGGCTGTTAAAGTAAAAAATATTTTGGATTTCTTTTGTAACTAATCTTTGCTCATCTTGTACCCAACAGAGCTTGTGAACTTGTTTCTTCTGAATTACGATCAAAGTTTCCACTCCCAACAACTTTTCAAAGCTCAGTAATTACAACAAAACTGTTATATGAACATCAGAATCGTCTTAAATGCTGTGTAAACTTACCGCCAGCCCTGAACATTTGGAAAGATAAATACAGAAGCACGGTACGAGTTGAGCAAATACTTCGTTCCTTTCATGCTTCGTACGCAATTATTATGTACCTTGTTAAACTTAAATCAGAAGTACAGTAGGTAGGTACATTACAAGGTTTTAACATTAATGCTTTCAAATGACTACGATTAGAATTAAATGGAAACACATTTGCAAACACAAATACATATACATATTATTGCTTTTTAAAGTTTCAAGCGTTCATTTCCTATGTTTCAGACATATTTTTTGTTTCTATACTATACTCTATTTATGTACTGCTATGTGTATCTTCAAGTTCTTGTAAGCATATCTTCTTCTTTTCATGTCGATATTATTACTAAACATTGGTGGTTAAAAATATTCATCTGATCCCCCTGGACCAGATAACCACCTCTATTAGCAGTATTTTTATCAACTTACTTGAAATGAGGTAGAGACATCAATATACTGTCACTTTCTATCGAGGAAGTAAGGTGAAAATAATATTGCTATTAGAGGTGACGGTGACGGTACCCTGGGTACGACGAATTTCCGTTATTGTCTGATACTCAATGAAGCTTTTTTCACGCACACTAAGAAATGATTATGTTTTACATCATTATTATATTATTACTAATAATTAATCACTATTCATGTCCGTCTTTATTCTCTCCAAAAATACTTTAAGATTAACCTCAGTAAACTGTCCATAATTAAAACCTCCTCACACTACCTTGCAGAGGATCCAGTGGCAAACCATAAATACTCCCATATTTTAATTCTAACTAATAACACGGAACATGGGGAACAAACAGAACAACTAGAAGCCGTTACTTCCAAGGTAACTTCGGTAGCCCTTACCTTCACTAATACAAACAATTACTTGAAAAGCTAAGTTTTGGCCAAGTTTGTATTGTTTCATTAAGTATTAGTTCCAATACAAGATAGAAAGTCAAGTGTTTTTAACAATTGATGAGTGTCTATTTTAAAACTTTTTAGTGGAAAACCAGGTGAACGCACATGAGAGGGGAGACCTGGGCTCACCGGAGACCCTAAGTGCCTTGCCTTGCCTTCCCTTTGAGCCTGCCGCTGGAAGGCGCATTATAATCCGGGAACCAGACGCGGTGCTCACGGGGACGAGGGTCGCAACCCCACCGTCATCCTCCTCGGAGTAACCGAGGAGGACGTCACGGCCCACACCAAATGGATAAACTACCTACCTAAAACCTTTGTGTCAACGATATTATAAGGCTACGTAATCCTTATACCCAGCAATATTGCCCTTAAATACAAACCATTTGAACCAGTAATGGTCGCTGGGAATTAGATTTTAATCTATTATGGTGTCCTACTTCGTATTAGTGTACAGAACAAGTTTTAATTGATCGACCGAGTAATAGTAGTAATGGACGCTAATTCTTAGGTAAATTGTATAGGTATATGGGGTATTGCTATTAACTCCCCTTTATACTTAAAGTTTGAAATCTAAACAAACACGTTTATCGCTTTCATCTGTACAAATTACATAGTAGTATATGTAAAAGAGAACATTTTTTCCTAATAATAACTAACTATCGTCTGAACGATTTTTTTTCTTGCAGCGTTATTAAGTTTGGTTTTAGATTAAAGAGCATTAAGGTTAAGTGCTGTCAAGATCAGCACTGCTTTAACCTGTAATATAAGTTATTAACGACTGACATTACAAAGTCATCTTTATCTTCAAATTTAAAATGTCACTCGTAGAGATAGCTTTAAAGATTATAGCAAATTTATCCAAAATTCAATGATTTTAGAATGAGATTAGTTAGTTATTGATACGTTATTCTCTTAAGCCCGATTTCTTTAGCTACGATACTAATATCTCCAACTACCAGAGGGTCCCTTATACCAAAACATAGCAATGTCCACATTTCTGGTTGGCGGCAGAATATCTGACACTACGATAGCGTCTCATTGGGCCTTACTTTGTATGTGAGGCGTTATTTTCTCCTATAAAATAAACCTACCTTATCGAATGCCGGGCCAGCTCGGGGACCTTTACTTTAACAATGTCTTCAACAATAACACGGACTTAAATAACGAAGGGAAACTCGATCAACCCACTAATAACTCCCCGAGGGCCGGTAACGCGATATTTTTACTGAAACCAATCCTTTTGATAGCGGACGTATATAATGTAACCTACCTCATATTGGACAGTTATACCTATTGTTAGGTTTTCGATATACTTAAATATTTATAATAAAATTTATACTAATTTTACATTTACGTTTACAAGCGTCTCTTCGGAGGACACCGAAAAAGTCGGTCTCGGTTATTTGACTTCTAAATAGTAGCCATTAAGCCAAGTCAGAGGTCTAAGGGCAACGCTGACAACAGGTTACCATATGACATTAATTAAATCAAATGAAATTATTTATTGTTTGCAAACATGTATATCACAACCCATTATAAACATATATATGTAAGTATTATACAGATGATAAATATTAAAAAGTCTTCATATTTTGCCAAACATCAAGAAATCTCTCAAAATTTTGCCATACATTATAAAGTCTCTCCATATTTTGCCATACGTTAAGAATTCCAAGTGGCGTTGCATTAATTACTACGGCAAGTAATACTGCCCCTGCTCTATGTAGAGCCACTATGCGGGCGGAGATATCCCGGTAAAGCCATTTCTCTAATCCAAGGATTTTTCTTTACGTTGCTAATAAAAATAGGCGTCACCTTGCACGATAGTAAATGGCTCGCACTCTCTTCCGTTACTCTCACAATCGCAAATATTAATATTCTCTCAATATTTTGCCAAACATTAAACAGGCTCTATATTTTGTCATACATTTAAAAGTCTTCATATTTTGGCAAATATAAAAAAGTCTTTATGTTTCGGCATATATTAAAAAGACTCTTTATATTTTACCATACATTAAAAAGTCTCTCCATATTTGGCTATACATAAAAAAGTACCTCCATATTTGGCTATACATAAAAAGTAGCTTTATATTTTACCATACATTAAACGGTCTTTTCAAATTTTGCCATTCTTACACGTACATTCGAAATACATAACACCATTCTCAGACAGTCAGGTGAAATTTAAGGAACATTAAATATTGAAGATGTTCCAAGTGAAAGTAAAGTTACACCCATAATTATGCCTTCGTTTGGGCCTTGGGCGCTACCCACCATTTTACATAACAATTCTGCTGCCGAAGTATTTTTCGTGAGAAATTCCAAAAAAAGTTTTAATTTAATACGCGTACTTCTTGTTCGTAATTGGAGACATGGTGGAAGGAGTTACCTTGGCGACTAAAATTATTTTTACGAAAACATTTTTAGGAAAAGAAACATAAGAAAAAGTTATTTTTCTTATGTTTATTTTAAAAGGTAATTATAAAACACATTGTTATTATAAATGAGTTTTAATCCGAAAAACCGTTGAGTACCTATATTCACGGTCGGGGGACCGCTAAATAAGGGCATTCAAGGCGGCCTATGTCCAGGAATAGAAGTGTTTTGCTGAGATAGTAGTGAAGATGACTACTTAGAGTAATTACCCTGAAAAACAATCAGTATGGTTCAATAGGTAAATAACTTTATTACCATCGCGCCCCGCGCCGTTTGCGGCACGTATTGTGATATCCCCTGACCCAATCCGTCTTATTACGAAATACAGACATATTGGTAGTATAAAGTGTAGTAAAACCAAATAAAAGCTTAGCTTTAGATCAAAGGAACTTTTCTTCACTTAGTTGTATTAAATAAATACCAATATGCCGTAAGTTTTTACGAAGACTTTGATAAAAAAACCTAAATATTATATTTCCTTGAAGCCAAATAACAGAGAAACCATAAACACCCGTGCAAAACTTATTTAAAGCTGACTGAATAAAATGGCGGATGGCATCCCTACATCACGGAACAACGCGATCGAAAAGGGTGTAAATAGGTAAAGGGCGGACGCCAGCCTCGTCCCAGGGGTAGTGCCACCAATATTTCAGCATTATCCTGGACGTAATCTAATTTTAAACATTTTTAAATTAATTTGAATGCAGAATAAAGAAAAATCTATAAGAAAATATTTCCTTTTTATTTCGAGTTATTATAGCGAGATGTTCTGGTAATGATTTTGATACGTTATTATTTTTTTTTGTTTGACTCTAGTTCTTGGCTCTGTTTCCAGCTCATAGTAAGTGGTATAGCATGCGGTATACGTGCTACAAACGACATTGTAAAACGCTTTGACTGAACTTCAGAAATGTCCACAATGATTTAGAGTAGAAATATAGGGTGTAATGAAATACCAGGTCAATTGAAGCAAATCAACAGGAGAGGTACCTTGAAAAAGATTGCAGGCAATTAAAGGATTCGAGAACTGGAATAATGATAATTAACACTAATTGAGGTTCGTGAGCGCGGCAGTTAGAGTGACTTTATTCACTTTCGGTAAATAAGGTCACTGGTAGTCTACGAGGCTTTACTGCCGACGCAGTGGTAACTCTTCACATTCCTTTTCCATGTTATTAATATCCTAGTCTCCTCCACCGCTTACCATCAGGTTGTTCATGATCAAAACATCTTAAATTGAGTGAAAATATAATGCGAAGAACATGTTTTTATTACTCGTCATCATCATAATCACCAGCTGGAAGACGTCCACTGCTAAACACTGCTCCCCCTTCGAACACCACAAATAACGACAATTGGCTATTTGCATCCACCGGTTACCTGCGACGCCACCTAGTGGGAGGCCTGCCTACGCTGCGTCTTCCGATTCGTGATTGCCACTCACGAACCTTTCTTCCCCATCGGTTATCGATTTTTATTACATTATTATTTACTACACGTAGTTTTTTAGTAGCACCTTGTCCCCGATGAAACGGATTGTGTGTGTATCCTACAGGGATATACTTCTCGTATTCCGACGGGACGTGGGTTCCACAGACCGGGCAGGCCACATCAAGTATGTAATCGGAGAATACGCTAAATTAAATATCGTGCGGGTCTCCTCTTGTTTTGCTTCTTATAGAGTCATTTAGTGAGTATTTTATAGTCTAAAGATTTGGCAACTTTGCTCACAAATAAGGCTACGTCACTAATAGTTAATTTGACAGATTGTTGGTTTATTTTCATATCTTTATTTATTAGTTACTGAAATTTACTGTTACAATTTTTCTTACGAAACATCACTCGGATGCTAGATAATTTAGAGATAGAGCTATGAGCCAAATTCCGGTCTTTGCTTTTTTTTTCGTACATCCTGTATGTACAAAACCCGGACAACCTGTGGGGTGTCCGGGTAACAATAGCATCCCCCAACTCCGTTGGGTGTCCGTAAGAGGCGACTTAGGTAAAATAACAGCGGGCGGCAGCATCTTTCTATTGGATTTCCTACCACCTATACTGCGATCCCCAAGACGCCTGCCTAGCGTGGAGATTCTAAGAGGAGAGGCCTTTGTTCAGCAGTGGACATATGTCGGCTGCTGATAATGATGATGGATAACAAGAGACACAGTACTATTAATCAATGCTTAAAATGTAACTAAACTCGTTCTACAGTTCGTTGGTACAAATTGTAGCAAATAAAAATCTTTAGGCGTTGTCAAATGATGGTGCTCTATCTACCGGCGACAGCGGCGGGTATGCGCGTCGGTGTATATTGTGTGAGCAACAAATCGCCGAAACGCTAAGCTGTCGCGTTTTACAGCTGGCTGAATTGGTGCTTATTATTCAGCGCTCCGAACGGGAATTCTTGCAAATTTTGCAGGAAATGTTTCAGTGACGATGTTGAACTTGTATTTATATTGCAGTGAAGTAATACGTTGAATGAAAATTAAATTGTAAATGGTTCTCGTAATTATATCACGTCCTGGAGGTCTACCAGCATCTGTTAGACTAGTATTGCTGTAATATTATTTTCACGAGGGATAGAAACACGTGTTTATAGCTAGCTGCGTATATAAGCGTATATTACGGAAAAATATGATTATTTTAAAACTGCCATAAAAGCTGATTGTATGGGCCCTGTTCTGAACGATACAGGCACAGTGACCAATATAGGAGAAAGTAACCAACTAGAAAAATGATAATATAGAGCACAAGAGCTTGCAAGGACGCCGTCCACTTTTCTTCTTTAAAAGGTTAGAAGTACGAGCTGAAGATCGTACACATACGGGGAGAGATTAGGCTCAACTTTTACATTCCTATCCGTTAATGCCTATCAGCTTTCTTTTCAGATAATCTTGGGAAAAGCCTACAACAACTAATTATTATTTTTCACGAGATTTAAACTTGTGACTTACGATTTGCAAAATATGCATATGCTCGCTACGCTAGGAAGTTTAAAACACTAATCAGATAGCTCCTTTACACCACTAATTTATCTTTCTGAAAAGTATCTAGTCTTCAAAGTTCGACCCTCGGCGGGTCCCAGGGTAACGATCAATTGTATCTGTACTCGCAACAAATTTAACTAGAAATATAGATAGGAGGATTAGAAAGACACAAATTCTACTTTCATCCTTTGAAAAGCGGGAGACGTATGGTCAGTACAGCCTCAAAAGATATATGTACTCTTACCGATACCCCAATAGCTGCCACAGTGTTTATATGGCAACATAAAATAACTGTCTGGTCAGCGGTGAAACATGATTACTGCGGACACAGCGAACGGTCGACGCATCATATTTTCAGTTCCAAGGATTATAACAATCTGGAATACCATTACTGACACCATGTACCTTTATTCCACACCTTACCTTTCAGAATATAATTTAAGGCCTTATACTCAAGTCAACCCCGCGGCTGTCGAATCTCGGTTATCCGGTGGGCTCTGCACCAGATGCCCCTCAGTGCCTTGCTTCTGAGCACGACGTCGTGGGCACATTATACCCCTTCAAAGGGGGGTGCCCAGCCCCTTGAACACCGCCACATTGGGTCGCAATCCCACTGCTATTCTCCATGGAGTCACCGCCGTACCCAATGGAAGTCTGGGTCCCACAAGAGAAACCAATAATAATTTTACTTAGAGAATCGGTCTATCGGTCTATACTTTTTGTACAATTCAGTGAGAAGATGAGTGAGATATGGTTATGATTAGGTCTAGAAGCTCACTAACTTCTCTAGCTACAGTGCCATCAACCAGAAGTCATCAATCAATGGGCATACTCGGCAGTAAATCTGATAAATGCGGTGGCACCTACTTGAACAATTAGGTAGTTAGTGAAGGTTGTTTTGGTAATTAAAATAAACAGAGAATAACTGACAAACAGTGGTATTTTCATTACTCAACCTGATGACAAGACAGGCAAGACGTTCGCCTGATGGAAAGCGACACGCCAGCCTATAGACAGCTGATGCATCGAACTGCCGCTTGAATTGTCATATCCTGTAGCTATAATTCCAAGTTGGAACAGTCGGACAATAGTATTGCAATCAACGCGATGTGACCGCAACACTGCAGTTGGTGATTTAAAACAATTCAAATAGTATCAACATTATTATCGTTTGATTATAATAAAAATAAATAAATTGTACAAGGCTGGTGGACTGGGCCTTTACCTTTACTCTACAACCAGAATGGGCCTGCTGTTTTGCGTTTTCTATTTGTTATATATGTTAGTATAAGGTATTTAATCTATCACCTTCTTTCCAATAGACAAACATTTTGTTTGCTTTATCGATGTGATTCGATATACAAAAAGTATCTATGGATAAGGCATTATTTTCACTATTTCTCCTGTGGTATTCATACTCAAGTTTTAATGGACAATCTGCATTTTCTTCTACTAATAAATTGCCACCGACCGGCGACCGCGTCGTGCTCGGACAAGCTGAAAAATCCCTGGAAAAAGTAACATTGTATTCCACAAAAACTGAAGCGTTTTAAATGGAAAATTCTCACAAATGTCAGATTTTCTTGCAATATGAATTTGGATTTGTCTATTCCATATTGCGGTAAAAAATAGCACTACATGAAGGAAACTCAAGTTCTGTGTGGGAAATACTATCTTGGTTTTTGACTGTTTCCTTTGATCGTTACACCAGTGCCACCACGGAATGAAACGGCTCTTTGGTGGAATTCTAGTTGAACGTGAAGAGATATGTCATTCCCATACATTTGTTTTCTATTGTCTAGAGTTAGAGCGCCTAGGTAGTCTGCGAAAGATAGTTTTATTTCACGAGCCAATAAGATAATCTATTGACATTATTGGGGTAGAAAAAAAATATTCAAACAGACAGCCCTGCGAGTTTAGTTCTCAATAAAACTAAATGTATGAGTTTAAGCTTAAATAATTTACGTACTATCTATCAAAGATTAAGTCAGAACTTTTGATTAAATTCAACATGTTTAAACTAAAATCCTTTTAGATATGTTTATGTAAAAGAGCTTCAATAGTTTTGAAAATTGCGCTGTATAATTTAAGATTTATTATGCTAATGTATTTAGTTTTAAGTTGCAACAACGCTTAGCGAAGCCTTTTCGATACAAAGCTTTTGAATAAATTTAGTCTTTAACACAGCATAATAAGGCATCATGGTTTTATTCACTTAGTCACGCGTATAGGCTCACGGTCACGTGACCGCAATGTACTTGACGGTTAGCGATGTTAAAGGAAAGACCTAGTGCATCCACCGCAGCTTGCTTACCAACCTTACTTACCACAAAAATAGAACTCTACTCGAAGACAAAGACACTGTTGTAATAAGATTCGTCTGAAAATACGTTATCTCAACCAACGTTTGGTACAAAATGGGCATTTATTTTTGCCAAGAGTCGCATGCAGGACAAGAATATTCCAAAGATAGCGATATTACTCTTGCGGGCCATCTCTGACCGCTCAAACAATGGTTTTTATTTATCTCCCGCAGCTGCGAGTAAATCATTTAGATAACAAGAGGGCACACTGCGAGCTATATATTTGGTTTGTCGTGTAATTTGTAGAAAAATAATTTTGGCTTTATTTTGCATTTGAAAATTTAAGAGAAGAGACGACGGGATCGTTTGTCTACTTACAAATAACGAAATGTTCGTAAGATGTTTAATTATTGAGATGAGTTCCCAGTATTCTACGAATAGTTCCCCATTTTATCCTTTCCGCTGTCAGCCCGTGAAGCAAATCTTCTGTTGATTAGCTAGTGCGCATTACGTAAGTCGACCATATAGTATTACTCATATTTTAACCCCTTCGACGGAAAAGTCTTGATTATTTGTGTGTGCATTGTGTGCCTAAAAATGGAAATATTTTGATGGGACAAAAACAATTGAGATCGGCAGGATAGACCGCTTACATGCCCATCCCATACATGAATCGTCACATATGATACACCGAACAGTCATGTAGCCGTGAGGAACAACTACACAAAACTGTTGCTCTTCGTATGTTGAACCAGTGATCTATGGACTGTAAAACGAATGACTTTCCACTGAACCACGAAGGCTACAACTAGTATTGGTGACATATGTGTGTCCTAAGGTCACGATGTCTATCAACATAATATAGGAATTTCCAGGAATTCCAGTAACTGGAAAAATAAAATCCCTTTCATCAGAAACCACTTAATGCCCGCAATCTCTTTAAACCCCGGCTATTGTCGCCGCCGGCGGTACTCCAGCAATCAATGGAAAATTCCCTGAGCGTTGCTGAGCGAGCCTTTATTACACTTAACAAAGAGAAGGTCAAAATTTTCGATTGTAAAATTGTTGACTTTCGAGTTTTCGATACCAACGAGTCGTTTTGTGTGGTACAATTTAAGAGATATAGCGACATTTAACACGCTGATATTAATTACAATAGATCTTAACTCATAGGTACTATTTATTTCCTTGTCAATCCTCGTTGTTACCAGGACACCTTTTTAATAAATAAAAAAAATACCAACCCTTGTATATCTCCCTTTGTTGGGCACGGGCCTCCCTCATGATAAGGGGGCTTAGGCCATAGTCCACCATGCTGGCCAAATGCGGGTTGGTGGACTTCGCACGTCATTCGAACGCTAGTTAGGCTTTCTCAGATATGAAGGTTTCCTCACGAAGTTTTCCTTCATTGAAAGCTAGTAACAATCGCACGAAAGACGATTCGCACATTAGTTGAAGAAATCAGAAGTGGAACTCCTTTCTAAGGAGGCCTTTCGGCTGCTGATGATGATGATGATGAACAGAGTACTTTTGGTTTTATAATATTAGCATGTATAGAATTGAGACTGGACTAACGACAGAAATAGTTTGCCTGCGCCGGTTTCCCTCCCGATTACAATGTGAATGTTTTCAAGGCTAGAATAAATAGGCTTTTAGTAAGCTAGCATCCCCGATTGCGTTGCCGTTTTCCCCCAGGGGAGACAGTCGAATCCTGACCTATATTTAAAAAAAAGATAGAGTATAAATAGACTTGACAAGTCAAGATCGCTAGCTCTATTCAGCCTGACACGGGAAGGACCTCTACTTGATAGAAGATCGCAAACAAATAACGCCGACTTGGAGTGGCGATGTGTTCTAGCAGGGAGTGTGGTTGCTACGGATCTTATGAAAAAAAAAACGTTTGGTTAGTATCCGGAGTTGTTATTTGTCTATTTGCCGGCTCAGCGAAATGCATCATAATCATCAGCAGCAGTCGAAAGACATCTGCCGAACAAAGACCTCCCGCCAAGAAGTGAGGGGTTGCTATATTCCCCACGCTTGGTAGGCGTCTTAGGAATCCCAGTAGAGCTGGTACGTATTCCAATAGAAATATACTGCTGCCCGTCTTCTTGTTTTCGCTTCGACGCCTCTTTTGAAACCCAACAGGAAGAGGGGAGGGTGCTATTATTACCCGGACTTCCCACGTGCACAGGCAGGGAATACATATACAGAGTAAAAAAACACGAAAGGTCACAAGTCTGCATCTCAAAGTAGAGTTTGTACCCGCGACGTTCATCGCTTATAACTTGCGCCAGCGTTTGTCAAGCAGTATCCTAATGCGGCTCACTGAATCATGAAACGGATATTTTGTTTGAGGCAAGTCTTTGTGGAGCGCTTACGTAGGGAACGTCGACGCTAACTCGCCGACCGTTTCCACCAAATATCGTTATCAAACGCTATTGACGTACAGATAGGCCATGATTTGTTTGTACAAAAAGCGCTTTTTGTAAGGGAATTTGACGAGAGAATTTGGGGAGTACCTAAGTGGTTTTGCGAGATTTCGTTTGCTTTTATGTTTATTGTTATAAATTGTTTTTGTTCTTGCTTGTATTATGTAAAATAAGATGGAAAAGAAATTTATCTTGAGCTGATTGTATTGCGTAATAATACATGAATCCGTGGGGTGTCCGGGTAAGAATAGCACCTACCGGTTTCCTCCCGATGGATGCTGTACGAGGCGACTAAGGGAAAAAAAGAAGACGGGCAGCAGCGTCTTACTATTGGATTACCTACCACTTATACTGCATACCCATAGACATAAGTGCTGAAAAACACATGAAACTTCGCGAACGTAAAAATTTCACCTAATAATACAAGAAGAGCAAAAGATAGATTACTATAAACCTTAGTAGTAAATCAAACGCGTGCTTCTCGGTAATCGTTTATTGCGAGACTGACTACCTTACATTATTAATATAAAATATGCAACACCTCCACCCTTAATTAATGCTAATTCTCCATTTACTTAAACTAATCGTATTCCATTAAATAATTAAATCGGTTACATAATAGAAGTAAGCTAAAGGTAAGTACTTAAGTAAGTATATCAAATTACAATATTAAATTACAATATGAAAATTACAATATCAATATTGTAATACAATGCTTATTTAGTCTATGCCAAATCTCTGAGGAGGTTTACGATTCCTAACTGGAAACCTGCGTTCCGCTGCATTGTGGGGGCTACTGTCAGGCATATTGGGTAACGGTAGCGACGAAGAACTTTGTTGATGTATGACCGGAATTGTACTCGATAGTTGCTCAGGGGATGCTATACTTTTGTCGTCTCGGCTCGATTCTGCTAGATCAGCCACTACCGTCGTACTAGTCCTTATAGGCCTGTCGACCGAACCGATTGACCTCACCTCCTTCTCCACGGGAAAGCTTAACGAGCTACGGGTACTACTTTTATTACTAGTAGTTGGAGGACCTATTACTTCAGGTAACACAAATCTCCGCTTTAATTGGTCGACATGTCTGTGTACCTCGGTTCCAATGTTCGACTTTACCCAATAGTCCGTATTACCTAGCTTATCAACGACTTGTCCTGCTATCCATTTATCTGGTCCGCGATAGTCCCTATACCACACCTTGTCTCCTAACTCCACCTGTCGGTGACAGCCCCCGGCAGCCTCTTCGCTCTGAGTTTGTCTCTTTTGTATACGCTCTATTCTATCAGGTTTTAAAACATCTAGTCTAATACGCAAGTTTCTTCCTTGTAAAATTTTTGCCGGACTTTCCCCTGTTGTATAATGTTCTGTATTCCTATACGTTAAAAGAAATCTACATAAGGCTGTATCCGGGTCAATTTTTTGCTGAAATGCTTTTTTTAAAGCACGCTTACATATTTTTACTGCATTCTCAGCAGCTCCGTTCGAAGCCGGGTGATAGGGTGCAGTAAAAATATGCTCGATGCCGTTACGTGTCAGAAAAGAATTAAATTCTGCACTAGTGAATGGGGGACCGTTATCACTCACTATTTGTCTAGGTATACCGAACTTGGCCCACAAATCTCTTAATTTAGCTATAACCGCTTGTGACGTAGTGCGTTTCATGTTAATAGCTTCAATCCATTTAGAATACGCATCAACAACGATCATGTAAGTTAATCCCGATATTGGCCCTAAAAAGTCAATATGAAGTCTTGACCAGGGTCGGCCTGGGCACGGCCACGACTGAGGCATATGCTGGTGTGGGGCTTCTGCTACCGCAGCGCACACCGAGCATGCCCGACATACTGCCTCCACTGCCTCGTCGATTCCAGGCCACCACACATAACTCCTGGCCAAAGCTTTTGTTT
This sequence comes from Furcula furcula, assembly GCA_911728495.1. Classification (NCBI taxonomy): domain Eukaryota; kingdom Metazoa; phylum Arthropoda; class Insecta; order Lepidoptera; family Notodontidae; genus Furcula; species Furcula furcula. Next base: position 23,848,801 of record OU452258.1, read on the forward strand.
TAACTATGCCCATATGTGAGTCATGCAATTCCTTAAGGACCTTATCCCTACAAGCAAAGGGTATTACCAGTCGGTGGCCCCACAAAATACATCCTAACTCTGTATAAAGCTCATTCTTGCGATTAATGAAAGGTTTAAGCTCCTTAATGTCCACCTCTGTCGGCCAACCATCTTGAATATAACTCCGAACGCGCCCTAACACCGAATCGGATGCGGTTTCCCTCCGTATGATATTGTAATCCAATAAAAGAGCTTCCGTAGCAAAATGTAAATAAGTTTGCTCTGGCAAGTCCTCATTTTTGCCCGATTCTTTATGTGATTTTATTAATCGCGAAAGCACATCAGCTGTATTTTGATCTGTTTTAACGTATTCTATATTAAAATCGTACGCTGATAACTTTATCGCCCACCTTTGCAACCTACTTGCTGCCGTGCTTGGGATACCCGTATTGGGACCAAAAATACTAACCAGCGGCTTGTGGTCTGTGCGAAGTGTAAATTTTCGGCCATATAGGTACTGGTGAAATTTGTCAATAGCAAAAATGATTGCCAATGCTTCCTTTTGTATTTGGCTATAATGTTTCTCCGCAGGTGTTAAGGCGCGCGACGCATACGCGACTACTTGTTCATGGTTATGATTGCGTTGTGCCAGCACTGCGCCCAGGCCATGTGCACTAGCATCGCATGTCACGATCGTTTCCAGAGACATATCGTAATGTGCCAGTACATCCGTACTACAAAGCATTTGTTTAACTCTATCAAATGCCATAGAATGCTTCTTACCCCATATAAAGTGTGTACCTTTTTTAAGCAATTCATAAAGTGGACTCAAATAAGTGCTTAAATTTTTTATGAATTTACCATAGAAGTTAACCATGCCTAAAAATGATTTCAATTCTGTAACATTATTTGGATGTGGCATTGAAATAATAGGTTTAATTTTATCCATATTCACCTTTACACCATCTTTGCTAACTACAAATCCCAAATACCTAACTTCATTACTTAAAAAGTCGCATTTATTCCGCCTAATTCTTAAACCATTTGTTTCCAAAATTTCAAATACTTTATCTATAGTTTCTAGGTGGCTTTTTAAGTCTTTATTTTTTATTAAAATATCATCATAAAATATGACCACATTCGGTACATTTTTAAACAAATTTATCATAAATTTTTGAAAGATACCAGGACTAGATGCTAACCCGTACACTAGTCGCTTATATTTAAATAGCCCACGGTGTGTATTGATCACCGTAAAGTCTCTAGAACTCTCGTTAAGGACCAGTTGGGAATAGGCTTGCGACAAGTCTAATTTTGTGAACCAAACATTGCCACTAAGGTCGCTAAATAAGTCGACAATTTTCGGAACCGGATACCTATCGACCAACAGAGCAGGATTTAATGTTACCTTGTAATCGGCACATAGTCTAATGCCGCCATCCGCCTTACGCACTACCACTAGAGGTGTGGCCCAGTCGGACCGGTCAACAGGCTCGACGACGTCAGCGCGCAGCATAGCATCCAGCTCCGCGTCGACTCTGTCGCGCAATGCATAGGGCAGAGGGCGCGCACGACAAAACACCGGCTGCGCTTCCGGGCGCACACACAAGCTCACCGAGCCGCCAGTGTACCGACCCAACGTGCCATCGAACAGCGCTTCATGCCTAGAAATTAATGTATTTATTAGTTTACTTTTATCAATGTTATTACTATTCCCCTCCGTTATGGAATGCATACCAAGATTGGGTATATCTATACATAATTCGCCCAGCCATTGACGTCCCAGTAAATTAGTGACACCGTTATCGAAAATGTACAATTCTAATATTTTTTTTCTATCTTTATATTGAACCAAAGTTTTTATGTAGCCTAGTGGTTTCACAGTCGACCCGTCATAAAAATTAAGGTTAATCCGACACGGTTTAATGTTTAGATTATTAAAATACTTATCATAGGTACTTTTACTAATACAGGACAACGGGGCACCGGTGTCTGCTTCCATATCTAACAACGTATTATTCACTAACAATGTGATACGCACCGGCTTATACTTTGTTAAAGACATCTGATACATCGGTTCTTCGAAATCCGCCTCTTCTTCGCTAGACTGCTCAAATGCCACCGGCTGCGGCGATTGGCACTGCTCAGCACCAGCTGATTCCTGCACCCAATATGTACCGGGGCCGGGCCGCTGCGCTGCGACCGCGCGACCGCCTCGGCGCCGCCTCCCGCGACCCGCCCGCATGCCGCTGCCCGTCACGCACCCCCTGCGTGCTGACTGATTATAATAACCATAATCCGTCTTCTTTGCTATCTCCGTCGATGATCTCGCTAATCCAGAAGCATTTGCAAATGATTTTCGAGAGCACATTCTTTGTAGGTGGCCTATTTCATTACACAGATTACATTTGAAGTTAATATATTTGCAATTCCAATTACGATGCGTTTTATCTCCGCAAACAGAGCACATACTGACTTGCAGTTTATTCATGCTCTCGGTTATCTCCGCTACATATTCCACGGCCCCAGCATCTCTCTCTGCTGCTTCGAGGGTAGTGGCTAATGTCACCGCCTTTGGATAATCCAAATTATCCTCCGCGAACAACCGCTGCCTTGTAAATTCACTTTTTAATCCACATACGAACTGATCGCGTAAGTTATCTTCTAAAACGGTTTGAAAGTTGCAAAATCTTGACAGCTTTTTTAGTTCAGCCACGTAGTCTGCGATAGATTCGCCGGCCAACTGTCTACGTTGTCGGCATCGATATCGCTCCGCCATCTCCGAAGGCTTTGGTTGTAAATGGTCTCGTAGTAAACTGACTGCTTTTTCGTAACCCAATGCCGACGGTTTCGCTGGACTCGCTAAGCTTGATAATAACTCGTACGTTTCTTCTCCCATTAACGATATAAGTGTAGGTAACTTGACATCGTCACTGATTTTGTTGGCTTTATAATACATTTCCACCCGTTCAATGTATCCAGACCAGTTCCCGGATTTGATGTTAAATTCACGTATTTGGCCTATAGACATTGTGAAATGCACTTATTTAACACTAATTCTTCCTTATTTTCCCGTTCGCCAGTAGTAAATCAAACGCGTGCTTCTCGGTAATCGTTTATTGTGAGACTGACTACCTTACATTATTAATATAAAATATGCAACACTTAGCTATGTGCGTCTAATTGAAGAATGCTTCCCCAGGCCCTGTTCAATCGCTATAATTACATAAGTACCTAACCGGTAGTGTAACTGGAATTCATTAACTCATTAAATTTAATCAGAGAGGGCACAAAAGGAGCCAGTTGTAGGAAAACCTACCAGGAAACCGGCTTCTAGGAAGGTGCTATCGGCTCTGTCTAAGGGCCATGTTGATGATGATGGCTTCCTCAAGGTAGAGAGAAGAAGCCTACATCCCGAAACAAGTGTGCTACGGCATTGGCGGGGCCAAACATGCTCTTGCGTCAAGCTGTACCAGCAACGTTGCTGTACGTATCCCGGCTTCACGCTTGCACCACTGCCGAGAACTCGCGGCACAGAGTGTCATTCAACTCCTTTGTATTGCGAGTTCCTACAGCCGAGCTGGAGATCTTCATGAAGGAAGAGTTTTGGCCGAAGGGAGTCCTGTACCGGAAGTTTAAAGGAAAACTACGGGAGTCTCCTGACCAGCGCAACACGTCGCCGTCACAGCGTGAAATTAAATATTAATTAGTTTTATATTGTATTTAATATGTATGTTAGTTTAAGGTATTTAACTATGGGCGTATGCAGCCTGAAATAAGAAGTTATTATTATTAATGTCACTACGTTAAATAAAAGAAATACCTACATAATTACTAATTTTAATATTATAATTGCCCTGCCCTACTCTTCTGTGTGCAGGCCTACTAGAAATGTTTATTTAATACAAAAGAATTGAAAATACAGTGTAGTAGTGCTCTTTAAAATAAATTATATGCGTTTTTATTGACACACACACACACACACACATTTAATTCGATACGTCATTAATGACGTCACGTGTTCAATTACGAACTGTTCCACATTAATTACATCTTTCTGTTCCATTGTACGCCGCCGGCCGGTGCTGTATTTTAATTTACGTACCGCTTTTATACTTTTAATGCTGTTGTTCCGAGATAATTGCGATTTACGAATGGGCATTGTTGTTTCTCTCTTTGTTGAAATGAATAACATAATAAAGTGCAAGTGAAAGACTTCTCTAGATGTTCCACCAAGTGCGAGCGGCGATGAGCGAAAACTAATAACAGAGCGAGTAATTGCGAGTAGTTCTGACACTTTTCGTCTTTTGTTGTTAGCAGTTTGCCTAATGGCGAGTGTTTACTAGCTGTGTAAACACTAAACAGCCCTGTGGAAAAGCCAGTTGTAGAAATATCTTATATGTTATGATGAATATCTTATTCACATGAAATAATAAGTATATTACTTGGAATAGTAATCGCTGGCTGTGAGGTAAATTCTTTGGATCTCATCATCGTCATCATCAGCAGCCGAAAGACTGCTGAATAAAGGCCTCCCCCTTAGAAGGGAGGGGTTGCCATAATCCCCACGCTTGCCAGGCGGCTTGGGGATCGCAGTATAGGTGGTAGGCAATCCAATAGCAAGACGCTGCCGCCCATCTTCTTGTTTTACCTTAGTCGCCTCTTACGAACAGCCCCTCTCTTACGGGAGGAGATGGGAGGTCCTATTCTCACCCGGACACCCCCCGGGGAATGCATCTAATTTAATATACACTATCTTTGGATCCCGAGAGGATTACCAGAGTTTTATTTCAATCGCTTTGCCTAGCTTATTTAGGTCCTACGTACATACGCGCCCCTGCCACCATTGGATCTTTTTATAATCTTTAATCAAATACTTATTACTGCCCTAATAAATGTAAGTAGTTTCATATTTCTACATAAATATGTCTAGGACTAATCCGACAACTCTTTCACATCACTGTGACACCGATTAGATTCTATTGCAGCTCCTGTAAGCTAGCGTCTAAATTGAATACTCCCAAGATTTGTCCCTTGGCGCGACCCGGGGAAACGCTAAATTGTCGTGGACCCGTCAAATATCTATAGAGAACTAATATTAGATTCTAAGGTTAATGGTTATATGACTTTGGGATTGGCCCTAATACAACTTAAGTAGGCAGTCCACTTGAGACCCGAGCTAGGCGTGATTTATACCAAGCGATCCGACCGCGCGACCCGACCACCAAATATGCCCGCGTTTTTGTGCCGCCACGAGTTATGTTTATTTAAGGGCCCACCTGGCCGTTACTTGGGTGCCTTCCCAACAATTTGTCTTATCAAATGTACGTAGATAAGTTATCATTAAGGTAGAATATGGTTATAGCAGTCGTTGAAATGGTTTTCTTCGTGTAGGTACTTTTTTCCGATGACTTTTGCGAAAGTTTATTGCGAGTTATTGGTGGATAGCAACACATTCAAATGGAGAAAGTTTATAAATCCGCCGCGATCTAGGCGTACTATTAAATTAACTGTTTCATTATCATCATTATCAGCAGTAGTCGGAAGACGTCTACTGCTGAACGAAGGCCTCTCCCTTAGAACCCCTCCCGTTCCCATAAACCCCACGCTTGGCACTCGTCTTGGGGATCGCAGAATAGTTGGTAGGTAGGTGGTAGTGGTCCAATATCAAGACGCTGCTGCCCGTCTTCTGGTTTTCCCATATTCACCTCTTACAGACACCCAACGGGAGGAGTTGGGAGGCTGCTATTCTTACCGGACACCCCACAGGCCTTAGAAATATTAAATTAAAGGCGGGCTTTAAATTGACTGTTTACTATTAGTTCATTCCTGCTTATTACATAAACACATAATTTTCAATGATGATAATGATGATTTTCAAAGAAGTAAATACTTACTAAGATTTTACGAATTTGTTAAAGTGAACTTAATAATTAAGTTCTTTCTCTCAAAAATGGACACAAATACTTTATCATTTTAGTTCTCGGTATACAGCCGGCAAGGGCTGGGCAAACCTCTTTTTAATTTATATTTCAAAAGAGAAAACATTAAAGTTATGCTCTACCGTACATGTGAGCGTCCAGCGCACAGTAATTACGCACAATTCACTAACAAATATTTCATATGCCGCGAATTATTCTCAGTTTTCTTCCCAAAATAGCCGGGGGTCAACCCCACTTTTGTGGGGTTTGAAATAGCCCTTCCGCCATCCGACCCCGGCCGAATGTGCACCCATGATTATTTAGTGCCCCCAGTCCCTTCCGGTCAAATTAAATATCTTATAAGATACATCAGGCCCACGATAATATTAACCTTTTTGCATCGATATTCCTACTTTTATTCTGATATAAACCTTCCAATGTTATTTTTGTCGGGGTCCACTTCGACTGAGTTTGGGACTCTCGGTAAAACCAATATTTTTCTTATGAATAAATCTGACAATAAACTCACAAATTAAATTGCGGAATGTTGAAAGTATAAAAATAAGTACAGTTTTACTGAATCATTTTTTAAGTAACGCCCCATTGGTAACTTTTTTAACCGACTTCAAAAAAGGAGGAGGTTCTCAATTCGTCTGTATAATATATATTTTTTTATTCTCTGTATATTTCTCTCGCGCATAACTCAGGCAATTATTAACCGATTTGAAAAAAATCTTTCTTTCATCCATTCTTTAATCCGTTGATTGGGTCCCTTAAAAAAATATTACTTACGAATAAGTAGTTCCTGAAAAAACAAGAATGACGGTGGCGCAGGAAACCTGCAGGAATGCCTAAAAGATGACTTTATGTCGCTTTTTAAGGACAAAAATGGTCATAACTCTGGCAAATATATACCAATTTCAATTATTCTTTTTCTATTCGAAAGAAGGAACCACTGTAATGAATCTGTATGAATTTTATCACAACCGGATAAGAACTTCCTGGAGGACCATGAATGATGTGGAGGAATTTATCTGGTAATAACCATAAAACTGATGTTCTCCATTACATTTCTTACGTTACTCTGACAAATATGAACCTATTTCGATGATTCTTTTTTTATTCGAGAGAGTAAACTACTATGATGATTCCATGCAAATTTCATTACGACCGGATAAATTGTTTCTGAGTTTCTGAAGAATCATGAATTATGTAAAACTATGTAGACAATAATGTGATATCATAATGATGTCATACCTAGCCTACCTAGATCATTTTACCGTCTTCGAGGGTTCAATCTTTATGTTTGAAAATATCACTAAAAAGTATAAAATAATTTAAATATTATTGAAGTTGGTGCCAAATATACACAGCCGGTAAGCTAACACCAATTTCAATAATATTTAAATTACACACATCAAAAGTGTCTAGGGATCAACATATATTTTTGCAATAACTTTTCTCCTGATTGATATTAATTAAAATTTTCTTTAAGGATTCATCAAATAAAGTGTTTTCGTTTGTCACAGTAACGATAAACCAAGTCACCTTTGCATTAATAAAGAAATTTGCCATTTTCCTAATAAAGGGATTTTTGACATTTGAACCACTAACACAAAAGTTCGAAAAAAAGACTGAAATAACAGTTTTCTTTAAAATTTTATTGGGTAACTTAAACAATTAATAATCCGTGTTTCTACCGCGAACACTAACAACACAAGAACATCGGTTTGGCATACTCAAAATGAGTTCATCCAAATCACGCTGTGGAATGGCCGCCCATGTTCGTTGCAACAACAAAAAAAGGTCTTCTTGCGACTGGATACCCTCCATATTCGGCAGAGCTCTTCTCTGTAGCATATCCCATGCATGCTCAATCGGGTTCAAGTCTGGCGACTGAGCAGGCCAGGGCAGGACATTGATGTTAGCTGCGGCGAGAGTCTGTCTTACAACTCTTGCGGTGTGCGGTCGTGCATTATCATGCATTAACTGAAATAAGGGACCGATTTGCACTTGTAGAGGAACGATGACGTCTGATACAATCGTCTCAGCATAAATTTGAGCGTTGAGGTTGCCTCTGATCCAAATCAACTCAGTTCTTCCGCCGATCCAAATACCCGCCCATACCATGATGGTTCCACCACTATAAGGATGGACTTCCTGGCAGGATTTTAATCGCTGTTGGCGTCCAGGGGTTCTCCAGTGTCGTATACGTCTTGTATCCGGTCTCATACCAAAACGAGACTCATCAGAAAAGCACACGAAACGCCATTGTTCTTCTGCCCAATTTCTGTGTTCAAGAGCCCATTGATATCGAATCCTACGATTGTGCATTGCTATAGGTGGTACCCGTAGCGGTCTTCGGGAATGAAGGTTCACTTCATGCAAGCGGTTTCTGACTGTTTGGTCGCTAATTAAGTTCCCTGAAGAGTGATGAAGCCTCACGGCTAACATCATGGCAGTTATTGTTGGAGCTCTTCGAGTTAAGATTTGAATATATCGGTCTTGTCTCCGTGTGGTGCAGCGATACCGTCCTCCATGGCGCTCAGCCACGGTACCAGTGCTTCGGTAACGTGTCCAAAGTCGACTGATAACACTCTGACTTGTATTCAGAGCTAAAGCCACAGTACGTTGCCGGGAACCAGCTTCTATCATTCCCACGGCTCTGAGCATTTCTTCCCTGCTTAAATGACGTCGCCGCTCCATAATAACGTTGGTTTTAATCAGTAGTAGGGAAACAGTAGCACTAATAATGTCTTCAATGCGTTGTATGTTTTTATAGGGAAAATATTGACAGCTGATTTTCATCTTTTACTCGAATTTGATTCACAGTTCCTGATTTAAATTATGAAATGCACCAAAAAGGATCCATATAAATTTATAAAATCATAAATTTATTACAAAGCCACATCTCAATCTCAAGAAATCCGCTTAAAAATGCTTGATCCCTAGACACTTTTGATGTGTGTATTTTATACTTTTTAGTGTTATTGAAGACTGTTCTATTTTTTTTTTTATATATAGGTATTCTTTTTTTTTGTTCTCGCGCGGAAGTCTTCAGGTCCCGGGACCCTGTGGGGCCAACCGAAGTGTGTCGGATTCTTACTCACTAAAAACAGTGGGGTGCCGGGTAAGAATTGCATCTCCCCATCTCCTCCCGTTGGGTGTCGTAAGAGGCGAACGCGAATACGGAGAACGGGAAGACGGGCAGCAGCGTCTTTCTTTTAGGTTTATCTTCCACCTATACTACGATTCCCAAGCCGCCTGCCAAGCGTGGGGATTATAGCAACCCGGGAGGGGTTGCCATAATTCTAAGGGGGAGGCAAAGGCCTCCCCCTTAGAATTATTGAACAAAGGTTCAGCAGTGGACGAACTTCGGCTGCTAATGATGATGATGAAATTAAAATTTATATCTATGACTTGGAAGTCAGGATTTCATAAATGGAAAAAAGTTCTGTAATAATAAATACAACAATTTTTCAAAACCAACGTCAGAGGCACGCTCGTCGCAATTTTAATTAACCGTTTACACTGTTAATTGAGCTCACTCAGCTCTTTTGTTCATTCACTCATTCACTCGTTCAGTTAAATTTACTTTCGTGAGTTTTTCAGGACTTTTTTTCCAGTACAATAAAGCTTTTAAGGTTTATTTTGAAGTTCATGAACTTTATAATATTTAATATAGGCAATTTTTAGCAACTTGACCTAGACATGCCAACCGTGACCTTCGCCTGATGGTAAGTGACATGCCTGCCCAAGGACAAGTGCATTGCTCAACTGAAGTATTAGTTGATTAACTGTCGTATTTCCAAACGTCAATTAGCATTAATTGTAATTTAGCCTTTCTTGCCCGAGTGCCCCAGGAAGATGGTTATGCTTTTCGAGAGTATGTATGTATATAAATATATATGTACCTATGTATGTATGTAAGTATGTTTGTATGTTTATTTCTTTGGTACGGCCTGCAGCCTAAACGGCTTGATGGACAGTGACATATAATATATCCAACCGCCAGCCGCCATTTTGTATTATTTTACTTCCAAAAACATCAAAATATGGGTATCAAATACAAGGTGTTGCCGAGACGAGTTGAAATATGTATACATGAGTGTTGTTACGTTGTAACAACGTAGAATCATTAAATAGTAAAATAAAAAACTTTACGAACAAACAACCGCAATACCATATTTCTATTATCGTACGGAAGCCGCGCGACGCAACTAGTATTAGCGCTCACAGCGCCATTCAGTGTCAATTTCCAGAATAATTCTCTAGAAACCGAATCAACGAACTTTATTATCTTGAGCTTCCAGTCCTTTCGAGGGATGCTCCTTCTCGCTCGGAAGCATTAGTGTTGTCTATTTCGTATCTCCGTCGCACTTGTTTTGATGGCGGATAGAAGGAAGGGATTCGGAATTTCATTCTCGATCGCGTCGTCGGCGCCGTAGGTTATCGTCGGAATATATATTTGGGGAGATGACCCGGGAAGCGGTCATTATCATGTTTATTCGTTGTTCTGTGTAGTGTTGAAGTGTAAAAATGTGACCTAATTGTGATTGTGTTGTGAATAGGCGGTTGGAACCCCCTGGTAAGTTTATACAATTATCCAAATTAATTAATTTCATGTTAGGTAATCCAGTTACAGCCTAGCGAGTAATATCTTCAACCTTTTAATAGTATTGCTATTTTATTTCTTAATTTCATTTCTTCAATGTACTGAATGTGACAGGATGTTTTAATGTCAATCAATTATAACCTCATTTATGTTTTCATTCCAATAATTCATTTATATGTTTCGACACGGTATTTTCCTTATAAAATTCCTATATCTTAATATTAAAGCCCAATCAGTTTTAGCCTTCACAAGAATCAGGTGAAATATAGCCTCAATAACTAATTCCATTGTGTAGTCTATGCCAGTAATCTTAACCTATATTCTAATGAGTAATTGTTATTTTAGAATGTCCAGATAGTTTAAATTCCATAATATCAGTTATACTTGCAAGGAATAATCATTGTGTTTTTCATAATTAGTAGTCTAATAGAATTTTCCAGAGTAAAAATTGTTTACAAGTTTGTCATTGTAAATTAAACTTATAGTCTTGTATTTCTAATGTGTGCATTGTTGTATAAGAATGTCTTAATTTCCTTAAGTGTTATAGCCAACTGTAATGTAGTTGCTTACATAAATTATTCTTTATTCTATTAGTTCATCACACAGCTGGGAGATATATTTAGTTTTGTTATTATAAGGGAAAGTACCGGGGAAATAAATATTAAAAGTCTTTGTTCCTTCAATATGTTTTATTATAATTGGTAATGTAAAATGTAATATTTTCTTTGTTCTACATGGCGTTGTGGAATGGTGATTATCCGGCATATAAAATATTGGGGACTTGATTCTGGGTTGGGTAAAAATATTTCATTTAAATATTTAATTTCTTTAAATTACATTCACCACTCCATCTCGCATAATATTTAATTGTTTTGCGAAAGATACCGACGCCCATATCTGGTCACACTAGTGCCAGGGCATCGGATCTTTCGCGCTACAGAAGATGTTTCGACGCGTTCCAGGATTGGGGGTGCACCGCTAGGGCTGTATCGCTAGGGGTTCACCGTACCCCGTTGGAATTCACCGTTGGGAGTTCCCCGCTTGGAGTTCCCTGTTACACCGTTCACCGTTGGGACTCCACCGTTCACCGTACAGATTGACTTTACAAGCGGCGACGCTTCAGGCTGCACTGTAACACCCGAGCCACCGGTGCCCTTCAAGTAACCGAGTGTCGGCTGAAGGCACTACCGAAGACCCCCAAGCGTCGAGGACTCGGACGGCCAAAAGTTAAGCCTCTGCACTATTTTATTGTTCAGACCAGATAACTTCCCTGTGCCGTGAATCCACACCCGTGTGTTTTGACTTTATTTTAGAGACCTTAGATTTTGGTTCCAGTGCAATTTTTAGTGACTATAGAGTTTTAGTTTTATTAGTGAAAATTTAACTTCCTGCCGGTTAACGTATTTTTTTATTGTCGATTCAATAAACAACTTGTAAATTTTACTTGTTGTTCTTATTTCTTGTACCTAGCCGTCAGGCAAACGTAATAGTCACGTTCAACGTACTGTTCACGTAACAGTGGCGCCCAAATATTAAAGGCAAAGCACAGGGAAGTTTTTTGTTTTGTGTATTATTGTGGTGTCGGTATTTTTCAGCTCCAAGTGGTAAGCCTTTTGTGGACGGAGGCTGAACGGGGGAGTACCACTGACCCGCTTCTCCTTAAAGAGGAACGGGTAGCCGATTATTGTTTTCTGGCTCCACAAGGGTATCCAATACCATCTCGGATTACCCACGCACAGGCATAGTCTGCATAGTGGACTGATTTTTTTCTTTCGCCTTGCAATATTTTAGTGACAATTTCTTTTCAATATTTTTTGCTGTGCATACTGATTTTTGTGTATTTATATTTTGTGTTTTTTTCTAGCATTTTATTTTTGCATTTGTGTTGTGCGTAATTAACGTTTTTTTCAGAGATTTTAATTTTTCTTTTTTTGGTGCAATTGTTGCATTAATTATTTTTTTATTGTTGCAAAACATTTATTGTTTTGTGTTTTTTATTATTTTTTTTTATTTCTTTTTGTGCTCTGAAAAGATAATAGTGGTTACGTACATTATTTTATTTCATTCTTAATATTATTATTATCATTATTTATTTATTAACTTTGCTCACATCGTGTCACATTTCATTGCGTATTGTTTTAAAAATATTCAATTCTTTATTTTTTAATTTCATTTAATTGGGTCACATTTTTTCTTTTAAAATAATTCCGTTTTACCTTATCATTTTAGTTCCGCGCGTGGTTTCGTCTCATATTCTTCTTTTATTTATTTAATTTTTTTTTTTTTTTGTTGGTCGTTAATCAATATTGTGATACATTAGCATTCATTTTGTTTTATCATGAATAGGCAAATATTAAATCATTATTTCGCGCAGTAGTTGATTGTGTTTGTCTTTAGCGGATTAAAACAAGCCTACACGAATTTTGATGTTTTGTTTGGGAGTTTTGTTTTTGTGTTGTATGACTTCGTTATAGGTCTACACACGTTTGTTTTATTTGCGTTTTGTTTTTTTTAGCGGAGTATGACAGTTTCTTGGTATAGGTCTACTCGTCTGCTGTTTTTCGTTTTTTTTTTCGTTACAGCGGGTCGTGACTGTAACAAATCCGCTAAAGACTAGACATACTCACAATGCCGCTTAATTTATTTAATTTTGTTTATTCATATTTTACTTATAGTCCTCACCATTATCGGTCCGACTCTTCTTTTTTATTGTTACATAGTCCTTCGGAATTTGGTTTAATTTTTTAATAACTTTTAATTGTTTGTTATTGCGTTTCGGTCTCTGTCTACATTGTCTTTGATGAATTCATTTAAGCCTACACGGATATTGATGTTTAGTTGGGGAGTTTGTTTTTTTTTTTGCGTTTTTCGCATTACAGCGGGTTAGTAGCCTTGTATAGGCCTAATTCGTTTATTGTTTTGTTTTTTGCGCATTTTTGGCGCGTTGTGACCTTTGGTTTCGGTCTGTTTTGTATTTTGTTTTGCGTTTTGCGCGTTTAGAGCGGGTTGTGACTCTTTAAATAAGCCTTCACTAATTTCCTCGTTAGAGCGGGTTGTGACTCTTTAAATAAGCCTTCACTAATCTTCTTGTTACAGCGGGTCGTGACTGTAACAAATTCATCAAAGACCAGTGTTATTCACAGTGCCGATTCGTCTATTGTTCACGTGTCAATATTCTTTCCCTTAGACGCTCCTTGTCACGCAGTGCTGTTCTTGAGTCCAATCTTTTAATAGAGTTGTACTCTAGTTGTATGGTAGTCTGTGGATTATAAATTTCCACAGACAACTATGACAGGTCGTATGTTAGGTCGCATGGTAGGTATTTGGATGTGGAGGTATGAAAGTTAAGACAGTTACTGGGCGGTTCTGTTCTTCTCAAGCGCTTACCGCAGCGGATTTTACTACGTAAAATCCTTTCTCTAGTATTGTTACGTTGTAACAACGTAGAATCATTAAATAGTAAAATAAAAAACTTTACGTACAAACAACCGCAATACCATATTTCCGCGCGACGCAACTAGTATTAGCGCTCACAGCGCCATTCAGTGTCAATTTCCAGAATAATTCTCTAGAAACCGAATCAACGAACTTTATTATCTTGAGCTTCCAGTCCTTTCGAGGGATGCTCCTTCTCGCTCGGAAGCATTAGTGTTGTCTATTTCGTATCTCCGTCGCACTTGTTTTGATGGCGGATAGAAGGAAGGGATTCGGAATTTCATTCTCGATCGCGTCGTCGGCGCCGTAGGTTATCGTCGGAATATATATTTGGGGAGATGACCCGGGAAGCGGTCATTATCATGTTTATTCGTTGTTCTGTGTAGTGTTGAAGTGTAAAAATGTGACCTAATTGTGATTGTGTTGTGAATAGGCGGTTGGAACCCCCTGGTAAGTTTATACAATTATCCAAATTAATTAATTTTCATGTTAGGTAATCCAGTTACAGCCTAGCGAGTAATATCTTCAACCTTTTAATAGTATTGCTATTTTATTTCTTAATTTCATTTCTTCAATGTACTGAATGTGACAGGATGTTTTAATGTCAATCAATTATAACCTCATTTATGTTTTCATTCCAATAATTCATTTATATGTTTCGACACGGTATTTTCCTTATAAAATTCCTATATCTTAATATTAAAGCCCAATCAGTTTTAGCCTTCACAAGAATCAGGTGAAATATAGCCTCAATAACTAATTCCATTGTGTAGTCTATGCCAGTAATCTTAACCTATATTCTAATGAGTAATTGTTATTTTAGAATGTCCAGATAGTTTAAATTCCATAATATCAGTTATACTTGCAAGGAATAATCATTGTGTTTTTCATAATTAGTAGTCTAATAGAATTTTCCAGAGTAAAAATTGTTTACAAGTTTGTCATTGTAAATTAAACTTATAGTCTTGTATTTCTAATGTGTGCATTGTTGTATAAGAGTGTCTTAATTTCCTTAAGTGTTATAGCCAACTGTAATGTAGTTGCTTACATAAATTATTCTTTATTCTATTAGTTCATCACATAGCTGGGAGATATATTTAGTTTTGTTATTATAAGGGAAAGTAACGGGGAAATAAATATTAAAAGTCTTTGTTCCTTCAATATGTTTTATTATAATTGGTAATGTAAAATGTAATATTTTCTTTGTTCTACATGGCGTTGTGGAATGGTGATTATCCGGCATATAAAATATTGGGGACTTGATTCTGGGTTGGGTAAAAATATTTCATTTAAATATTTAATTTCTTTAAATTACATTCACCACTCCATCTCGCATAATATTTAATTGTTTTGCGAAAGATACCGACGCCCATATCTGGTCACACTAGTGCCAGGGCATCGGATCTTTCGCGCTACAGAAGATGTTTCGACGCGTTCCAGGATTGGGGGTGCACCGCTAGGGCTGTATCGCTAGGGGTTCACCGTACCCCGTTGGAATTCACCGTTGGGAGTTCCCCGCTTGGAGTTCCCTGTTACACCGTTCACCGTTGGGACTCCACCGTTCACCGTACAGATTGACTTTACAAGCGGCGACGCTTCAGGCTGCACTGTAACACCCGAGCCACCGGTGCCCTTCAAGTAACCGAGTGTCGGCTGAAGGCACTACCGAAGACCCCCAAGCGTCGCGGACTCGGACGGCCAAAAGTTAAGCCTCTGCACTATTATATTGTTCAGACCAGATAACTTCCCTGTGCCGTGAATCCACACCCGTGTGTTTTGACTTTATTTTAGAGACCTTAGATTTTGGTTCCAGTGCAATTTTTAGTGACTATAGAGTTTTAGTTTTATTATTGAAAATTTAACTTCCTGCCGGGTTAACGTATTTTTTTATTGTAGATTCAATAAACAACTTGTAAATTTTACTTGTTGTTCTTATTTCTTGTACCTAGCCGTCAGGCAAACGTAATAGTCACGTTCAACGTACTGTTCACGTAACAGTGTATATGTTTAATGTATGTATAATGTAATTTAAGCCTATTTTGTTTGTTCGCAGTCGGGCTTTTGTGCTTATTATTTATACTTGTTTACCAGATTATTTTGAGTCAGTGCCGTATAGTAAGATTTTTCCTTTTTTTAAGTACGATATAATCGATAGCTCTATTCATTATTAAAGCGTATAATATTTGTTGGCTTCGTGTGTGATAAATACAACTTATCACTTAAGCTTTGTAATACCTTAATAAAAAACTTTCTGATTTGTATTTTTTTTAACCTACGGAAAACTATTTACGTAATGGAAAGATTTAATGTTACTGCAATACAGTGAGAGTTCTGAATTTCACTGAGAACTATTGTTTTATTTTTTACCAAAATACATGAGTTACCTACCTACTTTGAAAATATCTCGAGCATATCAGACACTAGCGCCATCTATTATTCACCTCAAGACCCAGTTGGAAAACAACACCATCGTGCAGTTCAGCGCTTGCAGTTGCTTGCAGTGAATACATTTTTGCCATAATTCGACATTCAAATATTCTCAGCATCATTTAATCTGAGCAGCGCTTGCAGCGGGAACATTGCCCTATCGAATTCCACGTCGGACCGGGAAGACAAACGCTACGGGTATGTGTTATGAATAATTCATTCAAATCTGGTCTCGCCGCTCCCGCTGGTTCAGTGCTAATATTTGCGGTAACACCACTCGAGTGCTAACGTAAATCCTGCGACTTGCTTGACATTGGGAAAGCCTTTCGTTGCTCATATTTTTATCTCGTTGAACCTTGTTTTCATTTGATTGATTTTATCATGATTCGATATAACAGACAGACATTTATCATCGACAGCGGGAAGACGTCCACTGCTGAACCAGTCGGTCTTGCGCCCAAACTCTCCGGTTGTGTCTTCCATCTCATAAAATTGTGAGAGTAAAGAAAGAGAGAGAGAGTGAACCTGTGTCTACGCAAATATTTGTGCTTTGCACTTATCGATTTATCTTCTATATCTATATACATATTATAAAACAAAGTCGCTCCCGCTGTCTGTCTGTCCCTATGTATGCTTAGATCTTTAAAACTACGCAACGGATTTTAATGCGGTTTTTCTTAATAGATAGAGTAATTCAAGAGGAAGGTTTATATGTATAACTAGCTGACCCGCGCAGCTCCACCCGCGCTTTTATAACATTTTGCTCCCCTTTTCACCCTCCTCCCTTGATTTATTTCTCTCCATCTCTCTCTCTCTCTATTATCCCCTCAAGCCCATGTGGTTCCAAAAAGAACAATGCGCATTTTCTTTTAGGACCCAGCAGGGATTGAAGCCTTATAAGAAAAATGTAATTCTATGCTCTTTCTCTCCTCTCTCTTTCCCCCACCCGCATCGGTCCCCGTCACATTCCCCCTCTTCCTCTCCCCGTTGTCCCCTCTCTGAACCCTATCCCCCCCATATCTCTCTCCCAACTTGCTCCATCTCACCCCCCCCCCCCCCCTCCACCTAACTCCTCCGATCCCTCACCCCCTCCTCGATTCCTTCTCCCTCTCTGTCCTCTCTTGCACCCTCCTCTCATTCTATATATCCGTCAATCATGGTATCAGCAGCATGAAATATACTTTACGACTTATTCTCAGACCTACCCTATATGCACACAAAATTTCATACACATCCGTTCACCCATCTATTTAATTACCTTGCCTTATGTTGCTTAACCTTTACCTAGCGGCATGAAATATAATTAATGGCCTATTATTAGACCTACCCGATATACACATAAAATTTCATACAAATCGTTTCACCCATCTATTTAATGACCTTACCTAACGTTGCTTAACCTTAACCTACAGGTATAAAAAGTATCCTATGTCCGTCTCCTGCTCCTAAGGTACTTCCCTACCAATTTTCAGCCAAATCGGTTGAGCCGTTCTTGAGTTATAAATAGTGTAATTAACACGACTTTCTTTTAAATCTATAGATTAAAGTTCTATGGTGATTGTATGTTCAATTTCACCGATAGATGGCGCTGTTCATAATGTAAATCACGCTAACATCGTAAATTACTGTCTAATGATATTCGATATTGAAAGTTTTAAGTTTCTTGCATCTTTTATTGCGACTGTAATACAATACCTATACACTACCTGGACTTGTGGAGTTTCATTAAAATTTCATGAATAATTTCATGATCTAGTTTGGACTCGCTCGGGATTTACAGATTTTAACTTTTCAAAGATATAATGTCATATTGCTATCAGCAACGTACTTAGAACAATACGGAAATCTAATGAAAATGTCCTGGGTGTACCGGACCGGCTTACCCCTTACAAAAATTGACCCTTCGCCACTGCCATATCTTATTCAAACTAAATGTCTGCTCAGTCCCTATTGTATATAGCGTAATAATACATATCTTAATGATTAACTGATCAGTCTATAATTACCCTATTCTCATACAAAGGAAATTACGTGGTAATATGTGCAAGTAATGTTTCACTGCTTAGCCCCTATGAAACATATCGTGATGTTTTGTATACCAATTTATACCTTGACTTCTACACAACACATCAGTGAAAGTCCTATCAAAATCCATCCACGGGTTTTCAAATGATACCTGGACAAACAGAACGACAGACAGACAGACAGACAATAATTCCAAAAAAAAATGTTTTGGCTTCTATGTCGATAGTATAGCATCCCCACATAGAAATTTTGGAAAAATATTCAATGTACAGAAAAAGTGCTCTTTGAGTTTTATTATAGTACTAGCTGACCCGCGCAGCTCCGCCCTCGCTTTTATTACATTTTGTTCCCCTTTTCTCCCTCCTCCCTAGATTAATCTCTATCCATATCTCTCTCTCTTATAAAAAAAATCTAATTATATGCTCTTTCTCTCCTCTCTCTTTCCCCCTCCCGCTTCGGTTTCCGTCACACTCCCCCTCTTCCTCTCCCTGTTGTCCCCTCTCTGAACCCTCTCAACTCTCTCTTCTACGAACTTGCTCCTTCTCACTCCCCCCTTACTCCACCTAACTCCCCCGATCCCTCACCCCATCACCCCCTCCTCGAATCCCCTCCCCTCTTTCTCCTCTCTTGCACCCTCCTCTCGTTCTATATATCCTCGTCAATCATGGTATCAGCGGCATTAAATATACTTTATGACCTATACAAATCGGGTCACCCATCTGATTAATGACCTTGCCTTATGTTGCTTAACCTTAACCTAGCGGTATGAAATATACTGTATGACCTATTCTCAGACCTACCCGATATGCACACTTTCATACAAATCGGTTCACCCATCTAATTAATGACCTTACCTAACGTTGCTTAACCTTAACCTACCGGGATAAAAAGTCCTATGTCCGTTTCCTGGTTCTAAGCTACCTCCCCACCAATTTTCAGCCGAATCGGATAGGCCGTTCTTGAGTTATAAAAGTTCTATAGTGATTATATGTCCAATTCCGCCGATAGATGGCGCTGTTCATAATGTAAATCACGCTAACATCGTAAATTACTGTCTAATGTTATTCGATAATGAAAGTTCTTAGTGTTTCGCATCTTTTATTGTTGCGACTGTGATACAATACCTATACACTACCTGGACTTGGGGAGTTTTATTAAAATTTCATGAACTGGCTTTTAAATAAAATGAAATGTTATTTTTCCCTTGCCTATTTCTTTCCTAATCTAGTTTGGACTCGCTCGGGAATTACAGATTTTGACTTTTCAAAGATATAATGTCATATTGCTATCAGCAAAGTACTTAGGCCCAATT
The DNA here is from genome assembly GCA_911728495.1 of Furcula furcula. Taxonomy (NCBI): domain Eukaryota; kingdom Metazoa; phylum Arthropoda; class Insecta; order Lepidoptera; family Notodontidae; genus Furcula; species Furcula furcula. Next base: position 23,868,536 of record OU452258.1, read on the forward strand.
CACACCAGAAGAGCGGCGGACGGAAGCGGCGCGGCGCGCACTTTCACTGTGAAAGAATTTTAGACTTTATCTACAATACGTAAAAGACCAGTATCGCTTGAAAAGCTCAAAGAAGCCGCGCGGCTGCCCGCGTCTGCGCGAGCGTCCGCGCGGCCGCGCGGGCATCCGTGCGGCTAAGGGGACTCGCGCCGCACAGTGGACGGAAAAACGAGGTTCCCTTTCATAGGATTTTTGAAAAATGATAATAGTAGTGTATGATTTCTTGGTAAACCGTACGATATTAAAGTTTTGGAAATGATAAGCTTAGTTAAGATAACAACTGAATTTATTATATAACTTAACTAAATTAATGAATTGTATGAATAAAATGAATTAGTGAGCACGCGCGGTTTTCTTGCCACCGATATATGCGAACTGATGAAGAGTTTAATTAGGCTACGCGTGCCCAGTAAAATGCATACGCATCAAATTATACGGTCACTCTGCATCGTGCATTACCCCGAACTTTCCCGTTCAAAAGATATGAATAAATTAAAAATGCATATTTGAACGATGTTTTAAAACGTACACGTGGTAATGTACCTCATTTTTTTACCCTTGATCCCTGATAGAAAACAAACCTATATGACTATCTATCTTGACAAAAAGCGTACTTATTCATAACGTATGGATAAATTAACCATTGAATTTACACGACAAATAATGCGATATGAATTAATTATATATATAATTGCAAGAATATAGGTAGCTAAGCTAATAGCTTCTTCTTCTTGTTCAAAAAGAAGTGCTATGATAACCAATTCCATTTTAAAAAGTTTTTTACATTTAGTTTATTTACTCCAAAACAAAAAAAAAATACACCGTGTGTCGAACGAATCTACAAACTAGACTGAGCCAGCGGCGCGGCGGCGGCGCGAAGCGACCGGTAGCGGCGCGAGGCGGCTGCGAGCGGCCGGGCGCGGCCTCTTGCGCCTGCTCTGCCGGCCGCGTCGCGCCGCCGCCGGCCGCTTCGCGCCGCTTCTGGCCGCTTCCGTCCGCCGCTCTTCTGGTGTGAATTGGGCCTTAGAACAATACAGAAATCTAATGAACATTTCCTGGGTGTACCGGAACGGCTTACCCCTTACAAAAATTGACCCTTCGCCACTGCCATATCTTATGCAAACTAAATGTCTGCTCAGTCCCTATTGTATATAGCGTAATAGTACATATCTTAATGATTAACTGATCAGTCTATAATTACCCTATTCACATACAAAGGAAATTACGTGGTAATATGTGCAAGTAATGTTTCACTACTTAGCCCCTATGAAACATAGCGTGATGTTTTATATACCAATTTATACCCCTACTTCTACACAACACATCAGTGAAAGTCCTATCAAAATCCATCTACGGGTTTTTGAATGATGCCTGGACAAACAGAACGACAGACAGACAGACAGACAGACAGACAGACAATAATTCCAAAAAAAATTGTTTTGGCCTCTATGTCGATAGTATAGTATCCCCACATAGAAATTTTGGAAAAATATTCAATGTACAGAAAAAGTGCTCTTTGAGTTTTATTATAGTATAGATATAGATAGATACATGTATAATATAGTAAAGAAACACCGATAATTTTAGAGGTTTCTAATGTGATGTCTTAAATAAACACATTTTTTTTGCGCTTACATTGCAAACGCTGGCTAAACCCTACGAGAAGGATCAAAATAATGTAATACAGTGTTGTACGCCTTAACAAGGTCTACAAAAAAGCCCGCGATGGTAGGCCCTATATGTTTATCTCTAGGGATAACCCACAATAAACATTTTTTATCCTTTATTTTTTATGAGAAATAATTAACTAAGTATTAATATATTGTTGTTAGCATGAATTTGTCCCTTCTTCAATATAACGTAAACTTCACTAATATTTACACCAATGAAAAAATAGCTGTGCGGTGTTAATACCGCTAGGTTAAGGTTAATCAACATAAGTCAAGGTCATTACATAGATGGGTGAACCATTTTGAATGAAATTTTGTGTGCATATCGGGTAGATCTGAGTATAGGTCGTAAAGTATATTTCATGCCGCTAGGTTAAGCAACGTTAGGCAAGGTCATAACATAGATGGGTGACGGCGGCGACTCCGAGGAGGACGGTGACGGGGTTGCGAGCCCCGTCCCCGTGATCACGGTGCCAGGTTTCCGGGCTATAATGCGCACTGAGGGGTATTTGGTGCAGATCCCACTGGAGGTCCCAGGCGTCTTATGTGGCGATGCGACAGCCGCAGGGGTTTAAGTGGGTAAGAATCCCAGATACCATGATTGGCGAGGATATATAGAACGAGAGGAGGGTGCAAGAGAGGAGAGAGAGTGAGAAGGGATTCGAGGAAGGGGTGATGGGGTGAGAGAGAGGGGGATTAAGATGGAACAAGGGGGGAGTGAGGGGAGCAAGGTGGGAGAAGAGAAAGGGGGAGGGGGTTCAGAGAGGGGACAACGGGAGAGGAAGAGAGGGAGTGTGACAGGGACCGAAGCGGGAGGGGGAAAGAGAGAGGAGAGTGAGAGTATAGAATTAGATTTTTCTTATAAGGGAGAGATGAAGCGAGAAATAAATCAAGGGTGAAGGGAGAAAAGGGGAGCAAAATGTAATAAAAGCGCGGGCGGAGCTGCGCGGGTCAGCTAGTAATATATAAACTAGTCACGGTTCAAAAAGTGGTAGCGAGAAATAGCGCCCTTGTGTCGCTATTTCTTTACAAGCCACATCCTGACAAATTTATTTTTGCCGATAGGAGTGTCGCTACTGTCTATGTGAAACTGTCAAACTACAAGTCATTATAATTACAAAATCTTTAGTTCACGTTTCCGCCAGCAGCACAGATAAGTTTGCAACCTCCGCGACCACATTTTAGATGTCATTTTGTTCGTGAATGTTTATCTAGTTTATATATTATATCGATGTGTGCACTATAATATCTCCCGCGTAAAGGGCTGATCGAGTAAAATATTGGCCGCTGTGGTCGCATCGGCCAGGGGAAAATTAGTATTATTATTACACTTTTTAGTGTTGTTTACCTATTTTTATTATTTTGGATGAAACATGTTATCTCCTATCTGAAAATGCTCTTAAAAATGCTTTGCAAAGATATTTAAAAATAGACGTTATATTTTAAGACCAAACCAATAACGATATTAACAAAGAAATCATCCCGCCTTACAAAGACACCCACCGAGTTCATAATATTCCATTTTTGTGCGCTATTATTAAAGCCGAGTCTTCAAGTCTGGAATTAAAATTAGCGCGGTCGCCGTTGAGTGGTGGCCCCAAAAGGTATTGTTAAAACCTTCGGTTATACAGACGAGCGGTTGGAACGCTGCGATTTTCTACCTGTGTCTCGTTTGTGACAAAGATTTTTAGCGTTTTGCATTTTGCCGGCGTCACACAAATCTTTAGATAGCAGTCGTAGACATGTTCCTCCCATTTCAGTTGTGTTGCTTATATCTAATATAATACTAATTTTGATCGCCGCTTCATGGTATACTCGATACGATCTGTTATTTAATGTGTAAATTTTTAGGCTTACCATAATACCTTTATTACGATCTAAATTATTTTTTTACACCGATGGTAAACAAAATGAATAAATGACTAAGGCTTAAAAGACTTGCCTTCACAAATAAAGTTTAATACCTACTTTATAAATGAGTGTAAAAATACTTTTTCATGTGTGGTTATTGTTTCTTATGAACTTATGATAAAGAAAAAATAAAAAAATTACATAGCCGTCATGTTTGCCCGCTCGTCTGCTATAGTAATGCCTTAAAATTACCATCCTGGACATAGAGTTAATTAAGCTGTCCGTTATTATAATCGTGGGCTCCTGAGCTTTTACTTTCTGCGACATCTTATTTTAAATCGCATTCTTTGTCCAGGGATGAAGACAAAATTAAGGGTGACTTGGAAAAAAAATTTTATAAGGAGAAAAATACGGCACTGTATTCTAAAATTTAATTACTTTAGGTACCTAACAAGAAACTTCATGATGAAACCATGATATAACGGGGTATAAGACTAAGGCAATGACTGTTAATTTTACTTTCTTGAAGGTAGAATTTGGTGAAGAAGATGGCGAGACAGAGCTGGAGTTTCCAATAAGCTTGTTTTGTAAATTGTGAGTGTGAGTTTTATCGAATATTCACACGATGTATGTTTATTTCTTTAAACGTGGAGGTGTAGTTAGCTTCACGTCTATTTTGTGAGTGACAACTGACAAGATGATATTACATTTTAACAAAAAACTTAATTTTGGCGGCCATTAGTCGCTTTTATAAACATATCAATAATCATTTGATAATTCTTTAGCAACCGAAACACGTACACTGCTAAACAAAGGCCTCCCCCTAAGAAGGGAGGGGTTGCCTTAATCCCCACGCTTGGCAGGCGTCTTGCGGAAAGAAACATATCACTAAGGGCTTCAAATTAATAAAAATACGATCTTTATTTACAAAAAAAGATTGCCATTGTTTTTTAAATTCAAGGAATTTGCCATCATTTGCATATCATTATGTCGAAATCTCTCACAAAGTAATTTAGATCTCTCATTTTTATTTTTTACTCATAAAACAAAAAATGTTTTACACAAAGGCAAGGCCACCCTATTAGGAAGTCCTTGTATTCGTACTTTTTTTTTCTTGTTATAATGACACGCTCCTCCTTAAGATATCATCGTCCCGGAGTTTTTTGAGAAGGGAGAGAAAATTGTTCGTTGGCTTTTTGCGCTGATTGTGCAAGGATATAATGAAATGTGGAAGGTACCAGTATGTTTAAATTTATTTTATTCCCCATACTTCGTATTACCCACCGACACGGCTACAGTAGCCAGTAATTATGAACATCAGCCAACTATGCTTCAACAACTTTATTTTCCCGGTACATAAGAGCGGGGACCTCGGCTCCCCAGTGGGATTTGTACCAGGAGCCCCTCAGTACCTTGCCTTTGCCGTCACCGGTGGACGCATTGTAGTCCCCCGGGTACCGTCACGGTGCTCAACGCCACCGTCTTCCTCTTCAGCAAGGCTATTACGTATTTAGCGATGAAACGGCGGCGGTGCTAAAGGGAGGATCCTCCGACCGAGTGAGGTGTGATGCTCGGTCAGGGCCGAAGCCCCCGACAGTTCTTGTCGGGATGGTCTATATATAGTGAATGTCTTCTGAAACTTCACTTGCACGATTCAGAAATCGGTGGCGCCATCTATCCTTCTTGTATGTGAACTATTCGCTTCTCGCGTCGCTGTAACACATGTGGCGCCATCTTGTTATGTCGAGTCGCCACATCACTCCCCCCCCCGAAGACTGGAAGTCGATGAACGGTCTTCTTGTGCCAGCTTGTCCTTGCGCTCCAGTCACTATGCCAGTGGATACAGTTCCAGTGAGTCGGAACTGAAACTGCGTCGTCCTCTGTGAGTCGAGGTATGCAGTGAATGGCTGGCGTCTGCTAGACGTACCGGTGAGAGGAATGTGCTCTTCTTACAAGAACTGGCCGTAGTGCAGGGGTGCTGTGCCACATTGAGGCCGAAGGTAGACCAGGCTTGCATCTGCAGCTGCAATGCGGTGGTCGTCCGATGAGGCCGGGGTACTGGCTGGCTTGTGACTCGCTGGTTGTTGCTGGAGAGTTGCTGCTGTGGGGAGAGAGCGATGGCGAATCTGCGCTGTTGTCCGGATCTGAAGGCTGCGACGATGTTCTGTGCGGGGTCACCAGTTTAGCGGATGCGTCGGCGGTGTTAAAGGAAGGATCCTCCGACCGAGCGAGGTGTGATGCTCGGTCAGGGCCGAAGCCCCCGACAGTTCTTGTCGGGATGGTCTATATATAGTGAATGTCTTCTGAAACTTCACTTGCACGATTCAGAAATCGGTGGCGCCATCTATCCTTCTTGTATGTGAACTATTCGCTTCTCGCGTCGCTGTAACACATGTGGCGCCATCTTGTTATGTCGAGTCGCCACATCACTCCCCCCCGAAGACTGGAAGTCGATGAACGGTCTTCTTGTGCCAGCTTGTCCTTGCGCTCCAGTCACTATGCCAGTGGATACAGTTCCAGTGAGTCGGAACTGAAACTGCGTCGTCCTCTGTGAGTCGAGGTATGCAGTGAATGGCTGGCGTCTGCTAGACGTACCGGTGAGAGGAATGTGCTCTTCTTACAAGAACCGGCCGTAGTGCAGGGGTGCTGTGCCACATTGAGGCCGAAGGTAGACCAGGCTTGCATCTGCAGCTGCAATGCGGTGGTCGTCCGATGAGGCCGGGGTACTGGCTGGCTTGTGACTCGCTGGTTGTTGCTGGAGAGTTGCTGCTGTGGGGAGAGAGCGATGGCGAATCTGCGCTGTTGTCCGGATCTGAAGGCTGCGACGATGTTCTGTGCGGGGTCACCAGTTTAGCGGATGCGTCGGCGGTGTTAAAGGAAGGATCCTCCGACCGAGCGAGGTGTGATGCTCGGTCAGGGCCGAAGCCCCAGACAGTTTTTTTTTTTTTTTTTGGGAATGATAGACGCTGTTAACCGCAGATGGCTATTGCAGCTTCACCGGACAATAGGAGGCGAGCGCTTGAAGCGCTCTAGCCTTTACGGCAGAAGTAGCGACGAGCACAAGGGCACCTCAGGGAGGCACGGCCTCGGCTTGGGCTGTCGCTTAAGAGAGGGCTGAGTTTACCACCGGTTCACAACGCGCCCCCACTGAGAAGAACCGGCAAGAAACTCAGTGGGGTGATGCACGTCGTTGCGGTCGCATACGTACGACCCTTCGGCCTCGCCGGCGAGACCGGTGTCTGATAGCTAGTGTAGCATACGGTTGTCGGGGAGGGGTCGGCGCATCCCGGTCCAATAGGACCGTCATGGGGTCAGGAGGGTCGAGCAGTACGTGCCGTGGTCTGCGGCGCGAGTCAGAAGGACTAGCGGCGTAATCGGCGGCGGCGCGGATTAGACTGTTCGCGTGACGGGACGCGGATTCAAAGTAGCGTTTCGACGCTTCTTTGAGGAACTTACGAAGGGGATCTAATTTGAAATCGGAATGGCCCCCGACAGTTGTTGTCGGGATGTTGTATATATAGTGAATGTCTTCTGAAACTTCACTTGCACGATTCAGAAATCGGTGGCGCCATCTATCTTCTTGTATGTAGTACTATTCGCTGATTCCTCGCGTCGCTGTACCACATGTGGCGTCATCTTGTGTCGAGTCGCCACACGTATCTTGCTTGACAACTAAAGTGATGATCACTATATCAAAGTGACCATTAAATAACTGTCAAACGGTATTGCCTAACTTGATTGTACAATAAATACCAATGTTAATACACTTTCAGTTTTGAAACTTTAAATAGCCTCGTTAATAAAAAGTTGCTAAAACTATATAGTATCCGATATAAAGAACGCGGACGTCAATGGTATATGCATAGGTATCATAGGAATAAAAAAACAAAAAAGAGTTTCATATAGGCCGGGATTCGAACCAGGAACACGTATTAATTTAAAACCAACCTATTTACCAATACTATATCAGTTGCATAATACTGATCTACTATCATATTTTCATTTCTAAAGTCAACTGAACAGAAAAACGTTGCAAAACACGCCGCATGATGGTGCTACGGGTAGTTTTTTCCATTTCTTCTATGATACCATACCATGCGTCCAGCTACTCAGAAGTCCTTTACAATTATCTTTATTTTTAGACTATCACCAACTTTAACCAGCAAGGAAAAAATACTACGTCCTTATCTTCCTTTTAGGTACTAAATACAAGATTTTACAAGCCGCATGTAGTCCGTCCAATTATAACCAGTCTATCTAACATTAAGTGTTAATTAAATTAATAAAGTACACAATGTAATCGCAGTCACGTCCTTATCTCTTCTACTCACATCCACATCACACCCACACCACACTTTACCTGACTCCAAATTATAGAATTAGTTCCCATATTTTCATACAATTTATTAAAATTTTGATATTAAGTTAATTGACCAGAATAGTTTGCTTTTTTTATTCAAGCTAGTGACGAGACAAGCAAGGCCGATGGTAAGCAGGACGCCTTTTTTGCAGTCGGGGACAGCTGCATTGCACACTGCTGCTCGTCACCCGAGACATTAGTTATTAAGTCTCTTGTATCCGGTAATTTCACCAGCTACAGTGCCCTTCACACCGGAACACAGCAATGTTTACACACTGCTGTTTGGCGGCAGAATATCTGACACTGCGGTGGTACCTACCTGGACGGTTCCTTGCACAGGGCCCTACCACCTAAACTTACCACCTCGTCATGAAGGAACGAAGCGCGTTTTTTTTTTTCAAATATAATCTTTGTTCCTGGTTGTGGGTTCTGAAAATAGTTAACTGTGTTTATCGATCTCACTAAAAGAACTTATATCATACCAGAAATCTAAACGATTTCTGTATTTTAGATAGCTAGATAAATATTATATGATCTAAGGATAAATGTTATTAAGAGTTTATAGGTTCGAACACTGGTTGCAGTAAAAACTTAAACTATTTTGCCTTAAATATTAGAAAATTACACAGGTACACCCTAAAACGAAGATGAAGTAATTTCCACTAATAATATTTAGCATAAACAGTAAACTTAAGTAACCATAGGCAATAACCCAATGTTATGGCTGAAATAAACCGCAACGCGTAAACAGTAAGTATATTGGGCAAGAAACAATGGACGGGACGATTCGACCGGGCCCCGGCTAATTCTATTACACGGCCCGAGTGCGACTCGGCTGTTAGTGGTCCAGGGTTAACGCTGGATCACGAGAGACGGGTTAGAAACGATATGATACCGATATTTGCGTCTTTTACTCAAGCGTAACGTTCAACACTGTAGCATTATGTTGCTGCTTGTATTTAATAATGTATAATTATCACTATACGAATATAGCAATCATATATCTCCAAATACCCGTGGGGTGTCCGGACCCGGGGGGTGTCCGGGTCAGAACAGCATCTACCCATCTCCTCCGGTTGGGTGTCCTCCGTAAGAGGCGACTACGGGAAAATAAAAAGGCGGGCAGCAGCGTCTTTCTATTGGGTTACCTACCACCTGCAGCCCTTTGTTGCAAGTGGACGACTTTTGGCTGATGATTATGATTTCTCTATCAAGATCTTCACCCTAATGGTCAGCATAATGACTACACATGCATTACAGTTTTATTACACTACTGTCCACTTAGATATACGTAATGATGTCGCTTGGGCTCAGTCATTTCACCAGCTACAAATACTCTTTTTACCGAAACACAGCAATTATTTTTGCTGTGTTGGAAACTCTCGACACTTACACTCTCGATATTTGATTATCAGCCAGAACATGGTAAGATGTTGGATGCGATATAAGCGGATATGCATATTAACTAGAAGATGCTGCTGCCCATCTCCTGGTTTTATTAATGAAGAAGAATGAAGGAGAATCCAGGAATAAAAAGGATATGGCTTTCCCTTAGTCGCTTCCTACGACCCCTAATGGGATGAGATGGGGAGATGGCTATTCATGCCCGGACACCCCACGGGGATATTACAATGATAATAATAATATCTTGGGACAATCCACAAACGGTCATCCGATCCCAAACTAGGCAGAGCCTGTACTATGGTAACCAGACAACTGATACTAATACTTATATACATGTTTTTTTGTAATTACATTATTAAATAGATAAATAACACCCAGACACTTGGTGGGAATCGAACCCACGACCCATCTACGACCCACTAGACCAACGGGCCTGTCGAATATCGCAGCAATGTCGTCAGTCCAGATACCGTGCCCACTCGGCATGAAACCGCGCCGCTTATATTGGGGTCACGTCACTGGTTAAGTGTTCCCACTCCTGACTTGTTTAGGGTTGCTAGGCATATTCAAGGCATCTTATATGAGAGTGTTTTATGAGGAATAGGTGTTATTCTTGAAGCGTGTAGCAATCTACTGACGGGCCTGTTGGTCTAGTGGTTTTACTAGGTGGTACGTGAACCGTCCAGTACCACTGCAGTGTCAGATATTCTGTCACCAAGCAGCGGTGTGTAAAAAATGCTGTGTTCCGGTGTGAAGGGCACTGAAGCTGGTGAAATTACCGGACACGAAAGAATTAATATCTTATGTCTTATGGATCGGTAACGCGCTAGTGATTGTTCTGGTTTTGCTAGCGTCCATAGGCTGCGGTGACTCCTCACCATCAGGCGGGCAGCATGCTTGCTTGCCACCTTGGTGGTATAAAAAAACCATGGCCGCTATTTAGTAGGTTATGAGTTTGACTGCCTCCTTGCGTCTGGGTGTTTTTTAAGCATGTATTTACAAAAAGTATACTAAGTATTAGTGTCAGTTGTCTGGTTACCATAGTACAGGCTCTGCTAGTTTTGGATCAGATGATCGTGCGTGGATTATCCCAAGACATTATTATTATTGATACCTACTCAAAGTTAGTTTTATTGTTTGTTATTTTAGAGAGTTAGTTTGAAAGTTGAAGCTGCTCTAAGAAATATCCTGCCTGTAGCTTATTAATAGTCCATATATTTGAGGATCATCTGTCGGACCCTTTGGTGAAGTGTTTAGATATCCTGGCTGCTATGCAAAAAAGTCTTCGTTTGGATTCACATCCTGGACAAAAAATTGTGGTTATGAGCGTGTTTGTCTTGTCAGGATGTTAATTATCTGGTTGGCATACCACTCGCTCTGCCTAGTTTGGGATAAATAAAATCTTTTTAAAAAAAAATTGAACCGACTTCAATATCACTGAAAAGTATAAAATAATTTAAATATTATTGAAGTTGGTGTTAGCGTACCTGCTGTGTATATTTGGCACCAACTTCAATAATATTTAAATTATTTTATACTTTTCAGTGATATTGAAGTCGGTTCAATTTTAAAAAAAAAAGATTTTATTTTAAACTTTTTAGTGATATTTTCATATATAAAGATTGAACCATCGAAAACCGTAAAATTATCTAGGTAGGTTATGATCACATTATCGTCTACATAGTTTTACATAATTCATGTTTCTTCAGAAAAAAATATCCGGTCGTAATGAAATTTGCATGGAAACATCACAGTAGTGTAGTGTCTCTCTAATAAAAAAAGAATCATCGAAATCGGTTCATAATTGTCAGAGCAATGTAATGGAGAACATCAGTTTTATGGTTTTTACCAGATAAATTCCTCCACATCGTTCATGGTCCTCCAGGAAGTTCTTATCCGGTTGTAATAAAATTCATACAGATTAAATACAGTGGTTTCTTCTTTAGAATAAAAAAAGAATCATTGAAATTGGTAAATATTTGCCAGAGTTATGACCATTTTTGTCCGACCGAGCGAGTCCGAGCGACTAAAACGTCATCTATATAGGCTTTCTTGCAGCTCTCAGTGCGCAGTCACCATTCTTGTTTTTTCAGGAACTACTTATTACTAAGCAATAATTTTTTTATAGGACCCAATTAACGGATTAAAGAATGGATGGAAGAAAGATTTTTTCAAATCGGTTCATAATTGCCTGAGTTATGCGCGAACATACATAGAAAAAAAAATATATATATACAGACGAATTGAGAACGTCCTCTTTTTTTGAAGTCGGTTAAAAAAACGGATGTTATTGTCCGATTGTGAATCCGTGGGGTGTCCGGGTAAGAATAGCACCTTTCCATCTCCTCCCGAGGCGACTAAGGGTAAACAAGAAGACGGACAGCAGCATCTATCTAGTAAATTAGCTACCACCCATGTATACTGCGATCCTCGACGCCGCCTGCCAAGCGTGGGGATTATGGAAATCCCTCCCTTCTATCTAAGGGGGAGGCCTTTGTTAAGCAGTGGAAGTCTTTCGTCTGCTGATGATGTGGATTATGTTACGATATTATTTAGATGTTAATATTAACAGTAGTAGTAGTACTTACTACACATTTAGACAGTCAAAGCGGTTCAAAGAAATGGTTTAATAATCTTGGAAAACTAAAATTAGCATAACTTGTTTATTATTTTCCCGTCACTTCAGGAAATTACAATTCTAGACAGATCTTAGTGAATTCGCTGCTGGCATTTCTAACCGCAAACTCATTTCCCCAATCACTGTACCCGAAGCGCATTTTTAAAATACCATAAAACGGTTTACTTGCTCAGTAATGGAATCAAACTGGCTGCCGTTGAGCGGAAAACGCCGCCAAATCGAATTGTTAGCCGTCGCTTTTGAAGGATATTAGGTTGAACCTCTGATGTCGCTTAAGGTTGTATATAGATTGTAATCGCGTGTCGACACGATTTACTTTACCAATAATTTACTTAAAACTACAAATTCTAGCTTAAGCTAGGAGCTTAGGGACTAGGAGCTTAGGGATGAGCCTAGCGAGGCATGGGCCTCCTGGGAAGCGACACACCTGCCCATGAACCAGCTGTTGTATGCGATCATCATCACCCAGAAGAAGTCTACTGCTAAACAAAAGCCTGCCCCTTAAAGAATATAGCCATAATAACCACTTTAAAAATCTTTGTTGTATAGAACATTATTTAATGACTGATGCAATATTAAACGCGCGGTCGAATCGTGCGTCTTACTCGTAACTTAAATCTAATAAAGCGACGTCGGTCGGGTGAGTCTGAAATATCGCGGCGCTGAAATATATTTCACGCTTAATCTAGTAAGTGCCACTTTTAAAGGAAGCTTTTAGATCGTATTAGGACCTATTGACTAAATTGGACTATTTGGTAATAGAGTACTACTTTTTTGCTCTACTGTGCTCCTAGCACAGAAGGCTATTTGTCTATTTCTTTGGCACGGCTTACAGTCTAATGAAACTGCTTGATGGATTTTGACCTATAATTATGCCTTAAGTTTCGTCTCAGTGGTGGGAGTGTCATAGGCTTTATATTATTTCGTAAAAGTTAATGTGGCGGCCAACAGTCGCTATTTGGTATTTTTTTACTTCTGAAAACATCAATAATATTGATCTACCCATATTATGGGTAACAAATGAAAGATCTTAACGAGATGAGTTGAAATATACACATATACATTGTGTATGTATGTATAATGTAAGTTAAGTCCATTATGTTTATTCGCAGTCAGGGGTTTTTATGCTTTTATAATTCATACTTGTTTCAGTTCAAGATAAGATCTTACAATTATTTATACATAACCTACTTAATTCATTATATCCAGACCACGGCATTTATACATTTAAAGCACCCCATAATGTGAAAAAAAGACAACTTTTATCAGTCTAATGTGAAATTGATTTGATAGCATTTGACGATTGTTTATAACTAGCTGACCCACGCTGCTCCGTCCGCGCTGTGTTTACGTTAACTAAACTTTCAATAATATACAATCGCATAGAATACAAAACCTCCTTTTTAACCGACTTCAAAAAAGGAGGAGGTTCTCAATTCGTATGTCTATTTTTTTTTCTATGTATGTTCGCGCATAACTCAGGCAATTATGAACCGATTTGAAAAAATCTTTCTTCCATCCATTCTTTAATCCGTTAATTGGGTCCCATAAAAAAAATTATTGCTTAGTAATAAGTAGTTCCTGAAAAAACAAGAATGTTGACTGCGCAGGAAAGTTGCAAGAAAGCCTATATAGATGACTTTATGGTGCTTTTTAAGGACAAAAATGGTCATAACTCTGGCAAATATTTACCAATTTCAATGATTCTTTTTTTATTCGAAAGAAGTGACCACTGTAATGAACTTGTATAAATTTTATCACAACCAGATAAGAACTTCCTGGAGGACCATGAATGATATGGAGGAATTTATCTGGTAAAAACCATAAAACTGATGTTCTCCTTTACATTTCTCTGACAAATATGAACCGATTTCGATGATTCTTTTTTTATTCGAGAGAGTAAACTACTATGATGATTCCATGCAAATTTCATTACGATCGGATAAAATGTTTCTGAGTTTCTGAAGAAACATGAATTATGTAAAAGTATGTAGACGATAATGTGAAATCATAATGATGTCATAACCTACCTAGATCATTTTACCGTCTTCGATGGTTCAATCTTTATGTATGAAAATATCACTAAAAAGTATAAAATAAAATATTTAAAAAAAAAATTAAACCGACTTCAATAACACTAAAAAGTATAAAATAATTTAAATATTAAAGAAGTTGGTGTTAGCGTACCTGATGTGTATATTTGGCACCAACTTCAATAATATTTAAATTATTTTATACTTTTTAGTGATATTGAAGTCGGTTCAATTTTTAAAAAAAAAATTTTATTCAAATTCGGTTAAAAACTTGGACCCACTTTGTACTTGCCCTCCGAAGCACCGAGACGTTTAGTTCAAATGGCGTTAAACGGTCACCCATCAATTTAATGACCTAACGTTGCTTAACCTGATCGATCTCCAAACATTGTTAACAACTGTCTATGAGTGTTTCCTTACAAATATTTATTATAATAATAATGAAAAATTGTTAAAATCGGAGCCAAGTACACATTTTGACTTTGGACTCCTCTCCCAAGGGAACCGTGCCGAATGTCGGGATAAATAGTATCCTATGTCCGAAACTTGGCACGATTTGAGTTAATACTCCGAGGTAGGCCTCGGAGTATTAACTCAAATCGTGCCAAGTTTCGTTTCAATCCATCCAGTAGTTTCGGCGTGATGCAGACAGACAGACAGACAGACAAAAATAAAAAAAAATACATTTTTGGCTTTAGTATCGGTTATAGAATGCCCTCCAAACATAATTTTCAAAATATCTTCAATGTACAGAATTGGACCTGTTACAGTTTTATTATAAGTATAGATATAGCAGATTATATTTTATTTAACATGTGTTGGGGCCTCCGCCCACTAGCGTTTTCTAGCTGCAGCGACTGGCAATTTTGCGACTGCATCGCGTTTTAGCATCTCATTAGCGACCATTGGGCGACTCCTTGCGCTCGATCGCTGTATCGGAGTCGCACGTTTTAGCAACCGCATCAATGCTGCATCGCGTTTTAGCGACTGCTGTCATCGATGCACAGTGGGCAAAAAATAAGGTTCACTAGCTTAATTTTTTTGAAAAATGAAATATATTTTATGTATGTAGTTCAAATACACGGTTTTGTTAAAATTACCATAACATCTAATTGCTTAGTAATTACAAGTTTTATTTTTAACTTAACAACATTAAATGTAAGTACATTCCAAATGTATCAAAATGTTTCACCTTTTTTTTGTTTTTCAATTGTAAAGCTGAATATTTTGGTCACGTTACGGTTATGGTAACAAAACCGTCTGAGTTTCAACCTTAACCCTTTTACAAATATCACATGCTGCTATTGAGGTATTATAGATGTCGTTATATATACATATAAGTATGATATACATATAAGTAAGTATAAACTAATACCCAGTAGGTACTTTATAAAAAAACAAGTTCGCTTTGCATCTAAGTCACCAGGATTTGACTAATCCTTCTGAATAATGGTAAACTCGCTTAAGGACTTTGAAACGCAAATAAATAATTAAGAAGTTGAATGAAATATAAAAAAGTATATATTACTGATATTATACTTCACGCCAAAACAATTTTCAGGTATTATTTAATTATATAATCTTTACGATAAACAATCACAATAAGAACAATTTAGACAGAAAAAAAAACTACAAATGCGTTGTTTTTTTTTTATAAAAAAGAGAACTTCATCAGCCTTTTAATTAAACCAAAGTATTTAATAATAATAATAATATACGTTTATTTCACTCTTGATCCATACAAAAAAAAAAATACAAAGACACATTGACAAAAAAAGGATGAAACCAAACAGAATAAATAAATAATAACAAAACTAAACAAAAAAAACACACATTCCAGTAAAAAAAAGAATTTTATGCTGCTATTTAACGCCAATGTTTACACATGTTCGTTTAGACCATCGGTCTGTCAGTTCTTTAATAATACTGTTTCTACACTGACCAACCCTGGCCATATATGAAGCAATTCTGCTTCTCTGTATGGCATTGAACGTGTTCAGGCGCGCCTACGTAAACATGCTAGAGGTACTACCGTACCGATTTTAAAACCCATGAGGTGTCTGAAAATGTTATTATATTGTACACGAATCCCATCCAATGACCTCCTTTTATAATATTTGTCCAGTGTTGACAAGTGTAGAAGTTTTGACAGTTTTATTCAAATAAATGCACTTTAGTTTGAACATTAGCTTTAAGAAAGCTTCGTGCTATCATATTTCCCACCACCGAGAGTGCCCGTCGCTGGCGATCAATTTCGGCATCATCTTTCATATCAGACGACAGAATGTGACCAAGGTACCTGACTCCCTCCACTACCGTGATACTTTGATCCACCTGGCTACGTCTGGTGGCACGTTTTGGGACCCCACCCCGATCTGAAAAAGGCTCCCCTTTTTTTCATTGTATATTAAATCATGGTCTATTGCATACCTTTCACAGATTGTTATAAGCTTTCTGAGACCCTTAATCGAGGGGCTGAACAGAACCATATCATCGGCATAACTCAGATTGTTTACATATCTGTCACCCAACCTTAGTCCCACCGGTACCCCACTCAACTCCTCTATTAAGTTATTCATATATAGAATAGGATTGGATTGGTAATAGATTGATATATGATTATATTATGTACTAGCTTTATCCTGCAGCATCGCATGCACATAGTTAGTTAATATCCTGGGACAATTCACACACGGTCATCTGATCCAAACCAGGCAGAGCCTGTACTATGGAACCAGACAACTGATACTAATACATATATACTTTTTTTTGTAAGTACATACTTATATAGATAAACACCCAGACACTTGGTGGGAATCGAACCCACGACCTGTTGGGTAGGAGACAGGGTCACTAACCACTAGACCAACGGGCCCGTCATCAGTTAGTACTTAGGTATAGATTGTTTATAGGTTTTAAACAATCAGTAACAATGCATATTGTATAATAATTTCATGCAAGAAAACTTCATCCTTTACACGTCGTCATTTCATTTTCATCTTATTTTCAATCGGCCTGTATTGTCCAAACCAATAATAAATAACTTACTTCGCGCGCTTCACGTTTCGTCGCATTTAGCAAAGTGTAAAGAAGAGCCCGGGGCTCTTCAGTTTCTAAAGCAAGCGGTTTCCCTTCGCTTCTGAAGCAACAAAGTAAGTTTCATAAATTAAAAACGATCAGTCCATTAAACCTTGATTCCAATTAACTGCGGGACAAAATTTTCTCAATTTTCCTATAACCCCTAGTGCATCTTTAAAATCCCTTAAAGCTTGCGAAATATTTATTTATTTATTTTATTTAAAAAGTCTTTTCAGTACCTACGTATTGTGGTAATCGAACGCAATGATCTTATATCGTTATGATTATGACTACGGTTGTTTGTATTTAAAAACCACAAGAAATACATTATCAAAAATCTTATGAAAGAGAAGCTTGTTTTAACGCCCACTGTGCGCTGTACCGTGTGAATCCAATACACTGTAACTACGAAAAACTGATTTTGAGAAAATGAGCATTACTCCAAACATTTCTTTAGAAAGTATTTCTGTGTTCTCTCTCAGTTCTTATAGTGTTTGGTGCCAATTTAAAAATAATTTTATAAGTTATCCAGCCTATTATGTTTTATATATATTTAGAGTATACATAATGAATTATCGTGGATAACTTGTGTTGCCCTAATAGTTGTCAGAAGCTAAGGAAGATATTGTTAAGGCAATACACTGTATCATATAGTTACAGTGTATTGACTTGAAAAACAGGGCCTATAAATGTATTGGTAGGTATAAGTAGGAGAACCTTAATACTGCACAGACGTGGCAGTTCTTGAGATATTTTGGTATTTTCTATTGAGAATGCTCCATATTTAAATCTTGATTTCATTAATGCACATTTTTAGAAGTCACTTGTTACTCTTGATAATGTTAAGTTGTCCACTTTAAATTGTCTCTCTTAGCTATCTTTGCCTTTATCTTCTCCTTTCTCTTTGAGTTCGGTTACTGAGGGGGTTGGGAATACGGTATTTGACTGTATTAAAAATATAGTACGAGCCGATGTAATCCTAAAGTACTATTACATATAAAAAGTATTTTGTAATAAAACCTGAAAAATAAAGTAAGATGTTTCTGTAAAACACAAATGAAAATACACGTTTTTATCAATTCGGTCACGTGATCGCAAACGCTCTATAAATGGATGATTGTCTAATGACGTCACTAACCATTACACAGATTATCAAAAAACGACATTTTGCTCAGCAGCCCGACATTGTTTACTTGTATGTGACGTCATCGGAGTCATGTGACCCGTGTGATCGTTTACGCGGTATTTTTGATTGTTCAGATTTAATTAATTGATTTCAACAAAAATAGTGAAAATAATAAGGAAAAATAACTAAATGTTAGTTTATTATAACCTGTTTTATTACTTCAGATAGTTTCTGAAACACAGTCAAATACCCTATTATATCATCATGGTCTTCAGTTAAAATTCTTGTTACCTAACCTTGAAGTAACCTTGACCAATCCTTGTCCAATAATCACTCGTTTCTTAAACTTTTCAATTGAATCCTGTTCTTTCCCGTCTGCATGGAAGAAAGCTTGTCATTGTCATTCCTTTTCCAAAACAACCAAATCCTTCTGTTACAAATTTTAGTACTATATCTACACTCCTTGTTCCGTTCTGGAAGTCCTGGAAGGTATTTATTGTTTACAAATAAATGACAGACTATTTTGCACCTAATTGCCTTTTAGTCCTTAGTTTTAGTAAAAATAAGTGATGTTTGACGCTTAGTTATAGAAAGCAAACAACTGAATATTCTGGTATTATTGGAGCTTGGTAGTGACTTCAATTCTGTTGATTTTGACATCCTTCTAGGTATTCTTTCCTCTCTCAATGTCGCTTCTTCAGCTATCAATGGCTTTGATTATATTCATATCTTCGTGGGCGCTCCCAATCTCTCCGCTTTGAGGAGACATCATCTGTGTGGTGTGAACTTGAGGCGGGTGTTCCACTGG
Source organism: Furcula furcula (assembly GCA_911728495.1). NCBI lineage: Eukaryota > Metazoa > Arthropoda > Insecta > Lepidoptera > Notodontidae > Furcula > Furcula furcula. The sequence goes on from OU452258.1 coordinate 23,887,543, forward strand.
GTGGCGTAATCTCTCCTCTTTTCCGTTTTCATGAATGTTATCGCGAGGGTTTTCTAACTATCATCTCTATGCAAGATCATCCGTAGCTTTAACGTCATGCCAATATTGATAATCTTGGGTAAGTGATATTTACGCTTAATAAAGATTTAGATAGCATAAGTCAGTGGGCAAAATCACTTGTGGGCTTGTTAGTGAACTCTACTAATTCTCAGGCTATCATATTTGGTGGCGGATACGTGATGAATCTGGTTGACATTAACTCACTCTCTAGTTTAGTTTTCGATTCCGTACCAATTGCATACTCAAATAAAGTTAAAATTCTTGGAGTTCTGTTTGATTATAATATTTCTTGGGAATCTCATGTTGGAGAAAGGTATAAGTAAGAAGATCTTTTACTCTTATCAGTCTCACAAGCGTCTCCAAAAATGTATTCTGCGTCAGACAAAAATCTTTTTTGCTTGATCTTTACCTCTTTTCGATTATGGTGATGTATGTTTCTAGATGCAACTGAGGAGCTTCTTAATAAACTGGAGCAATTGTAAAATTTGTGTATTCGTTTCATCTTTGGTCTACGGAAATATGATCACGTGTCGGAATTTCGGGCTCAACTAGAATGTCTGCCAATCCGTTAGCGGTGGAACTGGCATATTTTTTATTTTCTAAATTGTATACTTAACAATCCTTAATCTCCTCTTTATCTTTGTGAGGGTTATTCCTTGCTTGGGTCTTGTGACAAGCCTTGACGTTCCACTGTATCTGTGAATTTTGAAGTTCCTCCTCATTATTATAGTAGCTATAATGATTTTTTTTACCATGCAAGCAGTGCAGCTATGGAATTCTCTTCCACATTCCTTGTGTAGTAGCTGTAATTTACTCATATTTAAAAAAACAAAATTTCGTCTCCAGATAGATTTAATTGAATATTTAGTGTATTTATAATACTATATTTATTTTTAAATTTCAGTACGTATTAGTTCATCAGCTCATACTTTCCAGCCACTGCGCCGCCGTCGCTCTCGGCCAGATCGACCAATAATAATTGAAATCGATAGCCCAGCCTCAATCTGATTGGCGCAGCCGCGTCGCGCTAGCCCTTCTACTTTGTTTTGACAAAACACTGTATCTTGCAATCTGCGAAGATTATTTGGACAATGCACTGCATCATCAATTGCCGTGTTTTACTATTTCAGGCCTGTAGGTTTTAGTAATTACAGTGTAATTTGCATTGCAATATCTCAGTATTTTTCATACAAAGTAAAAAAACTATGAATGCTATAACATCAAACAGGTTAAAAGAAATCGAATGAACGTTGTTAATTCAAAACACTGTATCTGAAGTTACAGTATATTGGATTCACACGGTACCGCTGGTGTGGCATGTTTTGACTTAGGGTTACCAACTTTTTCTGGTATTTTAGATTATTTTCGGGGTCAATTTAAGTTACCACTTTTAAGGAATATTGCTGCTTTGGTTTTTAATTTCAAAGAAAGCACTTATTGCAAAAATATGTATTTCATCTTCTACATGATTTTAACATCAATCTACATGAATGATAATGTTTGCTTGTACACATAGGTTTTTGAAAATTGGTAATTGGATGTAGCCAGTACCGCCTTCGCCGCGATTTATATTTTCGCTTTATTAGTAAAGAAGCAGTGCAGCTTTATAAGAATTAAGAGTCCATGGTAACGTTTAGCTTCAAGATTTATTATCACACTGAACAGGATATCCGAGATCTTCCAATGAAGAAATTTAAACCTTTAGAAGCCGATTGTCAAAAAACGCTTATTATAAAATCTCGAATTACCTGGAGGATAAAACTGCGTGGGCTTGAACTGCTCAAATCATGTAAGCTTAGAATTTTAAGGCTACCTATACATAATCTGTAAAACTGTTTACACAATTGTTTAAAAAAAATTACAGAAAAGGACATGCCCGCTGAGTGTCTTCCAAGATCTTCTCAGTAGCGGCCGCGTAAAAATGATTTTTGTGTAAGCCTCCGTGGGACCTATACATAATAATGTTATTTTGACTTTTGACTTTGATACTATTGACCTCATACCCTACATTTTAGAGTTAACAAGACATTTAGTATTAATTGACAGCCTATACTAATGACCCGGCTGCGACATATATACATACATATATGTGTGTGTGTGTATGTATGTATGTTTATACCCATACTCCTCAGAAGCTACAAATCCGATTGCGGTAATTCTTGTTGTAATAGCTTCATCAAAATCAGTTCGGTACTTTAGTATATAATGCACTGTTTTGTTCCTAGTAAAGTCTAGCATAGTTGTTCTAGTTGCGTGGTAGTTTCATGCATTCAGAGCGTTATAATAGGTAAAGTCAATAAAAAGTTTAAATAAAATATTTCTAGTATACTAAAATCCGATTTTAACGATATTATTATGATGTCTTTTACTTACGCGAATATTACACATTGAAATTAAACTACTTAATAATAATACATAATTGTGACATAAGGACGTTCAACATCTCAGTCCTCCCGTGACCATGGGTGCTGCAAAGCATTCGAAACGTCGGGATAGTAAAATCAATAAATAAACCGCGATAAAATCCGTAAAAGTAGTTTAATTTCAATGATATTATTATGATCTAAAAAGTACTATATAACGAAAATGTATTGAAGTCGGTGCTTAACATAACATATTAACTGACATGAGCTTCACTCGCCGGAGTTTTAAACCTTATAATTATACATATATAATAATAATACCAGCCCTTGTTTATGTCCCACTGCTGGGCACGGGCCTCCCCTCAAGATGAGGGGGCTTAGTCCACCACGCTGGCCAAGTGCGGGTTGGCGGACTTCACACGTCATTCGAGAGCTAGTTAGGCTTTCTCAGACATGCAGGTTTCATCACGATGTTTTCCTTCACCGAAAGCTAGTAACAATCGCACAAAGACGATTCGCACATGATTCATTGACGAAATCAGAGATGCGAGCCGGGGTTCGAACCTGCGCACCTTGTTTCCAAGGCAAGCGCTCGCCCACTGAGCTGTTACAGCTACAATTATACATACCTACGTATAATATTAAAACGTACCGAAACCCTCAAAATGATTGTAGAAATTGGGTCAAAATTCAATGTTTAGTTTAGATTAAGGAAACAAACAAACAGGAGCGACTATACGTATAACACGGATAGTGACTGATTTTATTATATCTAATAAGTACCTCTCACTCCTGAGCCATGTGTACAAGCTGTTTTCGAGAGTCATTACGAACCGTCTCGAACGCAGGTTTGATGACTTCCAGCCTCCCGAACAAGCCGGGTTCCGAAAAGGCTTTAGCACCGTAGACCACATACATACGCTCCGCCAGATTATACAGAAGACCGAGGAGTATAATCGGCCATTATGTCTAGCGTTTGTGGACTACGAGAAAGCCTTTGATTCCATCGAGACCTGGGCGGTATTGCAGTCCCTCCAGCGGTGCCACATTGACTATAGGTACATCGAAGTGTTGAAGTGTTTGTACAGCAACGCCACCATGTCGATCAGACTACAGGACGAGAGTACTAAACCAATCCGATTGCAGAAAGGCGTGAGACAGGGAGACGTCATTTCTCCGAAACTGTTCTCAAACGCATTGGAGGACGTTTTCAAGCTCTTGGACTGGAACGGATTCGGCATCAATATCAATGGCGAATACATCACTCACCTTCGTTTTGCCGACGATATAGTCATTATGGCAGAGTCGCTGGAGGACCTCAATACGATGCTCAGCGACCTCAGTAGCGTTTCCCAACAGGTGGGTCTTAAAATGAACATGGACAAGACGAAGATCATGTCTAATGTCCATGTTGCACCCGTACCGGTAGTCGTTGGGAACGATACACTCGAAGTTGTTGACCACTATGTTTACCTTGGGCAGATTGTCCAGTTAGGTCGGTCCAACTTCGATAAAGAGGTCGCCCGAATAATCCAACTCGGATGGGCAGCGTTCGGGAAACTAAGTGACATCTTCTCATCTGAAATTCCGCAGTGCCTGAAGACAAAGGTTTTTAACCAGTGTGTGTTGCCAGTGATGACATACGGTACTGAGACGTGGTCTTTAACAGCTGGCCTTTTAGAGAAGCTCAGAGTCACACAACGAGCTATGGAGAGAGCTATGCTCGGAGTTTCTTTGCGCGACAGAATCCGCAATGAGGAGATTCGCCGAAGAACCAACGTCACCGACATAGCTCTCAGAATCTGCAAGTTGAAGTGGCAATGGGCAGGCCACATCGCTCGAAGAACCGATAACCGTTGGGGAAGAAAGGTTCTCGAGTGGCGACCACGAACCGGAAGACGCAGCGTAGGTAGGCCTCCCACTAGGTCGACAGACGACATTGTGCGCGTCGCAGGTAACCGGTGGATGCAAATCGCCAATTGTCGTTCATTGTGGCGTTCCAAGGGGGAGGCCTATGTTCAGCAGTGGACGTCTTCCGGCTGGTGATGATGATGATGATGAATAAGTACCTAGGTACCTACTTATTTAGATTATTTTAAATTTCATACACTACAAGCGGCTTTGCACGGTACGAAAAAATATTTCAACGAATAAAATTTTAACAAAATTAATCAAACTCAATATATTTTCCTCGAAGCAAGTTTTATACACAAAGATCTTAACTACAAGTCGGTTTTAAGATTAATAACATTGCCCATTAATAAATGTTACGTAATCGGAATACAAATAGTTCAATGTATTATGCTCCATTTATTTAGGGAGAAATCCTTAAAGTTGGGAACCCCGGAACTACCAAAGTCGCGGCGACTGGCATCTGTAGTGTGCGTAGTGTAGCGCGCGGTTGCTGCATCCAGCGACCGGAAAGCGTCGAAATCGCTGGTCGCTATCTGCTAGTAGTGTGCGGGGGTTCGCGATCGGCTGCGGTATCAAGCTTCCGAAAAGCAACTGAGTTGCCGAACGCGGATGCAAAAAGTATCGTGTCGGCGGAGGCCCTTGGATCTCGTTATTGAAAACTTTTTATTTACCAAAATGCACTTCTAGCAGGCTGGATTTCCTTATCCTTCATCCTTTTCCTAGTGCGCCTTAAATAGAAAAAAGAAGAAATTGACGTTCTGAAAAATGTGACGTGAATTTGTCACCGCCGCCGTTAAATATTTTTCTTATGGCGTGATCGCGATATTATTTAAAAATAATACATATAATAATTAATTCCGCCCTCGTTAAAAGCAAAAGAAGTGCGAGAGACAATAGCAGCAGATACAACTATCTAATTTGTGGAGCAGCAGAGGACGCCGCCATCATCGCATCGCAGCCGTTCAAGGTAGGGCGCACCATCCGTTCCTTGCAGCAGCTGCGATTTATTCCATTTGTGTTCCCTGCAGTTGCTAACTTCCTTGTCCTTGCAATCCAGTATGCTGCGAATGTAGTATAGTTTCTTTTGTCCGCGTTTTTAATATATAATTATATATTTATATTTACAGTCCACTAGAAAATTGCTTTAGGAAAATTTTTAAACTCCTTAACCCGCCAGCATGTATGTACTATAATTATTAGGGTAAGTAAAAGACTACTAAATATTATAAACAATTTTATTTATTAGGTATAGTAAACAACTGGATTAAGTACACGCTTCGAAGGTACACGTCTTCACGATATGTACACATAGAGTTATTTAAATATTATTGAAATTTAATAACTGGACAACCGAGTAGAGCCCATTGCATTAAATTAAAATAAATAGTTTCGAAATCACAATCAATTTTGCTATTGACTAAAGAAGATTTGACGGATATTAAAAATACAGATCCATACTAATTGCAAAATTGTTGTATTAATACAGTGTTGATGTATACAAAAATATTAAAACACAATTTACCTTTATATAATGCATGCAATATTTTTTTGTCGTTAGTTTTGCATCAAAAATTCTTTACGATTATATCTAGAGGCCGACCATGGGTTTTACCGAATACAAACATTCGGCCGAATGTTCGGTAAAATTTATCTGAACATAATATTCGGCATAATTCATTCCCTTACCTAATGTAAACAATACAGGTTTTCGTTTCACAAAGCACTTGGATGGACGCCGTACCCTCCCGCCTGCTATTATTGCAGTAATTATAAAATTTCACCATGTGTAGTAATTAGATCATGCAACTCTTTCTTACAATAAATATTGATTATAATTGCTTAATTTCCTACAGTATAGGCCTGATTATAATAACATTATTTTCCTTTAACAACCATACACGGCATAATAAAGTATAAACGTTAAGTACCAATTTGCGGAACATTTGGTAATTTATCCGAATACCTATTTGGCCGAATACGTATTCGATAAACCTGCCAAATATGCCGAATACCGAATATGAAACGAATATTCTGCCCATCCCTAATTATTCCATCCTTATGTTTGATATAATAGTAGGTATAACAGATCCATTTATCACCTCGAATAATAATTAACTAATTATTAATTAAGTAGATACTATTATAATTATTACGCTAATATAGTATATATGGCACTAACAAATGAGTTCATGTTTTGATGAAACAATGGTGATTGAATGTTAATTTAAATTTGTATTAGGAAATTATTCCAGGTATTCGATATTATTTTATTATTATCACTTTAATTAACTGCTAAAGTATCAGGTAACTGGCACCTATTGTTCTGTTCCCGTTTTCAGCTCTGAAGTATTTAATTAAAGTGATAGTACCGTTTTATCTAGATGATAATTTTATTACATGGGTGAATTAACACATACAATGGCTTAGATATTAAACATAATAGTACTTTAATGGAGCAAAATATAGATATAATTTGTTTGTGACAGTTAAATAAATGTTTCACCATTGACCATAATTCGCCAATATCACTTTGTGACGGTGATAAAATATTGGTCACGTCAAAATTAACGTATCGGTAACATAACACACATTTTCTTATTGGCACATTTCCAATGTATAGACGAATCGCTCAATCTGCCATACTATGACAATAATTATTGCGATTGATATTTTATCTATTATGGTCCAACGCGAACACATATAACAAAGTAAAGAAAGAAAGTTCTAATATAAGATTGAAAAGTTAGATTTACATACTACGAGTACTTTATATATCAAGAAAAAAATAATAAGTACCTAAATCTTTGTTTTCAAATACAGGCAGCCTTTTAATATTGTTAGGTTTCTATCCTTTCGTTTATATAAAATTTGGGTCTTTCAGCGGAGTCATTTCGACTATTTTGGGTAGTGTTGGGGCAGTCGGTAGGAGGAGTTGGTTGGTCAGGTTGGCTGGCTTGGGGCGCGCGCCGATGCGCAGCATGCCGCGCTTCGCTGCCAACACCAGAAGCAGCGACACTGATATTGTGAAAGACAGGATCTGAGGGAGTAAGAGATTAGTTGTGTATGTGAACTTTTTTTGGTAATCAAATAATAATTATTATGTTGTAAATATAAAAAATAACACATTTATAACTTTCCATGACAAAACTCTATATACATATATTTAATTGAAAAATAAATTCCATTCTATAGTCTACTTTACTTTTTAGTTTGTAGACTAGCCGTCTAGGACTCTAGGTAATTACCACCGCAGTGTCAGACATTTTGCCATCAAGCAGCAGTTTGTAAACATTGCTGTGTTCCGGTGTGAAGGGCACTGTAGCTGGTGAAAAATCACGAAAGAATTAATATCTAATGTAATAAGGGTTTATAGGCTGCGGTGACTGCTTACTATCAGGGTCTCATGCTTGCTTGCCACCATGGTAGTATAAAAAGAAAATTTTACTTTTTAAGGCTCTGAGAAATTTCTGGATTTTTGTAGCCCAATAATTTGTCAAAATCAATGTGATTTTTTCATTGTGGTAATCACATATTAATCGAAAGAGTTCCTTTTCGTGAACGGTACGGAACGTAAAGAATATAAAACAAAGGTACGGGAATGACCTCAGCGAATGACATACCACTTCGATAAGTCACGTGAAGAGATATGACATTCTCATATATTTGTTTTCTATTGTCTAGCGTTTCGTATTGTAGAATGTGACAACTTGGTTACAGAGCCGGACATGTGGGAATCCAAACATACACAACCTCTAAACATAAACATAACCTCTTCTGTCTCATTTAGCAGACATAATATCGGCAAGTAGAGATACACGCTTACACGAAACAAGGTGACACAAAATATAGCTATTTTCAAATTAGGTTGTGTCAAAATGTATTCAGTTAGACTTATAAATAGTGGCAACCAGTTCTGGTTTCGCTTCACAGTGTTTTAGGTTCAGAGTATGATCTGAGTTCCAGAGATTTCCTCTGACAAGCAGTCAACCTTTATATTCTTAAGATATAATCAAATATTTGTCTTTAAGTTCATTCAAAATGCGTTTCCTTTCTTCTATTCTTCTTTTAAGTTAAATTTGTTTAGAAATCTACTACATACTCATTGATTACATATTGATGTATCAATCAGCTAAGTATCATAAGTAGGTACCTATTATGTCGCAGTTAAACTAAACGAGGCGCCACTTTGTCACACTTATATGAATACAATTAACCTCACATCGCACTAATTATTTGCTATATTTTGTTAATAAATTGTAACACACCAACTTACCGCTGAGATCCCAAACGTGGTGAACACTTCATACGACATAAACATCTTAATAATTGGCTAAAACACAAGAGAAACTAAAAAAAAATGTAAACAAGTGCTCCTGCGCACGGCACAATCTCACTACAAAAGTAACTCGAGCAATTATACACAAAAACACAGTGTGCTCTACGTGGAATGTGGAAGAATTTCGATTGAAACAGTCTGTCGTGACACAAAGTAACACAATGACGTTTAGATGGAAAATGGCGGGAGGCATACGACATTGAGCGGAGCGGCAACGTCGCGGGCGCACGTCACTTTTCGATCAGGTTTTGCGGCGCACGCGCTTATGTGTATTTTTTTTCGTTTTCTTATCTGTGTTTCATTGAATACTGTAATTTTATTTTCTGTTTGTCAATGTGCACCAAATCGTTGTAATAAACGCATTATTTCTTTAATGCGTTTATTACAACGATTTGGTGAAAAATATTTTTGGTTGTTGGTAGAGTTTAATTCAGCAGCGTAAATAGGCATCCCACTGGGTTGACAGATGACATTGTGAGAATAGCAAACAGGTTTAATGTAGGGCCTAATTTAATAGATCACATTTGACATCTTTATTCCATCTGTTTCTTTTGTCATTATTACAATAAATATGTAATTGTAATTAAAAAAGTTAGGCAATTGTGCAGTTCTAACTTGGAAAAAAAATATGCACGACGTTACAAGCTTACGTTGTTAAAATTTGATGAAGTGTCAAATATGATCTATTAAATTGGCCCTACATAGGCTTCATTTTAACTTCCGGATGGTGATCGTAGTTAATAATAGTAAATTAAATTAATGCATGCTATGGTCCTCTGTAATTAAGGATACATGTAACATATTTTGTATTGTTTTGTATGATTGGCATCTGTAATTCTTGTTGAGGATAATAAATAAAGAAAGAAATAAATGATACACTGTTTGCTCTTTGTATAAAAAATCCTTGCGTTATTATCACACAACGACTCTCCGTGTCACCAATTAGTAATAATATAATATGTAAGTTAGTATTGAAGGTATCTGTTTCTATGGCCATAGTTTCTTGCAATAACGGTTTATTATCTTGGAACTGACATCAGTTAGTGTCTCCTTTTTATGAAAATATGTATAGAAAAACTTTTATAATCGTTTGTTCTGTGCGACCTAATCTATATTTAATTACATTAAATGTAGAGCATATTGTTTATGTTGTTCCATTTTTAACATGAGAGATCGTTACACGTATCATATTATAACTAGGATTAACTTAATCCACATCGCCGACGATAGCGACATTAGTAATCTCGTCACGCGCACACAGGATGCGCACATTTGTTTGCTCACCATAATGAATACCTACATATTCATACGATGGAGACGTTTCCGGGATAGCCTTATTAGACGCCGCCACACCCACTATCGCTAAAGGGTTGAGCTGACTCAATAACTGGGACTCAACAATATCACTATATTTGAAGTCTTACTTTCTCGATAGTTTTACTATAAACTACATTATTTTATTGCAGCGATATCTTGTGTCATAGTAATATTATAATAACACTGCTATTAGAGTGGTAGTGGGTGGTAAGAAATTTTTAGTACTTCTAACAGCCAAAATGTTTCCGTTACTAATTATAAAATTAAGTGCCATGAATAAATGAGAAAGAACGAAACAAGCTCTGGCTGCTATCCAAAAGGTCATGCGTTTTATTTCCAATCATAAAAATAATTGTGGTTACCACTTAGTTAGTGGTAGGTTCCTTGTGCAAGGAACTGTCCAGGTAGGTACCACCGCAGTGTCAGATATTCTGCCGCCAAGCAGCAGTGTGTAAGCATTGCGGTTTACCGGCGTGAAGGGCACTGTAGCTGGTCAAATTACCGGACACAAAGACTTATTATCTAATGTCATAAGGCCTTGGCGACGCAACGCGCTAGTGATTCTCTGGTGTTGCTAGCGTCTATAGGCTGCGGTGACTGCTTACCATCAGGCGGGCCGCACGCTTGCTTGCCACCTTGGTAGTATATAAATAAAAAAATGTCGCTTGTCATGTCACGAGTCATGTCTGTTTGTTTTGTGCGCGGGTGTTACTTGTCTATACATATAAATTTGTATTTACAAAAAAAAGTGTTCTCTACATTTCATGCCACAGAGCTAATGGCAATGTTACAGTAACCAAATGAGACACCGATATACACAGTTTATAGCTCCGTTCCTTTCTCTCTCGAAAATAACATTACAATAACAGAGTTCGAACAAATGGTGGTTAAAACGTTTTTTTTCACGTTTTTTTCGTTTTAATACAATAGTAAAACGAAAAAAATACTACCTGTTTATTATTATTATTGCTTGATGCTGCTGAACAAAAGTCTTTACCCTTAAAATAGTGGGGAGGAGTATACCATAAGGTAATCCAGCTGAAAGACGTTGCTACCTGTCTTCTTGTTGTCACTTAGTTGCCTCGTACTTAATCGTCGCTAATAATTCGATGACTCGAATAATCTACACCTACTAATGTAGGCATTCGACTTGAATATTAGTAATATACTAATGTTCATAGTCGAATAACCACTACTAATTGATAACTACTAACGGCGTTTGAACTAGATTGTTCGCGAGCCAGTCGACAGTTTTTGGAATGAAATATGAATGAATTATTTGCCGTTCCGGTCACGGAACGAATAATGTCAGAGTGCCTGTCAAATCACATCATTCAATCCGCCAAATAATGAGCGAATAATCAAAGTCGAGCAAGTATCAAATTAGTTACTAACTTCGTAAATCATTCGAATAAGTCGAATGATTTTTATATTCGAATAATTCGAATGAAATCATTAATAGTCGCGCATCTCTACCTCGTACGACACCCAACGGGAGGAGATGGGTGGCTACTATTGTTACCCGGACACCCCACAGTCACGGGCCCGGAAATAAATATAGTTCGTATTATGTATCGCTTTTATTCCTAAAATAGGTACAAAATTGTATGCCAAAACTGGCTAACAACCCTCAGTCTTGGTGTCAAACAGCTGCATCATATCTGCTGCGGTAGTAAACCCTGGCCAGCCTGGCGGTGACGGCGATGCCCTGCCACGTCTCCTCGTTGATCTGGTCGATGTAGCTCGGTGGCACGCGGAAGTCGAAGCCGTATCCGGGCAGCTCCAGGGTGTAGGAGAACGGGACGCCAACATACTGAACAGAAATCGTGGCTAACAATTGTGGTAGTTCAGTGCCTCATAAGAATTATGCAAGGTCTCATAACATTTTATAACAATTAAGCACGGATATGTGCTCTTATAACTCTGTGATGTTGACAATCGTCTATGCGGATCTATCACTTAATGTCAAACTATCTCCAATCACTAGTGTTGCGCGCACTAACTAGAGAGAGACCGTAAAATCTATATTTTTGGATCTAACAGTAGTGATTAGTGTAAAATAACAAAATTTAGCTAAAATTATTATTTAAAAAGAACCTAGAATTTCAATTCAATTGAATTGAAATTCTAATGGGTATATACAGAGGGTCTTAGAAATAAACTTGCGTGATTCGAGATTCGATCCAATTCGAGAAAATAGAAAATTTAATATTTGCCATTGGAAATATATTTCCACAATAATTAGCTGCATAATTACTATTACTATTGATCAATTGATTTAAAATATTCCTAGATACTGTAATTATTGCGTTGTGGTGTAATGTAGGGAAATATGCGTTTACACTAGCACGTGTCCGGTGCTATATGATATCTGTCCACATGTTACAACATCACTATTTATGTCTGGATCCTGACTCTCTTATCAGCATATTATAATGCACTTTGCCTATGGGAGTGATGGCTGCTGCTCGAGTCAACTCGTGCGTGCGTGCTGCTTGGGGGGACTGGTCCGACTACTATCCCTTTGGCTTTTTAGTTTGTTGTACTTTCGTCGTAATTTTTTTTCTGTCTTATTTGATCTTTTGAACGGCAAGACACACTGTCGCTCTGATCTAATTGTAAGATGACACACTGTTTAAAAAAAAGTGATAAAATGACAAGCCAGCTGAGTTTTTTGCCGGATCTTCTCATGTGAAGCCGCGTTGTGATCCGGTGGTAGCTTTTTAAAAAAAAAATACATGACCTTTCAAAAGTACTAGCGTTAAGCCTATTTGAAATAAACTATTATTGAGTTTGAGTTTTGAGTATTCACTCTAACCTTAAATACATGCAAACGAGTCTAGTCCATGTATGTATTAAAATATAGAAGCAAATCGTTTAGTCAGGACTGATGGGACATCCGCAAGGGTGCATTGCAACTTAAGTGGATAAAAATAATAGAAACATAATTAACTTTTGTTCAGCAGTGGACATCTTACGCTTGCTGATGAATTTACTTTTACATTATACTGGCGAATATCCTTTCCTATTTGTCCCCTACAGTTCCCTCCAACCTTAAGTAGTTGTTCAATAAAGGTTATCTATCATCTAATTGATTCCTTATTTTATCAACATTCTAAATACCTCCACTGCTGAAAAAAGGCTTCCCCCTTAGAAGGGAGGGGTTGCCATAATCCCAACATTTAGCGGGAGTCTCGCGGATCGCTGTATGCTAGATGGTAGGTAATCCAATAGAAAGGCGCTGCTGCCCGTCTTCTTGTTTTGCCTTACGGGCACTCAAAGGGAGGTGATGGGAGGGTGCTATTCTTACCCGGACACCCCACGGGTAATTACGGGATTCCTTATTTGATCACCTTATATTTATTCTAATAATTAGCATTAGATTACTAGTTATTGACTTTCGACGACTTCACCTAAATCAGATCAGATGGTTTTTTTTTAGCAAATCTGACAAATTAATTAGTAGTATGTGCCGTGTTACAATTCTCACCTGACCATAATCCTGCGCACTTCCCGAAGATCCATACAAGACTGTTGCACTATTCCCCACCAGATAGAACCCGGCTTCGGGCAGCTTCATAGCATCAATGGTGGCCCCCATAGCCGCCCCGACATGGTGCACTTGAGCAACGTTGGGCGGCAAACTGGTGTCTCCATAACCAAACAGAACATAATTCCCATGGCTATGGATGTCCATGTATATTTGGATCCTGTTCAAATATTCGGAGAGCACATCTCTGACGTAACCGGTCTCTGGTTCAGAGAAAGGTACGGGGCCAGGCCAGGTGAAGGAGCACGGGTCTGAGGAAACCCCTGCTGTGTTGAAGGAAACGTTGAAGTTTCTATTAGCGTCGACTCCGACACATGAGGTGCTGACGTTTAAGTCGATTGATCTCGTTTTTCGCCAAAGACGTTCCTGTGGTTTAAACAAAATGACAACTTTAATGAAACTTGAATTAGGTTCTGTAATAGTTTTCGAGGAGGACGGCAGGTTGCGACCACCGTCTCCGCGAGCACTGTTACAGGTTCCCGGGGGCTAAAATGCGCCCCCAGCGGCGGGCTCAAAGGCAATGCACTGAGATGCTTAGTGCAGATCCCACCGGAGAGTCCTGATGTCCCCTCTCATGTACCGATACAACAGCCGCGGGTTCCTAGGTAAGATTTCAATATACCCCATTTAACCCCTCAGGTCCAGGGGACCTTTTGAAGGTTTTCCAAGCAAAAAAAAAGGTAATCTATAATGGCAGCATTTCTTCAGATTTAAGGTTAATGTTAAGTAGGTACTTTTTTTCCAAGTTATATCTTCGCTGCAATCTGACCTGATTTTAAGTGGTGATGCAGTGAAAGATACTGAATCACACTTACTTTGTATCCATGAAACAGGAAATCGATGCACAGATATCATCACTATAATAATAATATAATTTAATGGAGTATATCTGCTATCCCTACTTTCAAAATTTTTATGTAGCATTATTTTTTATAATTATGTACTTACAGAAACATGGCTGTATTCGTAACCATCAGGATTGACAAGAGGCATGATGATCCAGTCAATGTCTTCCAGCAGGTCCCTGTCTTCAGTTCGGAGGTTCTCCACCAACCGGAATATGGAGTACAGGGTCGTGGGGGTGGTGACCCACTCGCGAGCGTGCAGCATCGCGTCCATGAAGTAGATGGGCTTGCTTGTATCCGTGAAATTGGTTGTTGAAATCTTAACAATGCAATATAATGACTTAGCAAATAACTTAGTAAATGACTTAATATATGACTTATTAAATGACGTGACTCATATGTTGTTTTTGTCTTGTAGTCTGGAAGATAAATATTATACAAACCTTCAGGTATTTGATACTGCGACCCTCGAAACTCTGTCCAGCGTTGACCAGATTCACGATATCGGGATATCGACTAGCTACAGTCTCCAGATATGTATCGACCTATAAACATAATATCCTATTTTATTAAAGTTTATTTTTACATTCAAGAACCCTGAGTGACACAAATTATTTTAAAATAATTCATGTTAATTTTAAGGCTTTTAAAAGTAGACAGACAGGACGGCAACCGTAATCTCATTAGGTACCAGTATAATTTTATTTTAATCTACTTTTGCGACCAAAAGAGACGAAGGTAGTCCAGAGTGTAATACATAGGTGGGTACTGCGTAATCTACGAATATTTATAGATTTCAATACGTAGTTAGTTAAGTAATAAATACTGAAAAATTACAAAGCCATTGGGTTTTTTGTCGGATACGGGTATACTGAACTAAAAAAAACACTGTCCGGTTGCAAAGTGCTATTTTAGGTTGGTGCCAGCAAATAAAAATATATTTCAGACACTGACCTCTTCATATCGCGGATAGTCTTGGAATATAAATCTATTCATCCGGTTCCGCCTCCATTCGTACACTTGCTCGTCATGTTTCTCCAATGCTCTAAAACATATTTCAAGATATTGTTTAACCTGATATTCTGTATTTCCACTAACGAATCCATTGCAGTGTTAGTAGCATTTGGCAAAGTATAGTAAGTAAGTAGTTGATCGCAAGATCCTAGGCTCAAATGCCCAGTGTTTTCTGCTAGGAAAGTCTCAGTAATAGCTCGAAATTAAAAAGGTTTGGTTAGCTGTTGAAATATGCATAATTCAACATTATTTTAATCGGGAATTATCACGATTTACGTTTTATGTGGGAGAACATCTTCCGGCTAATGATGATCTTATATTTTAGATTTTGTGCATAATTTGTCAATTGATAGTTTCAAATTTAAAAATGTCGTTTTGGGTATCAGTTATTTTATTATCTCGTACAAATATGTATTTGATCAGTGTCAAGTAAACCCGATTAGTAGGTCAAATCATAGCATATTCATTTAATTCCGTACATCATCATTATTGCAATGAATATCGGTCAAAAGTTTGAACAAATGTATTACATCCATGAACTGCACTTCTCATTCGAGAGCATAATCATTAAACACTAATATACAATGTCCAAACAAGCTCGCTTTGTGTACATTCCCGATTGTGTTATCAAATGCCTCGTGATTGGTTCCACCTGTTGCTGGATCGATATTCTGTCCTAACGTACATATTTGTATTTAATGAGCTTTGTTAGTGACAACGCAACCAGCTTTGTGATATCTGATGCTTGTAGTGCTATTTGCTTCTGATTTAACGTTTACATTGGCTGCTATTGGACACTGATGTCAAGATTCTAGCAGGTGTTGCTCGTGTCAAATCTTCTCAAGCTTACCTTTTATAGATTATGTCACCTTACCTTTTGCAAGAAACCGTCTGGGTATATACCACCACAGTGTCAGATATTTATCTGCATAGCAGCAGTGTTTAAATTTTGCTCTTCTGGAGTGAAGAGTACTGTTAATTTTTTGACTTTGAGTGTTGCTAATTTTTTGACTTAAGAGACTTGGTAATTAATGTCACAGGTTACTAGCAAAAACACTGTACACTTACTTCAATATAGTATACAGGTGCATTTTGGAGAGTGTGTGCAGGAATTACATGACCTGATTCCTTTTTGTCATAGAATGACGAGACGCACGGCAGATACTCAGTCTTGCGTGATGAATGTACTTAAAGTCCGGACTTGGTCCGGATTAAGCGATTTGCTTCTAGATTTATAGTACGTACTGCTAAGGACTGAAACGGTTTTCCTGCATCGTTTCTCCCACCCGATTGTAATGTGAGTGTCTTTAAGGCTATAAAGTGAATAGACTAATATTAAGCTAGTGTGTTTTACCATTCCCGATTGCCGATTACCGTTAGGTGGGACTGCAGCCAAGCACTGGCTTAACACTTCGTAAAAAAATGTTTGAAATCTGAACACTTACTCAGCCACATTGGCCAGATGCAAATAGTGGATCAATCCGTTCTTGTCAAGAGTTTCTAAGAAGACGTCTTTGTTTTCAGGTGATACCATCACCAGAGCATCTCGCTGTCCTGGCCAGCCATACTGCCAGATGTCCAACTTGAGGGTCTGCTCCACATCATATAGGAGTTGGGAGTCCGATCTGTCCCGGACTTTGATTCCATGGACTGAATAGCTAAGACAAATATTTTTATTGAGAAAGCATACTGAATTACATAGTTTTAAAATTATTATAATGATGATCTCATTAAGATGAATCAGATTTTAAAATAATATTAAGACCAGTCAAGACACTTGGGTTTGTGGATTATGGGTGACCCGTGTTACATCAAGTCCAAAGCGAATTCTAATATTAGGCATTGGTACCGACCTAATTATGACCTATTGGTAGCCTAATGCCAACTTAGGTACTACTAAATGTGTTTTAGGCTTAAAAACGGGATTAGTATATTACGTAAATAGTACTTACCTGGAATAAACATCATGTTTTCCAGCTGTGGATATTGCAATAAAAGTGACCAGAAAAATAAATACATATCTGACCTCCATTTTTGCCGCAGACGTCTTAGACCAGACTGATAGCTACATTTATTAATTTTATATTATCTTCATAATCTACTTACACATTAGATTATATTTGGCTTGCAATTTACGATAATAATAAGTAATCTGAATGTATCCATATTAGTGTTGAGTACTCATTGCAATAACTTGGATATTAATATTATTCTTTTATGTCATTTTATTTATATAATTTATGTCATTTTATTTATAATAATAATATCCTGGGACAATTCACACTCGGCCATCTGATCCCAAACTAGGCAGAGCCTGTACTATGGAAACCAGACAACTGATACTAATACTTATATACTTTTTTTTTTGTAAATACATACTTAAATAGATAAAACCCCAGACACTTGGTGGGAATCGAACCCACGATCTGTTGGTTAGCAGACAGGGTCACTAACCACTAGACCAACGGGCCCGTCTGTTATCCGATCATTTAAGAGGCTTGTGTAGTGACGAAGCCAACATCTAGATGTCCTTTCTAAGAATTAAAATAATGGACCAGAGAACTTCCCTAGTACATAACCCCAAAACCAGGGTTTGTCTTGTACTGATACCGTCTAGTTACGAAAAGCCGTTTATCGACGAACGTCGATCAGAAATCAGGTGTAAGGAAATGGTAAGGAACGATTTCCTGAGTTTAAACCTACGTTCTTCATTAAACAGATTTACGTAATAATCCGGATAGCGTTTAGTTACAAATTAATGTATTCGCCTATTTTTATTATCGCCTATTTTCTTTTACACTTCTAAACATCGATATAATATATAAACTAGATTTGGTGTCACGGTTCAAAAAGTGGTAGCGAGAAATAGCGCCCTTGTGGCGCTATTTCTTTACAAGCCACATCCTGACAAATTTATTTTTGCCGATATGAGTGTCGCTACTGTCTATATGAAACTGTCAAACTACACGTAATTATCATAATAGAAATGATAGTTCACGTTTCCGCCACCAGCACAGATAAGCTTGCAACCTCCGCGACCACATTTTAGACGTCATTTTGTTCGTGAATGTTTATCTAGTTTATATATTAGCAGCGTTTTCCCTGAAAGAAAACGCATATTAAAATACTTACCTTATTCAAAGCTTATTATGAGAGAGCGGCACTTCCTGTTTCCCGTCGACTTTGCTCCTATTGGTCAACTTTCTTGTGATTTGACCGGAAATAGCATCACCATGACAGGCAAGAGCAGCAAGGGTTTGTTATATATGCCCGCTCGCTCCGCTCTTGTTCATTGTGTCGAAGAATTACCAGGCAGGATTAAAAGTTAAGCTTTGAATAAGGTAAGTATTTTAATATGCGTTTTCTTTCAGGGAAAACGCTGCTATTAAATCACTGTACCGTTATTCAAAGCTTATTATGAGACGTGTTTGTTTTCGCCTGGTGATGCCAGTATACATGACGCCAATGTGATTGTGATACATAGATGTATTGTAATATCCATGTGTGAATTTTAAATAGAAATGCAATAAATTGCATACTTATATATCTACATAGTCTGCTACGAATTTCTTTTAGAAATGGGTAGCAAAGATAAGAGAACTGTATCTCAACCATTCCAATCAATATTATGGGCAATTGATAATCAATAATTATTTATATGCGATGTACTTTTGACTTCGATTTTATAAAACTGTCTAAAATGTATTAAAGACCTCCACTTTCCAGGAGCTAGCTAGTATCAAAAACTTAACTATACTTGTAGCGCATGATAGCTAGATTATGTTGGTGATTTTAGTCTTTTTATACCAATCAACGGCAGCTATCGTAACTGGAATATACAAACAATTTGTTTTTGGTATTTAACGCTGATGCTTTAAGCGCAAAACAAATTTTATTTTAACGCTGCAGGCGTTGCAAGCAGGTGGTTTTCCGATTAACGCAATTCCAGGATGCGACTATGAATTACATCCTACCAGGTGCTGTTGCAATGTTTAGCTAAGCTACTGCATGAAAATTATCCTTGGACAGGAAATTCACTAAATCATATCCTATTTAAAAGACTCTTGAAGATTGACAAGTATAATCGATATAAGAACATATCGTGACAAGAAATTACCAGTAAAAAACTGGACTGATCAGTAGGACTGTACAATCGTCAGACAAATGATTTAGGCCAAATAATGTTAAATGACAATTGTTTACTTATGTTTATTATATATTTATGTATGAATCTGCTATAAAACTGTCCAAAATGATGCCAATACTTTAAATTAGATTAGAAAAAGTCGGCACAGATTTTACAGACTAGGTCCTGGTACTTTGTGAATTTCAATGTATATATGTTTTAGATTTCAAAGTCAAGTCCTTCACATTTCCACTTGCAGGATCACGTTGTATGTTAATAGATAGTATGCCCACCTGTACGAAAATATTTATTGTAAATATTAATTTATAGACTTAGGAAAGTACTCAGTCTGTACTACTATCTCAAAAAAAAATGATCTGTCAATAGAATCTGTTTCTAAATGGATATTGAAAATAATCAATAAAATTTGATTTGTATTTGATTAATATTTCGTAGCGAACTTTATCTGGTATGTACATACTTATAATGTAATATCCGTAAGTGAATGGGTGAGACCCCCCCCCCCGTCTTTGCGGAGGTAAAGGCAACAATAAAATCGAAATTGCAAGGGATCATAATCAGGATTGCTAACATTTCTTTCGGTTACAAATGTCCTGACATTGATCGGAATTTAAATTACAAGCTTTTGTCTACCAAAATTGTGTCAGGAGTGAATTTCTGGCTGATAAAAATGCATGCGATGCAGTGTTGCTACAATTTCGGGTAAGTGGTTTACTTACCATACAATACAATTGAGTTTTCTAATATTATGGAAACTCCTGGATAATTCTTTTAGGCATTATCATTGATTGCATTATGTTATTATAGGTCCTCAAAACTTTCAATGATTAATTGCTAAACAGCTATTATAATTGTATGATTACATACTTTCCTTTTTTGTAGTTGTGAGGTAATAGTATAGAAAAACAAATGTTGGTTTTCGAATAAACTTGAAGGAAGGACTAAAGATGCTAGGAATGGCACTTGGGGCAGCCCTTCCCTCCATTATTTGTAGGAGTTTCTTACAATATTCTGTACGAAACTTCGGTAGACTTATAGTAGTTTCTGCTTGGTGGGTCCTGATATACCAAGACTGTCAAGAGAGGGGACCAAGAGTAAGATCCAATATGTGGCTGCGAGCCATAATTATGCAAAGAACCCTCATTAAGAAGTATACATAATTATATTAATATATGTTAAATATTCATGTTCATATAATCACGTATGCGCTATTTGGAATAGCAAATATACATACATCCTTCATCTGTAAAGTAAATCTCTGTGTTCCATCCCCCACGAGAGTGGGTCATATTCTGTGCAAGCTCTTCGAAACAGAGGTCAATAATAAGACGGACGATGTGCCAAGCGATGGCACTTATGTTAAAGTATCTAGGCTGAATTTATTCTTAATTATGAGGTGAATGCAACTGTGCAGAGCAGCAATGCCTTTATCCGTCCTGCAAAGGACTATTTAATATCTCAGGCCAACCCACACTCATTCGTTTGATCCCAACCTAGACAGAGTCTGTACAGTGGTAACCAGACAACTGATACAAAATACATATTTATATACTTTTCATACTTATATCGATAAACATCACACACTTGGTAGGAATAGAACCCGGCGATAGCAGCCCGAGAATCTTACCATTAGAGCAACGGGCCCGACAAATTATTATGTTAAAATAGACTTAGCAAACAACTTTCAGACATTTTGAATGTCCCCGATATTCAAAATGATCCTGAAAATCAGGTACCTACGTGCTTTCTTCACGAGCTGCTATTTGTATACCATCCCTGCGAAGGAGGTTAAGTCTATGTGTACCAACCCTGCGGGGGTGAGTAATAAATTATTTAGTCCCTGCAAAGGACAATAATCATCATCATTAGCAGCCGATATACGTCCACAGCTGAATAAAGGCCTCTCCCTTAGAAGGGAGGGGTTGCCATAATCCCCACACTTGGCAGACGGCTTGGGGATCAATAAAGGACAATATGCTGATGGTGAAATAGACTTCAGCCAACCATTTTTAAATTAATTAGGTTGTCAAAATTGATTCCAAATCCAGATGAGCAACCATATATGTACCATCCCTGCGAGGGAGGTTAAGTCTTTGTGTACCCACCCTGCGGGGGTGGGCAGTAAATTACTCAGTCCCTGCAAAGTAAAGTACGCGGATGGTGAAATATACTTCAGGCAACCATTTTTATATTGACAAGATTGACAAAAATTGATTCCAAAACTAGATGAGTACTCCCATGATGAGCAACCATGTATGTACCGTCCCTGCGAGGGAGGTTAAGTGTTTGTTTACCCACCCTGCGGGGGTGGGTAGTAAATGGTTTAGTCCCTGCAAAGGAAAGTACGCTGATGGTGAAATAGACTTTCAGCCAACCATTTTCAAATTGACAAGGTTGTCAAAATGGATTCCAAAAACCAGATGTGCTCATGATGAGCAACAATATATATATATATACCGTCCCCGCGAGGGAGGTTAATCATTTGTATACCCACCCAGCGAGGGTGGGGTATATTTTATGCCATGATACGATGAAGTGGACTTCATTATCTGAAAACCAGGTGCTTACCCTCTCGAGAAGCCACTGTACATGTTCTTTGGTTATTTATTTGTGTTCCCAACCTGCGAGGGTGGATAATAACTTGTGCCATGGGATAGCACTATATACTTATTGTAACCATAATGGGTTAACCAGATTTGTGAATTTCGTGTAGGGTAGAATATATATTGCCTACGCCATCGGCTTTCTTGAACACAAACATAATTGAACACTTATGGATCAAGGTGGAATATTAATCTTTTGGTTACCATGATAGCTTCTCTACGTTACTTGATACTCTCAGCAATGTGTCCTTTGAACAGTTTCTTATAAATATTTTTATTTATTTATTACTAAAATTGTATTTTATTTTTCTATTTTACATAGAATATACATTAACGTAATTGTATTTAACTCGCAATTGTAATATTTTCACCTTCCAGCACACATACCATATCTGTAATAAACTACTTAGCCCACGCAGGAAGATTACGAAAACTGTCCAGCAGGCTAATTTTTGTTTTAAGACACAATAAAAATATAAAAATGGACGTCAATGGTGCGTCTGTATAACTGGGATACTAATTAACTGAACTCACTTGTTTGCTGCCTTTCACGTTGATAATTGTCTCTATTATTTCACTACTATTTCACTGTTCAGATTTTCGTAAATTGACAGTATTGCTACTGTCTGCATAATAATGTGGTTTAAAGAAATATTCATTCTGAAAAAAAGCTTAGAACTAACTGTAAGAAATGTATTATCATCGTAGGACTTTGCTACAAAATAATTCAGCAAATGTTTTAAAACTGCGGGTAGATTGTAAAGAAAATAATTTGCATTATTAATATGATTTATGGGTCGTTTACTAAGAGTCGTTTTTTATCCACTTAGAAATCTCGTAGCAATAAACTTTACGAAAAATATCATTTCTGCACAAAAATATTAAAAAATAAGTTTCGAGTTTTCAAAATAAAATTGTCGGTAGACTGAATGGAAAATAAATATTTATAAAAATATTGCTTACATAGCCCAATTTACTTGCACTATATTCAAACCACAAAATATTCATTAGTATAAAACATTTCATTAGGAACAAAGAAACAAAACGAACGGCAAAAACCGTTAAAATGTTTTTACTCACTGTTTGCTGCTTGGCTTCCAACTATTTGTAACAACTATTGTTGTTCAATATTTTATTCCTTTGGAATTATTTAGAATTTGATTTGAATTCCATAAATAGTTGTAATATT
Organism: Furcula furcula; assembly: GCA_911728495.1. Lineage (NCBI taxonomy): Eukaryota > Metazoa > Arthropoda > Insecta > Lepidoptera > Notodontidae > Furcula > Furcula furcula. The sequence goes on from OU452258.1 coordinate 23,910,881, forward strand.
GTAGCCTCGGACAGGTGTCCGTGACGGGAAATAAGACGCCAATGAACAAGAGCGGAGCGAGCGGGCATATATAACAAACCCTTGCTGCTCTCGCCTGTCATGGTGATGCTATTTCCGGTCAAATCACAAGAAAGTTGACCAATAGGAGCAAAGTCGACGGAAAACAGGAAGTGCCGCTCTCTCATAATAAGCTTTGAATAACGGTACAGTGATTTAATGAGCAGTTTGAGAAGATTACGAAATTTTCTTCCTACTACCACTAAAATTGCACTTGCTCAATCCCTTCTCCTTCCGATACTTGACTATGCCGATGCCAGCTATCTTGATCTTACACAAGAACAGCTAAACAAACTTGAGCGACTCCAAAATTTCTGTGATTCATATTTGGTCTTCGCAAATATGATCATGTCTCTGAGTTTCGTACTAAGCTCAAGTGGTTACCCATTCGACTTCGCCGGAATGCTCACATATTATATCTTCTTTATAGTATTCTATTTAATCCGATCACGCCCTCTTACCTTAAAAATCGTTTCATTTTTAGTCGTGAAGCGCATGCTAGAATTTTAAGATCATCAGAGAACTTTATGTTGGAAATGCCAATGCATTCCACAAACTTCTTTGATAAATCCGTTTCCGTACAAGCTGTTCGTTTGTGGAATGCATTGCCTGTTTCAATAAGAAGTGCTCAATCCTTGCTGTCTTTTAAAGAAATGGTCAAAGACCATTATCTGAGCCTATTTTTTTTTTATGTATATATTAATTACTATTAGATACTGTAATATATAACTACGTATACATGTAAGTATATATAATGTGTATAAGATGTGATATGTACGAAGGTATGTACACCACTAACTACCCAAATAGTTGTTTCTTCTTTTTAAAGTTTTGGTTGTCTGGAAGAAATCGCTATTAGCGACAAGACCGCCTATTGTACCTTTTTTTTCTTTTTTTTTGACGCGGGTGAAATCTTCCAAAGATCCCCGGGAGCTGTGGGGCTCGACCGGGGTATGTGGGATTCTTACCCACTAAAACCCCCGCGGCTGTCGCATCGGCACATGAGAGGGGGGACCCCAGGGTCTCCGGTGGGATCTGCACCAGGGGCCCCTCAGTGCCTTGCCTTTGAGCCCGCCGCCGGGGGACGCATTGTAGCCCCCCGGGAACCTGTCACGGTGCTCACGGGGACGGGGGTCGCAACCCCGCCGCCGTCCTCCTCGGAGTCGCCGTCGTACTCAATGGACGTTCAAAGGGCCCACACCCCGAACGTCCAGCGGCTCCGAAGGGCCATTTGTACCTAATTTAAGTTATTTTTGTAAGTTTTTCTGTATGTTTTAATTTGGTGTGCAAATAAAGAGTATTCTATTCTATTCTATATTATATCGATGCTTCTAAAGGAAAAATGCATACTATTTTTGAATTCCATTAAAAATAACAAAATTATCAAAAATATAACCAGTTTATTGAATATTAGCTATCAGTCGACAGTTCATTTACAATAAAAAAAATATAAAAGCGTAACGGTGGCTAGTGGCGTTTAATTAGTTAGCAGTGGAGTTACTAGCACTGTATCTGGTGCGATAGAACAGTGCTGAGAGCCGAGCCGACACCACAATTCCAGCCCAAGTCTCATCATTGATCTGATCTTGGTATTCTGGAGGCACTCGGAAATCATAGCTGTAGCCCGGCAACTCCAGGGTATAGGAGAATGGTACACCGATAGACTAGAAAGAAAAGGTTTTATTGGTCAAAAATATGAGATTTGAGTTTTGGTTGTACTGCTTAAGGTTATCGAGGTAGTTACCACAGCAGTGTCAGAAGATCTGCCGGAAAGCAGCACTGTTTGAACTTAAAACTGATAGCAATTTCAGCAGTCAACTCTTTACTAAATCGTCTCAGGAAACCTCATTGCGCGTCTTTTACTGTTAAAAGAAGCTCATTCCCCTTTCATCTATCTATCTATGATATAAGATGTCTGATATAAAAGAGGATTTTCTGAGTGACTGACTGACTGGCCTATCAACGCACAGCTCAAACGAAAGAAAGGATTTTTGGAAATTCAGCTTTTAAGGAGGTTACGAATACGAAAACACCCTATTTGTGTATGTATGAAACTTTTTATTTTGCGGTTCAATTGACTCGAAACTTCCTGAAGAGGTTTTTTGAATAAAATAATCGAAATGGAATATTTAAAAAAAATGTCCAGAACCTGAAAATTGGTGAGTTAGTAAAAAAACTAAAACGCGGGTGAAGGTGCGCCGGTTAAATAAGTGCGCTTTACCCCCACATCTGCATCATGGTCTATTATAGCACAACTAGCTAATAAAATTTAAAATTCAATGTATACCATACCTGACCATAATCCTGAGCGCTTCCTGAGGTACCGTACAACACCGTGCCGCTATTGCCAACCAAATAGTACCCCACTTGGGGCAGTTTCCTGGCGTCTATTGCAGCCCCCATGGCCGCTGCAACGAAGTGCAACTGAGCAACATTCGGTGGCAATATATCGTCACCGAAGCCAAACAGCACGTAGTTTCCGTAACTGTGGACGTCCATGAATATCTGAATGCGATCCGCGTATTCTAAGAGCACATTTCTGACGTAGCCAGTTTCTGGTTCGGAGAAGGCAACGTGGCCAGGGTACGTGATGGCACAAGGGTTGGATGAGACGCCGATGGTGTTGAAGGCATAATCAAAGTTCCTGTTGGCATCCACTCCAATGCAGGTCGTTGATACGTTTAGAACTGATCGCGTTTTACGCCAAAGTCGTTCCTGGAATAACCGGTGGTTAGTGGTTATTTCAGTTAAAATCTAAATACCACTTGTGCATGCTTGACTTGGCAATTCGCGTGTGTTCAGGATGAGAACTACATTTATACTACTAGTATAGACTACTAAATAATTAGAAGATTCACTTTAAAAATCTTTTAGAAATAAAGGCTTTATTATTAAGTTTCATAGGCAAGCCACATCGCTCGAAGAACGGATAACCGATGAGGAGGAAAGGTTCTCGACGAACCGGAAGACGCAGATTAGGCAGGCCTCCCACTAGGAGGACAGACGTCATTGTGCGCATCGCAGGTAACCGGTGTATACAAATAGTCAATTGTCGTTCATTGTGGCGGTCGAAGGGGGAGGCCTTTATTCATCAGTGGACGTCTTCCGGCTGTTGATGACGACGATGATTAAGTTTCAATAATAACCTACTAGTTTTCGCCATATTATACACCTCTTTTGCACTACGTAGGCAGGTAGAGAGAGTTGCCTACCTCTCTCTGCCAGAAAATTAACTACAGTTATATGCCTCTTGTAACTTTAAACAGTATTTAAGGTACTTACATCAGTATGACTGTACTCATATCCATCAGCATTAACCAGAGGCATGATAATCCAGTCGATATCTTCAAGCAGGTCCCGTTCGTCAGTTCTGAGGTCCTCGACTAACCGGTGAATGGAGTAGAGGGTCACGGGAGTGGTGACCCATTCCCGGGCGTGCAGCATGGCTTCCATGAAATAGATTGGTTTGCTTGGGTCCGTGAAGTTTGTGGTTGAGATCTAGTAAATGGATAATACATAGTTTATATGTAAGACTAGCTAACCCGCGCAGCTCTGCTCGTGCTTTTACACGTTGACAACCATTTTTTTTTAGACCACCTCTGGATTAGAGCAAGAAAACAAAAGTTATTCAAATCGGTCAAGCTTTTTTGGAGTTTCAGCGAGACTAACGGACAGACAACTATAAGTATATGTAGATAGTTATTTCAGTATTTGTGGGAAAATACGCAGAGATACATACAGATTCAATATTGATTAAAATAAAATAGTTTTTATGAAGTATTTTCTTTTTTGCGAATTTTTCTGAGTTTTTCTTTATGTTTTCACAGTCTCTGTTTATCTATCCACCCTTCCCTGAGTTAGCGGTAGAGAGGCAATATACAGGGTTTACGATTCGAAGTTTGTAAAATAGGTTGGAGATATTAAGTAAGATAATATGAGTTGAACTAGTAGGAGTTGAAAGGAGCTAGTAAAGGAGTCTATAAATTATAATTTTCTTGAGTTTTATACTTAGGTTATCACTTTTTAGATGATTTTTAAACTATGAATCATGGTCATGGAAGGCAGCCACCGGTAGAAGACAGTTTCTTGTAGTTGATAAGGTTTGCACGATATAATTTATGTTTTCACCACCGCCAATGCTGATGGTTTATTCTGGGTTATATGGTTAAAATTATTTTATACTACCTTTAAATACTTGATATCTCGTCCTTCGTAGCTCGGTCCAGCATTTACTATAGTTACTAGATTCGGATATTGGTTTGCTATTCTTTCAAGATAAGCGTTAATCTGAAAATAACAAAAAGAATTACCTCTTCAGATATTTATATATTTTTTGTTCTCACGGGTTAAACTTTCAATAGGTCCTCAGGAGTTTGGACCTTGTGGGGGTCAGAAAATTCATTTATTTGTACATATCATGATAATAACAAAAAGTTAAAATGTACTTGAAATATTTGTCAATTAAGTAAGTGTCTTTTACCATTGTTTGCTACAAACGGGCACCCATCTAAGGACTGACCTTGCCCTTGATTAACCAACTGATCATTTACCGAATAGTGGTTAAAACTGGCTATGAGTACTGATGATGACAATGTAATATTTTAACACTGCTAGTTTCCTTCAAGTAATCTAACCTGGACGGTCCCTTTGTACAAGAGACAATAAAGTATCAGTTTCTATGATTACATAGAAATGGAAACTGATACTTTATTTTATTTATTTTAATTGTATCAATTATTAAATTGTTACAATAATACATTTATAGTTTGACGGGCCCGTTGTTCTAGTGGACACCCTGGCTGCTACCCGATGGGTCGTGGGTTCGATTCCAACCAAGTTTCTGGGTGTTATTTATCTATTTAAGTATGTATTTACAAAAAAAAAGTATACAAGTTTTTTTTTTCTTTATTTATATTAAAAAGGGTACATATCAGTTTATTACAAAAAGTATCTCAAAAACCCTAAATCGGGTTTGTCTGGATACCAAAAAAAGAAGTATTAGTATCAGTTGTCTGGTTTCCATAGTACAGGCTCTGCCTAGTTTCGGATCGGATGACCGTGTGGGGATCTCAAGATATTATTATACCTCAGCATATCTCGGATAGTCTTCGAATACCATTCTGTTCTGCTTGCTTGCTTTCCAGTTAGTCCTTTGTACGTCATATTCTTCGAATGCTCTGAAAGTTGATAGCATCGTTGTTAATTCTTCTGTGTATAGCAGAATATTTTATTCTTTACTAAAACCCATTACTCAACTGTTAAAATTGGGCATAAGACTATTAGGTAAAAAATACGATTTCACAAGATGGTTATAATTTACCACATTAAAGGGTTTAAGAAATGAAACAACACTATTTATTTTTTATTTATTTTACTCTTATATAATATTTATGTCCCACTGCTGGGCACTCTTATATTACTCTTATATTTACTCTTATATTAAAACGAAACTACATCATGGTTCATTTAAAATTTTTACATCCCCTTTTCCATTTATATGACCTGCTTAAGTCCATGATTTATTGTTTTGTATTGTTAAGTATGCACTTTAATATTAAACTCTAAAATAAGTTCTGACTTAAGACTGTGAATTTAAAACCTAGGAATACTGAATACAGTGCAAAAACTCTTGACTATGATAATAAGTATTGTTTTGAGGGAACAAAAGAAAATGAATAAACAAATGCTTACTCAGCAACATCAGCAATGTGCAGATAATGAGCTATCCCATTAGCATCCAGTGCTTGGAAGAAAGCGTCGCTGTTTGCAGGAGTCACCCTCACCATGGAGTCTCGCTGCGCTGGTGTGCCACGTTGCCACACATCCAGGTCCAGCTCCTGTTCCAATGCAGTCAGCAGTTCCAGGTCAGCTCTGTCACGGAGCTGGACACCGTGGACTGAATGCCTGGTAGACATTTATTTAAAGAAAGCAATTAGGCGGCTCCTAATTGCTTTTGATTAAAAAAAACTGCGTCAAATTAGAGAATTTTGTTTGGTAGTGTTTCTTTTTCTTTGAAGTTACACAATTTCTTTGCAAAATTTTCCTTAAGATTAATTCAGACCTTTTAAAAGGTAATTACCAGAAATTTTATATTCACTTAGACAAAATACAGCATTTATTATACTTTTTTAATATAAAACTGTGCTTATAAGAGATTATCTAAGTATTTCATCTAGCCTTGATATTACAGTTTCAAAATTTTATTATTGTTGATTAGATTTTAGATTATAAGTTATTAAATGAATGGCTTCAATTTTGAAGTTATCTTCTTTAGACAAATTTAAAAGTTTAATATATTATAGACGTTCACTGCTGAACAAAGGTTTACCCTTAGAAGGGAGGGGTTGCTATAATCCCCACGCTTGGCAGGCGGCTTGGGGATCGCAGTATGGGTGGAAAATAAATCCAAAAGAAAGACGCTCTGCCCGTTTTCCTATTCTCGCTTAGTTACGACACCCAACGAGAGAAGTTACTGGAGATATTATTTACTTAAAATCTATTACTCATAAGAATATGAATACGTATTTTCTATACGATTTAACAGTCAGGTTTAATTTTATTCTCGCGGTACAGTTTGTAATTAATTCATCTCGAAAGATTTGGTTAGCTATGTAAGTAGTTACGTTTTTTGATCTATGTCACATGTCTACTCTTGATTTATATCTCTCTCTGCCGCACTCATAATTTGTAAGTCTAGTAGTAGTAAGTAATTTAGTAAGTCAAGTGCAGTCTGTGGGGCGTCACTGTATCATGATTAATTCATTTAGCTGCAAGCACAGACAGAATAGTGACACAGATTTCTTACCCCTTGTGTTTTAAGAATCTAGTTTTAAGAAGCTAGTTTTAATAAGCTAATTTAAATGAGCTGCATTACCTACTGTTTATCATCAGAAGGTCAAGTCAGGATTATTTGTTTATTTTATTGATTTGTTTTTACCGTTTCAGAAATTATTATTCTTTTTATTCACATAAGGTATTTCCTCCGGCTATCGATGCGCTCTTAAAATAACATTTACCACCTCACAGCACAGTCTGGTTTCCACTGCAGCTTACATCAAATATAATAATAATAATATCTTGGGACAACCCACACACGGTCATCCGATCCCAAACTAGGCAGAGCCTGTACTATGGAAACCAGACGACCCATCGGTTAGCAGGCAGGGTGTCTAACCACTAGACCAACGAGCCCGTAAAAAAAAAACAAACAAATAGAAAAGAAAAATATAAAAGAAAACATTTGAAGTACCTGGAGTATATGTCATGTTTGCCAGCACTCACTGCTTCCACGATTGTCAACACTAAAACAATTGCTGTGCGCAGCTCCATGGCCACCTCAACGTCTACTGGTACCAGATTACTGAATGTAAATTCTTGATAAAGATTATTATAATCTTGCTCGCCTTAAGTGTTTTTATCGTTTTACTAGTTTAGATAAAATGACACTGTAAAATTTTATGGGTTAGATTAGAAAATCTATATTGATATTATAGTCCGTACTTGATCGAATGATAACATTTATACGGTTGAGACGTCTTTATCTGTTGTAATATGATATTGTAAGGTCGATGATACAAGTACTCGATTACTTTGATTAGGATCGGTTTAAATTAATCGCCATTACAGGGACCCAAAATTTTACGAGGAGATGTATGGAAGTCATATAAGTATTCATACGGTTCCTCATTCAACTCAGGATATATTATGTTTTAGGGTATTTTTATTTTTAGTACCGGCAACATATGCCTTCCCCTAAGCGAGGAGTTACATTATCACCATGCTGGGCAGGCGACTTGGGGATTGCAGTAAAGGTGGTAGGTAATCCAATAGAAAGACGCTGCTTCTTCTTGTTTTCCCTTAGTCGCCTCTTACGGACACCGTACGCGAAGTGATGGGTGAGTGCTGTTCTTACCCGGACACCCCACGGGTATACAACGCGACTTTTACGAACGACTACGTAATTTTTATTTGCAGTATTTTGTAAGATAAACAACATAACAAAGCACCCCTACCCCACAACTCTTTGAGCAGGTGAACCTCGTTGTACTCTAAACTATCAAAGTATAAAACAAACTGCAATACAAGTTGCGAGAAGCTCGGTAATAGATCTCTTCGAGACTTTTCCAGTGATATCTATCGGTATTGCTTAGGAGGTTGTTAGGAAACTACTGGACATTGTAACGATTTCGCTAGTTCTCACTTGACTGCGCTCAAATGTGCACCAATGTAAGATAGAGGTCTATTATATTCTTACTGATCATAAATGTATTTCTTCTTCTTCATATACAAGTACAGTAGCAAGCCTTTCAATATTCTACAGTATGTATTTTGGAGTGTGCGCATGAAATCCATGACTAATTCCCCTTCAATCATCGGATGACGAGACGCATTAGTATCATCTATGACGAGACGCATTAGTATCATCTATGACGAGACGCATTAGTATCATCTATGACGAGACGCATTAGTATCATCTATGACGAGACGCATTAGTATCATCTATGACGAGACGCATTAGTATCATCTATGACGAGACGCATTAGTATCATCTATGACGAGACGCACGGCGAATACGTCCCCTTGCGCAGTGTGTGCCCCATAAGTTTCGGCAAAGTAATTTACGTAGTCATTTATGATATGATGATTATTTTAGCTAAATTCTGGAATAGATTGCTTAAGTATTTTCGATGCTGTAGTGAATAGGCTTTTAATAAGCTAATGTGCTTAGTCATCCTCGATTGCATCGCGACCACCTACGTGGCAATCAAGAACTGGCTAATATATACCTAGTAAAATAATATGCTATTCCATTCACACATCATCATTCACACATCATCAGGAGAATATTGAGAGAGGTAGTGCACAGTCAGAACGGGAAGTACCTACACCTTACAGTAGCCACCTTCAAAAGGCTAAGCTGTCTTAGAGACCATGGTTCACCTTTATGATACCTTGATACCTTCGACAAAGTATTCTTTTCTTATTGTTATTAATGTAATATTCCGTATTTTTGGTGTCAGGAGGAAATCTACAAAAGATGCCCAGTCTCCGTACAGGGTGGAGGCCAGGTTATGTGGGTTTCTACCTCTTAAACCTCCCCGGTGGCCTTCTTCGACCCTATGGAGCACCTCTGGGCACTCGATTCGTTCGGAGCTTGCCAGAGTCTAGTTATTAATCTCTAAGCTAGTGCGCTTCTATCCACTACTAGATAGTATCACTGTCAAACATCAAACACTGGTTAATCATCATCATCATCACCAGCCGAAAGACGTCCACTGCTGAACAAAGGCCTCCCCCTTAGAAGGGAGGGGTTGCCATTATCCCCACGCTTGGCAGGCGCCATGGGGCGCTTTGGGGCAGTGTAGATGCTAGATAATACAATAGAAAGACGCTGCTGCCCTACTTCTTGGTGATTCTTACACTGGTTAATATTAAGTAACAAAAAATATTTTTCACTTAACCCGTTGTGGCGTTGAACATAAAATACCGTTCCAATATGAACCACCCGGCGAAGTTAAAGTAAATTCACGGTAAATTCCGGTAAGTAGCTCAGCCGCGTTGCGCTCCAAATTACAAGTGTTTTTAAGCTTTATTGAGTTTTAAGAACCCAACGAGGTACTACTAATGTAACATTGTTGAATTTCAAGCAACCTGGATGTTTGGTATTCGTAAGCAAAGATTGTTTTAAGAAGGAAGATAAGAAAATGCTTGACGATGATTATTAGAAGAAAAGTGAAATACAGTGACAATACCTGTTAAATAGTCAGAGGAAAGTTATGTAATGTTTTTCAAACGGTTTCATTCAAATATGGTCACCTCGGCAGCTGGTGGTATTGAATTTTTAATTTTACTCAATAAAGTTGCACTTGATCTTTAACTTGTGACTGGTAAAGTCCTGTTTCTTTTGTTGGTAGTGGTTCTTCTGATACAGGGTCTTTAGTGCCTTTCATTATCCATGATGAATAGCTACTTCCCATCAGACCAAACATATAAAAATATTCTCAAAGTATACGGGTATATCTAAAGTAAGTGTGATTGCATTAATTTGATCGTTCATTTTAAATATAGAGTTTTTTAAATTTATTACTTAAAAATATTAATATGTAGATACATTTTAATTAGCCCTTAACCATGAGTTATATTTGAAGCAGCTTATAATAAGAGAGTTACATTTGATATTTCATTTGCTTTAGAGAATATTAAACCTTTTGTAAGCAAAATAAAATAATACAGTAAAGAATAATAAATGTAAAAGCGTATTAAATTAACAGTAACTATAGAAAGTATTATCTTTCAAAAATATATTAAATTTTAATGTATCCCAAATTTTTTGCATTTTATTTAAATAATAATATATTATGAGATTTTTGACCACCACCAATTTCAATTTTAATACACCACCTAACTCAATTATTTAATATGGTGTTAGACTCAGAGACAGTACCATCACAGTGGTGTACATCAGAAATAATATTACTGTTCAAAAAAGGGAACCCTCTAGATATTGGAAACTACAGACCAATAAGTTTACTAGCAAGCATATACAAACTATTTGCTTCTATAATACTCAAACGAATAGCCCAAGCAATCGACAAATCTCAACCAATAGAGCAAGCTGGCTTCCGCTCAGGCTTTAGCACTACCGACCACATACAGGCCCTGGATCAAGTAATAAGAATAAGAATAAGAATGATTTATTTGTTAGAGCATTGTATATAAGATGTTACAGTATTATAGGTATCAAATACTCTGCCGTTTCCGGCGTACAAATGTATTTAGCATATTAAAATCTCTCGGAACAATTATAATTATTACATATTTTACTTATACAAATTATTATGTCTAGGTATAAAATTAGATGAATTGAATACAAAATAAAGTCATTATAATCCATATGTCAATAAGTAAAATAAGTCAGATTTAATATCAAAATAGCAGATACAACCATGATAGCTTAAATTACTAATTTGCTATCAAATTTCTCATTTAGGAAGTCTTTGATGGTGTAGTACGACTTGTCGAGTAAAAATTTAAATAATTTCGTTTTAAATGCCTTAAATTCTAATGTCTTAAAGATATCTGGTAATTTATTATATATGCGAATAGCCATGCAGAAGACATTATTTGAGAATAGCTTAATATTTTGTCTAGGTACATACAACGTATGAATTCTGCGGCTTGCTCTGGCAACCGTATCATTATGTTTAATAAATAAATTACTGTTCTTATAGACAAAAATACAAACTTCAAAAATATATAAGGCTGGGAATGGTAGTATATTTAGATGTTTAAACAATGGCACACAACTGTCTAGTGGATGAGCTCCACATATTGCACGTATACATTTTTTCTGCGCTATAAATACTCTAGTCATGTTAACAGAATTACCCCACATTATTATGCCATACCGTAGAAGCGATGACACATATCCATGATATGCACATAGTGCCGCTTCAACGCCAACCACGCGTGCTAATTTACTGAGGACGTATACAAATCTATCAAGTCTTGAACATAAATTATCTGTGTGTACCTTCCAATTACAAAATTTATCTATTGTTAGTCCTAGGAATTTTATATCATCTACTTCTTCAATAATATTATTATCATAAAGTATATTTAGTTGTTGGCGATTGCTATTATATGTCTGGAATTGAATTAATTTTGTTTTATTAGTATTTATCTGTAGATTATTATGTTTTAACCATGTTACTACGTTGTCAAGTGTTTCTTTTATTTCATTTTGGTATTCTGAAAAATTATTAAATTTGTGCTCTATACATATCGTTGTATCATCGGCATACAGGATACATTTATTTTTAGTAATATTAGGTAGGTCATTTATATACAGTAAAAAAAGTAAAGGCCCCAATATGCTACCCTGAGGAACGCCACAGCCATTTTTTATATATGGAGACCGATATGTGGTTTTATAGTTTCTGGCGTATCATTGCTGTCTGTTTGTGAGGTAAGATTCAAGGCATTTTAAAGCCTGTCCTCTTATGCCGTATTTCTCTAATTTCGAGATCAATATTGTGTGATCTACAAAATCAAATGCTTTTGACATGTCAACGAATATGGATGCAATAGGTGTTTTATCATTAAGACTCGCGGTTATAAGCTTTACAAGAGCAAAACAAGCCAAAGTTGTTGACATATTTCTCCTAAATCCAAATTGTTCTTGTTTTAGAATTTTATGTTTTGTAATAAAAGAATATAGTCGCTCATGCATAATTTTTTCAAAGACCTTTGACAAGACTGGAATAAGAGTGATGGGGCGGTAATTGTTCATATCGCACCTATCACCTTTTTTGTAGATGGGCTTAACTATTGAACGTTTTAGTTTAGATGGAAATCTGCCTTGGCTTAATGAAAGGTTAATAATATGGCTTAGAGGAGCTGAAAGTATTTTGGAACAACGTTTTAGTATATTAGTATTTATGTCGTCATATCCGGTGGAGTTAGTTGATTTTAGAGAGTTAATTATTTTAGCGATGTCATTGGCATCTGTTGGGGTTAGGTATATAGTACTGTGCAAATTAGTCAATGTAGGTACATAGTCGCTATTTTTATTAGAATGAGCGTTCATGGATTTATTAGTAATGTCAATAAAAAAGTTGTTAAATTTGTCGGCAATTTCGTCAGGTTGTGTATATGTCCGTTTGTCAATTTTTATGTTAGTTATGTCAGTTGAATCTCTAGTATCGTTACTATAGCTTTTAATTATTTTCCAGGCCGCTTTGCATCTGTTATTGGACTGGAGCAAGTAGCGTGTGTTATCGTTTTTTTGGGCCTGCGAGATGCAGCGTTTTAATATGGTGGTATATTTTTTATAAATATTTCTTTGCAGGTTTTTATTAGCTTTATTAAGACGATACTTTAGGTATAAACAACGCTTTTTAATGCAGCATCTCTTTATGCCTTTTGAGAGCCATTTGTTTCTTATAGGTTTGTTTGAGATTTTAATGTTTAAGATAGGGAAACAGAGATTATAAAACAAAATCAGCAAGTCATGGAAATAATTAAAAGCAGTGTCAGTATCGTCAGATTTATATATTTCGTCAAAAGTCAAGTTTGAGATACATGAGATAAATTTATTTATATTTTCATCGCTTAGATCTCTCCTTTTTTCAAACCAAAATGATTTTTTAAGAATAGTGGTATTAAGATCTACATCAAATGATACTGTTTGGGCTGTTTCATGGTCAGATAGGGCCAGATAGTGTATATCTGGATGTATATTGGACATGTTACTAGCAATCAAATCTATGCAAGAACTTTTTCGAGTGGGTTTTAAAATATGATTACTTATATTATGGTTCTTTAAGATTGACTCTAATTCTTTATAGTGCTTATCAGCTTTGATGGCGTCTAGGTTCCAATCTCCACATAATACAATATTACGCTTTTTCCTTAATGTAAGTTTCCTTAGAAGTAGCGTCAATTTATCTAGAAATATTTGAAGATTTGAGTTCGGTGTACGGTAAATACAGACCACAACCGTAACAATCTCTATAGCACAATATTCAAAGTGATAAGCTAAAGCTTCAACTGGAATGCTTATAGGTTTAAATTCGAGGTATTTTTTGGCCAATATACATGTACCACCTCTGCGTTGGTGAGATCGGGAGAAGGCTGAAACCATATTGTAGTTTTTTAGAACTACGTTGGTCTCCGAACCTTTTCGTATAAAAGTCTCAGTAATGCAAATAATGTCAATAGAGTTTGTATTTTCTAGTTCTAGTAGTGCCGCTTCTAAAAAATCTCGTTTACTTAGTATACCAGCTATGTTTTGATGTAACAGCGTACATTTGCGTTTAGGCTCGAAAAAACGGTGTGTTAACGTTTAGATCTGGCGATGCGTTAGGCACTTGTTTTGGTAACTTTTTAAAATAATATGGGATAGTTCCTTTAACATTTGAGATATTTTTGTTTGTAGCATTATTCGAAGAATCACAATTTATAATTTTGCGGGACCGTACTGTTTGAAAATGTGTCTTAATCAATTTTTGATAATTAATATTGTCAATTTCTATATTTAGTTTAAAACACAAAAAGCGCCTGGATACAACTTTATAATATTGATTATTATCGATGTTATTGTTAGATGTATCGATAAATATACAGTTATAAAAGGTTTTTACAAATAGTCTTAAATTTTTGTTTAACAAATCAACATTAAGGTAATCATTATACAATACATTTAATACTAATACTTTATAACTTTTCAGTTTATTCAGTGCAATACATAATTCCGAAAACAATACGTACGGGTTTTTATCATTACTACCTAGTCCTAGTATTACAATGTCATCTTTATTTAATTGTTTGATGGTATCGTCTAAATTACTTAAAATTTGTTTACTAGTTGCGTGTGGTTGTGTTGTTCCTGTCACCGAATAAATATTGTTCCATTTGTTTCTAATTCTTTGTCGTGTCATTTCTACTGCGTAACCGCGTACCAGTTGATCGCCTATAATTACTATCTTCGGAGAAGTGGCTCCCTTTTCGCAACCCTGCAAGTTATGTTTGCCGATCGATCGTTGACTTGGTACGACCGTCTGTGCAATAAGGTTATCGGTTGGTGTTTTGCAACAAGTGATGTCCAAGTTATCACGTTTAGATGTATAATCTATCTTTTTACATACAACGTTAGATGCGTGCAGAGGTGAAATTCGTGGAGATATTATATGAAGATTAGTTATTCTTTTGCTTATGGGTGTGGATAGATTTTTGGGCTTTAAAGGCGTGCCTTTTCTTTCCTCGTACGTAACTTTCTTTAACGTTGATATCATCTTCTCTTTATCAATTAGCTGCTTTTCCATTTGTAATAACTGGGTGTTGAGATTAGCAATTTCATTATGCGCTGACTCGAGGTTTGTCTTCGTTTCTATTAACTGGCGATTTATAGATTCAACCATAGAACTGTCAATTGTCGGCAGGAATGGTTCGCTTTGCGTCGTTTCATCTAGTAAGGTGGAATTTACTATTGATTGGCTCGTATGAAAGCTAGCTGCATCGATTGAGTAAGTTCTTTTACGTCTACGAATAGTAACGTTATCCATTTTGCCGTATATTACAACTTTATATTAAGTATATTTTTTCTTTAAATTACACTTAATGATTGCTGTAGTCGACGAAGTGTTGATTGAAAATATTTTGCTCTATACAAAAAACGATGCGGCCGGTGGGGATCGAACCTAGGAACATTTTTTCAACTGTGAACACAGCCGATGACCTCCAGACCAAACAGTCACTAGCGATGCAAGTCGAAATTTGTTATCTTATTCTAAGAAACAAGATTTTAAATTTTATAGAAGCGTTATGATTTTTTTTTTACTTTTTGCTGACGACCCACTTTTATGTTATGTTTATTTTTAGATAATTATTACGCACTTTTAACACTTTATTATCACTTCAGGTCTATGTTCGATATGTAATATGTTGTATAAGTAATATTTATAAGTAGTTGAAAACGGTTAAAAGTCTGTAAAAACACTTGTTTTATTAAGTTACATATTTAGCTAAATACACTAAACACACTGAAGATAACATGTCCACTTATAGTTTGTGATATTGTTTACTCATTTATAACAGTTTTATCGTAATTATCAATTGATTTATATTTTTAATTAATTTCACATTTGAAAGCGGTACAAATCGAGTGCTTACAAGACAGCGCCCTCTAGCGGCCTCTAATAGAAAAATACCGCGAGTACAATAGACCCTTGTATGTGGCATTCATAGACTACAGCAAAGCCTTTGATAGTATAAGCCATAGTTCAATATGGGATGCTTTGAACTCTCTTAAAGTTGACCAAAAATATATTAATATTCTAAAATATATATACGCAAACAGCACGAGCAAAGTAAAACTCGAAACAAAGGGGAATACTATTATGATTGAAAGAGGTGTTAGGCAAGGTGATCCTCTGTCACCGAAACTTTTTATTGCCGTTCTTGAAGATATTTTCCGCAACACAAACTGGGCAAAAAAAGGCATCAAGATAGACGACCGTTAACTAAACCATCTCAGGTTTGCTGATGACATTGTATTATTGTCGGAAACACCTGAAGATCTGGAAGATATGGTTAGATCACTCGAGCAAGAAAGTGTTAAAGTAGGATTAGAAATGAATGAGAACAAAACAAAAATAATGACGAACAGCTATAAAAAACCAATCACAGTTAAAGGAAACAACATGCAATACGTTGATAACTATGTATATTTGGGTAAACCAGTATCATTCAAAAAGTCTAATAATGAAGAGGAAGTTGAAAGAAGAATAGGCATAGCATGGAATAAGTTTTGGTCTTTAAAAGAAATTCTAAAAGGTAACTACAGTCTACATTTAAAAAAAGTTGTAATGGATACCAACCTTTTGCCATGCTTACTATATGGCTGTCAGACTTGGATCTTCACCGAAAAGGTTAAACAAAAAATTAGAAGCACCCAAAGAGCAATGGAAAGAAGCATATTAAAAGTTCGTAAAATACAAAAAATAAGAAGCGAACAAATAAGGCAGAAGACAAAGGTCACGGATGCGCTTAAACACGCATTGACACTGAAGTGGCGAGGGGCCGGACATGTCTCACGATATATCGATAAAAGGAGGACTATAGAAGCTACACGATGGAAAGGACCACTGGGGAAAAGGAGTGTCGGCAGGCCAGTTAGACGGTGGGCTGAGGAGATCATGCAAATAGCTGGGAAGGAATGGATGTATACAGGCAGGAACAGGGAAGCGTGGACGGCATTGGAGGAGGCCTCCACCCGAAGAGGGATCCATATCTCAGAAGCAAAAGAAAACTAACCATACTAACTACTAGATTAAACATACCTACTAACAATCACTAATTTACTACTATTTCTATGAGATATGGAATAAATGGCTTTTTTATTTTATTTTATTTATTTTATATTATGAGATTTTGAAAAAATAGAGTAAAATACCAGCCCTTGGTTTATATCCCACTATTAGGCCCGGGCCTCCCCTCAAGATGGAGGGGCTTAGGGCATAGACCACCGAGCTGGCCAAGTGTGGGTTGGCGGACTTCACACGTCATTCGCAAGCTAGTTAGGCTTTCTCAGCATCGATATATAATAATGTTTCTCAGGAATGCAGGTTTCCTCACGATGTTTTTCTGAAAGCTAGTAAGTATCGCACAAAGTCGAATCGCAAATGATTAATTAAATAAATCTGAGGTGCGAGCCGGGGTTCGAACCTGCGCACCTTGTTTCCAAGGCAAGCGCTTGCCCACTGAGCTGTAACTGCTGTAAATAGTAATACTATAAAAGTAGAATATTTAGATGATATTAATGCCCCGTTATTTATCCCGACTCGGTTGTCAAAAAATTCTGTCCTGCGGATTATACCCATTTTAGGACAGCTGTAGTCATTTTATGTTGATAAAATATTAAACAAATCCTCTCGCAATAATTACGCAGTGACCGCTGGCTGGTTTTGTTTCGACCCTCTGCTTCCGGACCCTCATCACTGATTCACTGGTTCGATTCCGCGCCAGCGAACCGACAGGACATCCTTTTCCACTATTTCACTTCATGCATCCAGATGTCGAGACGGTAAAATACAATAACTTAAGTTTGGACCTTTTGTTATCAAGGTGGTTGAGGTATTCCGATTCATTGTGTGGCGGATGGTGTTACATAGAGGGTATATTTTGTGATATGAAGGTAATGAAGAGTAAGAGAAGGGATTTATATGAAAACCTTTTGTATCACAAATTATTCGCAAGAAATTCAATTTAAAAGTAGATTTTTATGACAAACAAGTATACATTATACGTAGACGGGCCCGTTTAGTGGTTAGTCAGCCTGGCTGCTACCCGATGGGTCGTGGGTTCGATTCCCAGCAAGTGTCTGGGTGTTATTTATCTATTTAGGTATGTATTTAAAAAAAAATTATGTAAGTATTGGTGCAGTTGTCTGGTTTCCATAGTACAGGCTCCGCCTAGTTTGGGATCGGATGACCGTGTGTGGATTGTACCAAGATATTATTATTATAAAAGCTCAAAAAGCCTGAAAGCCTTCGTAAAACGCATACACATGTGTTAGGTATTTGTGTGGGCGCAATCGGGACAACTAGTCAAAGGCACGGCTCGTTGTACACTGGTTTATTCACTAAGAGAAAGGGGCGGGGCGCAGCCCGCGCATACGCTGCGTGCGTATACATAAACATACAGTACAGTCCCTCCACCTTATAGCTAAAATATAATTTCCACGAAAATCTTAATAATAAGAGAATATAACACTATTACAGAGATTCTGGGTGGGTGTTACTTGGACTAGCGATTAGAGAGTCAATCAATCGGGGTGTCAACTCGCGCCGCCGGCGGTTCATAGGAGCCGCAGGTGGGGTCTGGAACTCACTATCATCTTCCTCCTCCCCGCGAGAACATGTTGGCGTGGGCATCCCGCCAGGCGAGCTCTCCGCCTCGATGCTCATGTCCGCTAAATGCTCGCTACGAGATGGTGGCTTATCCGGGATGACATCAACGTCCCAGGGGCTGTTATTGCTGTCACCTGCCAGCCCGATCCTCGACCTTATTTGGTTGATGTGTCGCTTCACCTCCAGGTCTAAACTTGGTATATATACTGAATATAATACGTTGCCCAACTTTTCCTTAATTACACCCTCGATCCAGTTAAATCTTTTGTTTACAAAGTTCTTCATTATCCAAACGGTATCATTCGCTTTATAGTCTGTACGTTTCGTGCCCTTGTAACGATTAGCCTGTAAGCACTGATTATGTTCTACAGTACGAGCGAGGTCTATGGATGAAGGAGACGCCGGTGGTTTCAACAAGTCCAATCTAGATCGCAACGGTTTACCATAAATTATTTCCGCGGGGGATTTATCAGTGGTGCTATTTTTTGAGTTTCTGTAGTCAAACAAAAACTTTGATATTTGCTCTGGTAAAGGTTTTTTATTACTGTTCTCTAAAATAACTGCTTTCAACCCATTTTCACCACTTTTACCATACTTTCCGCCTGGCCATTGCTAGACGGATGGTACGCTGGTGAAAAAATATGGTCGATACCGTTCAGTTTACAAAAACTCTGAAACTCCGATGAAGTGAAAGAAGTACCATTATCACTCACTAAGGTATTAGGAACACCCACCTTAGACATAAAATCACAGAGCTTACTTATCACCGCCCTGGAACCGTAAGAAGAACCCATCGTATAACATTCCACCCATTTACTATAGGAATCTACTATTATTAGAAACATCTGATTATTAAATGGACCTAAGAAATCAAGATGAATGCGATAAAAGGGATGGGGTGAGAGGGGCCAAGGCGCGAGGGGCGCGCGCGGCGGTGCCGGCCGCAGCGCAGCGCACACGGTGCACGCCGCTGCGAGCCGCTCCAATGCGGCGTCTATGCCGGGGAACCAGAAACATTTACGCGCCTCTGCCTTCATTTTAACTATTCCAAAATGAGAACTATGCAATTCGTTACAGAGGTTTTCCTTCAATACTTCCGGAACGACAATTTTGTGCCCACGCATTATACATCCATGTTCGAAGGCTAACTGTAACCGACAACTATGGTAGGGCTTTAAGTCAAGATCCGACACTTTACGTGGCCAACCATTCAATATATAACTTTTAACTTTATTCAAAAGCGGGTCTCGACCGGTTTCATAGCGCAGGCGATCTGCCGTGACTGGTAAATCACCCTGCAAAACGAAGTTAACGTATACGGCTCGGTCATCGCTGCACTCCCCCCACAGCGCTCCCCCGCGCCCTTCCGCTTCGCTCGCCATCTCGGGCGATAACGAAGCGCGCGAAAAATAATCTGCGCTGTTATCTTTGCTGCGTATGTATTCTAAAGTATAATTATAGGCTGACAAGAAGATTGCATATCTCTGAAGCCTATTCGCCGACACTACTGGAATACCTCTATGGGGGCCAAAAATAGTCAATAATGGACGGTGATCAGTGCGTAATATGAATGGTGTAGATCGAGCATATAGGTATTGATGGAACCGTCTAACTCCAAAAACAATTGCTGTCGCTTCCCTCTGAATTTGGGCGTATTTTTTCTCTGCGGCTGAGAGAACCCGCGATGCATAAGATACTGGCCTTTCAGTTCCATCACTACCGATCTGCGATAATACTGCTCCGAGACCTGTAGGAGACGCATCTACAGTTAATATTATTTTCGCCTCTGAATCAAAATGTGCCAGCACATTATCAGATGCCATTATTTTTTTAATTTGGTAAAATGCATCATCATGTATCCTTGACCATTCCCATTTTACATTTTTATGCAGCAGCTCATACAAAGGACTTAATACAGTGGATGCATTTTGCAGAAAATTACGGTAATAATTTGTTAGCCCTAAAAAAGACTGCAGTTGTGAAATGTTTTGTGGCTTAGGAGCATTTAATACAGCGTTGACTTTATCTGGTGACTTCCTTATACCCTGTTTATCTATTACGTGCCCGAGATAGGATATTTCATCTTTAAAAAATTCGCACTTGCTAACATGCACGGTTAACCCAGCGTCTTTCAGGCGCTGTAGTACCGCAATTAACCGTTGCTTGTGCTGCTCCTGATTGATCCCTGTCAATAGCACGTCGTCCAGAAAACAGACTACCCCGTCGAGACCAGCCAAGACTCCTTCTATGGCCCGCTGAAAAATTGCCGGTGCCGACGATAACCCGAAAACCAATCTCTTAAATTTAAATAATCCGCGGTGTGTATTGATGGTAGTAAGCGCCTGGGAGGCCTCCGTAAGCTTAAATTGATTATAGGCCATTGATAGGTCAATTTTGCTGAACTGGACACCACCATTTAACTTTGAAAAAAGTTCATCCACCGTGGGTAAAGGATATTTGTCTACGACTAACTGTTTGTTAATAGTAACAGAGTAGTCGGCGCATAGTCTCAACCCACCATCCTTTTTTAAAACAGGCACTACTGGGGACGCATACTCGGAGTGTTCTACTGGACTTAGAATATCTAACTCCACTAAACGGTCTAATTCACAGTCAATTTTTTCTCGCAAAGCAAATGGTACCGATCTAGCTTTAAAATAAATCGGCTTTGCGTCGGGCTTCACGCGTAGCTCAACAGAGAACTTATTAAAAGTGCCCAATTTACCCGAAAACACCGTTGGAAACTCTGCAATCAACTGTTCTACTATTGAATTATTTTTAAAGTTTATTGTGTTTACAAAAGGTGCCAGTTCTAAATTATATAGACAAATGAAATCGCGGCCCAAAAGAGATAAACTACCATTTGTAACCACAAACAATTCAATAGAATGGGTTACATCGTTATACAAAATAGATGTTTTCAACACCCCGCAAGTAACGATACTATCCCCCAAATATGTTATCAATTTTTTACAAGTGGGTGATAATGGTATTTGCTTAAAATGGCGGTTATAGGTTTCTTTAGAAATAACGCTAACCGCCGAACCACTATCCACATGAAACTCTAACAATACGCCACCGACAATCACTCGCTCCGTCATCGGCCTCTCCCTGTCACAACGAATGTTAAAGACGCACTTACCATCGTCTCCTGCATCCACTTCCTCCACGTAGTTTACTTTATTATTGTTAACGTTAGGGCACATTTTACGTAAATGTCCTTTACGGTTGCATTTTTTACATTTGTAATTTTTAAACCGACATTGATTAGCATTATGATTAGCATAACCACACACACTGCACTTCACTTTAGTTATCGCATATACGCAATCCGCGCTGTCAGCGGCGGCCACGGCGGCGGCAGCGCCCGCCACCTCTGCCCTAGCGGCCTGGCGTGCACAACGCACACTCTCCGCCAAGTCTACCGCCATCGCCAACGAAAACTCGCGTTGATCCTGCGTTAATAACTTGTCGCGCTCGTGTCCCGGTGTCATGCCCATAATAAACCTATCCAATAGCGCCTCATCTAAATTCTTGAAGCCGCAATGTGCCGCTAACCCTCTTAATCTAGCTGCCCATTGTGTTGGAGTTTCACCTTGTCTTTGCACAGCAGAGTAAAACGCAAACTTTTCTGCAAACCCGAAACGCTTTGGGGTACAATGGTTCTCGAGGAGTTTCAAAATGGCTTCGTACTCCACCTCCTCCAACTTCTTCGGCAGCGCCAAATCGTTTGCCAACTTATAAGTTGACTCGCTGAGTGCACTCAGTAATATTGCCCGCCGTTTGACCTTGCCCTTGTCCGCCGCGTCGGATATATCATTGGCAATAAACCACTGTGTTAAACGCGATTTAAAACTGTTCCAATCATTGGTTATATGATCAAACGTACACAAAACCCCGTACGTTACTCCTGCAGCCATTTTAATACCTTGCAATATTAATTGGGTTCTATTCGTCGCCAGCTGTTAGGTTTTGTGTGGGCGCAATCGGGACAACTAGTCAAAGGCACGGCTCGTTGTACACTGGTTTATTCACTAATGCCTGATTTACACGTATTAAGTTACAAATTGGTAACTAAATCTTTACTAAAGTTTGAGTAAATTATTGCGTGTAAACAAACACTTTAGTAGTAAGTTCCAAGTTAAAATTTTATACACAAGTGAATAAGTAAAATTTTTCGTTTACACGTATTAAGTTGGTAACTAAATCTTTACTAAATTTTAGTAAATTATTACGTGTAAACAATCACTTTAGTAGAAAGTCCCAAGTTGAAATTTAGTACGCAAGTTATGAAGTAGAATATAAACTTTTCTATTTTTCGGGTAAGTAGGTGGGCGTGGTTTATTCTTGATACGTTTGGACACACACATGTGTAATGCACGTTTGCAGGTGCGCGTGCAAAGGTATAGCCATAGATCATACAATAGATAATATACAAATATAATAGGAGCAAAGTCGTTTTCGTCACGTTTTCGTTGTACCAACGTATATTTAGGGTTGCCAGAAATACGGGATTGTTCCAGAACTTGTATTGTCCTGGAATTTTTAAATACCTACTACACTGTAGGTATTATTAAAATTTGCAATATTTTTTTTTGTACTTTTCCTAGTATACTGCCGTATAATTAAGTGATTCGAGAGCTATTTGGCAAATAGTCTCGGGAATTTTTAGATCAACGGAGAAATTTTGGGGTAATTTAAGTATCTCGCATTCTTTTTTTCTAGCGGCGAATTGTTCAATGGGTCCCAGGACCTATGTAGGTCAACCGGGGTAAATGGGATTCTTTCCCAATCCCCGTGGTTGTCACATCGACACATGAGGGGAAACCTGGGCTCTCCTGTGGAATCTGTACCAGGAGTCCTTCAGTGCGTTTCCTTCGGAGCCTGCCACTGGGGGTGCATTGTAGTCCCCCGGGAACCAGACACGGTGTTTACGGGAATGGAAGGCAATAAACAAGTAAAATGGTTAAATATTTACATCAAACACAAATTCAGTAATCAAGAAAGACATGACGTCGTCGTTTACTTTTCTATATCTAATATTATAATTATAGTACATATATATATTATAAAAAGGAAATTCTAATATAATAATCTGTAATAATTGTCTACATAATTAAACCCTAAAAATAAATTAGTTGTCCGTCGCTACAAAGTACTATGAAATCGTCACGGAGCGTGCGACCGTCCATTGGGGCGAACTAAAGAACTAAAGATTTTAACTAAAATTTAGTAAAAACTACGTGTAAACGCATACTTAAAATTAAGTCACTTAAAATTTAGTTACCTACTTGACAACTTAATACGTGTAAATCAGGCATAAGAGAAAGGGGCGGGGCGCAGCCCGCGCATACGCTGCGTGCGTATACATAAACATACAGTACAACATGTAACTATTATAAACATCTATTTCAACTCGTCTTGTTAAGACCTTATTTGATACCCATGTTGATGTTTATAGCCTATATCACTCCCACTACTAAGACGATACGTATATTGTTATAACTCAAAATCCATTTAACAATTTTAAGCTGTGGGCCGTATTGTGGCGGTGACCGAGATTCCGCCCAACATACGCTCCAGAAGTGCCCTGCGTAGGCCTCGGAGCGGCAGATCCTGATCAACCGGAACGGACACAACCTCTCTCTGCCAGCAGTAGTGTCGGCTATGCTGGCGGAGGAATCGGCGTGGAGGGCTGTAGCCTCCTTCTGTGAGACAGTCATGTCCAGAAAGGAGGCCCCGGAGCGGGAGAGGGCCGATTCCGCTTGGCGGAGGCGACAGCGTCGGGGCGGCAACGCTCATCGCTCCGGCATATCAGACCCATCGTCAGGGGCCCAATAGAAATGTGAAGGGGGCTCGTGGGTCGCGGACACACAGGGTGGGGCTCCGTGCGTCCTTACTAAATGGGACACCGAGACGGGCGACGACGTGGTGTGAGCCTTGCGAGCAGCGCGAGGGTGCCGGGGGGGGGGGGGTGCATCTTAGCTCCCCCCGAGGCGTGCTTATGCAAGCGTCTGGTGCTGAAGAGACTCTGGCGAAAGTCCGAATGGAGGGCCCAGAGTCTTTCCATGGCCTCGATGAGGGGAGGACCGGGGAGGTTTTGGTGGGTACAAATCCCACATAACCCGGCCTCCACCCCCTCGGAGACCGGGTACCTTTTGAAGATTTCCTCCTCGACAGCAAAAAAAAGCTGTAGGCCGTGAAAGATAAATAAACCTACATACGTATACATACTCTCGCAAAACATAGCCCTCCTCCTGCGGCATTCGGGCAAAAATGTGTCGCAGATGAAGTTTATAATAATACACGCAGCTTCATTATTTTTTTTTGTCATTAGCCTGTTCCTCACAGTGCAACCTCATTCCCTGAACAAATTTTACGAATATTTTAAACGGATGTGACATCATGTTTCACAAACAAAAAAAAACGTAAAATGAATCTTTGAATCCAAGAGTTTTCCTTCCGAAGATTTCCATAACAGAATGCGACTTTAAAGCAACTTAATTTAAAGTTATATTTTCATTTTATACGTCCGGTAAAGATTGCTAGTAAGTTTAAATTGAAATGTCATGAACAAACATTGCCATTCTGGATCTGCCGATACTTAATAAACACGACCGGGCGGGATCAGACGCAGAAACAACTTAAAATATGCTCCAATAGGGAACAACTACATAAAGTTACTCTTCACAAGATTAAAGTCCAAGACCAAAGCGTACTTTTTGACACTTCGTGAAGCTTTCTGAACGTGTAAAATCTTCTCGGTGCATCTCGGAGCTTACGATAATACCTTAACAGTAACCAGAATGGGAAGGCACGATGTCTTCAGTACTGGAGGTGCAATTTATAAAGTTTTCCTCTGAAATATACGCAAGAGTGAACAAAGTAAGTTTCCAGAGGAGTCTGCTAACACAGTTTTATATAAAGTAGATTAATGTCGGTGTGTACAGGGGCAGGTCCATAAATCAGTTTTCGGAGACAAAGTTTTCGGCGTTACATCACAGTAATGGGGATTTATTTGACTGGAACAGCTACTAATAGCCTGTCTACATAGTTGCTTGTTGCAAAGTCGAGAAGACGAAGATATAGGCGTTCATCTTGTTTGTCAGTTTGGTTTTTGAAAGTTTGATTACGTACATCATTAAGCATCTGACAGTCTGACTGAAAACTGCGGTCAGCTATACTTCACATATATTATAAAAAAAGTACATAATTTTGGATTGTTATTTAATATTTCTATACAAAATAACAAATTGTAACAAATAAAACCTCTGTTACCATTCGACGCCTCGAAGCGTAAATCCAAACTGCGAGCTGATGTCATGTTTTCAAATGTTATAAATGTTTGTGAACATATTCCATCTGTGCTGGAACACTCAGAACATCTAACATAATGTTATAATTCCTAAAATTTGTTAGTGAATGTATTTGAGTTGGAGAATGTTTATAAACATTTTTTATCAACAGTGTGCGAGTACCAACGACACATTTCAATTCTCTCAATCTACTCGTCTTATTTTAGTACACACGTGTAACTTATCAGATATCGGTAAACTTGCCCAAGCTTCTAGTTGCAAATTATGCTAATAAGAAGATAATTTAACATATCTCGATGTAAGGGGAACTCAAACAATAATTGGTTTGTACAGCCGACTCGACCGTATTAATGATGATTAATATTCCTGTAACAAGCCCATAAACTGTCTACCTAATAACAATAGACTATTAATTTTCCTGTATTAGTAAGGAGAGGGCCAACATAATTTATGTTTTCTCTCGAATAGGGCATTTCTTGCTGCTAGACAAATATTGGTTTATTCCTCGTAGTTCGATTGTGTGCCCTTACAAAATATTAGCTAACTAAAAGCCTCCTCGAATGAAGAAATAATACTTAAGTGTTCGCCTAGTTATAAGATTGACAACAAATGATATCTGGTCTGGAGCCTTAAAACACGCAAACGAAACGGCGGATTTGAATGCAGTTTTTTAATTGTAAGTTGAATAAATCAGAATGTCCCTTAGCTATGGTAGATGAAAATCTGTTTAGACGTTAATTACTCAAGTTGTCATATTGTCGTTTTATTTTTTACTAATAGTAGGAACAGTACAGGAACTGAGTTCATATACAAGTGAATATCAGTGGAAAATATAAACAGTGGGTATGTCGATCAATCACAAAGACATTTGCGCGGTAACGATCGCTGCGAAGATTGACTGGCATACCTAATACGTGTACCGCACAAATCATTGTCAGTATGCGGCGTACTCGCTCGCGTATAAATACGCCTAAATTCTATTGTGCTACTTTTATTATTTACGACGAAACGACAAACTGTATACATACAATGTTATCCCAGACATCCATAGCACGCTTTAGCCTCTGTGGCGCAGCGGAACACCGCTTTGCAAGTTGAAGGGTGCGGATTCAAAAAATTGCGGGGAGGTGGAGACTGGAGGATTTTGCGTAAGAGCCTCCGTGGGGCCTAAACATAATAAAAAAAAAAAAATAATTTCCTTTTTTGATTTTTACAATACATTTTTTTTTCATTTAAATTAATCAAATATTACTTAAATTAGTATTAGTATTAGTGTATAATTACTTTATCTTAGATTCTACTCAAGAATCGACTTGTTTTATTTATTAATACCTTCTCTACTAGTTAGTATATAATTAGTTTATAATCTAGTTTATATCATTAGTTTATAATTAGTCTTAGTTTATAATACTCTACTTTAGTTTATAATACTCTACTTTACTTACTAGTTATAAATTATATAGTACTTCCTTTTTAAAAGCTCTACGGTTTTCTCCAACGTCCTTTTCTCCGTCCGCCCTAAAATATACTTACTTCTTTTGTCTTCCTTGCCTCACCTGCAACAGAAAACACATATGTGAAGATTAAGTAAGCTACAAATATGCCGATTGGGCGCTCGCCGATACGGCGGGCGGTCAATCCAAGTCCCCCAAACCCTTCAAATCCAAAAAAGGACAAGCGCGATCTCGCATTTGATGTGAGCCCCCCTAAGGCCACCACATCGAAAACGGACAGCAGAGCCACTCAACAGCAGTCTGGCAGCAATGCCCAACTAACCCCCACTGTCAGCACCGACCTTAACACCACCTTTAATCTAGGGTGTGATACTCTTACATCTCCCAAACTCAAAGTAACTGCACCCCCGACAATTAAACCGCATCCTGCAACAGCTGTTACCAAACCACCTAAATCCACGGACACTCCTCCCCTTCCTATTACGGCATCCGATGCCGTGAGCTTACCCCTCTGCATCTCTGCTGTAAACAAGCTTGCGACATTCATAGAAAAATTAATCACGGAGGGAAAGAGTGTCACGTCCACGAACAAGAAGGCGATCTGTGCAGCCGCGCAAGAAATCCGATCAATTAATGCAAAAATAGATAGCTTCACGATCACTCCCTCCCCTACCCCTTCCCCTACTGAAACTTCACCTGGCAAAACGTTCGGAGAGGAACTGAAGACAGAGATTCTATCGTGCGTGCGAGAAGAGGTTGCCAAAATCAAAACCGCCATCGAAACAATACCAGCTCAAGCTCCCATCCCCCCACCAGCCCCAGTCCTTAACTTTGCTAAGGCCGTGGCCTCACGCCCACAACCTGAAATCCCAAAACAGCCCATCAAACCAGCAATAATTATAGAATCCACCGACCCTGAAGCAACCTCCCAGACGGTCTTATACCAGTGGAGGAAACAGGTGTCATTCAAGAACCTCAAGTTCGCCCCGGCCAAAGTCATGTCACTGGCCACAAATAAGGTCAGAGTCGAATTCGATACTGTAGACCAGTGCAAGCAGGTAATCGAAAAGGTACAAAAAATCCCTGAACTTAACGCAGAAGAAGGTCGCCCTCGACTGCCTCTGATCATCCTTAAAGGCATAAGCAAAGAGATACCGAAGGGAGAAGTCATAGAGCTCCTTTGTAATCAAAATAGTATCTCCCCCGAGGACGTCCGCTTCTGCTTCCTCCTGAACAACCGGAACAACAATCTATTCAACGCTGTCTTTGAAGTCCAGCCTCATGTCCGCAAACAGATGATTGAACAGGAACGTGCGTACATCGAACATCAGAGGGTTCACGTATCCGATTTCTCCAGATTTACACAATGCTTCAAGTGCCTTCAGTATGGCCATTCCAAGGCCAAGTGCACCTCTGAAGTCCATCCTTGTTCTCACTGCGCATCCACCGAACACTCCTTTCAAAACTGCCCGGTAAAAAATGACGAATCCCAAACCAAATGTTATAACTGTCAAAGACATAACATGAAAACAGGTAACAACGTAAACACAAAACACACAGCAACTAACACCATGCTCTGCCCAAAGTTAATCATCGCAAAATCCCGTATTGATGAACAAGTAGATTATGGGTACTAAACAAATCAAAATAATACAATGTAATGTTCAACGTTGTTACCTGTCACAGCATGAATTCATCAAATATTTCATTTCCAATGATTATAACATAGCCCTTATTACTGAACCTTACACAGGCCGACACCCAACAGTGCATAATATTGCAGGAATAAATATTTTCCAATTTACCACTACCAATAGAGTCAAAGCCTGCATACTCATTAAAAATAGCTTTGGATTTGCTTTTGGTATCACACAATATTCCACGCCAAACTTAGCAATAGTTCAAACTGAAATAAACCACAGGAAAATACATATAGCATCCGTATATATCAAACCAGAAACTGATCCCTCAAACACCCTATCAGCCCTAGACACTTTTCTAGCTGCCACCTCCGGATCAATACAAATAATAGGCGGAGACATAAATGGCAAACACCCTGAATGGGGAGAACTAACGTCAAATATAAGAGGAGACGATATTGCCGACATATTGGCCTCCCACAATTTAACTACCTGCAATACAGGCACCCACCCCACGTTTGAGGCAGTAAGATACGGAACTGTCGCTAACTCCATTATCGACATTACCGCAATATCCAACAATTTTATAGATAAAATCATAGACTGGAGAGTTAATACCGCAGCATGTACCTCGTCAGACCACCATGCCATAGAATTCACAGTTAAAAATAACTCCAAAATTCGCCCAAATATTACTCCATCTACCTTTAAATTTAATACAAAAACAATAGACTGGGATGAATTTAGAGAAAAACTTGGTACCAAAATGATAGAGTCACAAATACTTAACATTAATATTGACGATCTTGATGCCTCACAAACTGACTATTTAGTCACAGTTTTAACTGACATAATCCACTCCACATGCCGGGAAATCATGCCCAAGCGTGAACGATTGAAGCCCTACAACCCTTGGTGGACAGAAGAACTGGAAAGCTTAAAGAAGGAGTGCATAAGAGCCCATCACCGCCTTCATACACTAAAAATGAGGCGACAACCGTTAGACGAAGCAATCGAACAACAAAGAGAAATTAAAGACAAATACGCCACGGCCCTTAAAAAGGCCTCTACAGAAAATTTTAGAAACTTTTGCGCCACCCAAGATAAGGAAAATGTTTGGTCTGTAACCAATCGAATAATCAAACAGTGCCCATCCTCTAGACCCCCACAAACACTCAACACTACAACTGGATTTACAACAACTGCATCGAACACAGCCAAAGCACTCCTTGAACACTTTTATAACGATGATAATCTGAATGACCTCGACTACCATAGAAAAATCCGCCAAGACCAAAATATTGAGCCAAACACAGAAGATGAACCTCTTTTCACCAGTCTAGAAATTGAAACCCACTTAAGATCAATGAACCCAAACAAAGCTCCTGGCGAGGATAACTTAACATCTGACATCTGCCTCCAATTTTTCCTTAACTATCCCCAGTTTTTAACACAACTATTGAACCACTGCCTTAACATTAGTCACTTCCCCACTCCTTGGAAGCGAGCCATAGCCAAAATTATCTCCAAACCAAATAAAACAGACCCAGTCAACTATCGTCATATCGTCCCATTGGACTAATTTCAGTATTTGGAAAACTACTTGAAAAACTGATTGTCACCCGAATTACTTATAAAACAGACTGTGAAAACACAATGAGCAACAATCAATATGGATTCAAGGAAAGTAAATCGACCACAGAAGCCTTACAAAATGCAATAAACATAATTAAACGAGCAAAGCAACAAAAATTACAAACAATAGCCATATCACTAGATATCAAAGGGGCTTTTGACAATGTTTGGTGGCCTTCCATATTTCAGGGCCTCAAAAGGATAAATTGCCCAAGAAACATATACAAAATCATAAGAAACTACATGAAAGACAGGAAAGTTACACTACATTACGGAAACGAGATGGCAACAAAAACCACTACAAAAGGCTGCATACAGGGCTCTGTATGTGGGCCCGTTTTCTGGAATATTATAATCGACGAACTCCTCCAGTCCAAACTACCAGATGGTGCCCACATACAGGCCTTTGCCGACGACGTTCTTCTAATAATTACCGGAAAAACAAAGTCCCAAACAGAATTTATAGCAAATCAATGTCTCAAAATAGTAGTAGAATGGGGAAAAACACAAAATTATCTTTTGGACCCGACAAAACGCAAGCGATCTCTTTTACTAATCAGACCAGAAATGCTGACATATATATGGACAACATTAAAATTGACATTATAAAAGAAATAAAACTTCTCGGAATCATAATTGATGATAACCTAAATTTTATAAATCATGTAAAATACATTATAAGGAAAGCAACAGCCATGTTCAAGAACATCTGCAAATTTATTAAACCAACCTGGAGCATACATTCAGAAAATATAGATACCATCTATAGACAGGTCGTACAGCCAATGCTAACCTACGCAGCGGGAGTCTGGGGAGACGCAACGAAATTCTTAACAGTCCGAAAAATGTTACAAACCTTCCAAAGACAATTTGCAATCCGAACCATCCGCGCTTTTAGAACAGTTTCTGCAGTTGCCTCGATTGCACTTGCCCAATTCATCCCCCTTCACCTACTGATCAGAGAAGCACAAGAAATCCAGAAAATCAAAGAGACAGGAATTATCGACAGCTTACCTAATGATATAACACTTAATAAACCCATTCTAAACCACCATAGATTACACCCAGCAAAACGAACCCAAATACAATTCCATCAATTAAATACCGAAGAAGAACTCTCAACAATCCCCGAAACAACACTAAAAGTCTTCACAGATGGAAGCAAACTGGAAACTGGAGAAGTGGGGGCAGCGTACATTATTTACCGGAATAATGACTTATACAAGCAAAAGAAAGTAAAACTCGCCCGGACATGCTCAGTTTTTATGGCTGAGCTAACAGCAATTGAAGCAGCCCTAAATTATATAACAGATAAACACCCCAACACACCAACCACCATATATTCAGATAGCCAATCAGCACTCAAAGCCATACAAGACACCAAAAATACAGACCCTACAGTAAATAAAATACACCACCTCATTAATAATTTCATTGAGCACAGTACAACAATCCAATTCTCATGGGTGAGAGCACATAACAATATACACGGAAATGAACAGGCCGATGCTGCAGCAAAGAGCGCTGCAACTCTCAGAACTTCCACGGAACAAAACTTTTTCCCAATTTCCTATGCAAAACGAGTAATAAGACAAGATACACTTTCAAAATGGCAAATAGAATATGAACAAAGTTTCCAAGGAACCAAAACAAAAATATGGTTCAAGCACATAAAAGAAATAGAAACATTTAAAAAACACGCCAACTTAAATTTTGAAATAACACAAATCCTAACTGGACACTCCTACCACCTACAGTACCTAAAACGTTTTAAAATTACACAACATGATTTATGCCCTTGCGACAACGCGACCATTCAAGATATTAACCACACCTTAAAACACTGTCCCATATTTACCATACAAAGATACGCTCATGAAATCACATGCCGCGACGAAAATATACCCATAGATGACATAAACCAAACAATAAAAAATCCAAAAACATCAAAAACATTCATCAACCTTGTAAACAAAATTATTAGAAACCTAAAAAGAATAAACAACACGTGAATAAATAAAAACTAAAATATCCTGTATCCATTAGCAGGACCTTAAAAAAAACAAAAAAAAAAAACATAATTAAGATAATTTCGTTCGACTTTTACTGTGAAGTTTGTATTTTATCAATGACGTCGTGAGTTCGATTTCTGCACAGAGTAAATTTTAGAAATATTTTCGTACTAGGATAGTCCATTGTACCCATGTCGTAACCATAGGTCTGATGTATCTGTGTCAACAATAAAATAAACACATCTTACAGGCTTTAGTAGTCAATGCATTCAATTTAATATGTACCTAATATCTAGTTCTCTTCTTGTTGCTTTGAAAAAATGTCTGTTTTAAAATACGTGAAGCAAACAATGTCATAAGCTACCTAACAATCAAGTGTACTCTACTTGGAATGCAATTATGCATAGGATATTAAGGCCTACATGCGTGATAGGTGTCGCGGGTCGGTCAGACTCGAGAATGTATTGCGTGTAATATGCATTGGTCATAAATCAACGCGGACGGCCACCGTGTGCCCCCGGACTGGGGGCTGATCCACAGCGACATCTGTGATCTGTGGTCTGAAACTATTTGTGAATCAAATTGTACGGGTGAAGGATGATCTGGCGGTACTGTTGTTGGGGCAAAGTTGGTGTTTTAAAAAAAAATTGCCCGGGATTAATAAGAATGTCATACTTACATTAATAATATTTTTCCTAACGAAAATTTGTTGAATTCATTACTACGGAATTCTCGAAAGTTATCCAAAAATATCTCATCATGATCAACAGCCTTACGACGTGCACTGCTGATCAAAGGCCTCTCCCTTAGAGGGGAGGGGTAGCCATAATCCCCACTTCCCCATTCTGAACCCGACAATTTCACCAAAACAATAAAAACATGTATTTATTATAACGGGTGTCTGGGAAACATTTTTTATAAGATGTCAAATAATGTCCGTTAAACATTACAGAAACCATTTATATGGAAAATGACAAATGACTGACTTATTAATTTTCGACCATGTAATGAATATTCCCCGTGGGTTGTCCGGAAAAGAATAGCACCCACCCATCTCTTCCCTTTGGGTGTACGTAAAAGGCGACTAAGGGAAATCAGAAGACGGGCAGATCTCTTCACAAAAACTGCGATCCGCAAGACGCCTGCCAAGCGTGGGGATTATGGCAGAAAAACAATGGTAGACACAAATTATTAACGGCCCCCAGTCCCCGGCGGCTCCTCAATTCCTCGCCTTGGTAGCAAGGGGGGGGGGGGGGTAATGGTCGAGCAGGGGGTGCTAAGAATCTCCGGCAGATGCCCCGCTACCATCCCCACCGAAACACACAACATCCGCACGATGAGGACCGATGAGAAGATTGTCGAGCTGGAGGAAGAATTGTCCAAGTTGCGTTGGGACATCTTGGGATTATCTGAAATCCGGCGAGAGGGACAGGATACGATAACCCTTGATTCTGGCAACATGCTCTTCTTCCGAGAAGGAGACCGGAAATCCCAGAGTGGTGTCGGTAAAGTGTTCGCAAAGAATTCGTCTATTGGGCGCAGCCATGTGACTGCGCCCAATAGACGAATGGCCAGGCTGAAGATCAACGACGGGAGTGTCATATCATCGAAACCGATCTCCGGTTTCGATGATATGAGTGCCTGCAGTGCCTTCCGAGTGCCTGTACGAGGTTAGAATGGCTCTCAAACAGCTTAAGAACAACAAGGTGCCGGTTGAAGACGGAATCACAACAGAACTTCTGAGAGCGGGTGGAAAACCGGTACTTTTAGTCCTTCAGAAGTTATTTAATTCCGTCTTACTCGAGGGTACGCCAGAAGCATGGCACGGGAGTGTGGTGGTTCTTTTCTTCAAAAAAGGTGATAACACCTTGTTGAAGAATTATAGATCCATCTCACTCCTGAGCCATGTATACAAGCTGTTTTCGAGAGTCATTACAAACCGTCTCGAACGCAGGTTTGATGACATCCAGCCTCCCGAACAAGCCGGATTCCGAAAAGGCTTTAGCACCGTAGACCACATACATACGCTCCGCCAGATTATACAGAAGACCGAGGAGTATAATCGGCCATTATGTCTAGCGTTTGTGGACTACGAAAAAGCCTTCGATTCAATCGAGACTTGGGCGGTATTGCAGTCCCTCCAGCGGTGCCATATTGACTATAGGTACATCGAAGTGTTGAAGTGTTTGTACAGCAATGCCACCATGTCGATCCGACTACAGGACGAGACAGACTTCACAAACGCATTGGAGGACGTTTTCAAGCTCTTGGACTGGTACGGATTCGGCATCAACATCAATGGCGAATACATCACTCACCTTCGTTTTGCCGATGATATAGTCATTATGGCAGAGTCGCTGGAGGACCTCAATACGATGCTCAGCGACCTCAGTAGCGTTTCCCAACAGGTGGGCCTTAAAATGAACATGGACAAGACGAAGATCATGTCTAATGTCCATGTTGCACCCGTACCGGTAGTTGTTAGGAACGATACACTCGAAGTTGTTGACCACTACGTATACCTAGGACAAACTATCCAGTTAGGTCGGTCCAACTTCGATAAAGAGGTCGCCCGAAGGATCCAACTAGGATGGGCAGCGTTCGGGAAACTACGTGACATCTTCTCATCAGAAATTCCGTAGTGCCTGAAAACAATGGTTTTAACCAGCGTGTGTTGCCAGTGATGGCATATGGTACTGAGATGTGGTCTTTAACTGCTGGCCTTTTGGAAAAGCTCAGATTCACACAACGAGCTATGCAGAGAGCTATGCTCGGAGTTTCTTTGTGCGACAGAATCCGGAATGAGGAGATTCGCCGAAGAACCAAGGTCACCGACATAGCTCGTAGAATATGCAAGTTGAAGTGGCTGTGGGCAGGCCACATCGCTCGAAGAACCGATAACCGTTGGGGAAGAAAGGTTCTCGAGTGGCGGCCGGCCGGAAACCGGTGGATGCAAATAGCAAATTGTCGTTCATTGTGGCGGTCTAAGGGGGAGGCCTTTGTTCAGCAGTGGACGTCTCCTGGCTGGTGATGATGATGATGATGAATGAATATATGCGGAATAATATTTATTTCTCAAATTAAATTGCTAATTTTCTAAAATAATAATAACAATAATACAATATGCAATTAATTACTAGGCAATTAATTATAATTGCCTAGTAATTAATTGCATATGTACTGTTTTAGTGCATAACGAATAAATAAATAAATATTCCACAAATAAGTAATTTAAAATTATGCTTTATTATTATACCAATACTAATTTTATTTAAAAAAACTGTTTTTTTTTAAACTCATGATAAAGCCGATGAAAAATTTCAACACTAGAGTGTTCAGAATCATGTGCTGGATCCCTGGTATCGGTTTTCGGTACGATGTCTCTTACACCCTGTATATGTATTTACTATGCGTTTCAACTAAGATTGTGGCCGCCATGATGATCGCGACTGCAGAACCTCACTCGTTTTTTACGATTTTTGTGCCGGCAGCAGAGTAAACACAAAATCAAACATTCGCCCCGGTTTTGATTATTTATTGTTATGTCTTATTTTGCTATCTATTTTTGTTAAAACATCATTTTTAGTAATTAAATATTTGAAATGGCAAGATGGCGGCCACATTCTTAGTTGAAACGCGTAGTACAGTTCATTTTGGTCAGGTTTTTGGTAGTGAATACTATTTTCCTTCATAAACTACATGCGGTACCAAAAGATGGCGTTATATAATGCTTTGGGTACCGATCGTGAGGTTCGAGTATTCGCCTCTTTGGCCGAGCAAATTTACTTTATTACAAACGATAATGGACATTACTTAAGTAGAGTACTGCCAAGGTTGCTGTGTGTAATAAAGGAAAATCCAGGCTGTAGGGGTATGGGACTTTAGGACGATATTTACAGGTGTAATAAACATTTTTGCTACCGTGTTGCAGAGGTTCATCAATAAAAATAATTTGTAGAAATTATATCACCTTTTCTCTCTGAGATGATAACTATTTACATAATCTACCTACGGGCTTATGTGATGGGCCTGTGGGGCTAGTGGTTAGAAACCGTCGCCGTAACCCAATAGGTCGTGGGTTTGATTGCCATCAAGTGTCTGGGTGTTTTATATATTTCAGTATGTACTCGTATTTACAAAAAAAGTATATAAGTATCAGATGTTTGGTTTCCATCGTACATGCTCTGCGTAGTTTGGGATCGGATGACCGTGTGTAGATTGTCCTAGAATATTATTATTTAGTGTCATATAATTAATATATTATTCTTATTATTATATATATAGGGAGTATTTGATATATTTAGATAGCGAAATTTGCAAGGAACGAGTAACATATAATTTTCTACATCTATGCTGAGAAACCACTCTGAACCGGGCGACGGAAAAGGCTCGTTCAAGTCGAATAAACGGGTCATTAAGTACCCATTCACAAAGCTGATTTTACTTTGATAACTTAATGTTTTGACTACTACACTACATCAGAAAAGTTCGGCCAAATCGGCCAATTACGCCTCTAATTTGGCCGAAAAAGAAAATAAAATGAATAAAAAAGGTTTCGCATTAAAAATCAACTTAGTCGTATATCGCGTCGCAGGTGCGGCATGGAAGCGGCATGCGGCGCGCGGCGCTTGTCGCCCGTGAATTATTCATGTCGCGCCGGACTCGCTGCGACGCGACGTAGACAACTTTTTTTAGTAAACCAACAAAAAACTTTGTTTTAAGAAACCACACACAGTATTTTGTCGTTTTGTATCGTTTTGATTGACACATAATAAACTTAATATTATAATTTTTGTAATAGTATACTTATATAAAACTGACTAAGTATAGGTATAAAAATGAAAATACAATTTTTAGAAATGAAGATTTACTTCAAATTAAATAAGTAACAGCACATACTAAGTAGGTAGGTACTCTTACAGTTGTTTTTTCATTTGAATTTTCAAACATAGTCGTAAAGTCAAAAATTATAAGCATAATTACTATGAGGTTTCCACGTGGATATTGACATTAGTTCTTTGAGATATTTTAGCCCGAATGCTTCAGGCGGAGAGTTATGTTTTTCGAGACTATGTATGTATGTATGTAAGTAGGTATGTATGTATGTCTATTTATTTAGCACTGCCTACAGTCAAACGGCGCGGCGTGATGGACAGTGTCTTATAATATGTCGTTAGA
The DNA here is from genome assembly GCA_911728495.1 of Furcula furcula. Lineage (NCBI taxonomy): Eukaryota > Metazoa > Arthropoda > Insecta > Lepidoptera > Notodontidae > Furcula > Furcula furcula. The sequence continues at coordinate 23,948,583 of OU452258.1, forward strand.
TTCATGGGTTGTGGGAGTAACATAGGCTGCCTATATATTCTTCCAAAAAAATATGTAGCGGCCGCTAGCTGCCTTTTTATATTTTTTTTTTACTTCCAAATACATCAATATGGCTATCAAGTGAAAGGTGTTAACGGGCTTTTTGTGATTTTATAATTTCTACTTATTAAGTTGATCTACTGCAAATGTACTAGCGCCACACACTTCTTTTACACTTGTGAATTTGTAACCGGTTGTCCGACACGGCCCGTTGTCGTCTGTGAACACGAAGCTGTCGACTCTCACAGGATTTATTTGACGAGGAGTACTGACGACGTGGCGTTGTATATTGTGCTTATTTACTTTACCCTGGCCTGTTAGGAGACATTCCTTTTTATGGCCTTTGCCGTTAGTGAGGGATTATTTAAATATTTATCAAGTTTATTTGCTACTAAAACATATTGGAGTGTTGGAAGAATTTGAATTTAGGATTGTATATCGGCATGGTTAACGAGCAGTCATATTAGGGTTCGTTTTTAAATCTTACAAAAAACGACCTTTGAAAACCTTTATAAGTTAAAGCATAGATGTGAGGAAGCCTGTAATATCACTACATATTATAAAACAAAGTCGCTTCCCGCTGTCTGTCTGTCCCGTTGTTAAAAATTACGCAACTGATTTTGATGCGGTTTTTCTTAATTGATAAAGTGACTCAAGAGGAAGGAATGTATAATGCATGCATAATATAGTAGAGAAACACTGATAATTTTAGTGGTTTATAATGTGATGTAAATAAACACATTTTTTAGTGCTTACATTGCAAACGCTGGCTGAACCCTACGAGATAGATGAAAATAATGTCCGCGATGGTATATGTTTATCTCTAAGGGATAACCCACAATAACTATTTTTTATCCTTTACTTTTTATGAGAAATAATTGCTTATTTACGAAGCGATTTTAAGAAATACAGCATTAATCCTTATCAAATTAAGTATAAATACACTTTTTACCACCCGTGCGAAGCCGGGGCGGGCCGCTAGTAAATAAATAAATTCTTTAATTTTTGTTCAAGTAAATTTATGTTATAGTTGGTACAATCTTATATAAAACAGATGACTTACAAGTTCTTGACGAACATAGTACAGGAAAACTGAGTTCTAAACTAGGCAAAGCCCGTTATAGAAGTCAACGCTCATCACAGCAAATTTGACAAATTTATATATTTTGTCACAAACGTGTAGGTACGTTTAACTAATGAGAAAAGAGATTAAACTTTATGTCGTAAAGCTATTTACCGGGCACCGTTTCGTACTCCGTGAAAGGTGTCGAGAAATTTCACACTTGAAATCCAGAAAACACTGTCCCCTTTGAGATAGAACCTACAGCCTCATATTAGGAGGCAATCTTGCGATTATCGAACTTCCTAACGCAGACAATATCAAAAAGTTAACGAAAACTTTATTTGAGTGCTACCACATTTAATTAGCATATTTCAAACATTCCATTATATTGGTCCATGTAAATCCAACAAACTGTATATTAAGGCTCTTTATACTGCTACGAAATATTTTTTCAGTTGTAATAAAATGGTCTAGACAAGTTTCACAATGCTGTGTTGACATTTGGTTCGCGACAGAGTATGCTCTCCACTGAAACAATAAGTGATTTTGTTAGTCTTTTTTTTGGCTGTTTAGGAGTCAGACCAATTTTTAAAGAGATCTTTTCACTGCTACCGCTACAGAGTTATTTTTAAGCCGGGACTCAAAGGTAGAATCTCCAGTAACTTCATAACTGAGCTTCGGCTGAGGGTCTGTCTGCGTGTGCAAACGAATGGACAGATTTAAATGTGGTTTCTATTTTTTTATTGGATTGGGAGCTGTTTTTTTATGAAATGAAATCAATTCAGTATTTTATTAAGAGTTTTAAGCTTTTTTTTTCGTTTTAATATATACCTTGTAGTTATTTGCGTTACTTATATTATGTATTCTCGCGATTTTTTGTCGGAAACTTTAAGTAAAAGCAAATCCCGTTTGCTTTACAATTAGCAAATTTGCTTCCACTTTCACACAAGTTTCACTTAAAAGGAGTTGGAATATTATTTTATAGTACTAGAAGATACATTTTGGAGAGTGTGCGCAGGAGTTACATGACTTGATTCCACCATCCCCCCTTTTATCATCGAACGAAGTATAGAAGGGGGGGATGGCAATAGCACACTCCTACGTGGTGAATGTTCTTTTAGTCTGAACTAGGCGGTTTGCTTCTTCATTCATAACACGCACAGCTAAGAACTAATACAGCTTGTCTGCGTCGGTTTTCCCATCTGATTATAAAGTCTGAGCGTTAATATGCTCAAGACTGGTGTGAATAGGCTTTTATTAAGCTAGTGTAATTTATCATTGCATAGCCGTTTTCCATCAAGTGGGATTGCAGTCAAAGAATGGCTTAAGTAACAGAATATACATTATAGACTCTGTTCTTTACTTTTGGTCATATTGTATAAAGATCGATTCAGCTTATAATGTCTGAAAAGACAACAGCCAGCGACAACTATCTCTAATCTTTAGATATTGGTGTTAGCACCAGGCAGCGTCAACAAATTACTAAGATCACAAAGTCTTATTAAACTTGTTCGTCCATCGCCAATATCGCTTGACCAATCCGACTAAGTTGTTCAGTCCGCTTTCGAACTCTGAAGTCAAGTTCCTTCAAGTTAGTAACGGTGCCAGTAAAGCGAGACCTCCGCTTTCTGGACCTCTCAATGCAACGGTTTAACTTGGCCTGTCTGCTTCAAGGCAAAGCCTTTGCAGTGGCCGGAACTGTGCAGCTTAGGAGTTGTAATGTGTAGGTATATTATTATTTCAAGATGTTGTTGATGTTGAATTCAACGATATCCTATACATTATATTAGGTCCGTTATTTTTTATACCGTTCATACATCGAATGTAATACACAGTTAAATACCGTAAAACAATACATGTCCTATGATGATTATATTCGAAGAAAAAAGAAATTCAAAAGATTATATACCTAAATTTGATCTATGCGGAATAAAAGATGCAATAAATGATATGCCTAAATCCATTGATTCAAATAATCTTTAATATCGGTTGGAGAAAGTCTGGAAGCTGCCAAAGTCATGTTTCTAGATTATATTTTAGTGACTCGATGGTGGTAATATATTTATGGCTCTCTCTCTCACACACTGTTCTGGAATGTGATGGATATTATCAAACAATATGGCTACACATATCGCAATAATACAATAAATAACGTGTAATATGGGAATAATATATGTATTCTTGCCAATAAGTTACTTCATATAAATATCCAAGCATAACGCAAAATAACACATTTCTAAAATTATGATAGTATTCCTGATATACATATGGAAACAGTTTCTTTACAGTTTCTTTATTATTTTGATTATAAGATTTCTCAGATATTTATGTAAAATTAAAAACAAGACTTTAGTTAAATTTTTGCATTCCTAACCCATGCGAGATATGTTACGGATTAAATGTAATACTTTTAAGACCTATTTATACACCATTTCTCTTGCTAATAAAGGAATTATGACAAAGTACGTCAAATTCTTGACGGGCCTGTTGGTCTAGTGGTTAGTGACCCAGTCTGCTACCCAACAGGTCGTGGGTTCGATTCCCACCAGGTGTCTGGGTGTTTTATCTATATAAGCATGTATTTACAAAAAAAAAGTCTATATGTATTAGTATCAGTTGTCTGGTTTCCATAGTACAGGCTCTGCCTAGTTTGGGATCAGATGATCGTGTGTGAATTGTCCCAGGATATTATTATTATTATTATTCTGAATAATGTTGGAAACTTTTTATTTCCGATAGTGCAAAACCACAGGCGATATCACAGTTTTTAAGTAAATCATATTAAAATTAGTGTGTGTGTGTGTGTGTAAGTCTACTGTGATTTATTTGTTAGCGTCATGTATTATATTTGAGTAAATGTCAGAAATCATTAAATGTACACTTCAAGTATCTACTCCTTGAGCTCCTTGATTTAAAAAAGGAATGTGATATATAATTCACTGACAAGATGTAACAAATTATTGTTCTTCCTGCCGAAATTTATCAAATGTTAATTATCCGAAAATGTACTAAAGTAAATTCTCGCGAAAATTGTTTGATAAATTTTAAGCAGACATAAACACGAAATGAAGCGTAAAGATGAACAAGGTAGAATACGCGATGGATAATTATTATTAATGTGAAATTTACATTTCCCTTGATGGGTTTTATGAAATACAAACACTTGAGCTGAACTCCGGAGAAAATTGCGTTGGTTATAAAAAAAATATTTACAACATCAAAAGGAAAGGGCAATTTCTGATACAAGGGATCATCATTAAGGATTCATATTTTTTGAGATATTTTCCCTGAAATGTATTACTTAATACCTGCTGGTTGGATTAAATTAATTTTGGACTAAACTTAATATAGCTTGGATATAAGTAGTCTGGTCATGTTTAAAATCTCTAATGTTACTTTTTGGAAAAAAGAAACTGAAAAAAAGTGTAAGAATTTCATACAGTGTAATATAAAATGTGATTTTGCATTTCATTTTGCCCTCTTTTTAACAAAATACTTATCTAACATCTAGATTTATTTCTTAGGAACATAACTGCTATGGAACAGTTCAAACACAATAAGCTTTCTCTATTCTTGTTCAAAAAGTTATACTTATATCGTGGGACGTAATAGCATGCGATCTGGTGCGCAATAATAAAAGCAATAAACGCTACCCGTGATAGTTCTGATATCGGAACACGCTTGAACAATCGTTTTGAAACTTGGCGCAAGTTATTCTCGCAAGGGTCCGTGTTGGGACCACAATGTTTATTATTAGTGCAATAGAATGCAGGCATGATTGTTGTTTGACAATTACTTAAAGCAAAGTAGTTTTTCTGGTTAGAGCATCATGAATAGCATACCATAAAAATAGCGATTTCTATTGATAAAAAGTTTGTGTCACAAAATTTTAATACGTTATGGGATGAATGACATTTCTCTTGGCTGTTAAAAAGTTCTGATCCTGATACGATAAATCACATTTGTTATTTAAAATTTATTATAATAGATCCAACCGTTTATTTTCTATTTGACAGATCTAATTTGACAGTCATGGTGTTGTGACCAAGTGATTATAGTGGACACGATATCGATTCATTTTTCTATCGAGTCTGTGCGGAAAGAGAACAGTCGTAGGAATGGCGCTAGTAAGTAGTAGAACGTCATTCTATTATCACTTTTGTTACATTGACACGTAATAATAATCTTCCTAACTATTAGAGCGGGGTTTTTAAAACGTTCTATTACTTACCCCATTTTTTGTCTATGGGTAAGCAGTAGTATTTTTTCAAGGTAGCAACACTCAATGGTCCACCGCCATTTTGTGTTTGTCACTGTCATCTGTCACTCGCAACAAGACGCCCGTGCTAGTCATTGTTTGATGAGTTTTGTATTGTTTTATATTCGAACTATAAAATGCCGAAAGGATCAGTGCTGAAAGGACAGACGAGAGAAATGGTGATCAAGCTTCGTAATTACTTTGAAGCAGAGTATCAAAATGGCGGCCCGCTTTTACCATTGTCGCAAGTGCGAGAGCGCGTTGCGGCCGCGTTAGGTATTAGTGCACCTACGGTTACAAAAAATACTACCGAAGCCTACGGAACAAGCGGCATGCAGGAGAATAAGCTTCGTACGCCGAAGAAAAAACGCCACGTCGTGTGACATCGGTTGACAACTTTGACGCAGACGCTATACGCCGTCATATATATAACTATTACTTACGTAAAGAAGTTCCAACACTTAAAAAACTTGCTGCTTCTTTGCGTGAATGTGATTTGTTCTGAGGCCAAAAATCGTCATTGGCAAAGGTCTTGAAAGAAATTGGATTTACTTATAAAAAATCGGACAAACGTAAAATATTGATGGAGCGTCGCGACGTAGCTTTCGCTCGTTGCGAATTTTTGAGCGAAGCCAAAAAAATTGCAGATTGGTCAAATGTTGTTTTCACTGACGAAACTTGGCTGAATGCGAACCACACAGTGTCTAAGAACTGGACTGATGATACCGCTGCTTCCACTAGCTCAGTGCCGATGGGAAAAGGAGAACGCCTAATCATTTGCCATGCAGGGTCTATGAAAGGATTCATGCCAGATGCTTTGTTGGCCTTTAAATCCAAAAAAACAGTTGAGTACCACGAAGAAATGAATTCTGAGGTTTACGAAAGTTGGTTTAAGGAAATGGTGCAATCATTGGAAGAACCGTCAGTCATTATTATGGATAACGCATCCTATTACTCACGCCAAATTGATAAAATGCCGACCCAGGCCGACAAAAAACAAGTAATCATTGACTGGCTTCAACGACATGGCGAAAATGTTGATAACTCCTTACTAAAAGTACAATTACTAAATATATTACGAACAAAAAAACACTTCCCAAAACGATATGTGATCGACGAAATAGCTGCAGAACATGGTCATTGGGTTCTTAGACTTCCACCCTATCATTGTCAATACAATGCCATTGAATTAATATGGGCTCAAGTAAAAGGACACGCCGCTCGAAATAACACAACCCCCCCCCCCCCCCCCCATTCACGGCAAACAAAATGCTTGATTTATTAAAAAATGCATGTGTGGAAGTAACTGCGGAAAACTGGAAAATGTAATTCGACGGGCCCGTTGGTCTAGTTGGCAGACACCCTGCCTGCTAACCGATGGGTCGTGGGTTCGATTCCCGCCAAGTGTCTGGGTGTTGTTTATCTATTTAAGTATGTATTTACAAAAAAAAAAAAGTATATTAGTATTAGTATCAGTTGTCTGGTTTCCATAGTACAGGCTCTGCCTAGTTTGGGATCGGATAACCGTGTGTGGATTGTCCCAAGATATTATAAAATTCAAAAAACACAAGAAACTATAATGGCAGATTGGGATAAACACGTGGCGATAGATAATATGAATCAACAATTAATTATAAATGTCGGGGATAGCTCGAGTGACAGCGACGATGAATCTGATTTTGATTAATCTATACTTATAATAAAACTGTAACAGGTCCAATTCTGTACATTGAAGATATTTTGAAAATTATATTTGGAGGGCATTCTATAACCGATACTGAGGCCGAAAATGTAATTTTTTTAATTTTTGTCTGTCTGTCTGTCTGTCTGTCTGTCTGTCTGTATCACGGCTGAGCATCACGCCGAAACTACTGAATAGATTCAAATGAAACTTGGCATGATTTGAGATCTTACTACGAGGTAGGACATAGGATACTTTTTATCCCGTAATCTAGCACGGTTCTTTTGGGAGAGGGGATTAAAGTCAAAACGGGTACTTGGTTATACGCTTGGTCCGATTTTATCAATTTTTCTATAAAATATAATAAATATTAGTAAGGGAACACTCATAGAGAGTTGTTATCAAGGTTTTGTAATCGATCGGGTTAAGCAACGTTAGGTAAGGTCATTAAATAGATGGGTGACCGTTTAACGCCATTTGAACTAAACGGGTCCGTGCTTCGGAGAGCAAGTAAAAAGTGGGTCCCATTTTTTAACCGACTATAAAAAATGAGGTTATGTATTCGATGCGAATGTCTGTTATTCAAAGTTTAGTTAACGTAAAAATAGCGCAGGCGGAGCTGCGTGGGTCAGCTAGTAAATAAATAAAAGTAAAAGTCACAATAATTGTTTCATATCATTTCATACCAATCTATATTTATACTACATTAGAATGCTACATTATTCCCGTGTAAAAATAGTTAATAAACAATATCGATATCTCAATCGTAACATCACTATGTTGATAGCCATAGAACGTAATTTTTTAAAAACGTTTGTTATTTAATATAATTTATAAAAAAAAAACTACTGCACTTATGGACTCAATTTGTCAAAGATGATTAGTATACGGGATCAAGGAGCAAACTTAGGCAGTTGTCATATTTTTAAAACCTCGCATTTAAAAGTGAACTTTTGCGTAACATGACACAGTTACGTTCTATTGGTGCTGTCAAAAAGAAAATAAACGGTTGGATCTATTATAATATGAAACACAAAAAATATTTTACGAATCTAGAAACTAGTTTAAAATTGCATACCGAAACTACAGAACTTTCCTCAAATGCAACGCGAGCTTGTTAACAATTTAGTACGCTTGTACACTCTTCATAGTGTAAATAATTTTGTCTGTTGAATTGTGGATGAAAAGGCAGGCGGCGAGACGAAGTTTTAACACTAATGAGATAACTTAGCACCTATATGTTAGCTGTTCTGACTTGTCTCAAAGTCGAATTACACGTTGGTTCAGAGACGGCAGCCTATCACTGTTTGCTGATATGCCAGTATTAGCTCTCGTCAACATTTCGAAACTTTGTTAACATGATGATTATACGTTTGCAGGTGTAGTGAGAAAAAACTTTCATAGGTCGTTGTTGAAGCGAAGGGCAAAGCTCAGCTGAATATAATACAAATACTTCTGACCTTAATTTAGCAAACGGTGAGGCCACCGTTATTCTTCGGGTTTATTTGAGGTAACTGGACATTACGTAGTTAGTTGTATTAATTACATGTTACTAGTATTTAAATATCTTTTAGTTAGTTAAGTTTATAAGGATTCTGTATTTTTATAAATATTTTAGGTGATAGTTAGGTTATATCATAGATACTCAATTGAACTAAATTAGGATCGGAGAGTTATTAAACTACGAAAAATATTTTAAAATTATTGAGCTCAAATATTATCTCCTTTATTATCAAACTAAATCATCATTCTCTTCACGTATTGAATAAATTGATTGTGTTGCAATAGATTTCCCAGCATACACCCAGTAATCACGTGCGCTAATAAATTTATACCTTTTTAGACGAGGGCCTTTACTACCACGTTCACACTATCTACTGTGTACCAAAAATGTAAGCGACAATCCATCATTATGGCAATACTGTAACCCTTGATGCTTTTTTTAAGCTTCAATATCTACAATTTGAAACAAAATTACCAATGGATTTAAAAAAGAATGATAACATATATTATTGTTTCTCAACTATCTTGAATGGTTGTAACTGAGGGTAGGGTAGATGCACCTAATAATGGGCTATGTGCTTAGCGGTTTAATTAAGGGGCTGCGAGCGGTTAGTAGCCCTGCTTAATAAGTCACGTTAAGAGTCAAACGATGACTTTTCTTTTAGGTGGACAATTGATGCATGATCTGTGCTCGGGTGTGATAGAATCCAGGTAATATAGATAGTTATAAAGACTAGATACATTTAAACCGTTACTTGGTAAAGATTGTTACGCGATTGCTGTTTGTTTCATATATGGATATCATTATTATTTGATAACAAAGATCTAACATGGCGGTCATAAGCCGCCATTTTGATTTATTTTATTTCTAATACAAACATTATCGCAGCCAGTTTTTTGAGCTTTTACGACTTTTACTAGTTAGGTAAATCAAATATCTATCTGTGAGGGTCTCCTAAATTCGCCGGCGTCACCCCCGGGACGTATGCTAATACACGGTCCAGAGAAAATAAACTTACGAGATTATAGCTGCCCTCCGCCAACGGTACTGTGCTAAAAGGCTTTGCGAAATTTTCACGTAATCATAGAGCTGGACCATTTTATAAACCGTTTTAAGATTCCGTACCTAAAAGAAAAGGAACTCTTATAGTGCGACTTTGTCTGTATGTCTATCTCACTAAAATAGTTCAGCAAGTACATAACAGTGCTATTAATTTGAAGTTTAAAATACATAGTTTTAAATCTTGCTTACCCATCCGCAATTTTCTTTTCACTAAGGGCTGAAATGGGGCATTGAAATTTCAAAGTTAGACTTATTTTTCAAGTGTTTGAATATAAGAAAAATCGGTCACATGCAAGTTGGACTTCCACATCGAGGGATCCGTACCTTTTTAGACTCATTAAAGTTAGTTTTCTATTCATCTAACACCAAATATAGCAAAACGACCAAACCGAAAAACTAATTTTGTTTGTCGAAGGTTTTAGATAATTTCCAAGAGAATATCCTAGTTAGAAAGATCATTTAATATTTTCTGGAAAATTTCCATCACGATTTGCTATCTGTATTTATATCCGATTTTTTCCTACATAAATTTCGGTGATAAGGGGAACGGTATTTATTCAAAATGTTTTATTACAAGCCAAAAACTAAGTGACATAAACTAAAATAAAAAAAATTGTTTAAAATGTAATGATATAACTTGATAATAATAGTCTCATTTTTAACCGGCTTCAAAAAGAAGGTTCTCTATTCGACGCGTATGTATGTAATATTGATAAAAATGCGCAATATTAATATATGTTAGTCAATGTGGGCTTCTAAACAAATTTACCAAATTTTATGAGTGTATGTATGTATGTATGTAGGTATGTATGTATGTATGTATGTAGGTTTGTCCACGGATTTCTCAGAAACTACAAGTCCGATTTTGAAAATTATTTTTGCAATAGTTAGAGTATTTTTCAACTAAGGGTAGAGTACAAGTTTCATCAAAATCGGTCCAGTAGTTTAAGAGATATCAACTTTTTATGTTTTCAGTAATCAATCAATTTATTTATTTCGTGTACATAGGTGGTTACATACATTAAGGTGTTAAATATAATTTTAAGTACTCTATGTACTGCCGTTACACAGCATACGAAAATATTCTATTACAATTGGCATTTCATTTTAAAGCAGTTACAATTTTATTCTTATAATAATTATTCATATACATAAATATTTAACTGTCTTATAACTATAATAATTTATCATTTAAAAAGTCGTCAATATTATAATAACATTTGTCAATTAATAACTGTGATAGTTTATTTTTAAAATTATTGATATTTAAGTCTTTTAAACTACTTGGGACTTTATTATAAATTTGTGGTGCTATACCAAGGATACTTTTCTTTACTAGAGCAGTCTTACATTTATGAGAACATAGTATGTTGTTGTATTGGGTGCGAGTTGGCGCACCGCGCATTGATGTATACTTTTGAAATAAGTTTGGATTTGTTTTAACAAAAATTGCTACCTCTAATATGTAAAGTGCTGGCATTGTTAATATTTTTAATGATTTAAATGTAGGAACACAACTGTCTCTTGTCCTCAAACCACACATAGATCTTATACATCTTTTCTGAGCTTTAAATACTACCTCTCTGTCTGTTGAATGCCCCCAAAAAATGAGACCATATCTTAACAATGATACCACCAATCCATGATACGCAGTTAGTAGGGTTTGGATATTAACCTTTTTCGACAGCATAATTAGTGCATAGGCGGATTTGTGTAATTTTTTACATAATATTTCTATAAGGGTTTTCCAAGTTAACTTACTATCTAACCAGAGCCCAAGGAATTTAGCAACATTTTCTTGTTCTATTTTATGGTCATTAAATTTAATGTCAAGGTGGTATGGTGCTATTCTTTGGTGAAAATGCATAATCTTTGTTTTATTTAAGTTAATGATTAAATTATTATTATTCAGATAATTAACTATGTCAACAATGGTATCATTAATGTCAGTTTGGTATTCATGTTGATTACGACATTCTACTATGGCTGTACTGTCGTCAGCAAACAATATCATGGAATGACTTACTGAATTTGGGAAATCATTGATATAGATTAAGAACAGAAGAGGTCCTAATACACTGCCTTGAGGCACACCGTATTTAATATACCTTGGTGTTGATAAATATGTCATTTCCATTTTGGTCTTTGGGCATATTCTGGATATTTCTGTATATTGTGGCCTTTTATCTAGATACGATTTTAGCAAACTCAGTATATTTCCCCTAATGCCATAACTGTGTAGCTTATTAATAAGAATTTTATGATCTACATAATCGAAGGCTTTCGTCATATCAGTGAAAATGGCACATATAGGTGTTTTCATATCAACAGAAGTCATTATAGTATTAAGTAATTCATATATTGCCATATTAATTGTAATATTTTTTCTGAATCCTTTTTGTTCATTGCAAATTAAATTATACTTGTTAAGATATTGGTATATTGATTTGTAGATTATTTTTTCAATAACTTTAGAAAAGATTGGTATTTTCGCTATAGGTCTATAATTACTTAATTTTGTTTCTTCGTCTTTTTTGTGCAGTGGCTTTATTACCACTGGTTTTAAACTATCTGGAAATACTCCTTCAATGATGCATAAATTCGCTATATGTGTTAGGACTGGAGCTATTATTTCATTGACGAATTTGACTACTTTCGTAGAGATATCGTCATACCCAGTGGTTTTTGTATTGTTTAGCGATTTTATAGCTGATATTATATCAGTGTCAGTAACTGGTGACATGAACATCGAATGAGCATTATTATTATTTATTTTATTACGTACCTGTTTAGTTGATTTTGTATTATTTTCAATGTCATTTATAAAATAGTCATTAAAAGCATTTGCTATGTCAATAGGGTCAGTCAGGGTCTGAGTGTCAGTGTTTATAGTCATTATTTGATTTGTCAGTGATTTTGGTTTAGCTTGGTTAATGATTTGCCAAGTTGCCCTAGATTTATTTTCAGAAGTTTTTATAAAATAGTTATTTTGTGCTTTTTGAGTTTGCTTAGTAATTTTTTTATAGAGCTTTGAATATTTTTTAAATGCATTTTTATTTTCTTGGGTGGGTTTACATCTATATTTCCACAGTAGTTGTCTGTGTTTTTTGCTACAATTCTTAATACCTCGAGATGCCCATTTAATTTTTTTTTAGTTTTTATAGTTAATGTCGTGAAGGGGAAGCATAGATTAAATAAGAGCGAAAAAATGTCAAAAAAATTATTATATGCTGTATTTGGATTGGTTACTTCGTACACCTCTGTAAACGATAAACTTTGTAAATAGTGTTTGAATTTAGTCAAGTTCTCATCAAAGTAGTGCCTTACTCTCATTTTCCAACATTGCAGTTTACAAATCTTCTTTGTTGGTACTCCTAAAATTTGGGATGTGTGGTCTGAAAGGCCAAAATCCAAAATTTCAACGCTACATTTTTTATGTAAATTATGTGCAAAATTGTCAATACATGTACGGCTAGGTAATCTAGTTGGTTGTTTTATAACTAGTTGTAAATTATAACTAAGAAGAAAATGTTCTAGTTCACGTGTAGTATTGTTTTTAGCTAATACATTTATGTTATAATCGCCACATAAGACGATTTTTACATTTGAGTGTGAGCAAATTCGCTTTAATATGTCGTCAAGCCTCTCGTAAAACACAGATAAGTATTGGTACTTGGGTATTCTATAAATACATATTACAATAATGTTATGACTTGTTAGTTCTATTGCACAGCATTCAAAAACGCCTAACACAGATTGTTTTGCAACTTCTGGTAGTTCCTTATACTGGTAACCTTTTCTAACAAGGATGCAGGTTCCACCTCGTTTGGTATTTCTTGAAAAAAATGCTGCTTTATTGAAATTGGGGACATGTAAAAGGTCTTCATGCCCTCTTTGAATGAAATGTTCTGTGATACAGATTACATCAATGATAGTTCCTTTTTCCCTTAGGTTTTCAAGTTGGACCACTAGTTCATCGGTTTTATTCAGAAGCCCCGCTATATTTTGATGTAATATATTTAGTTTATTATAGAAAAAACTGCTGATCATTCTCGGAGTTCTCTTCATTATCGTGATGGATTGTGCACTGTTTTTCATGTTGTTCATTATTATAATTTATATCTATAATCAAATGCTGTAGGTCTTTTAGTATAACTTTTGTACCGTGCAGGTTTAATACCCCGAGACGTCGAGAAAACATGTCATAATCATAGGATAGATTAAGATTTGTGTCTAAAAGGTACGCATATTTATTACTTTCCACGTCTAAATGTAACAAGTTGTTAAAAGTTTCAATTCTTGAGTTGTACATCATGTTGTAGTCATGACACTTAAATGTCGGTAAGCATATTATTATGTTAGTGTGATTCAGATTCATTATCCTTTTTCTTATGTAAATGACTAGTTCACAATAGTTGCATGTACTCTGAAAGTCATGTTCCCCAATAAAAATGATAACGTAGTCGGACATTGTGAAATCACGTGCCTAAGTTACTGTAACGTAGACGTTCGAGTTGCGTGATAGTGCTGATACCTATTTTGGTAAAATAAGTCACTAAAAAGTGTTAAATAAACTTTTTTTTTCTTTTACTTTCTTTTTTTATACTATGGGGGATGAAATAGTGAGTCGAATTTTTATAAACTATTTAAAAAAAAAAAAAAAACCGACTTCAAAGTAAATTATCTAAAAAGCATAAAATAACGAAAACATATTGAAGTCGGTGCTAGCACATCATGTTAACTAACACTAGCACCAGCTGACACCGACTTCAATATATTTTCGTTATTTTATGCTTTTTAGATAATTTACTTTGAAGTCGGTTTTTTTTTTTTTTAAATAGTTTATTAAAATTCGACTCACTATTTCATCCCCCATAGTATAAAAAAAAGAAAGTAAAAGAAAAAATATATTAATTACATTTGCGATGAGGCGACATTAAGCAATATTTAAAACTATTGCAAATTCCAAATCGATAGCATTAGGGGTTGATGAGATATATGTGTGGTGTATGGTGTGACAGACAGACAGACGAAGTCGGCGCATAAGGCTTTCTTTTTACTTTTTAGGCACAGAACCCTAAAAAGGGCTTAAAACAGATTTTTAGTAATATCGTTAATAGTGACCAAAATTTAGTGTTACCAAAATGACGGCGATGTGGTTCGCCACCCATCACGTCTCGTTTCTCACGGCGACGAAAAGCGGCCCTTGGTCTCTGCCTACCCCTACGGGAAAACGGCGTGATTTTATGTATCGTTAATAGTTCAATCTTATAGCTTGTGTGACCCTCCTGAGGAACGATTAAAAAGCCAAGGAACTTGTAAAAATAAATATAATAGTAAAACAAGACAAACAACTGAATAAATCTTTACATTGAAAAAAATATGGCTGAACGCCCAACCACGCATGCGTCCAACCAGCCCTCACGTGGTCCTTTTGTCAAGGACCAAAAACTAAACCTATGAAACTAAAAAGTTAACAAATACAAGGTAGTATATTATCTATATTAATAAAAGAGCAGGGTGTTTTCTAGGAATCACGATACAGCAAAAACCATATAACGTACAATCTTGAAATTTGGAACCAACATTATTCCAATAGTCTAGGTGAACAATAAGAACGGATTTTTCGAAATTCCATACCTAAGAGGGTCAAAAAGGCTCCCAAAGTTTGTATGGAAAAAAAAATTTTTTTCGTCACACGGACATGAAACTTTGTCAGTGTACTAAACAAAAGAAATAAAGAAACACGTGTATCACACTTTTTGAAAATCGACCCTTATAGGGATTTTAGCATCGTTTTTGAGTATGCAACGTGGAAAAAAAAATTTATACTGCATTGCTGAAACTTGCGAATATATTAATCAAATTATAGCAATCCAAGTGCAAATAATCATTGTTTGAAATTCAACTCCTAAAGGGGTCCAATTGGGGTCCAAAAACTGTTTCTCGACCTACAGTCATAAGACTTAGTTTATATATTGCACACAAGAATCTAAGAAACCTATTTCCGGCATTTTTCGAAAAACTACCCCTAAGGTCATTTAATGGGGTTTCAAAGTTTGCACAAAAAGGATTTCCTTTTCATCATATGACGCAGATAGAGTAATGAAACTCGGTAAATAAACTCAACACAACAATTGACCAAACTTATTTTCAGCATTTTTGTAAAATCAATCCTTAAGTGGGTCAAATGGGCTCCCAAAGTTATTACGGACTTTTTTTTTCATCACACGGATAAGTAATTTAGTCAATGTACTAAGCTAAAGAAATTAAGAAACACGTGTATCAAATCTTTTTCAAATTCGACCCGTAAAGGGGTGTTAGCATGGTTTTTGAGTATGAAACGCGGAAAAAAATATCATGCTGCATTGATGAAACTTTGCGAATACATTTATCAAACTAAAGCAATGATTGTATAAATAATCATTTTTTGAAAATCAACTCTTAACGGGGTCCAATGGGGGTGCAAAAATGATTGGCGACCTACAGTCATAAGACTTAATTTATGTGTTGCACACAAGAATCTAAGAAACCTATATCCGGCATTTTGCAAAAAACAACCCCTATGATCATTTAATGGGGTTGTAAAGTTTACACGTAAAACGATTTCCATTTAATGCTATAATAGAGCTAGAGAAACGAAACTCGGCACATAAACTCAATACAAAAATTGAATAAACTAATTTTCAGCATTTTTCGATAATCAACCTCTAAGTGGGTCAAATGGGATCTCAAAATTTGTATGGAAAACATTTTGTTTTCACCACACATACACGAAATGTCAACGTACTAAACATAAGAAATGAAAAAACACGTTTATCACAACTTTTTGAAAATCGACCCTTAAAGGGGTTTTAACATGGTTACTTAACATAGTTGAAAAGAACGCAGTAAAGCAGGACGGGGAAAAATCTATCAATTAAAAGCCGGGCCGCAGCTCGTGTTCGTCATAGCACTTTTATTAGCAGACTGGTAAAAAAACAAAATCTTCCAAACAAAATATATAAAGATGTTCCACTATAAATTTGAATTCTAAAATAATTATAAAAGTGGCCAAAAAGGTTCGCAACGATGCAGGTCGCCAACATGGCCCCCGACGGTGAGAAGCACCCAATGTTATTGGCCGGCGACCAGCAGCGCCACTTTTCGTGTAGGACGACGCAGCACGCCCGCTTTTGTTACAATGTCCACAACGCGTATTATGCCATCCTTGCCTGGATGCACTGCCGCTATTTTTCCTCGAGGCCAACAGGATCTGGGGAGATTCCCGTCGGCTATAAACACCAGGTCCCCAACCTTGAGTTGGCCTGTCTGACTTTCAGTACCTGGCTGTCGCTTTCGAGGGACAAGAGTGGGCAGGTACTCTTTAACGAAACGCTGCCAAAAGTGGTCGGCTAGCCTCTGCGCCTTCTTCCAATCCACACGTCGATGTAGGTCAGCGTCATCGAAAACCTTTACTGATGGCTCGCCACTAGAGCTTCCAATTAAAAATGAGAATGGCGTGATCGCTTCTTCTGAATCGCCGTCTACAGCCACATGAGTAAGGGGTCTAGAATTCACGACGTATTCAGCTTCAAGTAGCAGTGTGTATAATATTTCCTCTTTGGGTGAACGTTCCTTCAAGGTCACCAAAATTGCACTCTTTATTGACCGTACCAAACGCTCCCAGCATCCTCCCATGAACGGTGCCGCTGGTGGAATAAACCGCCACTCAATTCTTTTGTTGGCACAGAAATCAAACAGATCCGGTAACATCTTCGCCGCACCATCGAAGGCGGTCCCATTGTCTGAGTAAATGTAATTCGGGGAACCTCTTCTGGTAATAAAACGTCGAAGAGCCATTATGGCAGAATCTGAAGACAGATTCTCAACAACCTCGAGATGCACGGCTCTTACGGTCAAACAAGTAAACAAGGCTATCCACCTCTTCGCAGTGCGTCTACAGATGGTGACGCTCACAGGTCCAAAATAGTCCAGTCCCACATGAGTAAAGGGACGCTGGTGGTGTGCTAATCTGCAATCTGGCAAGTCTCCGATTGGTGGTGTTACAGGCTTGGCCTTACGATTTCTGCAAAACTGACACTTCTGCGACACAGCTCTAACTGTTGGTCTTAGGCTGAGGATGTAGAACTTTTGGCGTAACTCATTAACCACCAACTCATTATTTCCATGCGCAAACCTGACGTGGTAGAAGTGAATCATCAATCTGGAGATTCGATGCTTGCCGTCCAACACAACTGGATAGGACTCTACGTCTTCTGCAGCGGCAGTGCGACCAGAGAGGCGAAGCAGATTATCCTTACCTAATGTGAGAGAAATATTACGCAACCTACTGTCATTCGAAACAGGACGTGCTGCTTGAACGCGAATCAACTCATCGGGAAATGATTCTAATTGAATTTTCTGTAATAAGTAGATCTCTGCAACGTTGAGATCTTCCACAGTAAGCAAAGGTAAATTCAAATTATCACGAAGCGTATTAGAGAAAAGTTCTGAATTTTGACGTAAAATTGACAAAAATACTCTTATACACTGATGTATTCGAGCTGTAGCACGAAGTAATCGTAGCCAACTACTAAAACGATTATAGTCCGCCACTACCGGTGAAGGTAGCTGTGGGCTGGCAACTAAGAGTCCCACCGATGCTGAATCAGTCTTTAATTCTTCAATCACCGGAGGGACGTTACACGACGGCTCAAGTGGCCATTCTGAATATGGTGATAATAAAAAGGCAGGACCAGTGAACCATCGTGACGACGTTGAGAATTTTTGGTTATCACGCGTAGCATCGTCTGCCACATTTAAAGCCGAAGGAACATACCTCCAATTTTGAACATTAGTTATTTCAACGATCTCTCCTACCCGAAACGATACAAAGGCTTTAAATGCACAAGCGTCGCTACGGATCCATTTCAACACCGTAAGGGAATCAGTCCAATAAAAAGTTTGATTCGGTTTTCGCCTGTGCGCTTCTGTAACATATACCCCGAAACGAGACGCAATAAGAGCAGCTTGCAGTTCCAACCTAGGAATTGAAACTGGTTTCAGGGGTGCTAAACGACCTTTACCTCCAATCAAAGCCAAACTTACAGTATCATCGAAGTACACGAAACGCCAATAAGCTACGCAAACGTACGCACGTTCGCTTGCGTCGGCAAAAACATGAAGTTGAGCTTCCTTAATACTCTGGGTATTGAATAAGTAACAACGAGGAATAGAATTATTAGATAAATTTTTAATTTCCGTGTACCATAATTTCCACTTGTCTGTTAAGGCACAAGGCAAGCATTGATCCCAGTCAATGCCCAATTTCCAAGTTACTTGAAACAAAATACGACCCTTCATAATGATAGGGCACAAGAGACCTAAAGGATCATAAATTCCCATTAATAAAGACAACACAGAACGTTTAGTAACTTTGTCGGGGAAATTTGGAATATTTTTTATAAAATGAAGCTTGTCTTCGTTTACTTCCCAAGTCAGGCCTAATACACGAATTTGCGAGGGCAAAGTTGGACCTAACCCTACTTCGTTGACGTCAGCAGCATGCAAATCCGCGGGAATCAAGTTCAAAGCTTCCTTATAGTTTGAAACCCAAGAACGCATCTCGAAACAGGCCGCTTTATGAATAGCTAATATTTCAGACACTCGCTGCGCAGCTATATTAATATTATCGAAGCTTTCCAAAAAATCGTCCATGTAATGATTTTCAATTATAGACCGTACGGCATCGGGATATTGCAACTGAAATTGACTAGCGTTATCATTCTTTACCCACAATGCAGTAAACGGACTAGACGCTGCGCCAAATATCATCGACGACATACGATACTCTAGAAGTGGCAAGTCCGGTCTGTCTCTCCATAAAAAACGTTGTGCGTCCCTATCCTCAGGCTTAATCTTAACTTGTGGAAACATCTCCTTGATATCTCCTGTCACTGCTACCAGACCTTCCCTGAAACGCATCACTATACTAAGTAGGGGCTGAAGAAGATCAGGACCTTTTAACAGCATAGAATTAAGACTAACTCCAGCACACTTAGCAGCTGCGTCATGAACAACACGTAACTTCTTTTTCTGCGGATGGGTGACTCCGAAATGAGGAAGATACCATGAGATTTGACCGGAGGAAGGACCTGTGCACAATTCCGCATAGCTCTTATCAATCATGGCTTGAATGTTCTGCCTATAAGCATCGTAATATGAACTATCCTTGACCATCTTCCGCTCGAGACTGGAAAACCTGGCTAAAGCTAACTCACGGCTCTCAGGAACGAACGTGATATTTTCGCGCCATAAAAGACCAGTTTCATATCTACCAGAATCTAAGCGCTTAGTAGACTGTTCTAATATTCTTAACGCACGTTCTTCACTAGCACTGTAACGATCCGCTTTAACTATCCCAATAGAATCCAACTTAAAATAGTCTTTCACAAGAGAATCTAATGGGGGTTCTTCTTTATCTTCAAGGACCGCAGAAACGTGATTGACAGAATCTAAATTTGACCTATGCGACATATGACCAAATAAAACCCAACCTAAGGCAGTGAGAACAGCGGCGGGTTGACTAAGACTGCCTCTACGAACTACCTTCGGAAAGGACAAATGCCAGTTGTCGGCACCTATTAAAATAAGAGGTTTCGCATCGTCATAACAAAGAACATCCTCGAGATCTGACAAATACTCATAACGACATATATCCTCCAAGCGCGCTGACTGACTATTAATACCAAGATTAGAAATAGATCGCGCCCTAATGTCAAAACTCTCCGCACTATGACGACCCTTTACTTTGATATCAACATAACTTACTTCTGTGGATCTATTCAAACCGCTAATACAATCAATATTCAATCTACCCTTGGGACCCCTAGCTCCTACTAGATCTGCCACAGATTGATCTAATAGCGTTACGGAACTACCATCATCAAGGAGAGCGTAAGTGTCTACACTTCCCTTTGGACCAGATATAGAGACCGCTATAATCTTAAGGAGGGGCTTAAAATTAGAAAATTTCGCAGGAAACGAGTTATGAGCCACGATAGCTGAACGTTGCGTGCCCTTTGACGCACTTGGTTCGACACTAGCGGTAGCTATCGCAGCCGACTGTAATTCATTCGCAATAGAATCATTGCCTTGAAAGGTAACCGACGGTGCAGACTGTACCTCAACATGAGACGTTGATGCAGACCGAACCCTATGGAGAAGCGTATGATGACGCCGGTCTGCGGTACAACCTTCGACACTGCACCTTTTCTTACAAAAACTATACTGATGAAAACCCTTTTTTAAACATTTACGGCACACCCTATTGTCTAACACCCACTGCCAGCGATCGTCTAAAGAAAGAGATAAAAAATCCCGACATTCGCTTACTTGATGGTCACCCGTTTGACAATAATTACACAAGTGAAAACTCTTTGGTTTAGATAATTTAGAAGTGGATGTGATTGAAAAAATTTTGTCTTTGGCTGTCTTGACGGATTGACTTTGTGGATTTCTGCTGACAAACGTCGACTCTGACACAATACAACCAAATTTAATCTGCAAAGCCGCTTCATTTTCTAGGAAATCTGCCAATATCTCCAATTTATATTTACCGGCTGTAATATGCGTTGCAGCAAAATCAATCCACCTAGACCTAAGCAAAGGAGTCAATTTACATAAAATGCTGTTAACTAACTCAGGAGAAGCTAGGTACTCAGGCTGCTCGAGAAGGCGTATTACTTCCGCACAAGTCCGCACGCGGCAGGCAAATGAGTTCAGTTCCCGAGAATTGTCGTACATATTCAATCTCGGCAGCGATCGCACTAATGAAATTTGTTGGAGTACGATGAACTCAGGCTGAGCAAACCGTGTCTCCAGCGCTCGGATTATTCTGTCTGGATCATCAGCGGACACCAACAACATCGCGACCGCCTCTCTCGCTGGACCCAGCAAGGCGGCCCCGAGTCTGACCATGTTCTCACTGGGTGTAAACTCCGACTTGGTCTGCTCATAATACCTTTTGAATGAGAGCCAGTCCACTGCGCGGCCATCAAATTTAGGGAGATTAAAAAAACTTACCCCCTTTCTCTTCCCCAGATCAGCAATCACGTTCGCCAATGTAATAAAGCTGTCTTGTGTACCTATCTCGTGATTTTTATTTCTGTCATGCAAATTACAATTATTCGTGTTTTGAGTGTGGTGTGTGCCTAAAGTTACTGAATGGTAGTTGTGACATGTAGACGTAGGCTTCTGTGGCGCACAGGACTTGGACGTAGGAGGCAGCGGTACGTGAGAGCAAGCTGTGGCTTGCACCGGCACCCCCTGGTGCTTGGACGTCGAAGGCAGCGGTACATGAGAGCAAGCTGTGGCTTGCACCGGCACCTCCGGACACTCCCTAAAGCCGACGCCCGAAGAGAAGAGCGGTAGAGGTTCCGCGGTCACCATTCCTGCCTGCCTGAAATCAGGTTGTGGCCCCTCAGGGGACCCAGTTAAGCCTGAGTTGCTAAACTGCAGATGTGGTGGGGGCACGTTGGCCATCTCACACCCATCAGCCATAATGACAGCAGTGTTAGTAACATTAGCAGTAGGTGTCCTGGTCGCTAAGTCGCATGCACGAACCTCTCCTGACCTAGCATCTATATCATTTTGGTAATTATGAGATTCATCTAACCATTGTTCTACATGTGATGCGCTGCGGGAAGACCTCTCGATTGCGGCCAAACTTGCCTCAAGCTGGAGCTCCGCGACGGCCTTCTCCCGCTCCGCGGCGGCCTGCTCCCGCTGAGCGGCGCGCGCCTCGAGCTGATTTTCAATGTCAGCGAGGCGCTGCGCGTGCTCCGCCTTTGCAGCTAGCTCTTGAGCCTTTCTTGAATGTGAACTTTGGTTGCTTTTGGATAACGAATCCTGAGCACTGCGAAGGGATGGCGATCCCTTTGATGCACAAACACGAGCTTTGGCCCTAGTTAACATTATTTTTTTTCCGCGTAGGTTTTTAAATAACACGTATTCTGACACCAAAAATGAAAAGAACGCAGTAAAGCAGGACGGGGAAAAATCTATCAATTAAAAGCCGGGCCGCAGCTCGTGTTCGTCATAGCACTTTTATTAGCAGACTGGTAAAAAAACAAAATCTTCCAAACAAAATATATAAAGATGTTCCACTATAAATTTGAATTCTAAAATAATTATAAAAGTGGCCAAAAAGGTTCGCAACGATGCAGGTCGCCAACAATAGTATACAACGTAAAAAAACATACTTACTGCATTGATGAAACATTGCGAATATATTTATCAAATTATAGCAATCTATGTGTAAATAGTTTATGAAAATCAACTCCTAAAGGGGTCCAATTGGGATCCAAAAATGTTTTTCGACCTGCAGTCATAAGACTTAACTTATGTATTGCACACAAGAATCTAAGAATCTAAGAAACCCATTTCCGGCATTTAGCGAAAACCCACCCCTAAGGTCATATAAAGGGGTTGGAAAGTTTACACGTAGAACGATTTCCATTGAATGTTATAATGCCGCTAGAGTAACGAAAATCGGTACATAGACTCAACAAAACAGTTTAACAAATTTATTTTCACCATTTTTCAAAAATCAACCCCTACGTGCATCGATATACTATCCTACGTGGGTCAAATGGGGTATCAAAAATACCATGAAAAAAATAATAACACGTGTATCACATTATTTTTTTAAATCAACCCTTGAAGGGGTTTTAGCATGGTTTTTGAGTATCAAGCGCGGAAAGGAAATCATGCTGCATTGATGAAACTTTGTGAATAAATTGATCAAGTTAAAGCAATTTAATTATTTTGAATATCAACCCCTACAAGGGTCTAATTGGGTCCAAAAAATATTTTTTTTGTCCTACAGTCACAGGACTTATTTTATGCATTGCACATAATAATCTAAGAAACTTATTTCAGGCATTCTTCAAAAAACAATCCCTAAAGTCATTTTATGAAGTTGCAAAGTTTGCATGAAGAAAGATTTTCATTTTAGCTATAATGTTGCTACAGTAACACAACTCATTAAATAAACTCAACATAACAACAAACAAATTTTCTGCCTTTTTCGGAAATCAACCCCTAACTGGGTCAAATAGTCCTTTAACAAATCCAACTATCGCTTTCCAATACAGTAGCCTACACTCCCGCCAAACGGCCTCCTGCCTCAGGACAATCAAAATGCTGCCTACCCAGCAGTCCGGAGTTTGTTGGTATTCTACCCCTTAAAACAAATCCAAATACATATCTTATTTCCATCATAGCAGCCTACACTCCCGCCAAACGGCCTCCAGCCTCAGGACATTCCAAATGCTGCCTACCCAGCAGTCCGGAGTTTGTTGGTTACAATTTAAAACTATGAAAACAAACACCCAGTACGATCGCCAACTAATACCGACCCAAAAGTCCTGCATTGAGGCATATACAGCCACAAATGCGGAGGAGAAGGAAGGAAGAATAAAATTAAGGCATATACAGCCCTCTAAAACTAACAACACACAACCAACAAACCGAAATATCGAAAGCCTATAAACCTTTAAAAGAAATCTCCCTACCTACTCAATAGTCCAGACGGAGGCATATACAGCCACTCATGTGGAGGAGGAGGAAGGAGAAAATAATGTCCAGCGACCCCAAGGCATATACAGCCCTCTAAAGCCACTCAGACACAACCACAAACCACAACATCCAATGCCTATAAACTTCGATATTCCTGTTACCCCAAAAAGAAAAAAAATAATTCTCTAAACCTACACAGTAATCCAACACGGAGGCATATACAGCCACAAATGCGGAGGTGAAGGAAAGAGAACGTTATTTAAATGTTTAATCACGAGCACTGCGATTGTGTGTATTAGTAAGCGCGACCTTATTAAAATAAATTGGGTGTTTCATTTAGTTAAGTGTAAAAAACGCGTTAAAATATAAACTGGCTTTCACAATAAGTAATAACATCAGACTGTCATTTAAAATCCGCAAGTATCACAGTTATAAAAAAAAAAATAATTTCAGTAGTCAATAAAATGTTAAAAAAAATTGGTAATATAAAATTGTCAGTTTTAAATATCAAATAAAAAAAATAATTGTAAAAATTGAGCACCTGTATGTAAAAATAATAAATGTTAAAAATGTAAATATAAAAATAAAACAAACAACAACATACACAAAAATTCAGTCAGAATTCCGTGCTATGGCACGCTAGACGGTTTTTCTTACTTATATCTAAAATTCATCCACGGTTCTGGAAGGAGATTAAAAACTGGCTTTTAAGTTACAGCAATTGACGTAACCTCTATTCCCAACAAAAACACACGTTGAGTGCGCCACTGTTATATATAAGATTTGTAGGTGGGCTGCTCTTGGAATAAAACATATGTTGAGGTACAATTATGTTCTGTTTATTGTCAAAATCACAAACTGTTCCCTACTTAAGTCTTAAACCTTATATTTAATTATTATTAAAAGTAATACACTGTATTAGGCCCAGTGCCATACACTATGCGACGTTTATGCAACCCTACTTGAAAATAGCCAGCTTATATTACTTATTCACTCAGCGGTGGGAGCTATGGTCGTGGGTGGTTGGGAATAAAGCCAATATAGTTAAAAGTTTTAGAGTTACTCCTTCCAGTATTAAAGTAAACGAAAGTATTAGAACCGTGTGGGGAAGCCTTAATAATTAATACAAAAGGGGGGCGCCAGGGACTGTTTCAGTCCCAAATCCGGAGGTGACGAGGCGATGAACACTCGACGCTTCGGTTAAAAAAGTACTCCACAAGTACCAGTTAAATATAACCGGTTAAATACCGGTATTTCAAAATGTTAAATAAAAATATACCCAGTTAATAAAAAAACTAGGTTAATAAAAAAACCGTTGTAAATAAAATAAAAAAAACGTCGTAATAAAAAAAAACCGTCTGGCCTGCCTCTCGGCTAGGCGCACTCGGTGTCCGTACAGCCGTCCCGGGGTTCTTACGGACTCGAAGGCACCGGTCACGACCTGTTTCGTGGCGTCGAGACGGGCCCTCGGAGTTCACTCCTAGAACGGACAATACGGACCCCTCATGAGACACTATTCACACTAACATCAGCAAGGTTTTAGACACCACTAAATTATAGACTTTCCAAGACTACTTACAGTTTTTGGGGATGGTATTTGGCGTGGCTGTATGGTAGGCCGGTCCGCGCTCCTAACACTCGAGCATCGGAATTCTGGAACGATTGTTAGAATTTAACACTGATACAACAACCTATGCGATGGTTACTTTAGAATGCCACTACTGGCACAGGCTAATTACCTGAAGAACGAACGGATCACTGTGTCTCGGTGTAGTCTAGGTGTCTAGGCGGTGATTCGTGCTCAAATGAGCTGCCTGGGGTTCCACCCCTCCAATCCTACCTCAAAAACGAATAATACCACCTAGTGGCGATTAGCCCAAATAAGGGTAAAATTAAAGTCCAATGCTCCTCACAAAGCATTTCATTACAACAATTAAGATCCTCAAACTACTGCAACTTGGCGTTGGTCAACAAAGTTGACATCAATCAGTCTCACAACATTGATAAATCACGGGAATTCACAATTCCCCGTGAATGAATTACGATAAAAACATTTATCTGGGGAAAATTATCCGGTCATTGACTGGAGAAATTAGTTTTAGTACCATTGCCACACTTAGTCCAAAGACAAACCTCACAAATCCACAGATTAAATATAATTCGGCTAAATCGAAGTATCTAGAAAATACTTCATATAAAAAAAATTGTTAGACTTCCGTTAATTTGGTCAATCTTAATTGATTTTCACTAGAGAGTGATTATAAGTTAAATATACCTTGTAAATTAGTTTTAATGGACTGCAAATAAAGTTTTACTTAAGTTTTATTTACGTTATTGTCTGTGAACTCGACGTAATTTTGTTCGGAACTGTCAGATGGCGTTACTGAGCCCGTTCAAGTTTGACATTTCAATTATCACAACTATGAAACGTAAACAAACAATCTTTGGAAAAGAATTTAAATTACTTTAAAGGTGTTAAAATTAGTTTATTACTTAACAAATAGAGTGAAAGAATTTAAATTACTTTAAAGGTGTTAAAATTAGTTTATTACTTAACAAATAAAGTGAAGTGAATTGCAATTACAGTGACAATGTTACTAGAACCAAGGAAAGTAGTAAGAAAATACTTCTACGACAAAAATAGTAAAAAATCTAAATGTTCAAAGGTAAGGTACGCTGCTTTTTGCATCGTAACAATATGCGAAAGAAGGAACCACTGTAATGAATATGTATAAATTTTATCACAACTAGATAAGAACTTCCTGGAGAACCATGACTGATGTGGAGGAATTTATCTGGTAAAAAAAAGAATATATACAGACGAATTGAGAACCTCCTCCTTCTTTGAAGTCGGTTAAAAAAACATGAAACTGATGTTCTCCGTTACATTACTCTGACAAATATGAACCGATTTCGATGATTATTATTTATTATTATAAAGTGTTCCTGAAGAAAATATACACAGTAGGTACGACAACATCAACTTCAATAACACTTAAATTATTTTATGCTTTTTAGTGTTGTTGAAGTTGGTTCATTTTTTTTGTTGTGTCGTGTGCAATGTTTTATTTGAAAATCAACCCGTGGGACAAATGAGGTACCAAAGTTTGTATGTAAGAAAATATTTTTTTCAGACACGAAACTTTGTCAGTGTACTCATCAAAAAATTGAGAAATACGTCTAACACATTTGTTTTGAAAATCACCCTTAACGGGGTTTTGGCACGGTTTTTGAGTATTGAGTATACGCCAAAAAAAAATTCATGCTGCACTGATTACACTGCGGATACATTCGTCATATTGAAGCAATCCATATTATTTTTTTAAATTAACCCCTAAAAGCGTTCAATTGAATTCCTTCCAAAAAATATTTTATTCCTACAGCCACATGACATATTTTATGTACCTACTGCATACAAGAATCCCTAAAGTTTGCGTGAAGAAATATCTCCATTTAATGCTATAATGCAACTATGGTAACGAAACTCAGTGAATGAACTAAACAAAACTGTTGAATAAAATATTTGCAGCATTTTTCGAAAATAAACCGCTAAGGGTGTCTACCAATGGGGTTACCAAATGGTTTCCACTTAACAACCTCATATGTTTTTTAATGGAATTGCAAAATAAGTACAGTATCTTTTTAAACAAAGAAGTAAATATTTAAGAATGTTTTGATTAGATCAGAGTTAATAAAAGTGTGAAAATATCGAAATCGATCGTCCGAAGATCGGACCAACAATAATAACTAAGAAGACCTGAGGGTACATCGGCATAATTGTGACATAAGGACGTTCAACATCTCAGTTCTCCCGTGACTATGGGTGCTGCAAAACATTGGTAACGCCGGAAAACTTGGAATGCACGATATCAAAAAGATTATCAATGCTTAAAGGAATAATGGAAATCCACAAATACATGGACGATAGATTGGTAAGTAACAATTTATTACGAACGTTTTAACTAACGCGAATTCTACACATTGAAATCAAACTATGATTTCAATGTGTAGCCTTCGCGTAAATAAAAGACAACATTAGTGTAAACAATATTTAAAAAAAACTCGATCCATAATTCTAAACACGTTTGAGTAACAAATTAAACGCGGGCGAAGCCGCGGGCTACTGCTAGTACACTATACAATGAGCACGTCGCTTACACGCCCCACCCCGAGTGCTGGCTCAGCACTCAACATCCAATGGAATCCGAGCGACGCGTGCTGCTGACCGCTTCCAGACGCCAGTTTTCGTCTTAACGTCGATCAACCTAACTCTGTTATCCTTGCCGGGATATGTACGTTGAATTACACCCTTTGGCCAAGCGTTCCTGGGACTGTCAGGATCGACTATTAGAACCAGGTCTCCTACTTTCAGGCTTTCGGTTTCCCCTGTCCACTTCTTGCGTGGTAATAGATCTGGTAATACTTCCGTTAACCACCTCCGCCAGAACATATCAGCAAGCCTTTGGGACTTCCGCCAAAGCTTGCGCAGGTGTAAATCCGTATCATCAAACGATCCGATGATAGGCATATTGGATGAACAGCCTATTAGAAAATGATTGGGTGTCAATGATTCTAAACTTTCAGGGTCGACTGACACATGAGTAAGCGGGCGACTATTCACCATACATTCAACTTCAGCCATTAAGGTAATGAGAACTTCCTCCCTTGGCGCGCGTTCTTTCATGATAACAGACAGCGCCACCTTGACACTTCTTATTAACATCTCCCAAGCCCCACCCCAATGGGGACTATTTGGGGGAATAAAGTGCCACTCCATGCTATAATTTACTCCTTCTGCCTTAAGAGCGTCCATATCTAGATCCTGGACAGCCTTACGAAGCTCCTTGTCGGCGCCGCGGAGGTTGTCACAAGTTCGATGTGAATAGCCCGTATTGTAAGGCAAGCGAATAGAACTCCATATCTCTTCTCCTTTCTTCTGCCAACAGTCACATCGAATGGACCGAAAAAATCAAGTCCACAAAAAGAAAACGGTCGTCGATGGTGAGAAACGCGAGCTTGAGGTAATTTTTCATTTCGAAATACAGCCACAAAATAGCGAGTTAGGACAGCGAACATATGTCTGTTCGCATCTTTACAATGTAGAAACCGGTATTTCCACATAGGAATAAAGCAATCTTTTGATAAGTTTAGTAGATAATTCAACTAAATATCTTAAGCCCACTAATTTCTGCAACTTTTTCTCAGTCGATACATTCTTGACAAAGTGGACGTGGTTGTCAAATTGTGAGTTCTCGAGGTAAGCTTTTGACAATTCGATAAGAATCGACCTTTACAGTCGCCGTTCTGGCACATTGATTCAGTGGACCGCCAACAGATTATTAATCTTTATTGGGTACACATATACCTAAACAGACAACAGTACAGATCACTTAACAAAACACAAAGGTATCACAAAGCACGTGAGTTCTCTTCCAGCAACTCAGAGGCATAGTGAGCATGAGACAAAATTTTAACGGATAAAACCAAGTGTACCTAAAGCTGTAAGATAAACATTTAAATCAACATACATATCAGTGTTTGTTCAGCATCCGCGAAGAACGGCTGCGTTGCCTTCGCCCTAGTCCGCACTCGGGTAAAGCGCTGACGCAGCAAAAACACTGTCGCGAGTAATCGTCACCGGTCGCCGCGATGACCCAGATTTCTACAATATGTGGTGAATCACAACAATATGTTTAAATATAGTTAAAGCAAAGTTACATTTTAATATTTGATTAAAAATGGCTTTGCAAAATACAGTTAGGCTTCAAACAGAAACGGAACATCTTTTGTATGAACGTTTCGTTGAGGAACAAGCTGAATGTAAGAAACTGCAAAGTTTAGTGAAGGACTTACATTGCAAAATTGAAGCGCTTCAGCAACAACTGGAGCACTACCAAGAGAGGAACAATGTACCTCAAGCTAAAGATACCACGGCTACCGAGAAAACCTCCGAAGAAGTCCAATATGAGACCGATGAAGAGGAGCTAGCAAAAGAAACTGAGTGGATTCGTCAGCAGAGTCGGAAGAAAAGGAAGCTGAACCAATCGCTATCACCACTGCAACAACAAGGAGCCAGCTCCAGCGAAAAAGAAAAAAAGGCACAGAAAGAGAAAAAGGCTCCCCAGCCACCTCCTATAATCGTGGAACAGCTTAAAAACTACCAAAAGTTCTACGACTTTCTAACAGCGACTATATCCAGTGACACATTTTTAATTAAAATGCAAAAAGGGGACAGCGTTAAAGTAAACGCAAATAACGAGGACACGTACAGGGCTATTACAAAGCTACTCTCAGAAAGCGAATGCCACTGGTATTCTTACGAGAATAAACAGGATAGACCAGTCAGAGTGATGGTGAAAAACTTACACTTTTCTTGCGATCCCGGCAGAATAATTGAAGACCTAACATCGAAAGGCTACAAGATCCAAGAGGTAACTAATAAACTTAATTGGAGGACTAAAGAACCTCTTAATATGTTTATGCTTTCATTCAGCAAAGGTGAAGACATTAATAAAATTTATACCATAAAGTCTATTCTCGGATGTAAAGTAGACATACAACCTATCAAAGCATCTAAATTGATACCTCAATGCAAAAGGTGTCAAGCGTACGGACACACTCAGAGATATTGCTCTAGAGAGCCCAGGTGTGTGAAATGTACCGGAAAGCACCTGACAAAAGACTGCAAAAAACCTGCAGAAACTAAACCAAAATGTGTCCACTGTGGCGAAGCACACCCCGCTAGCTACCGCGGATGCATAGTGGCCAAGGAACTGCAGCAGTTAAAAAATAAAGCAGTAAACAAGCATAAAGCCCCTACTCATGAGGCCCCACGCATTAACACTGGCAGAAAGATACAGAGCAAACCTGTTACCAAAAATCTGTCTTTTGCTCAGATAACAAAAGGCACACTGGCCACACGGCCACAGCAACGGACACAGACACAGCATACATCCCATTTAGATGAAAAACTAAACAAAATCTTAAACGTCATTACATCGTTCGACGAAAGGCTCAAAAAACTGGAACATAGCACCAAAGTTGCTATTACTAAACAAAAATGATGGATACCTCTCTAAAAATTATGGCATGGAATGCTAACGGATTACGTCAGCATCAACATGAATTAGAAGTCATCCTCAACACAGAAGATATCGATGTGTGCCTTATATCCGAGTCACACTTCACAAACGAAAATTATATACAAATAAAAGGATATAAAATCTATCACGCACTGCACCCGGACAATAAAGCTAGAGGAGGCAGTGCCGTCATAATAAAGGAAGGTATCTATCATTTTGAGATGTATAAACACGAACAACGTGAAATTCAAGCTGTGGCCGTATGTGTCAAGACAAAACGGTATCCGGTCACCATATCATCTATATACTGTCCACCACGGTACTCAATAAAAGCAGCGCAGTATGAAAACCTTTTAAAACAACTTGGCAACAGGTTCGTCCTTGGAGGTGATTTTAATGCGAAGAATACCTATTGGGGATCTAGACTTACTACAACTAAAGGTAAAGAACTATTGTATGCAATTAGAAATACGAAATGTGACACAATATCAACGGGGAAGCCAACCTACTGGCCTACAGATCAACACAAAATTCCTGATTTAATCGATTTTTTCATTTATAAAAACATATCGTTAAACTATCTTTCTATTCAAGATGGTTACGATATGAGTTCAGACCATTCACTTATTATACTAACTATTCATGAGAACATTATATATAAAGAAAACCATGCAACTTTAGTCAATAAATACACTGACTGGGAGAGCTTCAAGCACGATTTGGATTTCGCAGTGATCCTAAAAGTGCCCCTGAAAACCCCACAACAACTAGAATTAGAAGTAAGGAGTTTTGTAACAAATATCCAACAGTGTGCTTGGAAAAACACACCCGATTTAAAAAAGAAATCCGGAATTATAAATTACCCAATAGAAATCCGAAACCTTATAATTGAAAAGAGAAGACAAAGGCAGAGGTGGCAAAGGACTAGATATCCACCCGACAAAACAGTTTTAAACAAACTAACAAAGCAGTTAAGTAGGGAAATTCAGAAATTTCGTGATGAATCCACTCATAGTTACCTTACTCAGCTAACGAGTGATCGTACAACCGATTATTCACTGTGGAAAGCCACTAAAAGTTTAAAAAAACCCATCACGCAAATTCCCCCAATTAAGGAAAGGAACGGGCAGTGGGCTATAAATAATGAGCAAAAAGCAATTAGATTTGCAAATCATTTAGAAGAAATTTTTCAACCAAATCAGCCTGAAAATGAGTTCACTCTTGATGCAATAATAGAAGACGGTGATACCGATTTGAGATACACTTCACCAAAGGAAGTATACAAGGAAATTCAACTTCTAAACAAGAAAAAATCCCCAGGTTATGATCTCATCACCGGGGAAGTCCTCAGCAATCTTCCTCGTAAAGCAATAGTGAAACTCACTACACTTATAAATGCTTCGTTTAGATTAAAATACGTACCCGATATGTGGAAAGTGGCTGAAGTTATTATGATACCAAAACCTGGTAAACCACCAAATGAAGCAACTTCATACAGGCCGATTTCGCTGTTGCCAATAATGTCAAAATTATTCGAAAAGCTATTATTGAGACGTTTAAAACCAATTATAGAAGAAAAAGATCTTATTCCTGACTATCAGTTTGGCTTCAGGGCAAAGCACTCAACTATAGACCAAGTTCATAGAATTACTAATATTATTGAAAAAACGTTAGAAGAAAAAAAAGTTTGCTCTACAGTTTTCCTAGATGTAGCCCAAGCATTTGATAAGGTGTGGCATCAAGGTCTTATATATAAATTAAGAAAGATGTTACCAAAGAATTTCTCCGATATCTTGGAGTCTTACATATCAGAAAGAATGTTCAGAGTAAGGCAGGAAGATTCTTATTCTGATCTTAAGCACATCAAAGCGGGAGTACCACAAGGAAGTGTGTTAGGTCCGGTCCTGTACTTACTATACACCTGTGATATTCCAACGCTAGAAAACAACACCATTGCAACCTTTGCTGATGACACGGCCATTATGGCTACAGGTGTTACACACGCGGAAGCAGTGGAAAATGTTCAAAATGCCGTAAACACCATATGTAACTGGACAAAAAAGTGGCGAATAAAACTCAACGAATCCAAGTCAGTTCATATTGATTTCACCAATAAAAAATCAATCTATCATCCGGTATACATAAACAATCGTGTTATACCCTATGA
Organism: Furcula furcula; assembly: GCA_911728495.1. Taxonomy (NCBI): domain Eukaryota; kingdom Metazoa; phylum Arthropoda; class Insecta; order Lepidoptera; family Notodontidae; genus Furcula; species Furcula furcula. Next base: position 23,982,001 of record OU452258.1, read on the forward strand.
GAATACCGCCAAATACCTTGGCATGACACTCGATACAAAGCTTCGCTGGAAGGCTCATGTCAAAAAGAAACGCGAAGAGTTAGGCCTTCGCTACAAGAAAATGCACTGGCTTCTCGGTAAACACTCAGTGCTGTCAGTGCAAAACAAAATACTCCTGTACAAACAAGTCCTAATGCCAGTATGGACTTATGGTATACAGCTGTGGGGCTGTACCAAACAAAGCAATGTAAACATAATACAACGGTTCCAGAATAAAGTACTCAGAGGAATTGTAAATGCGCCCTGGTACATTAGAACAAACGACCTCCATCGGGACCTCAAATTGGATTTCGTAGCCAAAGTTATCAAGGACTACGCTGAAGCTCATGAACGTCGGCTTCATCATCATGTGAATGTCGAGGCTATCCAGCTCCTCGACAACACGGACCTAGTGAGAAGACTGAAAAGAACAAAACCTTTTGAGTTAGTTTAAGTGTTAAATTAGTGCAGTGTAGTGCAGTGTAGAACACAATAACAAAGTGTCTTCGCCTTAATAGAGACAATAAGAAAAGTGCCATTGGACACATTCTTAATCTAATATAATTTATTCGTTTAGGTTAAAGTAAAATTGCTGATTAGCCATTAAGCTAGATTGTAATTTATACGGTGTTACCACAAGGGAACATCATTAAAAAAAAAAAAAAAAAAAAAAAACATACATTATAGACAAAGTTATTACTTTGTCTATACCCAAATAGGTATATCAATACATATATACACATTCTTCCTTTCTCCTCGTCCTTTATTTCATCGGTCCACGCATAGGTGATCGCCCGCGTGCTGTGATATCTTCTACTCATCCCTCTACCACAAGGCGCTCGAACGTAATAATAATATAATAATAATATACTAGGACAATCCACACACGGTCATTTGATCCCAAACTAGGCAGGGCAGAGTGTGTACTATGGTAAATGTCAAATCTTCACCACACTTGTCCAAAGAATAACAGTATGCGAGATTGAATCATATTGCAGGAGCTTTTATTAGATCTTCAACTACAGGACCCCTTACACTTGAATGTAGCAATGTTTATATACTTTGACTACGTGACACTGTGGTGGTACCTACTTGGACTGAGACCTGCCACCTGGCGTTCCCAATGTACGGCATGAATTTCGATGTATTATGCTCAGTGATTATGTTGAGCAAGGGTATAGCGAGCGTAAATGTAATAACTGTTTGGTCAGCGCTCACTTTGCGATTTAGAGCCCGTTTATCGACCTAAACGAGGTGTTGTTAGTCGTTCGGTTAATGAGATATGGAGTTAGGAATTAAACTCATACGCCCCGGCAGGTCTTTCGAGGATTCTTGGAGACTTATTTCGACGTAAATTTTGTTTCTCGGCGACACACAAACAAAACTTTGCTAGTCTTTCTAAGCGCCTGTGATTTTTCTTGCTTTTGTACTAATTATTATTGCTTTATCAGTATTGTTTTAATGAATGAATGAATAAATGATTAATTTATTTCTCAGAACATAGGTAATAAAAAAAGATATTAAATATGTGCAGGTTCCACTATGTCCCACCATATCGGTAACCTTCATCATCAGTCAGAAAACGTCCAACAACGTCGTCCAACAGGCCTCCCCATTCGATGAACGCCACCATGAACGATAATTAGCTATTTGCATTCACCGGCTGCCCGCGACTTGGATAATAGGGATGTATCTACTATAAACTAAGGGTTAAGTGTTAGGTTTACCTGATTAATGGATGCGTCGACCGGTGTTAGTTGTTGATGTGTTATAGTTATTTGCTGTATAGGGTTAATCTCCTTGTTAGTTTGTACAAATATTGACTTCAGTTGTTGGGCTGCATTTGTGTCGGTGTCAATTATACTAATTATCAGGTTTTTTTTTCTTTTTAGTCAATCCACTGGACTCTATTCTTACATAAGTATGTAAGCACACAAACAAATATTGGTTTTTGTAATGTGTAGCGAAGAGCTCAATGCCGCTAATGTTTAACGAACTCTCTACACCGACTTATAGAAATATAAGTCGGTTTAGAGAGTTGAAGTTTGATAATAAAAAATTTAATGATCAGCTTACGACTTTGGTAGGGTGTGTGATTTAGTAAGGTGAATAATATATTTTTTGATTTTTGAAATACCTACTATAATTTTTGTCATATTGTTTATTTTTAACCAACAGTAATCAACACTTTAGGATGCTCACAATAAACGAAAACGAATGTTTTAGCACAGTTAAAATATGGAAATTTATACTGTGGTACATCATCACGCCAATTAGTGTTAATAATGACATCACAACGATTAATTTAACAATAAGATTAAGTAATATAGCGACACCAGCGTCAACGTGTGTAGACTATACCCGGGTATTGTAATCACGTTATCCGGCTCAGACCCGGTCATCCGGTTCAAGCCGCTGGCGCTGCAACTGCAAAGCCAAATTCATTTATCCTCAGAGCTACCTCTTTACAGCTAGTTCCTGAGTACGCGGACTTTATGTCTTGGAAGAAATATAAACTTTTTGTTTCTATTTTCTTATTTTTTGCCTAGCCAGGATCTAGTATCTGAATATAAATCTCTTACATTTACTTTAATTGTCAATTTTATAGTTCTATTAAAAATATATTAAATGTATTAAAACAAATACAAATTATAATCGAAGGGCATTCCTTTCATAAAATACAAACGTTTGTTTGCGAATGAAATGTTTACAGAGGATATTACAGAGTACAGTACATAGCGCCAATTTCATTCCACCAGTAAGATGTTGGTATGAAAAATTTACAGTCATTAGTCGTTATTAAAAGAGATGTTCCAAAATGTATGGAGTCTGGGCTAGGACTTTGTACACTACACTCTAAAATTGGGAAACACACATAAAACAGTTTTTAACTATCCATTTACTTTAATTTGGCTTTATTTGCTTGTAAAACTTAAGAATTTTTACTTAGAATTGCAACACAACAAAAAACTGGCATAGTGGAAAAGTGTCACTGTCATAAGTCATTTTTATTATCAATGGCGTTAAAAGTATTTTACTACAGTACTCTTTGTATTTTTGTTTCTGTTTTCTCATACATCATTATAATAATAAAAACATTTCAATTATAATCAATTCACTACATACAATACACGCACACAACCAACTGTGACAAGTGTGACAGCAGCAGTAGCTATTGACAGCTGGCTGGCTGACAGTTTAATTCGGCATCAGTGAGTTGAATATAGATGTAAAATAAATGATAATTATAATTAAAATTACAACAATAATAGTAATTTATATTTATACATAGTCCTAGCCCATTTTGCAACAACTCCTTTTGTAATAATATTAAACAAATCAGAACTCTAACATGTCAGCATGGGAACTAATACAAAATAATAATCATTTACTGTTAAATTTCATTTCACTTTAGGAATTCATTAATTCTATAAAACATTTCTTTAAATACCAGTCGTGTAATTTGGTCTTAGATATAGTCATATTACCGGGTAATTAATCGTTCTACCCACACTAAACCTTACGTAAGAACTCCATATTCCCCCGAGCAACCACTCCACTATCGTTTAATATAGCTGGTATGTGTAGTTAGTAGTTCTCAAGTGTGTTCGCAAGCTGCGGAAAGTCTCGCTCGAAGGGTTCCGAGTTCCCGCTAATTGCGTTCACGGGCGGTGCACAAATTGCCGGCGACACCCACGCGCGGCGCCCCTGGTCCCTGCCTGGTGCCTGCCGTGATTGAGCACTTGGCACCTCGCCTTACCTGCTCTCATTGCCAGTTGCGGTTCTGTGATATTCTACAACGAATTACGGCAGGTGAGAAAACCTTGAACGTTGTTTCGGTACCAAAACTGAATCGACAAAAAGGGAAAAAACTTTTTGAATGGGAATTCTGCAGTCTGTTAAGTGAATTTTAATGGACTTTGTTAAGTTAAGGAACGTTTTCTACAACCACAAAAGATGAAAAGTTTTGACTGATTGTTGGTTATTCCCAATGACATATTAATCCATTATTTCTATTAATTGTGTATTTGCTAAAACTTGTAACCAATTATCGGTACAACAATCAAATCAAACTGGCAATCAGACCAGTCTAGAAACTTCAGAACTTGATTGATAGCCTCGTCGGATTTATTGTATCGACAAGAACAAACTTCGTGGCTGATACATCGAATACTCATTTCACTCCAAAATGTTGTTGTAGGTACTTTCTTCCGAATTTTTAGGTCTCAAATTTCCAAACGTGCAAAAAAGCTCAAAACTTGCTAATCGAGCGATGTGAAACTTCTTTAAGTGTAATAAAAGTACTTTAGATTTTTTATACAACTTGGTTAAACTACAAAATGATAACGATAGATATTTAGGACACAACCTTATTCGTAGAAGTGAAATTATTTTTTCATCTAGCAGTAGCTTTACTAAAAAACTCAAGTTCAAGACTCCGCTATATTTAATCACATTAGACTGTCTCGGAGGCTACTTAAATATCTTCCAAATGTTATTACTGTAAGCAGGTTTTAATAATATTAATTTGTCTGAGCCTAATAGCAATATTATAAAATGTTAAATCTTTTAATTGTAAGGTAGGTACGGCACGGTCACGGTAAGGTCACATGGTATTGAATAGGCTTTTATAAAACTAAGTGCAGAGACGTGCAGGACTGTTACTTGATGGTAAAAGTTACGTCCATTATGTAGCTACTTAACCAGCTGTTTTTTACTCAAGAGAAGTCTCGAATGAATACTGTCCTCAAGTTAACTAATTCCAGATACAGTGCCTTCACGCTGAAACATAGCAATGTTTACATACAGCAGTGTGTGAACATTGCTATGTCCTAGTCTGCAGTTAAAGCGGTAACATGCTCCATTTAATTTCCAATACTGTACTAGATACCTGGACGGTTTCTTTCGTATGTGACCTAGCACCTAAAAGATATAATAGGTCATATTTAAAAAAATGTACTCAATCTACTTAGTATGAAGCTTATAAGTAAAAGTGCAGGCAACACTCTAAATACCTAAGTGAAGATGACTGTGGTATTCTCGTGTGGACGTTCCCTTTCTGAATACGTACTTAAGATACATACAACACATATGACTGTCTCGCTCTTATGTGTGTATTTAGAAAGGGAACGTTAGACCACAGTCGTCTTCACTTAGGTATTTAGGAGTTTTGCCTTCAATTTACCTATCAGCTTCTTGATGATGATAATGCATAGCTTGAACAACATTTAAAAACATTCTGTACAACATTTAGAAACGAAATTATCCTTAAAGTAGGTTAACAATACAAAATATTTTTTGAAATTCATCCCCTATCTAAAAAGTATTCACAAAGCGATTTGTATCAACACTGTAAATTCTCCAGAGACTCGCTCGCTACGCCCAAATTATCCATTCATGTTTTACTCAAGTATTTGAATAACCGCGAAACTCTCTAGGCATCAATCATCATTAAATCCGTTTAAACATTAAAACGGAAATGACGGGAGCACGTGTAAAGCCAACAATGTGACGTTACTTCCGCCCAAGACGGCGAACAACAATGCGTACGCAAAACTAAAACTCATAATAATTTACATATAGGTACGGTAAAAGCGTATCGTAAATCCTTATAAAGCTAGACATCCATGCCGCGATATTGATGCGACCACTTTAATACATAATGTATGTATATAAAGCGTAATATATCAGAAATACTGCAATATACCTTTGGTTTCTGTTTTGAAGAAGTAATAGCAAAACAGATATAATCATTGTCGCGTTTGACCAGCTCTCTACTACAGTGGACTAGAATGGTCTATACATGTCTATATGCTGTGCTTATATTTCACATTAATGAATACATACATACATAAAATCACGCCTTTTTCCCGTAGGGGTAGGCAGAGCCCAAGGGCCGCTTTTCGCCTCCGTGAGAAACGAGACGTGATGGGTGGCGAACCACATCGCCGCCGTTTTGGTTAATTAAATCTATACTTATAATAACACTGTAACAGGTCCAATTCTGTACATTGAAGATATTTTGATGAAATTATATTTGGAGGGCATTCTATAACCGATACTGAGACCGAAAATGTAATTTTTTATTTTTTGTCTGTCTGTCTGTCTGTCTGTCTGTATCTCGGCTGAGCATCACGCCGAAACTACTGGATGGATTGAAACGAAACTTGGCATGATTTGAGATCTTACTACGAGGTAGGACATAGGATACTTTTTATCCCGTAATCTAGCACGGTTCTTTTGGGAGAGAGGATTAAAGTCAAAATGGGTACTTGGTTATACGCTTGGTCCGATTTTATCATTTTTTCTTTATAATTATAATAAATATTTGTAAGGGAACACTCAGAGACAGTTGTTAACAATTTTTGGAAATCGATCAGGTTAAGCAACGTTAGCTAAGGTCATTAAATAGATGGGTGACCGTTTAACGCCATTTGAACTAAACGTTTCCGTGCTTTAGAGGGCAAGTACAAAGTGGGTCCAAGTTTTTAACCGACTTTTAAAAAGGAGGTTTTGTATTCTATGCGAATGTATATTATTGAAAGTTTAGTAAACGTAAACACAGCGCGGGCGGAGCTGCGTGGGTCAGCTAGTTATTTATATGATTGACCATTGCGTTCTCACGAATAAGGAGGGAAAGGGAAGGATAGGTGTTGTGAAAAGGAAGATTAGCAAGTTAGAGTGGGAAATAGGAAAAGTAGGATTTTACCGCCCAGGAGGGCAAGGGATGGGACAGTAATAGCTAGGGAAGCCGGGGTCGCATACCCGTATACTATACCACAACTACCGGACAGGTAAGTAGGGATGAGTATCCCATGACTAATGAATACGAAAGCAATTAAATAATTGACTGTGGCTCAAAAAAGCAACAACAGCATCTGCAGTAGAAATATCCCTATTAACCAGAATGTAGATGCATTATAATAATATGTAGCTCAGTTTATGTAGAAAAATAAATGGCTTAGTCCAGTTGCGAAGCTTCCCCACTCCTTGTTTTTATAAGGATGGATCAAATCTGATATTTTACACAATCTTCTGAACAATTTCTCTAAAAAGTCTGAAAAGACAGTCCTTGTAGCCAGCAAAGTCCGTAGTGCGAAGCCAGTAGCTAATATTTATTAGTAAATATTTTTGCGATTAAGCGACTGGTCGTGAATGGCAGCCTAATGGTAATGACTCTTAGTTATCGTGGCAAGCTCCTACGAACATTAGATATGATTTAATACACCACATGTGGTTTGCGATGGATTTTCTCATTTTATTATCAGTTCTATGATTCTGGTTTTGTTATGTTGATTTTTATTGTTTATTTATAGCATACGATCAGCTGAATATTCTATACAATTATTTATGTAAAATTTGTTATTCCTAACCTTATCGACACCCCACGGTGTAGCTTATATTCAATCCAAAATCCAAATCATCAATTCTTCAAATATAGTGGCGTCGCTTAATCTCAGTGGCATTTAATACAAAGCTTATCTGAAAATCACGTAATTAGGTCGTCGCTAAAAACTGTGCGAATGTTTCGGTAATACTGCTTAGCTGGCAAACGTGACGTAACACGGCCAAGGATTAGTGCGTGACACTTTATTAGAGCGTGCCACCCGGATTTGGTACGGGCCGGGACACGGTGTGGGTTGAGCGGTAATAGGTATCATTTCAGTAAAGTTTATGTGAATAGCATATGCATACTCAAATATAAAAATAATCTAAATTATGAAATAAAACCCGTTTATTCATATTAAATGGAGTACAAACTCACAAAAAAAATATCTTGGGACAATCCACACACGGTCATCTATTACACTTACAATAAATGTAAAAAATTAGGCCCTTAAGGCTGCCTGTCCACCGGAGCGGAGCGAGGCAGCGGAGCGGAACGACGGAGTAAGGCGGAGCGGAGTTGCGTACTGTGTCTGTCCACGGGAGCGGAGTGAGGCTGCGGAGCGGAGCGAGAAAGTAATGCGGAGCGGAGTTTACGGTCACGTACACACTGGTCGGACTACGACGGCACACTGCGGGCGCGCCTTGAGCCCGCGCCCGCACTTGCTTCCCCGCTCCGCTGCCTCGCTCCGCTATCCCGCTCCGCTTACCGGTTTTGTATGAATTTTTAAATTAGTTCGCAACTCGCTGTCCACTAAAGAGGAGCGGAGATTTTGTGCAATCTTATTGGTTAATATTTCTCCGTTTCTCCGCTCCACTGCCTCGCTCCGCTCCGGTGGACAGGCAGCCTTAGGCATGGTAAAGTAAAACTATATCTCGGGTGACGAGATGTAGATTAACGCAGCTGTATCCTCCCCTTTCCCTCCGCGATGTGGATGGCGATGTGATTCGCCACCCATCACGTCTCGTTTCTCACGGAGGCGAAAAGCGGCCCTTGGGCTCTGCCTACCCCTACGGGAAAAAGGCGTGATTTTATGTATGTATATAGGCAGGCGTGTCGCTTACCATCAGGATTAACTTGCTTTAGTTTCGTTCGCGTGAAATAAGTACTGTCATGATGAGTAGTTTACCTACAGGCATGCTTAACATGTTTTCCGCAGCGTAGCTGTACAAGAATAAAATGAAGGTACAATTTGGCTATTTCACTTTATATATAGCTTTACTTAATATTTTCAGAGATTAACCTGAGTATACATTCAGACAGACCGGAAGATTAACAAAATGTTCTGCTGTAAAGTCTGGTTCAGGTGTCGAATCAAATAATATCGATAGAATCGGTAAATATAGTTTTATTTCAATTTATGTACAGTATTAACTGGTAAGCTAAATCGCTTCCGCTTCAGCACATCACTGTAAACCCTACTTTGCTCATAAAAAGCCCTGTTCCCCGTCAGATGTACATTGAGCCGGGTTGACGGGTCTTCATGATTCCATTGCGTTGTTACGACGAAAAAAAAAACACTTAAAAGCCTTTGTCTTAGAGCTGGCGAATTAAATTAGTATTTTTTGATGGACCCCAATAGAACAATGTTGAGACAGATGCGGCTACAAGCCATTTCGTCTGATAACAAACCTTACATTTCGAAAGATAAGGATCAGTTTCGAATGGAGGACCAACAATCCTTAAAAATCACTACGGAGAATAATATTTACTCAAGAATACATTAAATATTAAAAGATTCACTCTGTCGTCGCCGTGAGCTCACAGTGCCAAGACTACTATTTGCTTTTTGTTATAGAATTAAGATTAATCTTATTTGTAGAGAAAAACAAATAGCGCCATGATAACTGTACTATTATTGTTGGTTTATATTGTTTTTAGTGGCCTTAAAGTTGTTATTAAACAATATTGTAACAAGTGTATCAAAACTTACAATATCAAGTCAAGTTACGATATCCTACTGAAACACGTAGAAAAAATTTCCAAATCACTTGTCTACATCACATTTCATTACGATATAATAATACGTTGTTATGTTGAGCATAAAAAAATATGTTCAATATCCTTTTTTTTACTAACGATGCTGTGTAGATTTAGTAAAGTGAGAAGAAGAAAGAAATAAAATCACTGAAGGGAATTAGGATACGTTTTCAATGTAGGGCAGAAAGTGGGGCTATGATGAACTGTACAAAACGTACTACGTACGTACGTGTACTGTTTGCTTATTTATAGTTTATATCTACAAAATAATTTCAATAAAAAGATACTAATGGAAACAAAATTTTACTATCAGACATAGCTAATAAATATCCAGAAACCAGTTCACCATATTCTGATCAGTCTATTTGGAGTTACAATGCCAGTATCAAAACATTTAACGGGGATTTTTTGCAGTCTTTATCTGACTGGTAATCCCATCTGAAAGAAAACGACGATGGTAAAGCACTGCTGCCTCCAGCTTATTAAAAGCCAATTCACTCTAGCTTTGAAGATACACACATTATAATCGGGTGGGAAAACCGACGCAAGTAAACTATTCCAATCCTTAGATGTAGGCATTATAAATGAAGAAAATAACTTAGGACTGATAGGACATTCATAACCTAAGGGCGCGTAGTGGCCATACGTCATATCTTTTTTTTTTAATTTATAAATAGAAATACCAACAGCATAAATATCAATATTACATTACATCATGAAATAGAAACTTTGGTCTTATAAGTATGCCAGTTACAGGTATTCACATCGTTGTATTAGTTAGTCATTTCAAAAATAAACAAAGGGATAGTTTTTTTTTAACAAGAAAATTTCGAAAGTGCATCATGGCAGAATAATAGTACATAACATAAGTACATAGGTATAGGACTCATAGTACAATATTTACGGTAAAATTTTGTAATCATTGTGTTAATTGAATTAATTGAGATAAAAAATATCTAAAGTTAGTTAAAATTAGAATTATAATAAAAATTAACTACTTGGATACTTAAAAGAAACTAAAAAGAAACTAAACTATCATGCCAATAAACTATAGTTCAGCGCTTATGCTTGTCATGATTTTACTCTTGAATTTATTGAGTGAGTCAAAGAAGACGTCAAGGTCGGCTAAGTTTTTATTAAGCTCATTGTATTTAATGCAAATTCTGGCAATGGGTGAGTGCTGGCCTAAATTAGTTCTAGCAGAGGGCGGATGCAGAATGCGCTTAATACAATTTCTTGGATAATGATATGGTACGGAAAGATGAATACGGTCCAGCAGTATTTCACATTTAAAAGAGCCGCTAAAACATTTATGTAAAAAAGTCATATCCTGCAACATGCGTCGGTCACGCAAACTATGCATTCCAGAGAAGGATAGGCGTGCGTCATATGGACATCTGTGGGAAATGCGTTGAGTAGCGAAGGCAAGTCGCCTGGTAAATGTTCTTTGGACACTTTCAAGACGTTGAGAATGTACGCTATACTGAGGATTCCACACAACACTACAGTATGCTAGGTGGCTGATATCGTCCGATAATAGAAAGGGTATGGTAGGAATATGTCATGAAATTGCTGTGCTGTGCACACTTTCCAAAATGTAACCTGTAGAATACCGAGACGCTTGTGTTTCGTTCAACATACATGATTACACTCCGCCGTTCTACTCTACATTTTCTAGTACACTAAAAAACTATTAGTTCCCATCCTGGACACCGACAACGGGAAGATGTCAGCACCAACAATACAGCTCGATCAACATGCAAATATGTATATCTGTATTGCGCAACCGACCGCTTGCGCAGGCCAGGAAAAATAGTTTTTGTGATTAACGCGATACAATTCTTCAATAAGCCCGGTAAGTCAATTTCTTTGCCTTTTCATCTAATAATTATTTAAAAAATATGCATTTAAAACATTTTATACGTGCCCGAAAAACAACAAATAATAATGTCACCAAAACATTTTTCTTAAATTTTTTACGACCGAATAAAAAGTGCAGTGTGACAAAAACTCATTTGGCTGGACTCCAGTGTTGGTGGTATGTGCTGCTAAAAGTTTGCTCAGTTTCCTTAAATTAAAAAATGTTAGTGTATGCGGAAATATTCCATGTTCCCTCGCGCCCAGGGACGTCCAGGTAGATTCCACCACATTGTCAGATATTCTGTCGCAAAGCAGAAGTGTTTAAAATTGCTGCGTCGTAAATGTTTAAGTTGAAGAAAGTAATAGACCCAAGAGATCAACTAAGACACCTAACAACGAATAATTATACTTCGTTTATTTCACGAAGACAAGGCTGATTTACATGCAGCAGACGAGATATTATGCTGCCCAAGTCACATATTTAAAGATAAAAATACATATTTTTAAAAATAAAATTCACTATTTTGACTCATTTCCCGGCAACGGCACGCAACCAGTCGCCATCTTCATTACGTGATTTTGTGATGCCCGAGTCACACGTAAATTTACCTCCACAAATCAAATAAGATTGGATTTAAAGAAAATTTCCGCTAGTGAATATATTGTATCGTCATAAGATGTGTCAGCATAATATTGGTAAATTCTTTACTTGTTGTAGTTGTCATAAAACTTCAAGGTGAGTACAAAATTATATCTCAAAGTACAGACTAATATTTTTCTTTTCGGCAACTACCCACTTATTATATTTTTATATTAATTAAATAATCTACATTGTGATTAAAACATCTCAATCATAAATACGCCAAGGGATGTCGTACGTAAATGCTCAGTATCACAAAATGTGTATTGTATGTGTGTCCCAACATAGTATCTTAAGGGCGTTTGCGCGCTTTTGTGTACTTTGGCATTTGGAAAAAACATAAATAATTAAGGTAGGTACCTATCATGAACTATATTCTATTCGATGCTCATCGTATGATGTACTCGTGATATCCCAACGTATTTATTTTGCGCGGGGATGACGTGATATAGGATATTTACCTATTTGAACCCACAAATTAATCATAGATCAGATATACCATTTCGATATCACAATTTCAATGTTACGAAAATATTACTACTATAATATACACTACCTACTTTGTGTTATGAAAACGTGTTACCTACGTGAATACACAATACACGTATATAGTGTACGGAAGGTGCCATGAAATAAATTAATATAATTATAACCATACTTTTCTGTGATGTCTTTTTGCTGTGGTGTTTGTGAATAGCTAGGAGCTGTCATCGTCTTCGGAGTCGGTCAAGAGGCGTTAGTCGTATTGTCCTCATGTAAACCGTGTATGGATCATATGACATATGTATACAATGTTACCTATGATGTGTATTCATTGTAATCCTCGCGCTAGTCGTGTAAGGATCATTTGACGTCTATCTACACTGCGAGGCGCATTCATCGTTTAATCCTCGCGCTAGTCGTGTAAGGATCATTTGACGTCTATCTACACTGCGAGGCGCATCCATCGTTTAATCCTCGCGCTAGTCGTGTAAGGATCATTTGACGTCTATCTACACTGCGAGGCGCATTCATCGTTTAATCCTCGCGCTAGTCGTGTAAGGATCATTTGACGTCTATCTACACTGCGAGGCGCATTCATCGTTTAATCCTCGCGCTAGTCGTGTAAGGATCATTTGACGTCTATCTACACTGCGAGGCGCATCCATCATTTAATCCTCGCGCTAGTCGTGTAAGGATCATTTGACGTCTATCTACACTGCGAGGCGCATTCATCGTTTAATCCTCACGTTAATCATGTATGGATCATATGACGTCCAACCACACTATAATGTGCATTCATTGGTTAATCCTCATGGGCATCGTGTAAGTATCCCGTGTAAGTATCAGATATCCAACTACGTCGCAATGTGTTCTCACTTGATCCTCATGTGAATCGTGTATGGGTCCTGTGACAAAATGCACAATATGTGTTTATTGATTGATCCTCACGTAAACCGTGTATGGGTCCTATGGCGTGTAACTATCTTACAACGTGTATTTATTGTTCGATCCTCACGTACACTGTGTAGGGTACACTGTCACATCAAAATACGTACCTTACAAAGTGTATTTATTGTTTGATCTTTACGTAAACTGGTTATGGGTCTTATGACATCGAACTACCTTACAATATGTATTATTGTCGGACTCCCCCGTATACCGTGTATAGCTCCGATGGCATCAAGCTAATACATAAAACAATCTTTAATGCTTTGTATAGTACCAGACATAATATCAAATTGTCAGGCACATACTGCTAGATATGGATTTTATGAACCCCAGCTAGGTATGCGCCACCTGAGGAGGTAGCGCATAGACCGAGTTATAGCAAAGTATGTCTCCCAGTAAGTGTAAATCAAGTAAAAAGGTATAAATAATAATACTGATTGTGACTACTGGTTGTGAATAATAATATTGCGCATAACTTGCGTATACAAAACATAATCTTGTAAATTATGAGATCCTAATAATCAATCAGATTTACCACTTTCAAGGACATATATACTTAGCAATTATTGGGCCAAGGCCCTGCGTAAAATAAATCATTTATAGAATGCTTAAATTCAGTACTAGTAGTAGTATTAACTCCAGTACGGCGGAAGCTTGCTTAAACTTATATTTCAATTTCAATTTATTTACTCGTAAAACCTTAGAACAACCTATATTATACCTATATTATGACATATCTGTACCTATAGGTAGTAACAATATCAGTTTTGTAAATTTGGCAAGACAGGGAAATCAAGAAGGTCCAACAGCGTTGCCTGCACAGCTCGAATACTTTAAATTCGTATCAAGTAATTGCATACCGCAAAGTCAAATATGATGGTACTTTATTTGTATAACACCTGAAATTAACTAGGTACTCATATTTTGCAATACATGAATTGAATTGAATTGAAAAATGTTACTAACCACAGCGTATACGGTAATCAAAAAAAAAAAAAAAAAAAAATAAGAAACTTATTAGTTATACGTAATTTAATTTCGCACCGCATTTTTCAGAAGATTTTAACGTATGGGGGGTGGACAGCCTAGAAGCCGTAAGTTTATCCCTACCACAGGCCTGTGCAGATCCTTGCACAACGATGACGTCGCTTTCATCATGCCCGCAGTCCAGTAACTACGCAGAAAAACACTACGAGCTGAATATGCCTCTGGCATTAAGTCCGCCTATGTACTGTTTTGTGCATAAAGAATAAATAAATAAATAAATAAATAAATATGCTACAGGTATGCTTTGGAATACTATATTGGTAGCTGTGTGTATTGACAATTTATAAAAAAATCCCCTAAGCCACACACTGCAAACTTTGAGCAATGTCTGTGCTACGGCGGCACCCGGCCGCCGGCGAACATACAATGACATGTGTATGTACAAATATGAATACATAATTTATTGTAACAACCTCATGCTGGATGTGTACATGCCAAACAGTTGTTATCCTGGCTGGGAGTCAGCCCTCGACTTTGGGGTGGCGGTTGAGGTTTCTAGTCACCGCATTATCCGTCCCGTCAAACATTAGTTTTATATAATAAGTTACAAGATCATTTGATTGATCGATCATAGACGGTAATACAGGATAACATGATAAACTCTAGATGTCTATGTCCACTATCATAATAATTACTCACATCAATTATTGGTTTATGTAATTCTGACTTATTAGCATCGATGTACCTACTTATATTACTCGTATTATAATCGAATTTTATTATTTCTTGCAAAATACCTAGCGTTTCTTCTCACATTTTGATTGCAGTACCTACTGTAGTCTAATGGTAAAAGAAAATAAAGTCTTTATATACACATGAAACACACTAAAAATTAATATCAATAAGGTCTAAAAATAGAGTAAAAACATGTTAATACAGACTTAGAATCTTCAATTTTATGTGAATAGCCTAATGATAATTGGGCTTATTATAGCCTTATCGATAGGATACCGCTATCCCTTGATAATTGCTATGCTATCATTTATTTTACAAGACATTATTCTGGTTACACTCACATTACTTTAACTGAAATCAGAATCTATCATTGTTACCCTAATCGACAACAACGATAACAGTAATATTATAATAATGAACTTATACTCGTATACCCAACGCAATAAGGTTCTTCAAAGTATTAAAGTAAAACATTTTTACTATTGCACCAAATATGAAAATTTATTTGGAATACAAGTTGGCTATTAAATTATCTTAGAAAATGAGTGCTCGTAACTGTGCAACATTACCACTTTTTCAGCTGCTTATTATGTTTATTTATGTGCTGTAGTTTGTATACATGTTCACACCAGATTAAGCTTAATAAAAAAAAAAAAAAAAAATTGCGCTCTAATCGAATGTTAACCTCTACGTTCCACACTATTTAACAAAAAAATATGAATTGTTTCCCACTCATCTATCTTCAATTACTATACCTACTTATAATTAAACATAACTATATGTATACGAAAGTGGGAAGTATACATGGGTCGTCGATAGCCTTCGATACGTTTGTTTATGTATAAGATGCACATATATTATAAATATGGAAACTTTTTCTTCATGTGCACTGTGTCCACTTTACTCTTCTTTTTTTCAACTCTCTTCTTACAGGTCTGCTGGAAGAGATTTCATATGAAATAAGCAGCACTTTTGTACATTTTTTCCTATTAATTTTATGTAATTGTTTCCTTCTGTGTGCATGAATTGAAAAATAAATAATGAACCTTGCAGGGCAGGTTCTTTGAATGGGGTTGGAGATCGCTTTCTATATTGTTTGAAAATTGAAAACTAGAGATACCGCAGAGAGATGTATATCTCTGCCATTACAGAACCGAAAGTCATTGTCGCGGTATATAGTATACCTACTTGTATATCTTGCATGAAAAGTAAACAAGAAATTTATTAAGTATATAGATAGGCAATATGCCTTAATAACTTTAATTAATTTTTTTCGATGCTCTAAACATCCTGCATGTAAATCAGCCTTGTCTTCGTGAAATAAACGAAGTATAATTGAGAATCAAACGAACTTACCTTGTGAAGTTTGATGTCTAATTATATGAGTTTATTGAACGAAGACAAGATACTCCCGCCCTCCCTCAATACTCCCGAAAAGTATCGAAAAAAATTGGCTCTAAAAGTAATGAAGATGGCGACTGGTTGCGTGCCGTTGCCGGGAAATGAGTCAAAATAGTGAATTTTATTTTTAAAAATATGTATTTTTATCTTTAAATATGTGACTTGGGCAGCATAATATCTCGTCTGCTGCATGTAAATCAGCCTTGTCTTCGTTCAATAAACTCATATAATTAGACATCAAACTTCACAAGGTAAGTTCGTTTGATTCTCAATTATATCCTAAAACAGTCCATCCACTAGGTGGACAGACGACATTGTGCGTGTCACAGGTAACCGGTGGATGCAAATAGTCAATAGTCGTTCATTGTGCCATTCGAAGAGGGAAGCCTATGTTCAGCAGTGGACGTCTTCCCGCTGGTGATGATGATGATAATGAAACAGTCCGCTCATAACCATCTAATTTCAAAATAGATACAGCAATACACGTTGATGCACACACATGCATTCTGCGTAAGATTCGAACCCACAACATTTTGGGTAGCTGTCAGAGTATCTATCTAAATCAAAATGGTGCAACACGGTCTATAATGTCGAATGATCAGCGCTAGTGGAATTTACCTACTCTTGTGCAGGCATATCACTTTTAAGGCAAGTTAAGTAAACAAAGGTTATCTGAATAACACTCTATTAGTTTGGTGAACGTCTATCTAAATGTGCTTACAATAGTTTCATGAAAAAGTCTATCCGAAGTCCATTATCGTTTTGTAATATGATCTGCGAGGATTTTGATTCTGTATTGCTAACCTACAAGGTTTTTCTAATCTTTATAAGCTATTGCCAGACTCCTCGAATCAAACGGTTTAGTCGAATAGGTAAGAATAAAAAAATGTCAAGGAATAAAATGGTCAAATTACGATACTGCCGCAATTTTTTGCCTAACCTTTGAAAAAGGTCCTAGAAACCTTTTTTTTTATTTTTTGTTTTTTTTTTTAGGACCTTATCATAACCTGCAGATAATTTAGTAACTTAAAATATCATATATTTATTTACACACGTAAACAACACATAGTAGAATACACATAGTTAACTATTGCACATAGTTTTGTAAACAAATAATTGTTTTTGCAGTTCAGACATTGTACATTTCCGCACACGAGACCTTGGACGATGTCCAAAGTCATTAGTGTTGTTCCCAAGGCTAGAAAAATCTGTTAGGCAAACGTTGGCTCCACCCGCCGCGGCCGAATATTCTATAGTAACTCTAAATCTGCGTTTAATCTTTTTAGCTCCTGTTTAATTTACGTTGGCTTAATTGAAACCGGATGGAAATGTGAGGCCCGCGGAGCTAGTTGCAAGAATTTCAGTTAAACGTTTGTTCATTTAGCTTTTTAATATTGGCAAATATATTTGTAAGAAAAGCAACCTTTGTACGAAATCGTAGCGTTTTTTTTTTGTTTGGAACTACATACAATAGAAACTTGATAACTTGAGTGCAGGATCATGACCGCTTAGAGAGTAGGGTGACTTTCGTCGAAAAAGCAATTATTTATTTCTTGTAATTTAATCTACGTATTCACAAGACTGTGCCAGCCTGTTCTTTGCTGTTAACAATGACCACTCTCTCTCTCTACTTAGCACTTATTAATCCCATCTGATGGTGGGGGCTGCTTTTCCCGTCTTTGTTTTCCACTTTGCTCTATCCGACGTGTCATTTTCCGTAACATTGCAGAACAGCAGATCTTTTGCAATACAATCAGTCCATCTCAGCTTTGGTCTTCCTATTCTTTTGGAACCAGGGAGGTTAAGATCGATTGCGACATTTCCGATGTAACTGGGAGGACTCCTCTTCACGTGTCCAAACCATCTCAGCCTACTTTCCTGAAGCTTATCAGCGATATCGCGTACTCCGAGACTACCACGAATGTATTCATTGCGTATTTTATCAAATCTCGTTACTCCGCACATCCACCGAAGCATCTTCAGCTGTTAAAATTGACCATCCATTTATAACATCTTTTTAACCGACTTCAAAAAAGGAGGAGGTTCTCAATTCGTCTGTATATATATATATATATATATATATATATATATATATATATATATATATATATACAGACGATATATATATATAATTTAATTTATTTAATTTATTTTCAAAAAACACACAGTTTTACAATACACAATTACAAACTAGACACAACAATAAACATTCTTAAAAGAATTACCAGGGGTTCCCAAACTAGGCACAGCCTGTATCTTGGGAAACCAGCTAAGAAGTGGACATCAGAATTTAAACAAGACTTGTTTAGAAGAAGTGTTTAGATAAGCTTGAGAATGTGCGACAGTGTATATGTGCGTATGTCAGTGTGTGTACGTTTGTGTATGATAGGCAAAGGAGTACCTACTAAATCCGAATTTGAGAGGTTTATCTATTGATACATAGAGATTCTGTTTGATTATAATCCAGACTTAAAAGCAACTTTGTCAATTTTTCCTTAACTTCCTTCACAGAAAGAACACTCAAATTATTACGAGATGTAACAGCATTGTACGTTGCCAAGAAACAGACGCGAGCAAACCTTTTTGCAAAGGTGGTTTTAACTGTGGGGGTAGGTACCCTGAAAACGCGTTTTTCCAAGAGTTTTTTATAATCTGGCGATTTAAGAAGCGTAAAAACCATAAAACTGATGTTCTCCATTACATTGCTCTGACAATTATGAACCGATTGCGATGATTCTTTTTTTATTCGAGAGAGTAAACTGCTATGATGATTCCATGCAAATTTCATTACGACCGGATATTTTTTTCTGAAGAAACATGAATTACGTAAAACTATGTAGACGATAATGTGATCATAACCTACCTAGATAATTTTACGGGTTTCGATGGTTCAATCTTTATATATGAAAATATCACTAAAAAGTTTAAAATAAAATCTTTTAAAAAAAAAATTGAACCGACTTTAATATCACTGAAAAGTATAAAATAATTTAAATATTATTGAAGTTGGTGTTAGCTTACCGGCTGTGTATATTTGGCACCAACTTCAATAATACCTATTTAAATTATTTTATACTTTTCAGTGATATTGAAGTCGGTTCAATTTTTTTTTTAAATATTTTATTAGAAATAGTACATTAAGTAGGGTGCATGAAAATAACCTAATTGAATGTCGTAATTATACACATTCGCCGAGCGTATCCTGGACAATCAGCCTGAGAAGGTCTTAATTATTGATCTGTCTCTCTATTATAACATAAATTACATACAAACTCTGCAATATAAGCTACATGTTAATAGGAAAAGAAGTAGATATAGTTTAGCCGGGACCGACTTTTACCGTGCCCTCCGAAGCGCGGAGATGCTCAGTTCAAATGCCACTAAACGGTCACCCATCTAAGGACTGACCTTGCCTGATGTTTCATCATTGCTTACCGAACTGCTCGTTTACCAAACAGTGGTTACAACTGGCTATGAGCGTCTCTAATGAACGATAACGTTTGCAGATTCCAAAGGAAAAAGGGTACAGCTAACCTCAATAAAGAAAAATACCAAAATATTCATAAATATTTTCCTGGTTCTCTAAATATCGGGCTCCATTGGCATGTGCGGCCAGCCTCGTAATGTTCATTGGGCCAGCGAAATTGTCCAATCCGCCGCCACGCGTGGCCGGTTACTGCCCGACTAATTTGTGTTGCTCCGTCTTACCAACTAATGTTCGGGCAAAGGTGACATGCCGACTTATTGGGGTCATGCTGTCCTCTCTGTAACCTTCTTGACTTCTCGACATACTGTCGAAAATATTATTACGTTGTAACTTTATTATTTTTTATGAGTTAGCAGTTTTTAAGACTCAACAGGAGTCGGATTACATACTCTAATTGGTGTTTGTTATCACAGCAGACATAAAATAAAAGCTTGTAATAAATCTAGAAAATAATCTGGCAGGCCTGTTGGTAGTGGTTAGACACCCTGGCCGCTGACCAATAGGGCGTGGGTTCGATTCCCACCAAGTGTCTGGGTGTATTTACAAAGAAAAAGTTATTAGTATCAGTTGTCTGGTTTCCATAGTACATTCTCTGCCTAGTTTGTTTGGGATTAAATGACCGTGCTTGGATTGTCTCAGATTATTATTATTAATTATATATTTTTCAGTTTTTTCTTACTATGGTCGAGAATCACATGATTGTGTAGAGATCACAAATATAGAGATCAATGTACTAAGTTAGTTTTGGTGGGAATTGTGTTGATGGGCTCAATAGGGTCATGAATTTTTAAAACTAATACCTATTATTGATTGAACGTATTCTTATTATATTTTGAAAACAAAGCTACCAGATATTTTCAGGTAAACATGTTTGAATAAACTTTAATTCGCTGTTTTCCGACATCCCGTGCTTTTCCAACATCCAGTGTTTTTCCGGTTCAACCTTTTGTGATCATAAATGACACATTTGTTTTACAAAACCGTAAAAACTTCACTCTAGATTTGAAGTAATTCTCGGTTATATGTGTTTGCGTTTTCTCGCTAGAATGTATGTAAGTACTAAGAAAGCGGTCTTTAAAATATTTTTAGAAATCGCTCTCAAACAGATATGAATGTACGCAAATATTGATACCTGGTGGAAATTTAACCCAAATAGCTAATTACTAAATTAACACTTTCACCCTTCATATAAAAATATAAATAGTTATTAAAACAAAGATAATATTATTGAATTGAGTGATAATAAAGCCTTATACAAAACCCAGACTTAGGTATGTACTTTTAATATTGTGAAAGTAACAATTATTGAGTCTCCTGCTATCCACCAGTTCTGATATTCCACTGCAAATCTGTTATTAGTATCACTTCCGTTTCAAAGCTGAAAGGGTTCTAATTATGATTGATTGTGGATGACAAATTACGGCTTAGTCCTGTTATCAACATAATGTAGGTGTCAATTCAACAATAATTATGGGAAAACAATGTCAGGCGAGATATAATAGCAGCAATCCCGTAATCTGGGTCTTATTATGGATTCAAATCTTCGTTTTGAAAAGCATATATCAGATGCTATTCGCAATGGATTTTACAGGCTGAAGGTTCTCTATAAAATGCGGCAATTTATTAGCGAAGATTTGCGAATTTTGCTAGTGGAATCGATTGTGTTATCCAAACTCAATTACGCAGATACTGTATACGGGCCAAGACTCTTATCTGGAACCGAACGTCAAATACGAAGGCTTCAAAATGCCTGCGCGCGTTTTTGTTTTGATATACCGCCAAGAACACACGTAACGCCATTTTTTAATAAACGTAATTTATTGAAAATGCAGGCTCGTCGCAAGTTACACTTAGCTAGTCTGATGTTTGGGATAATTAAAACACGTGCTCCTTTGTATCTGTACAATAAACTGATTTGGACATCTAGACATAAAATTGGGAAAGGCAGACGTTGTGCTCCGCCACTTTCTTATATACCACATAGAACGCAGGCGTTCAAGGGTAGTTTCCGTTACGCAGCAACAAAGTGTTGGAACAACATTCCTCCTCCAATTAAGGACTGTAATAATATTGTAACCTTTAAAAAACAAGTTAAAATTTTCTTACTATCTCATCAAAAAGAATATGAAAATATACGAGGTAACTTTGCTATTATATAATCTTAATATTTCGTAGTGTTCGCAGCTAGCAGTTTCTTATTAGATGTTTAATAGCTCTTATTAGTTGGTTAATAGCTCTATATCTTTATCATCAGCTTGTGCTGTTGTAAGTTTGTTTGGTCTTGGACTGTATCTGCCTTCTGTTGCATGCCTGCAATATTTATAACCTGTTAAGTTTTTTTTTTTTTTCCTTCTGTATATTAATTTATATATTTAGCTGTAGTCTTTAATTGTGAGTTAATTCTGCCCACAGGTGTACCTACTTTTAAACTTATATATTTTACTGTCCATAGGTAGGTATTAATTAATTTGTGTAATATACTATAATCTATAAGCTTCCGTTACTCCCGGGCTGCAGCTGAAAATCAGCGTTAGGTGTAATATCACCTAACATAAGCTGAGCTGTTGGCCATTTGGCATGTCCCGTGGAAGTATTATGTTACATTTTAAGTATATTTTACCTATTGCTTGTTCTTTTTTAACCGGCTTCAAAAAGAAGGTTCTCTATTCGACGCGTATGTATGTAATATTGATAAAAATGCGTAATATTAATATATGTTAGTCTATGTGGGCTTCTAAACAAATTTACCAAATTTTATGAGTGTATGTATGTATGTATGTATGTATGTATGTATGTATGTATGTATGTATGTAGGTTTGTCCACCGATTTCTCAGAAACTACAAGTCCGATTTCGAAAATTCTTTTTGAAATAGTTAGAGTATTGTTCAACTTAGGGTAGAGTACAAGTTTCATCAAAATCGGTCCAGTAGTTTAAGAGATATGAACTTTTTATGTTTTCAGTAAGTTACTGTAACGTAGACGTTCGAGTTGCGTGATAGTGCTGATACCTATATTGGTAAAATAAGTCACTAAAAAGTGTTAAATAAACTATTTTATAAAAAATAAAAACCGACTTCAAAGTAAATTATCTAAAAAGCATAAAATAACGAAAATATATTGAAGTCGGTGTCAGCTGGTGATAGTGTTAGTTGACATGATTAGCTAGCACCGACTTCAATATATTTTCGTTATTTTATGCTTTTTAGATAATTTACTTTGAAGTCGGTTTTTATTTTTTATAAAATAGTTTATTGTATTTCCATGGTGTATACCAATAAATGATTTTTCTTCTTCTTCTTCTTCTTCTTCAATCAGCAATACAAGATTGTAGTGGAGCAAAGAAACATTATCGCGGCGCTTCCCTAGCTAGTAGGCTTGGACTTCGACTGAAAAATACTTATTGCAAAGAGTATTGTTGCAATGTCAAACTCTTAATTCACATCCCAGATCACCCAAGGGTATTTAGAATATTCACCATTGGAGTTCATACGAATTCTTATTGTTATACAAAGCTTTTGTATCTAGAACCTCCAGGGAATGCTGTCAAATGTATTTTGTCATAAGTAACTAAATAGTTACCACGTACTCGAGGTGTTTTCAGTTATATAATAGGTTGTGAGTCATCCTCGTTCGTTTTTTTAAGAAACGAGTACATACCTACTACCTAGCATGTAGTATGTAAAATGATATAAGTTCAAGGTTTTTATCGTCTTCACAATCTAATTGCTCAGCAGCTAAACTTTGACCTCTTTCTGGCTTTTGACAAACAATTGCTTCCAATAAATACGTAGTATAATATTTTCGATAGTATTCTATAGAACACTACCTATACCTATAGTCTAAGCAAGACGGATATTTTGTATAAATAAAAGTTGCAACCGTGCTTTCTCACGTAAAGCGTAGATTCGAGTTCAAATGATTCCAAGTGTGGAGTTAGCCTCCGTCTTGCCTTGGCTTGTAGCCAGCACTGCGAAGGTAATTGATACTAACCCACTTTGCAAATACTTACCAGGGTAGTAAAGTAGATAGCATCTGGATAACTACCTGGGCAGCTAATGTATTAATGTATTAATGTATTAAACTAAAATATTAACTTTGAAACACCCCTTCTATCTGATTATGGCCGCAATACTCACTTTTTCAGATAATAGTCCGGTCAATTTAGACCAAAAAATTAGAGTGAAGTTACATAAAGTCCCAACAAGCTGAATTTCAGTGAAATTGTTCAAAATATAATTATAAACAATGTCTAGAAGTTCCCCATCATTCCCCTGTAAGGAAAAAAAAATATTCAAGGTCAAAGGTCAAAAAAATGAGTTTTTCGCGATTTTCAGCAAAACGGTAAGTTTTACCATAAAAGTACCTCAGACAAAAATTGTAGATCATAAAATTATCTATAAAAAATGTATCAATACTTTTTTTCTTACGAGCCACCGTTTCTGAGATATAACGATTCAAAAAGTTATAAAAGTTGTTATCGTCATAATATGCATGAGTACGCCACGTATATACATCTAGAATTGTTATATTTTATATAATATATATATATATATATTAAATGTTTAAATATTTTTCTATCGGTCATTGTAACTTATACTTACAATATAAAATATACATAATGTTTAACTAAGTATAAGAATATCAGGTAAAATGAAACCCAGTCCCTTAATCTTTAAGCCAGTGTAACTTCGAGACATCTGTCTCTTGTTCTATTGTGTGCGTGGCTAGGGTCACTCACCAACATCTTTTTCGAGTATATTACCAAGTTCAAGTGTGGCTTGGTTATCAGCTAGACCCTACAGACTGGGGTTGGAAGTTGGTCAACAATATATTAGAGCCAGTTCAAACTTTACTTCCACCTGCGCCGGAAAAACTGCTGAACACTATTTTTTGCAACTGCAAAAAGGGATGCAGTGCTAAATGTGGTTGCAAAAAAGTCGGACTGTCTTGTTCTTTGGCATGCACAAATTGTCAAGGCCGGTCGTGTTCTAATATTGAATCACAAAAAATGGAGGATTCGTTTGACTCCGACGAAGTATCATGCGATACATCGCTATTGACGCAATTTACTTGCATCCAAAATGAAGATGAAGAAGAAGCAGGAGAAGAAGATCAAGAAGAAGAACAAGAATTTGAAACTTACGAATAAGACGAATAAACTTCAACACTTTTTTTTAATTTACATCGCTTTTATCTTTCCCAATCTTTGAAAATTTCCGTTATTATGCAATAGTTTTACATTAAACAGGATCACAACTGACCCGTGGAGTAGGTCTACTGGGGAAACCACGTTAAAAAACGCGCTAAGTACACTACCTCATAGGTGGCGTGGAAACGTGTGCATATTATGACGATAACAACTTTTATAACTTTTTGAATCGTTATATCTCAGAAACGGTGGCTCGTAAGAAAAAAAGTATTGATACATTTTTTATAGATAATTTTATGATCTACAATTTTTGTCTGAGGTACTTTTATGATAAAACTTACCGTTTTGCTGAAAATCGCGAAAAACTCATTTTTTTGACCTTTGATCTTGAATAAATTTTTTTCCTTACAGGGGAATGATGGGGAACTTCTAGACATTGTTTATAATTATGTTTTGAACAATTTCACTGAAATTCAGCTTGTTGGGACTTTATGTAACTTCGAATGTCTAAATTGACCGGACTATAAACCGGTAATGTTATCTTTTATTTACGCGAAACGTCTAATTATAATCGTTTTAGCAGTTTCGAGTTTCGATCTAGCAGTTTCGAGAAGAAATACAATAATACACAGATGCAAGCGTTAGATTGAAAGCGTCATGCTATTAATCCCTAACCCGTTAAACGCCAAGTGTCCGACACACGATGGATTTTTCTATGGGTAAGTTGCTCGACGGCAGTCATATAAAAAGTATGCAATGGTACTGTCGAAATCAGTCAATTATTTGAATCGTTATTCTAAATCATACTAAAGTATGGGAAGAGAATAATGATTCATTAAACAACTCTGAGTACAGCAGTAAGCATCCGAGTAAAATAAATTATATTCAGTACATTTAGCTGCGTGCCGGACGTCGTCGTCTCGTCGTGGGATGGCTAGTGTTTGCATGCGATGGATTTAAATAATACGTACTATTTTTTCCATTCATTGTCTTCTCCGTCCTTTGGTGACAAAATGCAATAAAATTTTGCCCTTTTTTGAACTCAAATTTTTCAGTTTTATATCATTGTCAACTATACGTAACAGGAAAAAATTAGCAAATCTCTGAATTAGTTTAACAGCAGGGAGTTCGTTAAAACGGGATAATTACATTACATGATTCGTTTAGATTGTGCTTTTAAAATTAACAAAATTTCCACTTCCTAAAATTACAGGAGAAGTTGATAAAAACGGATAAAAACACAATAAATCCAAGATATTCAATACAGTGTAGTTACCTACTCTGGAAATCAATGTAAATTGAATTGTACCTAATTCAATTTTAAACACCACCAGTCAAGCGGTACTTTGCTACGGTCAGAGCTATTCGATTGGTGGAATATAAAATTGAATTGTAATAATAGATACATCCTAAATCATCGTTATGACCCCAGCTAAATCATCATAACCAGCCATCATTTTAACGCTTGTAAACACTTATACTGCAAAAATGGTTTTTAATTCCGAACATAGCACAACGATTGTTTTTTTACTTGATATTAAGCATCCGGCTTGACTGCAGCCCCACCTCATAGAAAGCGGCGATAGCTTATTCAAATTCTATTTACTCTAGCCTTGAAGACATCCACATTATAATCGGACGGCGAAACCTACACCGGCAAACTGTTCCAGTCCTTAGTTATTATAAATGAAGAAGCAAATCGCTTAGTCCGGACTGGACGCACGTTCACCATATAATTGCATTTACGCGCCGTGCGTCTATCTTCCGACGATAGAAAAGGGATGGTGGAGTCATGTGGTTCCTGAGCACACTCCAAAATGTATCTTGCATGTAACTCTGTGCTCTAAGCTTTGTAAATTGGCTTCCACTAGCCCAGAGTCATCAATTAGCCTCCCAGCAGACCTCTCTACTTTTCAGTCATAAAGTACTCAACTCCCGGCAGAAATTCGAATTATGGTCTTCTGTCAGATGAATATACAAACTTGCCCAGTTGGACTACTCTAATTTATTGCAGTGACGTTCCCATAATATCCTACTTGTCTTATAATAAGTAATATTCGTGTTCTATACAATAGGCTGACGAAATGCGATTGAGTTATTATTAGGAGCTCAATATTTGGGTAGGCACCGTTCTGTAGGATTAATCAGCCATCATCGAACGATATTAGCAACCTCGACGCTGACGAGGGTCAACAATAAACGATAATTGACTAAGACGCGGGAAATATGCTGGACAGGGGTTTTGTTAAGTAAACTAGCTTTGTTCTACCAGCTGTTAGGCCCTGAGCTGTCTTTAAATCACTATGAGATAAACGGAACATCCACATAGGAGTAAGTACTATTACATGATCTTATCAGTAGCATTGCACTACCGATCGTAACTTATTGAAAGTTGATAAATCGCAAAATCAAGTACTAATAAAAATTGATTTGAAAAATCTAGTCAACACGGTGTGACAGTTTTGATTATAAGCCAAAAACTGTGTGACATAAACTAAAATAAAAATCAATTTTCAAATTGTACATTTGAATGAAGCCCTCTCATAATAATATGATACCCAACTCGATATAAGAGTCCCACTTTGAAATATTAACGCCTCATTTCGACCCACATTGGAACAAAATAAAAGAGGTTGGGTAAGTAAGATCTAAAACTAATCTTAGTTTCAGATCGGTAGCATCAGTGATTCCTGAAATATATAGGGGTGACAGACAGACAAAGTCGCACCATAAGGGCCCCGTTGGTCTAGTGGTTAGAGACCCTGTCCGCTAACCGATGGGTCGTGGGTTCGATTCCCACCAACTGTCTGGGTGTTATTTATCTATTTAAGTATGTATTTACAAAAAAGTATGTATTAGTATCAGTTGTCTGGTTTCCATAGTACAGGCTCTGCCTAGTTTGGGACCAGATGACCGTGTGTGGATTGTCCCAAGATAAAGTCCCAAGTTATTATAACGGTTCCTTTATTAGGTACTTTTTAGGTATGGAACAATAAAAATAAATAAAATTCATTTGTATCAGGCAATATTTGACCCATACACTCCATTATTAACCAGTTTATAGTAACACAAACATAAATTAAACAATTCAGTACACACAAAAAATCACAATAAATTACTAAAGCTAACGATTTTATCCTCTCAGTAAGTACGGCATGTTTAAACGACCTTTAACATAATATCGACGTTTAACATAATCAGAGCGGTCATCTAATGCGGCCTAAGCATCCAACTGAAAGCTGGCGCTAATCTAACAGCCTAGTCCTCCAACTACTCGCAAGAGCCCCATTAACCATCCGTTAACGACATGCTTGTCTTACCAACTGTGCCTAAAAATAAATGCTGAATGACATGTATCATGTAGTAAACCACGTAGCAATGTGTCACCTGGATGTCTCCAGAGACAGTAAATGTGTGAGCAATTTTATGAACACATAATAAAAAAAATACAAAAATGAAATTAAAGAACGGAGCTCTTACAGCGTCCTAGTATCATATTCTGAAGGTGGATCAATAGTAATGAAATTTTCTTTTCAACTTCACTTAAAGGTTTTCGTGGAAAAGATAACATTTTTTTTCTGCGAACCTAAAAGTTACCTCAGATACGTACTTAGATACTAGTTTACATCTTCTATTACAAATGCAATGACTTTAAAACATATTTTGAAAGATGGATAGCTTATTCAGACATTAATGAATTCATTATTACAGCATTATGAGAATGACTTTGTATTCATATTATGTAAAGTAATCCTATTCCACAGGTCGATGTAAACTTTAAATTAACAAGTTCATTGATCAGAGGCAGTTATAATCTAAAGGTTGTTTGATGTATTAAAGACGACGCTCTGTTGCACACCTATAATATCTTTATTTATTTAACTTTAAGCACATAATGTACAGGGTGGACTCAATAAGCTAGGCATTTTAATTCTGTATTTTGCTTCGGGATTGGTTGTGATTTCTTATTTGTACTTTCCTCAAATCTGGGCTTTAAACTTTAAGAAGCAGGAATAGCTCAGTGGGTGAGCGCTTGCCTTGGAAACAAGGTGCGCAGGGGCAAACCCCGGCTCAGCTGATTTAATCTGTGCAAATCGTCTTTATCTGTGTGCTATTGTTACTAGCTTGGCTAGCGGTGAAGGAAAACCTGTATGTCTAAGAAAGCCTAACTAGCTTTCGAATGACGTGTGAAGTCCGCCAATCCACAGTTGGCCAGCGTGGTGGACTATGGCCTAAGCCCCTTCATCTTGAGGGCAGGCCCGTGCCCAACAGTGGGACAAAAACAAGGGCAGGTATATTATCCAAATTTCTTATCAAGCCCCTTTTCTAAATTATTTTAGTCTCTGGTGAAAGATACAAATCGGCAGATGTTAACGTCTAGTACCTACGTACTGGTTATACAAATTACTGGGTACCACTGCAGTGTTGTGTTAAGTGTTAAAACAACGCTGTATTCTAATGTGAAGGTATATGCTATATAGCTGTTCATTGGCTTAAAAGACTTGAAATTATAATATCTCAGGTAACAATGAACGACCTGCACGTTTCTAGACTATAACAAAGTTAGTAGACACATATCGCGCTGGCAATTTGTATGTGTGCTTCCAGCGATCGCCCTTTTATTTAATATCACTGTATTGAACATTTTTCATGTATAAACTTACTTGAATAACTCAAGCCAATGCATATATACAATAGTTTTGACAGTAATGAATTTTAAACAGAATTTAAAATAACAAATTAAGATTAATGGAAGATGTATTAGTTTTGAATAAAGTTGAATAGTTGAATATCATAAAACCTATTCTAGATTTATTTAGCCTCGCAGCGCAGGAGCTCGTTTGATTTATTAACCTTTTACACTAAGCTTTCTCATTGAAGCAAAACATTTTATGCTAAAGACATTAATATATGTCTGGGCAGACAGTGAGTGCTGTAAAAACATTGAATGTAAGTTATAGCATAAATTGATGACCACGGCACGGTCTCATGGCACCTACTTTTAGATTATTAGGCTTCCATTTTGTTTTGGATCTTTGTTTTAAATCTTACTTACCCAACCTCATATCAAATGAAAAAAAATATTTTTAATGGGGGCCGAAATGGGGTCGGTGTAGTTTTTGGCTTTACCAAAACGACTTCAATGTCAAAACGGTTCTCCCTTAAAACTTGTGTAGTAGCGCAGATTTCCGACACCTTTGAGGTTTTCTCCAAGAGGGCACTGTGTTAATGGAATTGCGCTAGGAGCAAAATGAAAAAATAATTATAGTCTCTTAGCTAGCAATAGACTAACACTTCGTAGCTAGCATGCAAGATAGGTTACGTAGCCACGTAACATACGAGTATTTTAGGAATAAAACGCTACTGAAAGATATCTTTCGTTTTCTGGTCTTTACATTACAGAAGACGTAGGTGAGTGACCAGGGAAGTCCCTAGTTACGCGTTTACATTTTGCCTTCCACTTTTAACTGCTGCGTTTCTGCTTAAACTTGTTTTTACCTTCAATATGGTACTTGGGACCTGTGGGGGTCAACTGAATGGGGTACCTATGTAAGATTTTTACCCGCTAAAGCTACTGCGGTTGTGGCATCGGCACATGAGAGGGGGGACCTGGGATGTCCAGTGGATCTGCACCAGGTAATCCTCAGTGCCCACCGCTGGGGGCGCATTATAGCCCCCCGGGAACGGTGCTCACGAGGACGGGGGTCGCAACTCCGCCGCTGTCCTCCTCGGAGTCTCCACCGTACTCGACGGACTAGGGCCTCTACTCTAGGGCCCATACTTCAAACGTCCAGCGCCTCCAAATGTTATGCTTAAACCTGGCTTAAGTAATATAATATATTTATATGTACCTATACTTCTCAGGGAGAAGAGGGCGCTACTGTGCAAGTGCAAACATCATACTCCGTAATATTTCAGTATTAAAATTATAAATTGTACACGTTTTCTAAGAAAAGTAAAATATTTTATGGAAAAGTAACTAAAGAATATAGATAGGTGTTATCAAGATAGAAATCCAAAGGGCAAAAAAGAAAACAAGGAATAATATGTGCCAACGGAAATTTTGGTCATAAGGTCTTTGAAGCAACCAAGCCCTTCATTCGTTCAGAAGAAACATCATCTGAAGTGTAAACATCACAATTAGTGAATATATGTGAAAAAGTGGTGTTATTTGTGGATTTGCGAAAATATCATAACCTTAAAATTGTATTCGAAATCTGCATTGTAATACTCGCTCAATATAATTGGTAATAGCGCCATCTGTACCTGAGTAACAAAGCAGTCAGACAGGAATCGATTTAGTAATACTATTCGACGCAAGAGGTCGCAGAATCCAATATTTAAATCGATATGGAAGATATTAAAGAGATCTTAAAAAAATATACAAATTGACTTAAACTGCCAAAAACAAACAATGAAAAATATGGAAGAAAATATTAAACAGTCAATTAACGATAATATTAATGAAAAATTCGTGCATATGAATTTTAAAACAACTGAGCTGGAAAATAGAATCGAAAAACAACAAGATACAATAGATTTTTTGGAAAAACAGATAAGAAAGAAAAATATTGTGCTTTTTGGAGTTGAGGAAGTGGAAAATGGCTACAATAAGTTGGCGAATTTGGTTTTGGATATTATAGTCAAGAGCATGAAAGTAGACTGCCAACGGGAAGAAATTGATGAAGTCAGAAGACTGGGCAAAAAAAACGATAGAATGAGGCCTATATAATGATGTCTGATACTTACGCGAATATTACACATTGAAATGAAACTAATTTTACGGATTATATCGCGGTTTATTTTTGATTTTAATTTCCCGACGTTTCGAATACTTTACAGCATTTATGGTCACGGGCGGACTGAGGTGGTAGCTGTCCATATGTCATAGTTGTCTTAGGGTACCCTCAGGTCTTCTAATTATTATTGTTAGTCCGATCTACGCTTACAGTTCGAGCTTACAGTATCATGAGGTCTTGCAGTGGAATGCTTGTCTTTGGATTTGACTATGTTTATCACGGGATCCCAAGCTGGTGGTAGCACCCAGCCATCTTCTCTATTGAAATTTGAATGCTTTTTAATTTCAATAGCCTCACGAATCATCCTTGGTAGGTAGCGCTGTTCTTTTGCGAGGATTTGTGTTTTGTCAAATCTAATATAATGGCGGGTGCGATCCTGAACATGTTCACAGACTGCAGACTTCGTATAGCGTCGATGTTTAACGTCAGCTATATGTTCTTTTACACGGGTTTTTACCGATCTTTTTGTTTGCCCGATGTATGAGAGCCCACAGTCACAATCCAGTTTGTATACTCCTGCATCTTGTAGAGGTATATGGCACTTGACTGATGGTAAAAACTGACTAATTTTCTTTGGTGGCTTGAAAAATGTTTTAATTGAAGCTCGCTTTAAGATATAGCCAATCTTGTCTGTTACCCCTCTAACATATGGCAATACAGCAGGCATACGTTCGATTGTGGATGGCTTGACACGTTCACAGTGACGGCGGCGCGGAACCCGGAGCTTGTTATCATGCAGCACCTGCTTAACATGTTGAAGCTCGGCACCAAGATGTTCCTCGTCACAAAAAAAAATAATCATATAATCCGTAAAATTAGTTTCATTTCAATGAGGCCTATAGTTGTGACATTCACCAACATGGGCCGTAAAATACAAATTTTAAAGAACAGAAATTTACTCGTAGGTTCTACGATGTATGTCAAAGATTACCCCCTAAAAGTTCTACAAAAGCGTAAGGAACTGCAAGAAGAACTAAAACGTAAACGCGAGTCAGGAACTTTTGTTCTTGACTCGCGTTGTGCTCCGATACGATAAAATAATAGTATTGAACGACAACGAGTCAGAAGATACACGTAAGCAGAAGAGACAAATGTCACAATCACCGGAGTTATCACATACTATAGGTACAAAGACAGACAACCACATGAAACAGAACCCAAAGAAAAATAAAACAAACAGTATTTCATCATATCTATGTAATGGCTCCATGAATGCACAAATACCTGCTCCAGCAAAAAATAAAAATACAAAAAAGTGTAAGTAGAGTCCCTCCACCTCCCCCAAGCCGGCTGGTCACCGTGGGGGAGATTGACCACCGCCCCCCACAAAACAAACATAAACCTGGAAATAAACGAAGGAACAAACAAATACAATACCTGCATGTTGCATGTTTAAACGTAAGGACATTATTACAGGATAGTAGACTGACAGAACTGGACTACGCAATAAAAGATATGAACTGGGACATCATAGGACTCAGTGAGACCAGAAGACCGGTTGAAATAATAGAGGAGTACAAAGATTTTATTCTATATCACACACAAGGGAGTAATGGGAGAAATGGAGTAGGATTTTAAATTCGGAAACCCCTAAAATATGATATAATATCTTTTAGCTAATTTTCAGATAGAATAGCAGTCCTAGAAATAAAAACTAATGATAGTACATTATGGTCTATTATTCAAATTTATGCACCAACGGAAAGCTACACAATTGAGGATTTGGATAACTTTTATCAAGGGATTGAACAAGCCTTAGATTCCGTAAGCACAAAAAATCTAATAATAATGGGTGATTTTAATGCGCAAGTAGGAAAAACGAGACAGGGCGAACAGCGAGTCTTTGGTAATTATTCATATGGAAAAAGAAATAAAAATGGTCAAAAATTGATAGATTTTGCTCTGGAAAAAAACCTAGTCATCACCAACAGCATATTTAAAAGAAACCTTAACAAGAAATGGACCTGGAGATCACCAAATGGACGCCATTTTAACGAAATAGATTATATATTAAAAAATCAAAAATCCTCTTGTTACGCCAACAGTTACGTTGGACGTCACTGTTACGTTCGCCTGACGGCTAGGTACAAGAAATAAGAACAACAAGTAAAATTACAAGTTGTTTATTGAATCGACAATAAATAATTACGTTAACCCGGCAAGAAATTAAATATTCACTAATAAAATTAAAACTCTATAGTCTCTAAAAATTGCACTAGAACCAAACTTTAAGGTCTTTAAAATAAAGTCAAAACACACGGGTGTGGATTCGCGGCACAGGGAAGTTATCTGGTCTGAACAATAAAATAGTGCAGGGCTTAACTTTTGGCCGTCCGAGTCCTCGACGCTTGGGGGTCTTCGGTAGTGCCTTCAGCCAACACTCGGTTACTTGAATGGCACCGGTGGCTCGGGTGTTACAGTGCAGCCTGAAGCGTCGCCGCTTGTACAGACAATCTGTACGGTGAACGGTGGAGTCCCAACGGTGAACGGTGTAACGGGGAACTCCAAGCGGGCACGGTGTAGTCCCAACAGTGAACTCCTGGCGGAGAACTCCAAACGGTGAACTCCAAAGGTGAACTCGTACGGTGAACGGTGAACGGTGAATTCGTACGGTGGACGGTGAACGGTGAATTCGTACGGTGGACGGTGAACTCCTAGCGGTGCACCCCCAATCCAAGGGGGTTCCAACCGCCTATTTACAACACAACACAATTAGGTCACATTTTTACAGCACTACACAGTACAAACGAATAAACATGATAATGCCCGCTTCCCGGGTCATCTACCCAAATATATATTCAGACAATAACCTACGGCGCGAACGACGCGATCTAGAATAAATTCCGATATCGAATCTTTCTATCCGCCAATATAACATGTGCGACGGAGATAGGAAATAGACAACAATGATGCTTCCGAGCGAGAAGGAGCATCTATCGAAAGGACTGGAAGCTCAAGATAATGAAGATCGTTGATACGGTTTCTAGAGAGTTGTTTTGGATATTGACACTGAATAATTCCATGTGAGCGCTAATACTAGTTGCGTCGCGCGGCTTCCGTACGATAATAGAATTATGGTATTGCGGTTGTTAGTTCGTAAAGTTTTTTATTTTACTATTTTAATGATTTTACGATGTTACAACGTAACACTCTGTTCACAATTTTTACATAATAAACAACTTAAATATTGAAACGGACCATCGTTTGATAAGATGTAAACTTTTAATTTCAGCCACAAGAAACAAAAGGAAATTATAAAACACACATGTAAACACTCTGCTGATATACATAAACTATCTAAAGAGGACAGAACACAGTGGGAACAAAGTTTTGTACAATGTATGGGTGAATCAAACGAAATTCAAAGTCAATATAATATGTTTGAACTGGAAATGAAAAGCTTACTGGATCAATTACCAAAATTTAAGAAAAATAAAGATGGGTTATCCACACACACTAAAGAGCGTTTTATGACAAGACAGCAGTTATATAAGGAGAAACGAACACAATCCACGCAAGCAAAGATAACGGAAATTAGTAAAAAAATAAATAGATATATATCGAATGAGAAGAAAGCTCAAAGACAAGAGGTTTTAAAATCATACATAAATAAATCTGGTGCCGTAAAGAAAGCTTACAAAGCTCTAAGAAACAAAAAATTGTGGACCGAAGGATTAAAAGGTAAATCTGGAAATACTATCATCAAAAGGCCTGCCATAATAAATGAAGCTACGAACTACTACAAAACTTTGTACACGAGAACTGAAACAGATAAGGTAGAGAATTACATAACATCAACAAACTTTGACTCTACGAAAATCCCAAGTATATTAAAAAGCGAAATTGAATACGCTATAAAATGCCAGAAAGTTGATAAAACTCCTGGCGATGATAACATCACCAACGAAATCCTGAAATCGTTTTCCAGTCTATTATTATCTCCTCTTCAGATCTTATTTAATAATATTCTTACAGAAAGGTCAACTCCGCAACAGTGGGCAAAGTCAACTATTACATTACAACACAAAAAAGGCGATAGAAAGGACTTAAGTAATTATCGGCCCGTTAGTCTAATGAGTAGCGTATATAAAATATTTTCAAAAATATTATTAAATAGACTAACAAAAACGCTCGACGAACAACAGCCGCGAGAACAGGCAGGTTTTCGTAAGAACTTTTCGACTTTGGATCATATCCATGTTGTGTCACAGATTCTAGAGAAAGTCAATGAATACAGAAAGACTCTATACATGTGCTTTATCGACTTCAAAAAAGCATTTGATTCTTTGCACCACGATGTAATTTGGAAAACCCTAGCGCAGCACGAAGTGGATGTAGAGTATATTGATCTGTTATACCGCTTATATTCTAATATGAGAGCCAAGGTAAGATTGGAAAGCGAAGGAACAGAATTTCGTATCGAGAAAGGCGTCCGTCAAGGTGACCCTCTCTCACTAAAGCTTTTTTCAGCCGTACTATAGTCTTTATTTAGGAATTTAGACTGGGAAGAGAAGGGCCTAAAAATAGATGGAGAATACCTTAGCCACCTTAGGTTCGCGGATGACATAGATGTTTTTGCAGAAAGCTCAGACGAGCTTGAAAAAATGGTTACCGAACTAACGACGGAAAGCAGGAAAGCGGGGCTGGAACTTAACACAGAAAAAACAAAAATTATGAAAAATGGGCAAGAAAAAAATATCACGGTAGGTAATCAACCAATACAATATGTAAGCAACTATATATACTTGGGTCAAATGGTGTCATTTCAAAACTGCACAAGCAACGAATTACAGAGACGGATTGCTATTTCATGGGGGAAATACTGGAATTTGAAGGAGATAATGAAGAATAAACAAATACATATAAGTATTAAAAAAAGACTATGAGGTAGCGATCCTTCCGTGTTTAACTTACGGCTGTCAAACATGGTCCTTGAAAAAAGAAGATGAGAAAATATTAGTAATTTGCCAAAGAAAAATGGAAAGAAGTATGTTGGGAATAAGACAAAAGGAAAAAGTCAAAAATAAAATAATTAGAGAGAAAACACGACTTATAAATGTAGCAAAAAGGATTCGATCGCTCCAATGGAAGTGGGCAGGACATGTTTGTCGGATGGAAAATAGTCGATGGGCAAAAAGAGTCACAGAATGGATACCGAGAGACGGCACGAGATGTAAGGGTCGACCAAAGAAAAGGTGGACAGATATTTTTATAGAAAAAGCAGGATCGCAGTGGATGACAAAGGCTCGGAATAGAAATTCATGGATGAAAATGGGGGAGGCCTACGCCGAGGAGGCGACTACTATGAATAATATAATTAATTAAATGTAATTGTAGTAGAATAAAGGCTAATTTTATTTTTATTTATACTTCTCACGCTCAGACATTATAGGAGATTGTGAATATTCATTAGTGTACAACAAGATACATTACCATTATAGGATAAAATTTTACCTCCGATATATTATCGGATGTTTTAAAACACTATTGCAGCTTTTAACTATACACTGATGGCCAAGCGTCCGTCCAATGTTATTTAATTATGTATTTTCAATAATGTGCCAATCATTTCATTTAGCAATGGAAAATTAATGTTGTGCCAGATCCAATAATTTTAGTGAATAATTTGTTCTATGTGAAACAGTAAATACTATACATATTTAATAACTAGCCGACCCGCGCAGCTCCGCCTGCGCTCTTTGTAAGTTAACAAAATTTTTAAAAGCATACATTTACGTTGAATATTATGTATTTCCTCCTTTTTTTAAAGTCAGTCAAAAACTGGGACCCCCTTTTTACTCCTCCCCCTTTTCCCTCCGAGGCACGGAGACGCTTAATCAAAATGGCAATAAACGGTCATCCATCTATGTAATGACCTTGCCTAACGTTGCTTAACCTGATAGATTGCCACATATTGATAATAACTGTCTATGAGTGTATCCTTATTTTTGAATAGTATTAGATACATTCGTGTCGAATACATAACCTAATTTTTTAAAGTCGGTAAAAAACTGGGACCCACTTTTTACTTGCCCTCCGAAGCACGGAGACGCTTAGTTCAAATGACATTAAACAGTCACCAATTATAATTTATAAAATCTTTTAAAAAAAAAATTGAACCGACTTCAATATCACTGAAAAGTATAAAATAATTTAAATATTATAGAAGTTGGTGTTAGCGTACCTGCTGGGTATATTTGGCATCAATTTCAAAAATATTTAAATTATTTTATACTTTTCAGTGATATTGAAGTCGGTTCAATTTTTTTTTTAATATTTTATTTTAATCTCTTTAGTGATATTTTCATATATAAAGATTGAACCATCGAAGACCGTAAAATTATCTAGGTAGGTTATGATCACATTATCGTCTACATAGTTTTACATAATTCATGTTTCTTCAGAAAAACATTTTATTGCGTTAGATCATTTCGAGTCATTTTAGGTCTTTTATCTAAGTAAAAATTTAGCAATTTCGTTTTCTCAATTTCTACCTACCTATACAAATGTAGCCATGGTGGTGCAGCGGACCTAACCGCTGTCTTTTAAATGAAATGGTATTTTTCCCTTGCCTATTTCTTTCCTAATCTAGTTTGGACTCGCTCGGGATTTACAGATATTAACTTTTCAAAGATATAATGTCATATTGATATTAGCAAAGTACTTAGAACAATACAGAAATCTAATGAAAATGTCCTGGGTGTACCGGACCGGCTTACCACTTACAAAAATTTTCCCTTCGCCAATGCCATATCTTATGCAAACTAAATGTCTGCTCAGTCCCTATTGTATATAGCGTAATAATACATATCTTAATGATTAACTGATCAGTCTATCATTACCCTATTCACATACAAAGGAAATTACGTGGTAATATGTGCAAGTAATGTTTCACTGCTTAGCCCCTATGAAACATAGCGTGATGTTTTATATACCAACTTATACCTTGACTTCTACACAACACATCAGTGAAAGTCCTATCAAAATCCATCCACGGGTTTTCAAATGATGCCTGGATGATAGTAAGTTAACGTTTCCACTGTAGGTACCTCTTTGACAAATTATATTATAGTAGGTAGTATCGCATCTCTAGTGTCACAGAGTATGAGGATCAAACAACAAGTGATTAGCAAGTAAGTACCTTTATTAGATATGCATAACAAGGCCTCGCCGCCTTCGACCCGAGCCTCGCAAGTTGACTCCAGAGTCTGTTTACTTTGCAGCCGATGTATTCATCAATAGTAAATTGTGTTTGATCGATGGCCATTGTGCGGTGGAGCGAAGTTTCACAATGTTTCAGGAAGTTGTGAGTACAATAATAGGTGTGGTGCATTACCCTACCAAATAGAATAGGTGTGGTGCATTACCCTACCAAATAGAATAGGTGTGGTGCATTACCCTACCAAATAGAATAGGTGTGGTGCATTACCCTACCAAATAGAATAGGTGTGGTGCATTACCCTACCAAATAGAATAGGTGTGGTGCATTACCCTACCAAATAGAATAGGTGTGGTGCATTACCCTACCAAATAGAATAGGTGTGGTGCATTACCCTACTAAATAGAATAGGTGTGGTGCATTACCCTACCAAATAGAATAGGTGTGGTGCATTACCCTACCAAACACTATAGGTATGGTGCATTACCCTGCCAAATCATGAAAGCTCCTAAGAAAATATGTAGAACCATTCGGATACTTATCAGGCGTGCAGACATATGCTAACGATATGATGGTCTCAGAGTTATATATAGTGCTTCTAGTATATAATGTCTTCCTGGCCGATACGACCTAAGCACCAAGCCAATCTTTCACAAGATCAGCCATCTACGCGGGAGATCTTAATACTGCATAAGTTCTCACGTAGACACAAATGCTCTCTCTTCCTTTACCTAACAATCCGATGGAACAGAAGACCGACACGACCAGTGAGAGGACAGGCGGAGGACCGACTTTTTACATGCCCTTCTGACGCATGGATCACCTTACTTTACAGACAATCAGATGATCGACCTGCATTGTCGTAGCCAGTAAGGAACAACTACAAAAAGTTGATGCTTCCCGCGGGATTCAAACCCGTGGCCTTCGGTTTACAAATCAAGTGGTTTCCCACTGCACCACTGGGACTTAATACATAAATATTAGCTCTAGTGACAAATATACATAACTAGCAGTCCACCCCGGCTTCGCACGGGTAAAACAAATATGTTTAGATTATAATGTTAATGTTAAGAAATACCATGTCTATTTAAAATAAGATTATCAATCTTTCCATAACTACTAAGGTGGGTTATTTTTAACACGCTTAGAAATTGAATTAATAACCTACGCGTTTGATAATTTTGTTGAAGAGTTTAACTAAAATTATTAGCTTAGTTTCAAGTTAAATTCGACAAAATGAAGACATTCCTTCTCCATTTTGCCCCCAAAAGAGAACAAATCCAAAAAATAATATACACCCTGGTGACGGGTGATATACACAAACTATATGAGGTTTCACCATAGAAACCTATTACTGACAAAAGTTTTACACAAAGAAGGTAAAAAAATAATTAAAGTAAAATAAATGAATACACGACCTTTTTGTTCCAATTAGTGTACATCAAGACGTACTTACTGGTTTTCAGCATGTTCTGCTCTAAACTGTCCACATGTATAGCAGTCTATGGGAAAAACATTCTTCTCGTAGATCAACTCGCCACATATTTTAAGGTTTGACCGTTAATAGTAATAAGAATTTTCGTCAAAAATTGCTAACGCTTAATTGTAAAGCTAAAACTGTAGGGAATTTAGGGATGCGAGGAATGTGTGCAGTTTGACCAGCTGCTGGTCCGATGAGGATAATTGCGTTATGTTTTCATAAAGTCATTTCATAAATCAATCACTTCTCAATATAATGGTGAGCCTGGTAGCATTCAGTAATTAATAACTATTGCACGTAGAATTACCATCCACGTCCCTCGTGTTAATACCTCCTTCGGCCGTCGTTTCCCTTTCTTTGCATTCCCTTTCATTTATAGACAGGTTTTAAAATTTTGTGATATTGTATACTGCACTACGAGTCAAGCTAAAATTAAAATTGTTAAGTGGCTACTTACATGTAACTATGCTAAAAATGAGGAGGTCTTGCAGATTATTGAGTTATATTGTAGCGACGTTTAGACCTCATTTGTACTCGTTCTCCTCTCCGAACTACTACTACTAATAATATAGTTAAGCAACTACTCCTTCCAGGATTGCATGATAATAGCATTTAAGTTTACAATATTATTTTTATTTTGTTTTCTTCTTAGTCACACGATCTTATTATTTTTTTCTTTTTTTAGTTTATTATATACCCGGGATATCTTGTCTCCTGATATAACGTATTATTGGCTGCACCCGCAGCACAGGTAGTCCTAGGGCGGGGACCGTTAGTAATCTATTGTGTAGTAAAGTTCAGTAGTAAATAAACAATTTTTGTATTGTATTTTGTTTTCAATGCATTTAAATCTTTTTCGTCATAATTCGAGTAATTATGAAATATGAGTACCGTCACGGCAGCAACGCGGCACGCACATCAACGGCGTTCTAATATAAAATTTGACCAATATCGTGTGACCCAAAACAATATTGTTTTATTGGTCCATTTGCGTCAAATTGGTAAGGTAAAAAAGCTTAACAAATGTGCCCAAGGACTGAATAATCGCCTCAACAGGCAACGAAGGAATTTTTAACCTCATTGTTATCCTCGACGTAAAATGTATTCTGTTTGACAATAGCAAACGCGATCTTGGCTTAGCACCTAAAAATGTTTTAAAGGAAAATGACCCCTAGAAAATTAATTGTCACTGTTAGGTGGTCTCGGGCCAATGTGACTCATCGCAGCTTCTTTTCAAACGGGATGAGCATTACTGCACTTATTGTGTACTGTGAAAAACACACAATGTTGGAGAAGCTCGCACGCTTCCAACCCGCTTTGGTCAATCCCTCGACTCCGCTGCTCCTGCATAACAACGCTGGGGTTGGAAGTTCTCAGTCTTCCATTTTATTCATCAGACCTTGCCTTCAAAGACTTCTACTTTTTCCAAAATTTGTATAACTTCTTGGTATAACCCGAGAGGCGTTACAAAATGCCATTGAATTTGTTGCCTCCCGTCCGGCTGATTACTTCAAGAAGGGCATCAATAAACTGCCAATGCATTGGCAAAGATGCATCGAAAGCATGCATTACATTAATTAATAGAAATAAAATATATATAAAAACATTTGTTAACTTAATTGAATAAAAAACGCAATTTTAGGTAAATAAGTAATAACTAATCAAAAATAAAAAGTTCAAAAGTACAAAAATAATATAATAAAAATAGTAATCCCAAAGTGAGATTTGAACCCGGGCCCTACTGCGCTAAGTAGAGGCTTCCGTAACCACCTGACCACGGTACTCTTATTCTATCATTCGAATTACCTGCATAGCCATTCACAAATGTCGGAAACATTCCGTTTCGGATCGGACAGTCAGATGACATGTCGAATTATGATCTGACGGATTGTTAAACGCTATTCACAGTTCCTATCGGAAAGGGAGTTTACGAATTCGATATGAGTGTGTTTACGGAGACCATTACGAAATGGTAGAAAAAGAGATTATAGTGGTAGAAAGTTTTAAAGTGGTTAAATAAATGT
The DNA here is from genome assembly GCA_911728495.1 of Furcula furcula. Taxonomy (NCBI): domain Eukaryota; kingdom Metazoa; phylum Arthropoda; class Insecta; order Lepidoptera; family Notodontidae; genus Furcula; species Furcula furcula. The sequence goes on from OU452258.1 coordinate 24,024,540, forward strand.
TTATTATTGAAATTTTAATGTATTTTGTAACATATCATATAGGCAATAACATAATTTATATATTGCGGCTTATTTAGTCATTTATAGGAATGTGTTTTATTGACATAACATTTTTGCGAATTTTCTTCTAAACTTGCGTCGTAAACGCTTAGTAATTTTTTCCTTTAGTGCCGTGTACACACCTTGGAGGAAGGAATGTACACACCGGGCAAACGGAAGGGATTCGTTGGTTTTTTAAGGATGTTTCGGCGAAAGCTAACCATCGATTACTGCTTTTCTATGTATAGATTACCAAACAAACCCAGCTAATGTGTTCCTTTGCCTCTATTGATCCTATTTGGAATTTTAGTGAATGAGTAGTTTGTTGGCGTAGTGTGAATGCACCATAATAAAATTCTCAATTTAATTTTACTAGTTACGCGAGTCGCGAATATTCTTTATATAAGTGAGTGTCTATAATTATTGTTGTTGTAGTCTTTTGTAAACTGTATTTGTATAAAAACTTAATATTCTTGTGAAATATTAACCTTCCCGACAGAAAAAGGCTCGCGGAATAGTTTCCGTTAATTATCGTCTTGTTATCGAATCGAACTGTCAAATTTTTTCGATTACGGATTTGTGAATAACGTTTGAAGGACAGCCTCGGAAACTTTCCTCTCGGATTCGGATACGGGACTTTCCGACGGTTCTGAATAGCCCTGCTGATCTTATTTCTATTATATGTGTGCTCAGTCCCTAATGCATATATATATAGCGTAATAATATTTTCCTTATGCATTAAAGTTATCCGTATACAGTACCTAACTTACGTACTAAGCAAATTAAGTGATTTTTTAACGCCATCTATTGAGTAATAATACTCCTTTTTAACACGGTTAAGGGATCATTTAAATAAAAATACGATATACGTATCCCGTTAATTATGTGAAAGAATGTCTATGCAAAATTTCAAGTCAATAGGGCAAAGAAATCGCGTTCTTCCGTACATACCTGTTTCACCCCCTTAGGGATTGAGGGTCGTATTACAGAACCATACTCAAGACTCAAGTACTACTTAAATCTAGTTTGAGTTGAAGTTTTAATTTTAGAACCTTACTTGAGCACTGTCAAGTCAACCAAGAATCACCTGAGCATTGTCAGTGCGTGATGAGGTTTATGATTTATTTTAGAACATTACTTGAGCGTCGACTACCGATTCCTTTATTATTGAATCGTAATCAACTCAAAATCTCTGCTTGAGTCGAGATTTGATCTTTGTTTTCGTAAGTGTGGTCTAGACCACGCTTGATTAGAGATTTTGCAAGTAAAAAAGGATATTTTTGATGCAATCGATTCTATGAAAATAGATTCAATGATTTTAATATTAGAATTCCGAGAAATATATTGAAGGACGCGCAAGATCCATATAACATGGAAGTACATATACTTAAAAAAACATAAATTCAGCCAAGACATAGCCAAAAAATTTGATTTTGGAAAAAATACGCAGGCTATTTTGTAAAGCTAGACCAGCGTGGGCTGCCTATATCGCTCCTGTGCTCCAAATACTGGAGGGTCTGGTACGAGTTCTGATAGTGTAGGAGCTCGATCAAACTGACAGTTTTCTCCTTACATTTCACACCAGCGTTCCTAGCGGCAACTATCAAAAACTAGTAAGATGTACGGAAAAGAACTGAAAGTTTGATTGAGCTCGTAAATTATCAGAACTCATACTAGAACCCCCAGATTCACAAAAATTTACTCCGTCTTTTACAAATTGTGTTTGGCACCTAACTTGTTTCGTTGGGGTCGAGGATATCCAAGTTACTGGTTCAACTTCATAGTCAAATACATAAAATCTTTTTAAAAAAAAATTGAACCGACTTCAATATCACTGAAAAGTATAAAATAATTTAAATATTATTGAAGTTGGTGTTAGCTTACCGGCTGTGTATATTTGGCACCAACTTCAATAATATTTAAATTACTAGCTGACCCACGCAGCTCCGCCTGCGCTATTTTTACGTTAACTAAACTTTTAATAACAGACATTCGCATCGAATACATAACCTCCTTTTTTATAGTCGGTTAAAAACTGGGATCCAATTTTTACTTGCTCTCTGAAGCACGGATCCGTTTAGTTCAAATGGCGTTAAACGGTCACCCATCTATTTAATGACCTTACCTAACGTTGCTTAACCCGATCGATTACAAAATCTTGATAACAACTCTCTATGAGTGTTCTATTACTAATATTTATTATATTATAAAGAAAAATTGATAAAATCTGACCAAGCGTATAACCAAGTACCCGTTTTGACTTTAATCCCCTCTCCCAAAAGAACCGTTCTAGATTACGGGATAAAAAGTATCCTATGTCCTACCTCGTAGTAAGATCTCAAATCATGCCAAGTTTCATTTGAATCCATTCAGTAGTTTCGGCGTGATGCTCAGCCGTGATACAGACAGACAGACAGACAGACAGACAGACAGACAGACAGACAGACAGACAGACAAAAATTAAAAAAAATACATTTTCGGCCTCAGTATCGGTTATAGAATGCCCTCCAAATATAATTTTCAAAATATCTTCAATGTACAGAATTGGACCTGTTACAGTTTTATTATAAGTATAGATTTTATACTTTTCAGTGATATTGAAGTCGGTTCAATTTTTTTTTAAAAAGATTTTATTTTAAACTTTTTAGTGATATTTTCATATATAAAGATTGAACCATCGATAACCGTAAAATTATCTAGATAGGTTATGATCACATTATCGTCTACATAGTTTTACATAATTCATGTTTCTTCAGAAAAAAATATCCGGTCGTAATGAAATTTGCATGGAATCATCATAGCAGTTTACTCTCTCGAATAAAAAAAGAATCATCGCAATCGGTTCATAATTGTCAGAGCAATGTAATGGAGAACATCAGTTTTATGGTTTTTACCAGATAAATTCCTCCACATCGTTCATGGTTCTCCAGGAAGTTCTTATCCGATTGTAATAAAATTCATACAGATTTAATACAGTGGTTTCTTCTTTCGAATAAAAAAATAATAATTGAAATTGGTAAATATTTGCCAGAGTTATGACCATTTTTGTCCTTAAAAAGCGACATAAAGTCATCGATATAGGCTTTCCTGCAGCTCTCAGTGCGCAGTCACCATTCTTGTTTTTCAGGAACTACTTATTACTACGCAATAATTTTTTTATGGGACCCAATCAATGGATTGAAGAATGGATGGAAGAAAGATTTTTTCAAATCGGTTCATAATTGACAGAGTTATGCGCGAACATACATAAAAAAAAAATATATATATATACAGATGAATTGAGAACCTCCTCCTTTTTTGAAGTCGGTTAAAAATAAGATACCCAGATGACATGACGGCCCACAGCACAAGTTGCTAATAATCTGTGGGTTGCAGTCATGGATGTAATATGTACCTACTACCGTTGCAGTTTACGCGCAGGCCATTTGATGTCAATTAGTTGGTCAAGCGTCCGATCCGTTCAACGAATTTTCCTTAAATTTACCGGTATTGCTTTTAATAAATTGATTTTACTTTTAATAAATTGATTACTTCTAGAAATATCATTTAAACAGAGCAATTAATATAAGGTTTAATAATTTTACTAAAAATCTTAAATTATCATCACCAGCCGGAAGACGTCCACTGCTGAACAAAGGCCTCCCCCTTAGACCGCCACAATGAACGACAATTTGCTATTTGCATCCACCGGTTTCCTGCGACGCGAACAATGTCGTCGGTCCACCTAGTGGGAGGCCTGCCTACGCTGCGTCTTCCGGTTCGTGGTCGCCACTCGAGAACCTTTCTTCCCCAACGGTTATCGGTTCTTCGAGCGATGTGGCCGGCCCACTGCCACTTCAACTTGCATATTCTACGAGCTATGTCGGTGACCTTGGTTCTTCGGCGAATCTCCTCATTCCGGATTCTGTCGCGCAAAGAAACTCCGAGCATAGCTCTCTCCATAGCTCGTTGTGTGACTCTGAGCTTCTCCAAAAGGCCAGCTGTTAGAGTCTTAAATTATAGAAGCGCCAAAATTCAAGATCATTGTTTGTTTTTATACATTTTCAAATAGTTAGTAGCTAGATTACGGGATAAAAAGTAGCCTATGTCCTACCTCGTAGTAAGATCTCAAATCATGCCAAGTTTCATTTGAATCCATTCAGTAGTTTCGGCGTGACGCGCAGCCGTGATACAGACAGACAGACAAAAATTAAAAAAATTACATTTTCGGCCTCAGTATCGGTTATAGAATGCCCTCCAAATATAATTTTCAAAATATCTTCAATGTACAGAATTAGACCTGTTACAGTTTTATTATAAGTACTAGCTGACCCACGCAGCTCCGCATGCGCTATTTTTACGTTAACTAAACTTTTAATAACAGACATTCGCATCGAATACATAACCTCCTTTTTTATAGTCGGTTAAAAACTGGTACCCACTTTTTACTTGCTCTCCGAAGCACGGACCCGTTTAGTTCAAATGGCGTTAAACGGTCACCCATCTTTTAAATGACCTTACCTAACGTTGCTTAACCCGGTCGATTACAAAACCTTGATAACAACTCTCTATGAGTGTTCCCTTACTAATATTTAATATAATTATGAAGAAAAATTGATAAAATCGGACCAAGCGTATAACCAAGTACCCATTTTGACTTTAATCCCCTCTCCCAAAAGAACCGTGCTAGATTACGGGATAAAAAGTATCCTATGTCCTACCTCGTAGTAAGATCTCAAATCATGCTAAGTTTCATTTGAATCCATTCAGTAGTTTCGGAGTGATGCTCAGCCGTGATACAGACAGACAGACAGACAGACAGACAAAAATTAAAAAAATTACATTTTCGGCCCTAGTATCGGTTATAGAATGCCCTCCAAATATAATTTTCAAAATATCTTCAATGTACAGAATTGGACCTGTTACAGTTTTATTATAAGTATATAGATAGACTAGCTGACCCACGCAGCTCCGCCCGCGCTGTGTTTACGTTTATTTAACTTTCAATAATATACATTCGCATAGAATACAAAACCTCATTTTTTAAAGTCGGTTAAAACTTGGACCCTCTTTGTACTTGCCCTCCAAAGCACGGAAACGTTTAGTTCAAATGGCGTTAAACGGTCACCCATCTATTTTATGACCTTAGCTAACGTTGCTTAACCTGATCGATTTCCAAAAATTGTTAACAACTGTCTATGAGTGTTCCCTTACAAATATTTATTATAATTATAAAGAAAAAATGATAAAATCGGACCAAGCGTATAACCAAGTACCCATTTTGACTTTAATCCTCTCTCCCAAAGGAACCGTGCTAGATTACGGGATAAAAAGTATCCTATGTCCTACCTCGTAGTAAGATCTCAAATCATGCCAAGTTTCGTTTCAATCCATCCAGTAGTTTCGGCGTGATGCTCAGCCGAGATACAGACAGACAGACAGACAAAAATAAAAAAAAATACATTTTCGGCCTCAGTATCGGTTATAGAATGCCTTCCAAATATAATTTTCAAAATATCTTCAATGTACAGAATTGGACCTGTTACAGTTTTATTATAAGTATATAGATAGATAGAAGAAGAAGAAGATAGAAGATACCAAAGTTTCACAAAAAGATTAGTTACATTGTCTAGTCCCAAGTAATTTAAGAAACCTCAGATGTTAACTTACAACTGATCCCAAGACCAAACTTTAATTAGAAAATAGTTCGGCAACGTTGTAACAAATCTATACTTATAATAAAACTGTAACAGGTCCAATTCTGTACATTGAAGATATTTTGAAAATTATATTTGGAGGGCATTCTATAACCGATACTGAGGCCGAAAATGTAATTTTTTTAATTTTTGTCTGTCTGTCTGTCTGTCTGTCTGTCTGTCTGTCTGTCTGTCTGTCTGTCTGTCTGTCTGTATCACGGCTGAGCATCACGCCGAAACTACTGAATAGATTCAAATGAAACTTGGCATGATTTGAGATCTTACTACGAGGTAGGACATAGGATACTTTTTATCCCGTAATCTAGCACGGTTCTTTTGGGAGAGGGGATTAAAGTCAAAACGGGTACTTGGTTATACGCTTGGTCCGATTTTATCAATTTTTCTATAAAATATAATAAATATTAGTAAGGGAACACTCATAGAGAGTTGTTATCAAGGTTTTGTAATCGATCGGGTTAAGCAACGTTAGGTAAGGTCATTAAATAGATGGGTGACCGTTTAACGCCATTTGAACTAAACGGGTCCGTGCTTCGGAGAGCAAGTAAAAAGTGGGTCCCATTTTTTAACCGACTATAAAAAATGAGGTTATGTATTCGATGCGAATGTCTGTTATTCAAAGTTTAGTTAACGTAAAAATAGCGCAGGCGGAGCTGCGTGGGTCAGCTAGTCGTCAATACTTTTGAAGCAAAGTATTATAACTTTAATACATTATAAGTAATTGTTTTAGTTTTAAGCAAGCCTAATATTACTCATAATGTAAACATAGACCGTTTTAATTATGTACAAATGTGTAAATTAACAGAATTTGGATTACACGATAACTTTCTGCGGGGTCCTTTGTGACACGTCTCTAATTAGGTAGCGCCAACCGCTTCCAGCCCCTTAATTAAAGTGCTAAGCACATAGTCCATTATTACTGCATTCACCCAACCCCCGTGTGAGAGTTCTTTATTAGTCGCTGAGCCACATATGAAACATCACATTACAACTTATCCACTGAATGATTTGTTCTATCGCACAAACATAAACAAGAATTATAGAAGCAATGGTTCCGACAGAACAGTTTCATTCGATGTGTTGGTATTATTATTGGTACGGAATAAAGATAGGGTAAACGCGGTAGTAAAAGTTCTGGTTCTCTTCAGAAAACGTAGAAATTTATTAGCGGAAGTGATTTTCTGTTGCTATAATTTTGTAAATAATAATATTTCATGGCTGTAAAAGTTTTAATATCTTTTTATGTACAATTTTTTGTCTTATAAATATAAACATCTAGTAACACAAGCCCTTCTTGATAAGGTCTTCGACCAGCTTGTTGCATTCTGGCCGCTTCAGTTTCCCGGAGTGTGTGTGAGGGAGGGACTCCACGAATGCAATGCCTCCGTGCAGTCGTTTATGGTCACTTAGTTTTGCTACAAAAGGGATATGTTATTAATCAGGGCTGAGATCTGTGATGAAAACATCATTGTGCCTGATCTAAATCAAAGTTGCAATATGTATATACAAAAATATTTCATCTTTATACTAATGTGATTATTCTATGCCGCGGCGGGCCCGTTGTACACTAGGAACGTGCCCATACAGTTTGTGCGTGTACTCACAGTCCACAGCTCGGCGGATGTCGTCCCTGGAGAGCCGCGCGCTGGGCAGTAGTACGACGGCCGCGGCGGGCCCGTTGTACACTAGGAACGTGCCCATACAGTTTGTGCGTGTACTCACAGTCCACAGCTCGGCGGATGTCGTCCCTGGAGAGCCGCGCGCTGGGCAGTAGTACGACGGCCGCGGCGGGCCCGTTGTACACTAGGAACGTGCCCATACAGTTTGTGCGTGTACTCACAGTCCACAGCTCGGCGGATGTCGTCCCTGGAGAGCCGCGCGCTGGGCAGTAGTACGACGGCCGCGGCGGGCCCGTTGTACACTAGGAACGTGCCCATACAGTTTGTGCGTGTACTCACAGTCCACAGCTCGGCGGATGTCGTCCCTGGAGAGCCGCGCGCTGGGCAGTAGTACGACGGCCGCGGCGGGCCCGCTGTTCGTGCCGCACACCACGCACTCGTGGACGCCCGCCACGGATCCGACCACGCTCTCCACCTCCTCTGGTGCAACCTGTGCAAACAGCCACACACATTAAGAACAATGTTCTATGTTTAAAGAGAACCTTGAATGCTACGCTGGTTTGATCCCTAACTTGATGTGAAGTGTGATGTGCGTTTTACTTCTTATAAAACTTATCGAAATATTTGTACTACAAGAAAAAACTCTGCTTAGAAATAATCTAATCAGACTTCAAAGGACCATGCAAAAACTACTCACGTCATTGAAGGAAATTTATTCTCATTGTAAAGAAAGAGCCCTTGGTCTTTCTAAAAAGAAAGAAAAAGAAAGTGGTAAAGAAAGACCAAGGAGCTTAATAGCAAAGCAAGAGAGGTTTGTTTGTATAGCAGGCATATACTTTTATTCAAAAAGAATTTGGACACCACGTTATCCAGCATTTAAGAGCTTGCCGCTACAGTTGGATAACGACCTTCTGTCTTCTCTCATGACAATTGAGACGCTTAGCTTAACTTACACTTTATTAGTGAGCCAGATATTGCAAATGAATGCTAGAGTATTTTCAAATGAATTTTAGAACATAACACTAATATTGTACTATAAAATTCTGCGATTCTAAAACTAATAGTAAATAAATTACATGGGCGCCCTGGTACTTGAAATTAAACTTTTTTCTGATCTCGTAGAAGAACCGTCCATCCTCGTCGATGCGGAAAACGTCACCGGTCTTATACCACCCGTCTGAGGTGAAGGTTTCTCTGGTAGATTCCTCGTTGTTGTAGTAACCCTGATACAGGAGGATCTTCGTTAGTTAACTGACAAATTCTAAGTCAGACAACTGAAAATATGGTATTAATTTTAGTGATTTGGTTACAGCGACTTTCTCATCAATATGAGTGAAATCGTTGTAAAACTTGTTCAGACGTCGCCTTTAACATCATTCAGACCATAAAGCGGAGTCTTCAAACAAAACTTTATATTTTATATACATACCATAATAGTACATTTTCCTTTGATATATAGCTCTCCAATTCCATTCAAACTCGACTCTTGTTCTTCTTCATCTACAAGCTAAAACAGTTAATTAGGTTTTTAAGAAAACTCATTCCAAAACCCTGAAGTAATTTTGTTTTTCTATACCGCGTAAGTATTGAGAAATAAATGGTATTTCACTAAATTTAATTACAGTATTTTGTTTCATTAACTCTGTTCCACTTGTGAAAGAGAAAAATTGTCTGAATACGGTAAAAAACAGTCTGAATCATGTACTTCATTATAAAGTTACTACACTTGCAGATTTAAAATGCCTGATTACCCAGTTTGAAATAGACTATGAGGTATAGGTTTTTGTTCGAGTACCTTGTAATGAAATATGTTTAACAATCGTCCGTTATATTGGGGCTGCGGGTCCCTCTCCGGGAGTATCATGAAGCCCTGCGCCTCCGTTGATCCGTAGCCGTTGCATAAATGACCCGTTTTGGGAAGTTTTTCCTTGAAATAATCCATGAAATATGTATAGTCATACATTTTCATATGAGTACTCAGCAATTTAGCTATTGCTGAAGTTCATAAACTAAAAAGACGAATATTAATAATTTGTGTAAACTATTAACAGTAGGTGACATAAGCGTGATCTGAATCTAGTAGATTAGAAAAACGTAGACATTATACCAGTACAACGTCTCTTAGAACCGAAAGAACCGGAATCAATCGCCGTGGTGATATTTACCTGAACGAACGAACCTTATTTATTTACGTGGTGATATTTATTCATTAATCTGGTAAACGGTTTCTTAATTTTCTTAAAGAAAATTTTGTCCATGCAAGCTTAAAGTTACTGAGAATGCCCAGATAATTTTAAACTAGGTTAGGAGAATATTGAGTGAGAGACGATGTCGTAAACGTGTTAAGATTCAAATACGAATCCGCCCGTTGAAGCACCAGCACTAGCTATAATTCATCTCATTTTATATCTTATTATATTAATAGAACGTAGGTGTGCAAAAGTTACCTCCAATGCAACAAGCAGTTCCGGAGATGCTGGTGAGCCTAGCAGTATCAGTGTTTCCAGTGAACTCAGTAGATCCGGTGTTGCATTTGCCAAAAGTTCCGATAGAAACGTAGGAATGAAATACGTCCAGGATGGCTGAAAATATATCATAATATACATGTGTATATGCTATACTTACGCACTCGTTTCTGCTAACAATGAGAATGCAATTTTATCGCAAAATTTAGCAAAAACATCTTCAAACAATTATTCCAAGCCAAGAAAATGTTCAGTTCTCCAATTCGTTTATTTACTCTACGATTGTACCAATAGCTCGCCACGTTGGACGAATGGACATTCGGTAATCTCATTCGTATTTCGGCAAATATATTTCATGACGTCATACTGGGTTCGTTTCTATTATTAACCTCACTATTATTATTTCACTATTGTTCCGGTCTATGTGGGTTCTTAAACTGTCATAATTATTATCACCTTATTTCCACTTAGTATTAATAGTATTTTTTGTTAATTATTATAATTGTTTAAAGCTATACAATGTTCTTCTTCATACATGGGGAAAAATGAATTAACATAGAACTGAGTACCCCTTTTTTTATATTTCCTTATCCTTTCAACCATATACATCTTATTTAGTAGAACATATGACTCATAACAATATACTGGCATATATCGGTAGTAAAGCTTAAAATATTAGTGTTATTCTCACTCGATATGTCCTCAGCATCTGTGAAACAATCTGGACGGTATTCTTCTGCGGCCACATCAGCACAGGGACCTGGTACGTGACGCATGACGTTATCGTCATCGTGAATGTCACCCACTGGATCGTTGCGGTGATCATCACCAGGCTAGTTGGCGTGGGGAACTTCGTGTGGTAGGCCCTAAAACCAACTATAATTAGTTAAAGTGCAACTGATTAACGTTAAACTCCACTCTATCGATGCAGTGGTACCGAGAGTATGACGTTACGGGTCTTAACGGGAATTATGTATGGAACTTTTGAGATTTCTTCTTCGAAGAAATAAACTTTGCGTAGATATATATTCGACAAGTATTTGAATTGGTTTTACATAATAATCTTGAACTTTGTTTAAATAGGCTCCATTCTTAGGGCGCTGCTGAATAGCCAGCGTCTATCTGGATTGAGCCTTGCTGATAATCAGTCATGTTTTTTTTTTTTTTTTTTTTTTATACTACCAAGGTGGCAAGCAAGCGTACGGCCCGCCTGATGGTAAGCAGCCACCGCAGCCTATAGACGCTAGCAACACCAGAAGAATCACTAGCGCGTTGCCGACCCTTAAGACATTAGATGTTAAGTCTTTAGTGTCCAGTCATTTCACCAGCTACAGTGCCCTTCACGCCGGAACACAGCAATGCTTACACACTGCTGCTTGGCGGCAGAATATCTGACACTGCGGTGGTACCTACCTGGACGGTTCCTTGCACAAGGAACCTACCACCTAGTAAATGTCATGTCATTTGGTAATGGCTGAAAGCTTCCAATCCAGGCGAAGTTGTATTTGGAGCTTGAGATTGAGATTTTGTACTCTACTTTACGCGGCCTCCACCATTTCAATTACGTAGCGGTATGAGCGTAAATAGGCGGTGGCTACCGTCTTTGTACTTGATTCAACCAGTACCCGGTGACCGGACAAGCAAGACGTTCACCTGATAGCAAGCAACGTGCCTGCCTATAGGCAGCTGCGTTGGACGGCCGCTCGTCACCCGAGATTTACTCTCTCACTCACAAACGTCATTTAGTGTTAATGATCATCATTAATACAGTTCTCGAAATCCATCGATGTAATTTGAAATCGGATTATTTTGACATGCAAAGAAAATTAAATCTTTATACCTCGTACTCAATAATAATGAAACTTAAACATAAATAATAATAATAAAAAAAATATTTAATTAGATTTTCTTAACATGAGTATACACATGTGACGGAGCTCACCATACTAAGGGCAGTTGCGTGACCAGACCCCTGTTGGTCATCATTGCAGCTTTAGGCAGCCCCGTGGAGCCGCTCGTTGGCAGGTAAAGAACCGTATCTTCTGGTGATGCATCAGGTAACCTGTTCGTTCAGAGATATGCTTAAATACCTATACCAGGATTTCCAGCCAGTGATTTTGGGCAGAATATTTGCTACTGCGATGGGTGACATTGGCCTTACTAGACTAGACCTTACCTAGGGAGTCTCTTGTGGTGTTGGGGAGGAAAACTTTAAAAGGTCTCCGTAGAGGCGAAGCCCGGGTTATGAGGGAAAACCTCCCCGGTGGCCTTCATCCCAGTATGGGGAACCTCTGGGCACTCCGTTTGGACCTCACCAGAGTCTCTCCAGCCCCAGACGCTCACTCGAGCACTTTCAGTGGGGGGGGGGACCAGGAATGAACATTCCCCGGCATCCTTGCCATGCTCGCTACAACGCAAGGTCTACACCGCGTTGTCGCCCGCTGGTGGTGGTGGTGCCTACTCACTAATAAACATTAGAAAATCATCATCATTGTCATCATCAGCCGGAAGTCGTCCAATGGTGAACAAAGGCCTCCCCTTTCAAGAGTGACCGGGTTGCCATAATCCCCACGCTTGGCAGGCGTCTTGGGGATGGCAGTAATAGGTGATAGGTAATCCAATAGAAAGACGCTGCTGCTCATCTATTTGTTTTCCCTTCCCTCTTCAGGTCGGTGGTTACATTCCAAAACTGTCCTTTATCCATGGTTAGTCTGAATAGCAGTTCTACAGACTTGATTCCGGTCCATTCTCTGATGTTACTTAGCCGGGACATGTTGAGAGGAGATGGGTGGGCGCTATTCTTACCCGGAGACCCCACGGGATAACATGACAACTTTGTCAATCTCTGACTAACCTTTATTTATCGGTCCAATGTAATAATAATTTAAACACGGTAGTTATAATGACCCACCACGACTATAATCACAAAGAACGACATCATTCATCATCGTTGATGGTGCCATGAACTTGATAACGTTGATAACAATCATGTTATCTAATATTATTTTCATCGCGTAACGTTACATTGCATTATTTTATCGTGATTTATTATTATACCTACTTACCATGTTGCTATACCTAAAAATGGTTGCTAAGAAATGTATTTAAAAATAATAAAATACCTAAGTATATGATTTTTTTCGTTCGGTGTTACTTTTTAAACGACCTAAAAGGAGAACCTCTATTCGCCTGTATAATTTTAATGTAGGTACATTTACGCATAACCGAATCCAAAATTTCATTTCCATACACGTATTTTTATTACAATTATTCAGTTTTTAGATTTTTCTGTAACGTGGTTTCTATGTATTACTTCAAACGTTTTTATGACCACATGAATAATTCACGTACTATTTTTTCAATACTTGAGGTATTGACGATAACTCTTTACGAAAGGTGGAATGGACTTACGAAGAGACCACTAAAGACGGACAGCAGAGTTTTTATATTAGACTAGCGACCCTACATATAAACCTTCCTCTTGAATCACTCTATCTATTGCTGAAAATTGCATTAAAATCCGTTGCTTAGTTTAAAAGATCTAAGCGTACAAATAGTGGGAGCGACATTGTTTTATACTAGGTAAAGAAGATAAAGATTAACCATCGCATTTACTACGATCCCCAAAACGCCGAATATGCCAATCCACACCCCCCCCCGAAATTTGCTTTAAGGGGGAAACCCTTGTTCAGCAGTCGAAGACTTCCGGCTGATGATGACGGCGATTATGTAGTTTAACGCCAAACTCAGAACCATATTTCTTTAAACTTAATATGGAAGATTCTAACTGGTAGTTGTGCACGTCATCGCTGCATCCCGCAGTGTACTCCCCCAGCTGGCCCGGCTCATCGCACACCAGGATCCTCGTAGACCTGCCTTGCGAGGACTCCTTCACGACACTGCAGTATTCTCGATCGCAGAACAAGATACTCGGCTCGATTAGGTTCAGGAAATGGTTCAGTTCAACTGAAAACGTAAAAATGGATTAAGGTGAAAACAATTTTTGGTTCTTAGTTGCTAACCCATCCCCATCGTGGTATGTACTTGTTGTCTATCTAACAATAATTTTAAGATAACTTAATCTATTTCTTTAATGTTCCTTATACATATTTCTACTTTTTTTTTTATACAACCTAGTGACGAGAGACGTCCGCCTGACGGTCGCGCGACACGCCTGCCTATTATAAACAGTTGCATTGCACTGCCGCTCGTAATTTCGCCAACTGCAGTGCCCTTCACGCCCTAACACAGCAATGTTGACACATTGCTGTTTGGTGGCAGAATACCTGCCACAGCGTTGGTACCTACCTGGATGGTTCCTGGCATACAGAACCTACCACCTAGTAAAAATTATTGATTAATTTTTCTATGATGCGAATGATTATCTTAACTTCATCCCGTTAATATTATAGCTCACTCATGAGCTATAATATTGATTGATTCTCTAGTAAATTAATTTGAATGAAAATATACTCACAGTTAGTAGCTTTAGGGTCCATTATGAATGTTCGCACTCCGGCGAGCAAGCTGGCGAAGTACACCGCTGCACCATGCTGGTGGTTCCTCATCCAGAGGATAGCATGCTTCCCTCTCATACTTTGCTGAGTGAGTGCGCGTGCGAGCAGGACAGAACACTTTAGGAGTTGTCCGTTTGTGATCACCTCACCAGTCGCGCCATTTGTCTAATAATTAAAATCGAGATTGGATTTGATATAAGTACGACAAAAAAATATTAAAAAACCGGTCAAGTTCGAGTCGAACCTAATGTTAACGTAGAGTTCGGTCATAGACATTACGTATATAGTAAGGTCTTTAAGGCCAAAGTTATATAAGTATAATGAATAAAAAACTTTGTTAAATAATCATCACCAGCAACCTATAAACGTCCACTGCTAAACAAAGGCCTCCCCCTCAGCAGGGCGGGGGTGCCATAATCCCCACGCTTGGCAGTCGTCTTGGGGGTCCGTGGGGCGTTAGATAAAAAATACTTTTTCAAAATTATTTAGCGGCAATTTATTTGAAAAACAAGCGTAAGCGCTATTTAAACATTTTTATCTAAATTGTTATCACACATTTATTAGACTTAATAATTTTTGTAAACACAGTTCATAATTGTGCACGATTACATTGTGATTGTAGGCACTTGTGCCTACTACACGTAGCAACGCCCGTAACAACATGTAGTTGGAAGTAATCAACAATAATCATATCTTTAAAAAACCATATTACATGACATAACGCTATAATTTTGGTTGTCCGTTTTTGCATGTAATGGTAGATGAAATAATAATAATGCGATGCGATGGTTACATTAAATGCCTGCTTTGAGCACAAAATAAGGAAAATAAATTGAAGTCGATGATAACCACTAGCACCAGCCGGCACAGACTTCAATATATTTTCCTTATTTTGTGGTCATTCGATAATTTTCTTGGAAGTCGGTTATATTTTTTTCTAAAAATAGTTAATTTAAAAACTTTTTAGTAATTTATCGAGAAAAACAACAGACAAGTTTATTGAGTATTCATCATCATCAGCCAGAAGACGTCCACTGCTGAACATATGCCTCCCCCTTAGAACGCCACAATGAACGACAATTGGCTATTTGCATCCACCGGTTACCTGCGACGCGCACAATGTCGTCTGTCCACCTAGTGGGAGGCCTGCCTACGCTACGTCTTCCGGTTCGTGGTCGCCACTCAAGAACCTTTCTTCCCCAACGGTAAAGATGCGCGACTGTTACTAATCTGACGATTCGAATCATCTACAACTACTAATGTAGGCATTTGACTTGAATATTAGTAATATACTAATGTTCATAGTCGAATAACCACTACTAATTAGTAATTACTAACGGCGTTTGAACTAGATTGTTCTTGACTCAGTCGACAATTTTTGGAATGAAATATGAATGAATTATTTGCCGTTCCGGTCACGGAACGAATAATGTCAGAGTGCCTGTCAAATCACATCATTCAATCCGCCAAATAATGAGCGAATGATCAAAGTTAAGCATGTATCAAATTAGTTACTAACTTCGTAAATCATTCGAATAAGTCGAATGATTTATAAAGTCGAATAATTTGAATGAAATCATTCATAGTCGCGCATCTTTACCCAGCGGTTATCGGTTCTTCGAGCGATGTGGCCTGCCCATTGCCACTTCAACTTGCAGATTCTGAGAGCTATGTCGGTGACCTTGGTTCTTCGGCGAATTTCCACATTTTGGATTCTGTCGCACAAAGAAACTCCGAGTATAGGTCTCTCCATGGCTCGTTGTGTGACTCTGAACTTCTCTAAAAGGCCTGCTGTTAGAGACCACGTCTCAGTACCATATGAGTCATACCAGTATTGAGTATTGCCAGATTAAAATGTGTATTTTAAACTACAAACAACAAATTAATTATAATTCAGTAAGTAACTTTTCGACACGTATTTTGCATACAAGTGCGTTTTGGTGATTACCGAGACCAAGTATAGTCAACAAATACATGCAATAGAAAGCGAATGGGATTGAGTTGGATCGAATTCGATCCAACTCAGTCCCATTGCCTTGGGGTGGGGTTGAAACTGGTATATATGGATAGCAATATGACATTATATCTTTGAAAAGTTAAAATCTGTAAATTCATGAAATTTTAATGAAACTCACCAAGTTCAGGTAGTGTATAGGTATTGTTATGTTTTACAGTCGCAACAATAAAAGATGCGAAAAATTTAGAACTTTCATTATCGAATATCATTAGACAGTAATTTACGATGCTAGCGTGATTTACATTATGAACAGCGCCATCTATCGGTAAAATTGAACATACAATCACTAAATAACTTTAATATCTATATCTATACATATTATAAACACAGTCTTCCGCCGTGTCTGTCTGTCCCTATGTATGCTTAGATCTTTAAAACTACGCAATGGATTTTGATGCGGTTTTTCTTAATACATAGAGTGATTCAAGAGAGAGGTTTATATGTATAATACATACATAATATAGTAGAGAAACACTGATGATTTTAGAGGTTTCTAATGTAATGTCGTAAATAAACACATTTTTTTGCGCTTACGAGAGGTGGGAGAAGAGATAGGGGGTGGGGGTTTAGAGAGGGGCAATGGGGAGAGGAAGAGAGGGAGTGTGAAGGGTAACGAAGCGGGAAAGGGGAAAGAGAAAGGAGAGAGAGCATAGAATTCGATTTTTCTTATAAGAGAGAGATGGAGAGAGAAATAAATCAAGGGAGGAAGGAGAAAAGGGCAGTAAAATGTAATAAAAGCGCGGGCGGAGCTGCGCGGGTTAGCTAGTTACGAATAAAATTTCTTAATAAAGCTATATAATCTTTAGGGTTCCGTCCCTAAAAGATTAAATAAACCCTTTTGGTGCGACTACCTACGTCTGTCTGTCTGTCACACCACACATACTATATTTCAGCAACCGCTATTTCTATCGATTAGAAATTTGGAATAGTTTTAAATATTGCTTATCCTAGCTCATCGCAAATGAAAACAATACCTTTTTTTTACTTTTGTTTTTATAACGGTCGAAATGGGGTCAAAATTTAAAAATGAGACTACTAACTATATCAAGTGGGGTATCGTATATTTCTCACCGTACGAGTACATATGATATTAGGTAGACCTTTGGAACCGCCAATCACGTTTACCGAATTCATCAAGTGGGCAAACGAATAGTTAAACCGTATACAAACCATGAAGGTGCGCGCAGGCCACTTCCTCAGACAGTAGTACATGACTTGTGGCAAGGTGACCAGGTCCCGCTGCTCAGCGCCCGGTTGGATGCCCTTCTCTTCTAATATCGCGTCGAGGATATTGTCCAGGTAGAGCTGGGCAGCGTACGGCTCGCCCCTTACCACGGCGTGTGACATGGCTGAAAGTAAACTCAACCTAGGAATGAGACAATCAAGACGTTCGTCTGGTGGTAAGTGACACGCACGCCTATAGATAGCATTACACTGCTGCTCTTCACCCGAGACATTATAATAATAATGATGGCCGAGTGGAAACCGATGGGGGGGTTCCCTTAGAAGCCAGCCAGCCAGAGCCGAGAGTCCTCGGCTCTGGCTTGCCTTAATTGGCCGTCCAGAGAGGAGTTGTTAGAGCTATATGCTCCAGGGATGGAAGTGTTAAAAGCCAGAGCCAAAAGCAGAGTCTTTAATGATGCGATTTAATGATTTAATGATAAGATTAATGATGCTTAGTCGGATAAACGGAATAATGTATTAATGACATGTTTTTCTCCTTTACATGAGTGACAACTATAATATTGTGTTTCTAACGGTGTGGTCCTTTAAATGCTCTCTATTTCTTACAATGTTATCTACTTTTTAACCGACTTCAAAAAAGGACGAGGTTCTCAATTCGTCTGTATATTTTTTTTTCTATGTATGTTCGCGCATAACTCTGGCAATTATGAACCGATTTGAAAAAAATATTTTTTCCATCCATTCTTTAATCCGTTAATTGAGTCCCATAAAAAATTGTTGCCTACGAATAAGTAGTTCCTGAAAAAACAAGAATGGTGACTGCGCAGGAACGCCTATAATAGATGACTTTGTGTCGCTTGTACGGACAAAAATGGTCATAACTCTGGCAAATAATAACCAATTTCAATGATTCTTTTTTTATTCGAAAGAAAAAACCACTGTAATGAATCTGTATTAATTTTATCACAACCGGCTAAGAACTTACTGGAGGACCATGAACGATGTGGGGGAATTTATCTGGTAAAAACCATAAAACTGA
This sequence comes from Furcula furcula, assembly GCA_911728495.1. Classification (NCBI taxonomy): domain Eukaryota; kingdom Metazoa; phylum Arthropoda; class Insecta; order Lepidoptera; family Notodontidae; genus Furcula; species Furcula furcula. Next base: position 24,043,114 of record OU452258.1, read on the forward strand.
TGTTCTCCATTACATTACTCTGACAAATATAAACCGATTTCGATGATTCTTTTTTTATTCGAGAGAGTAAACTACTATGATGATTCCATGCAAATTTCATTACGACCGGATATTTTTTTCTAAAGAAACATGAATTATGTAAAACTATGTAGACGATAATGTGATCATAACCTACCTAGATCATTTTACCGTCTTCGATGGTTCAATCATTATTTATGAAAATATCACTAAAAAGTCTAAAATAAAATCTTAAAAAAAAAATAATGAACTGACTTCAATATCACTGAAGTGTATAATAATTTAAATATTATTGAAGTTGGTGCCAAATATACACAGCAGGTACGCTAAAACCAACTTCTATAATATTTAAATTATTTTATACTTTTCAGTGATATTGAAGTCGGTTCAATTTTTTTTTTAAAAAGATTTTATATATTTTAAGCTGGTGGACTACCTTTAAATAAAAATAAAATAAAATAATAAAAATTGGCATATAACTTGAAATGGATGTTGTAAATTTTATAACTTACTATACAAAACTATTCTGCCGTGATAACTAAGAACGCAGTAATCGACATTTTTGCGATTTTCACTTTTTGCCAGAAATGCCATCCCAAGGGCAAGGGCTTTAGCTACCAAGAAAAAAAAATTATATCATGAAAAAATCACTGAAAGTAGGTTTTTCAATTAGCTATTTTGCAGTTAATTGCATGAAAATTTTAATAATGCTAAGAAGAAGCGCAGCATTGAACATTTGCTAAGCTATTTTGCAGTACTTGCATTGCAAGTACTGCATTCTTTTTTAGCAAATGTTCAATGCTGCGCTTCTTCTTAGCAATTGTACAATTTTCATAAAAGCACTGCGAAATCGCTAGTTGAAAAACCTACTTTCATAACCTACTATTTTTTTCATGATATTATTTTTTTCCATGTCGGTAAAGCCCTTGGGATGGCATTTCTGACAAAAAATGTATTTTATTCAAATGTGACAAGTAAATAGTACGTATGTACTTACATTATTTTATTAAATAGGAGGAGGAGAAATTTATTACAAATTATGTATTTTATTACTGACTAGCTGACCCGCGCTGCTCCACCCGCGCTTTAATTACATTTTGCTCCCCTTTTCTCCCTACTCCCTTGATTTATCTCTCTCCATCTCTCTCTCTCTTAAAATCTAATTCTATGCTCTTTCTCTCCCCTCCCGCTTCAGTCCCCGTCACACTTCCCCTCTTCCTCTCCCCGTTGTCCTCTCTGAACCCTCTACCTCCTCTCTCTTCTCCCAACTTGCTCCCTCTCACTCCCCCCCCCCCCCTTGCTCCACCTAACTCCTCCGATCACTCACTCCATCACCCTCCCCTCTCCCTCTCTTGCATTCTCCTCTCGTTCTATATATCCTCGTCAATCATGGTATCAGCGACATAAAATATATTTTATAACCTATTCTCAGACCTACCCGCAAAATTTCATACATATCGGTTCACCCATCTATTTAAAGACCTTGCCTTATGTTGCTTAACCTTAACCTAGCGGCTTGAGATATACTTTACGACCTATTCTCAGACCTACCCGAAATGCACACAAAATTTTGTACAAATCAGTTCACCCATCAATTTAATGACCTGGCCTTATGTTGCTTAACCTTAACCTAGCGGTATGAAATATACTTTATGACCTATTCTCAGACCTACCCGATATGCACAAAAAAAACATGCAAATCGGTTCACCCATCTATTTAATGACCTTACCTAACGTTGCTTAACCTTAACCTACCGGAATAAAAAGTATCCTATGTCCGTTTCCTGGTTCTAAGCGGGGGAGGTACCCACCAATTTCCAGCCAAATCGGTTCCGCCGTTCTTGAGTTATAAATAGTGTAACTAACTCGACTTTCTTTTATATTTATAGATTAAAGTTCTATAGTGATTGTATGTTCAATTTCACCGATAGATGGCGCTGTTCATAATGTAAATCACGCTAACATCGTAAATTACTGTCTAATCATATTCGATAATGAAAGTTCTAAGATTTTCGCATCTTTTATTATTGCGACTGTAATACAATACATATACACTACCCGGACTTGGGGAGTTTCATTAAAATTTCATGTCTGCTCAGTCCCTATTGTATAAAGCGTAATAATACATATCTTAATGATTAACTGATCAGTCTATAATTACCCTATTCACATACAAAGGAAATTACGTGGTAATATGTGCAAGTAATGTTTCACTGCTTAGCCCCTATGAAACATAGCGTGATGTTTTATATACCAATTTATACCTTGACTTCTACACAACACATCAGTGAAAGTCCTATCAAAATCCATCCACGGGTTTTCAAATGATACCTGGACAAACAGAACGACAGACAGACAGACAGACAGACAGACAGACAGACAATAATTCCAAAAAAAATTGTTTTGGCCTCTATGTCGATAGTATAGTATCTCCACATAGAAATATTGGAAAAATATTCAATGTACAGAAAAAGTGCTCTTTGAGTTTTATTATAGTATAGATTACAGAATTTTGATACTACGTAGGTTAATGACTGTTTTATATGATTGAACGTAAAGTGTACAAAAAAGGAAAATAGAGTTTAGTCTAAGGCCCTAGAATATGGTTTTCATTTCTACTTAAGGGAAACTGTTTCTACTTTATTCATGTTAATTGTCAGTCAGACTGAACATTTTAATTTTAATTTGTATATCTTTAGATATTCAGAGACAGGTATTTGTATAAATAAAACTTGATTTACACACAATGTTTTATTTTTATTTTACCATAATATAGGAACAGCAAGTAGATATGCGTCAACCTCATAGCAAACACTTAGGAAGGACTTTAAAACTATGCGAGAGGATAATTAAGTCCATTCACACTTAGTCCCGAGCATAAGAAATCGAAAATAATACTAACAAATAATGCAGTAATCGATATAATGCTAGGTCATAATGCAGTAATAAGCGCAACTACTGCATTTCGTTTTAGTATCCTCCGATTCTCACAAGATCTGATGCTAAACCAAAACGCAGTAATGCACGTTATCTTTGGATAAATTGAGAAATAAAATAAAATGATATTATCATTCAAAAGCTTGACCTTTTTCATAATTTTTGGATATATTTTTATGGCCATAAAATATGGCCATCTTGTTCAGATATCTAAAAATATGGTTTTCGTGTTTTTCCCGAAACCGCGTTTTTGCGATTACTGCGTTCTTAGTTATCACGGCAGTGTTATAGTATCATTCATTTTAATTAATTTCTACACATTTTATTAGATCTGGTTCTGTTAATTATAAATACATATTTATTTAAATCTTATTCAATGTCGTTTCTTCAAAAAAATTGCCAAGACTTTCAATATACTCCATTCAAATACGCAAAATGAAGAAGCAAGAATGACGAACTGGGAATATGCAATAATATAGAGCGGGTATCGCATGGTGCAATGGGAAAATAGTGGGATTAGGCGTTTATTTTTCCCTACTGCTTCAGATATTTTCGAGTGTATTATATGTGCATGTTCTGTGGTCGTGACGGATCCCAGCCCCGGATCTACGACTTTTTCGAACCGGGACAGAAACTTGATAGTGGCGCCCGCGCCCCTCCCTTCAGCGTTTGAGAAATTATTAATTATTTTTAAAAACTCAAATCTCAAATCAGCATCACAAGTTCACTTGTGGTGTGGGCCTGTGTGGCGTCTTTTACTTACAAGTCAGGTGAGCCAACCAGGCTTCGATATGCTAGGCGCTTTGTGGAACGAGTTTTTTATTTTTAGTCATATTATATTATGAAACTCCCCCTGAAACAGCCGCCCGGGATCGGTAGTTTGACAAACAGATGATGAGATGCCTTTCTGTGGTGAAATGCGTTCAGGCCGGGTCTGTTGCGTTGGCAATGGAGTCGGCTATATTTAAGTATGAAAATTTTAAGGAGACATCGCTTCGTACCTTACCCACCTGTGACCCCGAGATTCTGCAAGCGGTACGTGGATAATACTTTCATAATAATATTTACCTCTAATTAAACGTAATTATATGTATAATCTGTAAAAATATTATCGTCCGTATTTTTTTTTTTTAATAAATATAATCCGTGACTGCAATCCCACCTGATAGAAAGCGGCGATGTAATCGATGAAGGTAAAGCACACAAGCCTATTCACTCTAGCCTTGAAGAACCCAACATTACAATCGGATGGGAAAACCGTCGCAGGCAAACTATTCCAGACTTTAGCTGTACGTATAATAAATGAGGAAGCAAATCACTTAGTCCGGACTGATGGCACATTTACAATGTAAGAAGCGTAATTGCCTTGCGTCTAGTCGTCTGATGATAGAAGTGGAATCAAGTCATGCAATTCCTGCGCACACTCTCCAAAATGTATCATTCTCATCTAAATAATTTACATATTATGTATGTTTATATAGTTACGAACCTTACCTTACTTATTATAATGCTTATCCCTCACTGGCACGAATATGGCACTGTTTTCCCAAGAGTTGCAACCGCGCACTGAATATCCGCTTGACACTGATGGCCTTCCCTCGCGGCACTTATAACGTACAGTACAGTAAATTACGTCCCATCTCGTGTTATATACATCGTTGGCGAATGTCATTCATCTACATCAATCACACACGAAGGGGAGATCCTCGTACGAAGTACCATCCAACTACGTCGGTTGTAACAACCTGTTATTATTTTTTTGCAATTCACTCAACTTGGGTGAAACAACGTGGGATTCCTAAACTCCGAATCTTACTAAATAAAGGACGTGGTCTAGATTGTTATTGATACTGTTTTGAGTTACTTTATATAAAAAAGTTTTTTAATCCTTCTCATCTAACACACACTATTACTTTGCTATGTATTATACTTTGCAAACCGGAAGGAATTACTAGTAAATACAATTATTAATTTTGAAAATTTGTTGTTGTTGCAATAAAGGAGTTGTTCCAGAAATGTATGGAGCCTGGGCCAACACCATGTACACTATATGTATATATAACTTTGCAATACAGTAACTGTTTTGTAATGTTATCTTTCTTTAATATTGCTTCGTTTTATTGTACATTTAAGATATCTTGGTCAAGGAGAGCAACACCAAAGAGAATATAATACTACTGTAGCAATACCACACAATACTATGATGAATCGGACATACGTATCTAAAATGTCATTTTGACAACTGACTATATCTGCGATTGAACTTGTTGTGAAATAGCACTTATACGACGGATTCCAATCAAGAAAGAAACAGTCAATGAATGTCCGTAAACATAAATAATCACTAAAAACTCCGAAATACATTATGTACTCCACGCGTAAACAATCTATTACGAAACGTCACCTATAGCATTAACTGTCAAGTTGTAAACCAACGTCAAACGCAACTGTCATGGCTGCCCTAAAAACAGGGTGGACATACTAAATAACTCCATAAGTAATAATTTATATACAATTGTACTCTGCCACAAATTAATTTATAAGTATTTTTATGAAACTCTCCTATGTTTTTCCTATTTTTCCATGTAGTGTACATAGTGTTGGCCCAAAATGGAACATCTCCTTTATTTAAATTTAGTATCTAATTTTAGTTAGTTTAATGTTGTATGCTAAAAGGTAAATTGTGTTGATCATATTTATTCATAAGATCTTATGTACCATAATTAAGACAGTAAATTATTTGAATTTGTGGTCGTTTAGACCCGATGAAAATTATTATGATTATTTTACTGTAAGTAGGTACATACTTAACGTATATTAATATTATGTACTATTGATACGTATGCTACGTTATTTATAATCGGTGCATGTCTAAATTCTAATAAAAAATATCGAGATCGAGATTACGTGCAGCAATTGTAGTTAGTAGTACTGTGTAGTTTTTGGTATTCCACCAGGAATCGTCAATCTCACCTTATCATCATTATCCGAAAGATATCCACTGCTGAACAAAAGCCTCCCCCCCCCCCCCCCTTAAAAGCGAGTAGTTGCCATAATAGTGAGGCCTATGCATAATAAAGAATTTTGAATTTGAATCAGCATGATTGGCATTCTTGCGTCTTGGGGAACGCAGTATAGATGGTAAGTATGTGATCCATTGGACAATAGTCTTGTTATTTTCCCTTAGTCACCTTACACCCAAGGGAAGGAGATGGGTCACACTCACCTTATCATATTTTGATAATTTAATAAACGTCGAGCACAACACGAACATTCACAATAATATATGAAACTGTAGGCACCGCAGCTCGGTGGAAGTTGAGGACCTTCACCTTCAAGTTACTTACGTGGATGTTAAGGGCGGTTATTTAGAAAGGTTAGCACTATAGAGTGACGCTACAAAGAGTCATTCTGCTGATGACTGCAGCAATCATCGTTCGTCTGTTTGCTTCTTCTTCTTTTCGGTCATAAGTCAGCTTCCATACATTACATTTGAGTAAAGAAAATATAAATGGCGTTGGTGGAATTCGTCAGTAGTTTCTTGGTAACAAAACAGGCTTAAAGGAGCTCACATTCATATCAATAGTCATTGAACAGGCCTATTGGTGTAGTGGTTAGACACACTGGCCGCTACCCAACAGGTCGTGGGTTCGATCCCCACCAAGTGTCTGGGTGTTTTATGCATTTAAGTAAAGTACAAAAAATAAAATAAGTATTAGTCGTCTGGTACCCATAGTACAGGGGCTCTGTCCAATTAGAGAATCAGATGACCATGTGTGGATTGTACTAGACCTAGAATATTACTATTATATTCGATCACATTTCTAAAACTATCTTAATATCGTTCGTGTCGTATATTCAATAGTTATGTGACGCAACTTTGTGTTTGTTAGTGATACTTTATCGATCTACTTTGTATAAAGAATTTACTTTACGCAAAGATGTATCGGATGCGCGGCACATCCCGCACTAAACTTCTACCGGTCCACAACAATAGGAGTACAAGTTGTGCGGGAACTAGTAGAGTTTCCCACAGTGTGCGCCGGCCAAGATAGATACTGTTATGAAAAATGCAACATTTCTCGTAGTTGTATTTTGTATGCGTTTTATTAGGTACAATGAGCCTGAAAAGCAAGCAAACAAACATTTTTATTAGCAGGTTCCCTGTGCAAAAGACCGTCCATGTAAGTACCTGCATTGATGATCCCGCTGGTACAAAATGCGGGTGCTCGGAATTGTTTCAATTTTCCCCCTCGATCACACATCGCCCCTTATCCTAAAAAACGTAGCTTGATGAAAATGTTAGCACACCACCCGCTGTTAGAATATCTGCAGCCACCGCTTGGATCTGGACATCAACGAGTACCTTCAGCGCTACGTTCCAGATTTATCTTCGCAATCTTAAATATCAGTGTCAACTAATACTCTACGCCGCAATAACCACCTATACTGAGATACACGCTTGCAAAATCAGACCAATATTTTTCAGAGAATCGCAGATCACCTTAAACACCCTAATAGTTTGGCCATGATACAGAGCAAAGCAATGATAATTAAAAATAATATACTGAGCCCCCCTTAACCTACCTTATTAGACCCTAACCTAACCTACCTTATTAGTTTGACTCGCTTTGGTGGAGCCATTGCCTTAATACCCGTAACTCATCAGGTATTTTTTTTTCAAATTTTGTCTGCCCTCCCTTGCAATGGGCGATTTAAAGAAAGACTGATCGATGTGTTAGTTATTTAATACTGTCCTCTCTGCTACGATACATTGGCTTATAAACTAATTATGTTATACATCTAGGTATACTTAGGTGGCGTACTTAGGTAGGGGGACTAGGTACACACTACACCACCCCAGTTAATTTAGTAAATTTAAATACTCATTTTTAAATTTTAATTTTTGTTCTAAACCATTTGATATACCAAAACTGATAAGTAAGTACGTAGTAGCTCTCAATAAAAAAAAATACGCATTTTGTATATAAAGGAAATGTGTTATCATAACATAGTGTTCACAACGATTGATCTATTTGGAAAAAAAAAAGAAAAAAAAAACTTTTATTAAAACGAGAGAATACCGTAGCAGTTGCGCAGGCCACTACTAGTATACCCTAATTTTAATAAATAGCAATCTCAAAGAAACTATATAAACAACTACAAAAAAAAAACTATTATTAAAATCATAACAGAAAAATGTATAAAAATGATAATGGTTAAAAAATATATTCCTAGTAAAATTCAAACTAGAATCTAAAATTAAATAATAAGTAATTAATTTAAAAAAATAGTTTTCTAATAATAAAATCTTAATATTAATCATATCTAAATTCTAGTGCTAAAAAAATATAAAATTAATCATAGTAATTATAATTCCATGTGCATGCTACATTTAATCTAACTTGAGTCAGCACTAGTTAATAATATATTTTTATCATATTCGTGTATTCAACCTAAGGTTAAAAAAATCCATTTAGTTATTAACTTTGATATTCAAGCTTTGAATACATTATCTTTCAGTATCGCTTATCATAATTTATAAATATAACTTTAGTTGCCAGGCTAGGCTCACTTGGCACTTAGCAACTGACACATACTCGTATTATTGATACTCGGCAAGGTACACATTTTTATATTTTAATGGTAGGCCTACCTTTTTTTAACACAATACTTACGCAGGATACAAGGATTATATTATCGTGTATACACATAAACATTATTATTCATTATTATTAATTCAGGCAGTCCGTTTAACACATCCTAACAACTAATAATCATTCCATGTGTCCAAGTTGTCTTCACGAATGGTGCTCGACCTAGTCATGATCAGCACAACAAGGATTTCGTGCCTGCCTTGTATCCTGGTGTACCTTGCTATAAATACTTTAATATTCGCTCAACAATGCATCGTCAGCTACTGTTGATAACGAATTTTACCTATATACGCAGTAATCATCGCCCATAAAACATTTCATTTTCCTATCACAATTCCAGTCAGAATAAACTCCACTGCTTATAAGAATTCCAAACAAACTCATAGGTGATCAGTCTACTTGTTAGTTGGTTCTTATCCGCGAATGCTGATTATTCGTGACATTCAGATCCTCGATAGCACATTTGCAACTGCATTACCGGGACCTTCTCTATATTTTACTAACAGCTAAACCCTTCTGAAATCTTGCTAAAACTAAATTCTCTATCCAAATAACTCTTTCATAATAATAATAATTATTTCAGAAATTAAACTTACCACAAAAAATCACTTAATAAATAAAAAACATTTCTAATGATTCTCTACTAGAATTAAAAGTAAATATTTCTGCATTTACGACGCTTTATTAATTACATTCGTTTAATAAAATAAAAAAATTAAATACGTCATTCTTATATCATCACTATATCGCTAAGTACATGTTTCAACTATAGCTTATTGCCATTATCATCTACTTTGCTTCTCATTATATGATCATATTATTTTGTAACATCCATGTACTTACCTATTTAATACAATAATTACCCGATTCGTTCTACTTTCCTTTTACAAAAAAGTATCCTCATATTTTCGTTAGTTACCATTCCAGAATAAATATTACATACAAAATTCAACATCTTTTCCCTGTAAATAATAAAAGTGTAAAGATCCAATTTCATTACGATACAATTAAAGATAGTCTAAACCAATGCATAATGACATCTTGTTGACATGAAACCTGAGACGAAATTACACACCTGTGAGACACTCGCGTTGGTATGCAGAGTCATACCTAATTTGACCGCATGATTTTACAATTACGTCTGTTACTAAGTTAAATTTAGTTGTTTTGTTTAATTTTAATTAACGTTTTTCAATTTTTCAAGCTACTTTCCATGTCCGGGTCCCTCAGACACCATCTTAACTCCCGGCTCCATACACACATATCCATCGCACCAGCTCCTTGGACACCATGCCATCTCCCTGCAGCAAACTTGACTTCCACAAACTGTCTCCTTTGTTGCCAAATACAATTCTACTGCTTTTTTATTACATCACACAACATAGTCTAGCTTTGTCTCCCGGCTCCGGCGGTATCCTTTATTCCTTATTGTTATACGAGTAGTATTTTATTATTCTTCATTTGCGTGATATTATTTTTATTTATTTGTTGAATCACTGATAGTCTTATTTAAAAATATCAAGTGTCTCATGTTTCACATTTAAAAGTTTTTTTTTTCACCATTATTTGTAACACTAATAATTGTTTTTTTTTTTCACGATTTTATTGTCTTTTTTATAATTAATACAAAACCCGGGGCTCAGCACTGCCAAGGGGCAGCACTGGCAGGGTCGCCATGCAATGGGCGATTTAAAGAAAGACTGTTCGATGTGTTAGTTATTTAATACTCTCCTCTCTGCTACGATACATTGGCTTATAAACTAATTATGTTATACATCTAGGTATACTTAGGTGGCGTACTTAGGTAGGGGGACTAGGTACACACTACACCCTTATTCAATGTACCTAGATTTAAATAAAATCATCGTTCAAAGATGGAAGCTGGAAAATGATCCTCATATTTACCAAAATGAAATTAAAAGCAAAAATATGCGTCGAGCATGGTGGCAGGTACTGAAGCTATATAAAACAACACAATTTTAGTAAGTACCATGATATTATATCTGACGCCAGCACGAAATAAATTAATTGGTAATTAAAAGCCTGTTATACATCCTTCGCGGGGATCCTGTAAGTTAATACATATAACGAAGCCGATTTTATAAAATTCATTAACATGTATAGTATAGGCCCCGCGGGGGTGTCTTATCATTAAGGTGTAGATGAAAGGTTGTAAAAATAAAATATAATTATGAACTTGGCCCTCTCTCTGGGCTCCCGTGAGCTCTCTTTGATATTTTTAACCGACTTCAAAAAAGGATTGGGTCCCATAAAAAAATTATTGCGTAGTAATAAGTAGTTCCTGAAAAAACAAGAATGGTGACTGCGCACTGAGAGCTGCAGGAAAGCCTATATCGATGACTTTATGTCGCTTTTTAAGGACAAAAATGGTCATAACTCTGGCAAATATTTACCAATTTCAATTATTCTTTTTTTATTCGAAAGAAGAAACCACTGTATTAAATCTGTATGATTTTTATTACAACCGGATAAGAACTTCCTGGAGGACCATGAACGATGTGGAGGAATTTATCTCGTAAAAACCATAAAACTGATGTTCTCCATTACATTGCTCTGACAATTATGAACCGATTGCGATGATTCTTTTTTTATTCGAGAGAGTAAACTGCTATGATGATTCCATGCAAAATTCATTACGACCGGATATTTTTTTCTGAAGAAATATGAATTATGTAAAACTATGTAGACGATGATGTGATCATAACCTACCTAGATAATTTTACAGTTTTCGATGGTTCAATCTTTATATACGAAAATATAACTAAAAAGTTTAAAATAAAATCTTTTTAAAAAAAATTGAACCGTCTTCAATATCACTGAAAAGTATAAAATAATTTAAATATTATTGAAGTTGGTGCCAAATATACACAGCCGGTAAGCTAACACCAACTTCAATAATATTTAAATTATTTTATACTTTTCAGTGATATTGAAGTCGGTTCAATTTTTTTTTTAAAGATTTTATATTTATATTATTGAGAGCTGTTAATATATAATTTTGTAAACACTGTATGTACGTGATTACAAATCAGTTAGAATCTAATGATCCCGACTTAATGTTGATAAAGTCATTTAATTTTGTACTTAAGAGTATAGAAGGATATTTCTACAAATACGAAGCCTAATCAGATGCGTAGCGTTATTCTATTAAAAACATCTCAGCCTGAAGTTTTTCTAGGGACTTGAATTTCAAAATGTCATATTTTGGATACTACTAATTCTGTAATTTACTAGTCAATGGGAAAATACGTTGTGATCGCATTGACCGATTGTAAAATAGGTATGTTGAGTATACAAGCCCTCACCTCCCCTTCTTGATTACGTCATCAAGAAACCCATAGATAGGTGTCGTGCCCGTGTGAGCTGTGTTGCCGCAATATATGTATGTGTGGGAGTGATGGCGTGATGGATCGCGTGACACTGTAGCTATAAATAAACGCGTTATTTGTAATGTCTTGCAAGTCATGAAACATTACTTCAAAGTTTGTACCTAATTAATTATTCTATCATTATACACTTTTGTGACTGTGACCACCTTCCAGCATTAGAAGGATCTAATGATAATCATAATGTTGATCAGGAGATCATCACCTGTCTAGAATGAAATGAGTCCAGGTATCACAGTCTTCAATATTAAGATAATTTACATAATGTAGGTCAGTACTAAATTTCATGTCAGTAAAGTAATAAAACCGTCCATTGTACAGCCAACATTGTCTAGAAGAAGATGGCAGCAGCATCTTTCGATTGGATTACCTACCTGTATAAATATATCTAAGAACCATCTCGCTTAAAGTAGCGTTCGAATAAAAATAAAACCGCATTCAAATCCGTCCACTCGTTGGAGCACAATGCCACAGACTAACAGACAGACATAGGCGTCAAACTTATAACATTCCTCGTTTTTGGTCGGGGCTTAATGAGATGGATATAAAATGATAAAAACATACTTTCATCTTCTTAAATTTAATGCTTCTATTATGTTTGTATACCTATTACACAGATGAGTAAAAAGCAACAATACGATTTTATTTCCCTTCTCTCAATTCCGTACGTATGTAAATGGCACAGCTCGTCCAGTACTCGTCCATTTAACTGCCTCGGTCCAACAATACCCCCGCAGGCCATTGGCTGACCCTTGACAACGGGCCGATATACGATCGAATTAATGAGAGAACCGATTTATTATGCATACGGGCTTTTGATAATTTCACGTTTGGGGAAGAACCGCTGACGTAGCGTCGTAAACATTCATTACAGTGATGGACGATCGCATTCACTTTTAAAGGGAAGCTACAATGGGATATATGAGATTTGGTGGTTATAAGGGCAAATAATTAGTACCTACTGTAGAGTTATTTCAGAATGTCTGGAAGCAAATCTTAATTTAAACCAATCCAATCTTGAATCCCAATCGAGTAGAACTGCTCGGTTGGTGGAATATAAATAGGCATGGATTGAAATTCATTCAGTCATTTTTATACTTCCAAAATCAACAATCAAACGTCCAGCCCGCCAGATGGTATGCAATTATAGCAGTTACAAGTACGAAAGCTAGCTAGGTACTACAGCTCGTAGCTAAGGATACTAGCACCGCCACGAACGCTCCTGGCTGTCCATTTCCTTTTGACCACAAGGTCCCGTCAGCTAAAATTATATGATTTAAGGTAGATATGACACAGCGGGAACGTCTTCTCCAAGTTTGGCCAACTCGACCGTTCATGCTTTTTGCTTGTTCCTTGTCCTAGCTTGCTTTACCATCGGCTAGCGGTAGTCTTTTTGAATTAATTTTGCAAATTATTATTTAGTAATATTTGCTGATGCGCTTGGCATAAAGTTAAAATTTGAGAAGCTCAACTGAGTACTTTCACCTTAAAGAAGACCGCTCCCATTGTAATATTACTTAATATTAAAATAACAACAAAATTATATTGATATTCCTAGGATAGGAACTGCACCGTAACGTTTTATCTCTTGAGAAGCCTCCTCAAGGTGCTAAGCTACAGATTAAAAGCTACTGTGAATTTAGCTTATTCTTAGAATGACGACGCGAGAATGAGGTTATATTCAAAAGGTTCACTTAAAAGTGTGTCAGCGCTTCCCCCTACGTTCGGCACAAAACACAAAAGACACATTAATGCCATTTACATTCATAATCAAAGCCACCAGACAGGATGACACATCCCGCGTCTCAGCGAACAAATCGCAGACGCCGTTTGACAAATGAGCTCGGCTTTTAAAACGGATGCTCCGACATAATGTATACCGTAATGAGATTATTAATATTGTGCTTCTCTTTTCGTGGATAACGTTGCGTGATAATACGTTTTTTTTTCTTACATAAGCTCGCGCTAGACAGTATCCCATCGATTATCACCTTAAGGCAATGGTCTGCCTGCATGAACTATGTAGACTAGCTTCATCATCATCATCAGCATCTGAAAGATCCACTGCTGAACAAAGGCTTCCCCCTTAATACCCCTCCCGGGTTTCCATAATCCCCACGCTTGGCAGGCGTCTTGGGGATCACAGTATAGGTAGGTAATCAAATAGAAAGACGCTGCTCCCCTTCGTGTTATTCTCACCCGGACACACCACGGACCATAGCTGGCTGGTGGACTAGCTTATAAGAAGCCTGTTCACTCTGCTCTTAAAACACCCATAAATTATAATTTGACGACAAGGTAGCAGCGGTAGGTAGGCAAACTATTTCAGACTCTCGCTGTGAACCACAAAGCAAAACTTTTGGTTCAGACCAAAGGGATTTCCACCGAATTAGGGCAGGATTACGCGGGGCATCTGGATGTTAAAAATAAGTTGTTTTTTTATTTAATCTAGTGACGAGACAAGCGAGACGTTCGCTTGATGGTAAGTGACACGCCTGCCTATAGACAGCTGCAGTGCACTGCCGCTCATCACACGAGACATTAGTTATTAAGTCTCTCGTGTCCGGTAATTTCGCCAGCTACAGTGCCCTTCACACCGGAACACAGCAATGTGTACACACTGCTGCTTGGTGGCAGAATATGCAGCAATAGCAGTGGTAGCTACCTGGACGGCCGCTTGCACAAGGGACCTACCACCTAGTAGCTAGTAAAGTAAGTAAAGATGGCCGAGTCAAGGCGTGTCAATTAATGTTGTGCGCACTTTTCCGATTGATCCTTGTCGAATATAGAGAAGCTAGGTGTCTTGTGCTAGTGCTCTAGATATTAATTAGCCTCTTGACATGCTCCTATAGCTGGAGGATGTTGTTTCGATGATTCTGTTAACTGAAGTTTCATAATCGTCATGGCAATTTTGTGCAGCAGAAATACTTTATTATATTTGGTGACCCGCGGGGTGTCCGAGTAAGAACAGCACCCCGTCTGCTCCCGTTGGGTGTCCGTAAGAGGCGAGTAAGGGGAAACAAGAAGACGGGCAGCAGTTTCTTTCTATTGGATTATCTACCACCTATACTGCGATCCCCCAAACGTGGGGATTATGGAAACCCCTCCCTTCTAAGGGGGAGTCCGAGGATAGTGTGACTGCGCCAGTATCCAAAAGAAGGAACCTGGGGTCCCTCAATCACCCTACTGTGACTTTTCATTGAGTAGGTACTAGCAATATACTTCACTAAAGAACCCCAACGCCAATATAAATTGCCATGGTTGTGGCCTTCGATAAAGTAGGTACTTCTGCAGGCAGCTTCAATTATTTAGTGAGGGCATTCCCACCGTGCTGGTTATTTTGTAGTAATTTGCCGAGCCATGACACAATACAACAATTTAATGTGTTAGTACCTTAATAATGAGACGAGCCGCAGCCTTCAATTATCAAAAAAAGTACATTATCGTTATTAACAGGCCCAGGGTACAATAAAAAGTAACCTTCGTATCTTGCGTTTCATTCAACCTTATTATCTAATTATATCCAATGATAAAGGCAGCTAACATAATTAGTGCCTGGCCTGAGCGTTTGCCCTCACTCGCAAGATATATCGATACAATCGAATTAGCGATCGGGAATCGATACATTATTCATCCGAACTTGAACGCCTTTGCAAAGGGGACGCGAACCGTGGTGATGCATTCACAATGTTTAATGATGGCGAATTGTGCGAGGGCTGTTAAAGTAGATCTATTAAAATTTGTTACGGTGTATAATAAAGAGTTAACAAATAAATATATAGAATAGGTCTGCAGCCTCTATGAGCCTCAACGGGAAACCGCTTCCCGCTTGGGAAACTGAAGGTGGCGGGTTTGAATCCTGCGAGCAGTGACACCGGTGAACATGGTTAGGACGATACGAGCCGATCACCTGATTGTCTGAAAAGTAAGATGATGACGGCAGTTACTGGAGTGACGACGCTGCAAACGAGCAGCGAATACTAGATCGATCGAACTATACGGTGGTGTCAGAATACTGAAGAAGCCACGTCCCTCAGCCATGAGATAGCCATAGCCTCAGCCATACATTTAATTATTGCTTTGGTTGAAATCTATATTAATAAAAGAGCAGGGTGTTTTCTAGGAATCACGATACAGCAAAAACCATATAACGTACAGTCACAAGCATAAATATATTACCATGGACAGTTCGCCAAAAATATCTAATTTCATGATTCATTCATTAATTTCTGATCTCAACATGACGGCAAAAATATGTGATCATTTATAAAAGCATATACATGTAGCAGCAGATATAGCAGACATCAAAAGAACACCAAAACTATCTGACAACACATGCGATGCAAAAATATGAGCCACCTATTAGAATGCAAAAATATCTGGCATGTCTTGCGTTATAAACATCACGCTGACGCTTTCAGCATAAACATCTGACAAAATTTTTCGAGCCATTTTTCTTCTATATCGCAATAAGTTCCAATCATTTTGCAAAAACATGTGATGTAGCGCTGGCAGCATAAACATCTGACAAAATGTTTCGAGTCATTTTTCTTCTATATCGCAATAAGTTCCACTCATTTTGCAAAAACATGTGATGTAGCACTGGCAGCATAAATATCTGACAACCTGACCCTAATAATTTGAGTTATTTTGTTCTGTTCTTTATTAATAATAAGTTCATTTGTATATAATTATTTTGTTTTTATTTACTATACTCGCGCAATTTTCAGAAACTAACAGAACCGGTTTAAAAATATTTGTGATTTAGATAGGGATTAGGTATAGGTTCAGAATTTGAATCTCAATACAGAAAACCGACGCAGGCAAACTGTTCCAAACGTTATTATAAACGAAGAGGTAAATCGTTTTATCCGGACTGAAGGTACTTTCACCACATAAGCGTGTGCATGCGCAGTGCGTCTCGACGTCTGATGATAGAAGGGGAATGGTGGAATCAAGTCATGCAATTCCTGCGCACACTCTCCAAAATGCATCCTGTAGAATACCGAGAGGCTAGCTACTTTACGCCTGTGCTCTAGGCTTTGTAGATTCGCTTCTACGTGGTAAATAATAATAATATTATGGGAAAATCCACACACGGTCATCTGATCCCAAACTAGGCAGAGCCTGTACTATGGAATACTATGGATATACCAGACAACTGATACTAATACTAAATATACTTTTTTTTTGTAAATATATACTTATATAGATAAAACACCCAGACACTTGGTGGGAATCGAACCCACGACCTATTAGTCAGCGAATAGGGTGTCTAACCACTACGTCAACAGGCCCGCCAACAACAACAATAACAAGAACACAATACATACAATAACAAGAATTTAACTATAACGTTTCATTTAGTGGGTTATTCGATATTTGTTCATTTTGATTAGTTCTCGCTACCTACTACGCTACGTACTTATCATTTACGTTTACGTAATAGCGACACAGCGACACTTCTGGAAAACTGTGCGAGTATAGTAAATAAAATCATAGTAATTATATACAAATGAACTTATTAATAATAAAATAACTCAAATTATTATGGTCAGGTGTCAGATATTTATGCAGCCAGTGCGACATCACATCTGTTTGCAAAATGAGCGGAACTTATTCCGATATAGAAGAAATATGGCTCGAAACATTTTGTCAGATGTTTATGCTGTCAGCGTCAGCGTGATGTTTATAACGCAAGAAATGTCAGATAATTTGCATTCTAATAGGTGGCTCATATTTTTGAAGTCAACGTGGCATTCTATATTTTTGCATCGCATGTGTTGGCAGATAGTTTTGGTGATACTTTGATGTCAGATATATCTGCTGCTACATGTATATGCTTTTATAAATGATCTCATATTTTTGCCGTCATGTCGAGATCAGAAATTAATGAATGAATCATGAATTTAGATATTTTTGGCGAACTGTCCATGGTAATATATTTATGCTTGTGACTGTACGTTATATGGTTTTTGCTGTATCGTGATTCCTAGAAAACACCCTGCTCTTTTATTAATATAGATTGTATGTATCACACTTTTTGAAAATCGACCCGTATAGGGATTTTAGCCTGGTTTTTGAGTATACAACGCGAAAAAAAAAGATACTGCATTGCTGAAACTTTGCGAATACTTTAATCAACTTATAGAAATCCAAGTGCAAATAATCATTTTTTGAAAATCAACTCCTAAAGGGGTCCAATTGGGGTCCAATAAATGTTTCTCGACCTACAGTCTTAAAACTTAGTTTATATATTTCACACAAGAATCTAAGAAACCTATTTCCAGCATTTTTCGAAAAACTACCCCTAAGGTTTTTTAATGGGGTTTCAAAGTTTGTACAAAGAAGGATTTCCATTTCAGCCTATGATGCAGCTAGAGTAACGAAACTCGGTAAATAAACTCAACACAACAATTGAAAAAACTATTTTTGAGCATTTTTGTAAAATCAACCCCTAAGTGGGTCAAATGGGCTCCCAAAGTTTGTATGCAAAAAAATTTTTTTTCCTCACACGGAAATGAAACTTTGTCAGTATACTAAACAAAAGAAATAAAGAAACACGTGTATTACAACTTTTTGAAAATCGACCCGTAAAGGGGTGTTAGCATGGTTTTTTGAGTATGAAACGCGGAAAAAAAATATCATGCTGCATTGATGAAACATTGCAAATACATTAATCAAACTAAAGCAATTATTGTATAAATAATATTTTTTTGAAAATCACCTCTTTAAGGGGTCCAATTGGGGTCCAAAAAATGTTTTTCGACCTACAGTCATAAGACTTAATTTATTTACTTATTCTACACAAGAGTCTAAGAAAGATTTTTTCGGCTTTTTGCAAAAAAACAACCCCTATGGTCATTTAATGGGGTTGGAAAGTTTACACGTAGAACGATTTCCATTGAATGCTATAATACAGCTAGAGTAACGAAACTCGGTACATAAACTAAATACCAAAATTGAATAAACTAATTTTCAGCATTTTTCGATAATCAACCCGTAAATGGGTCAAATGGGGTCTCAAAGTTTGTATGGAATATTTTTTTTTATCATCACAGTAACACGACATTTTGTCAACGTACTAAACAAAAGAAATGAAGAAACACCTGTATCACAACTTTTTGAAAATCGTCCCTTAAAGGGGCGTCAGTATGGTTTTTAAGTTTGAACCGCGGAATAATATTATGCTGCATTGATGAAACTTTGTGAATAAATTCATCAAGTTAAAGCAATTTATTTTGAAAATCAACCCCTAAAAGGGTTCAATTGGGTCCAAAAATTTTTATTTGTCCTACAGTCACAGGACTTATTTTATGCATTGCACACTAACAAACTTATTTCAGGCATTCTTCAAAAAACAATCCCTAAGGCCTTTTTATGAGGTTGCAAAGTTTGCATGAACAAGGATTTTCATTTTAGCTATAATGCTGCTACAGTCACAAAACTCAATAAATAAACTCAACATAACAACAAACAAATTTTCTACATTTTTCGGAAATCGACCCCCTAAGGTAAACTGACCCACAGTTAGAGTAAATTATCAAAGTTTGAAAAAAAAAATTTTTCATCAGACGGACACAAAACTTTGTCATCAAAAGAAGTTAAGAAACACGTCTGACACATTTTGTTTTGAAAATCCACCCTTGACGGGGTTTTAGCACGGTTTTTGAGTATGAATTCGGCAAAAAATTTACACATACAAACAGACACTGCGGATGCATGAAATAAAAGAAATAAACGTGCTTATTTTTTTTTTAAACTGACCCCCAAAATGGACCAATTGGCATCCAAATTATGTTTTTTTTACCCTACGATCACACTACTTATCTTATGTATTGCACATAACAATCTAAGAAACCTGTTTCCTGAATTCATCTAAAAACAACCCCTAAGGTATTGACCTTAATTGTAATGGATTCAAAGTTCGCATGCAGAAGGATTTTTTTAAGTTATATTTTTTTAAGTTATAAGGCAGCTACAATTTAACAACCTATTTTCAGCATTTTTGACCGACTCCAAAAAAGGAGGAGGTTCTCAATTTGTCTGTACATTTTTTTTTCTATGTATGTTCGCGCATATCTCTGGCAATTAAGAACCGATTTCAAAAATTCTTTCTGGTACGGATTGGCCGCTCCACTGATTGGGTCCCTTAAAAAAATATTAGTTACGAATAAGCAGTTCCTGAAAAAACAAAAATGGTGACTCGAAAACTGTAGAAATGCCTAAAAGATGATGTTTTTATCGCTTTTTAAGGACAAAAATGGTTAAACTCTGGCAAATATTTACCAATTTTAATTATTTTTTTTCGGATGAAGGAACCACTGTAATGATTATGTATAAATTTTATCACAACCTAAAGAAATAACTTCCTGGAGAACCATGATTGATGTGTGATTAAGTGATCAAACGAATTTACCTTAAGTGAAGTTCGATCCTAATTATCCAGTCCTTGACGAAAGATTACTTGTAGTCCTTGTACATATACGTTCCGGTCTAGTCGCACAAGTTTAGAGAGGTTTAATAGAGAAAACAATATTATTGTCTCCCTCTCAACCACCCCGCTCCAGCAGAACGGCAGACACCTCATTATCTTTAGAGTAAAATGAAATACAGCTGCAACATTGATTCAACAGGGACATTTAGGGTAGGGAGGGACCTTAAATCTTTCGTCAAGGACTGGATAATTAGGATCGAACTTCACTTAAGGTAAGTTCGTTTGATCACTTAATTATCCCGTCCTTGACTTCAAGATTACTTGTAGATGTTTAGAGATAAAAAATCAATGTTGCACTTAATGAGATTCCAGGATGAGATAAAGTTTTCTTAATTTGATGATTAAGCTATTAGTTATAATAAAACCAAAGTAGAAATTGCAAAATGCATACCTACATACATTTAAATTAATTACTATAGTTATGTTTATATATTTAATGATTTCTGATATTTATATATTTCTTTAAATATATTTATTTTAATTATTTATCTATTCAATAGTTTAAACTTTTACCTTAACATTGTTGAACAATTAATTCCGACATTGTTACCCAAGTAGCAATTGAGGTCCATTATAGAAACTTAGATACTGCTTGCTAATTGTGCAGACCATCCTGAAAACAGTTTTATAATGGTTTTAATAATAAAGCCTTTCTGGACAGCCGCTGAAGTCATGACTTCATTTCTCGTATCTACTGTAAGTAGTAAAGATAGAAGCATCAATTGTGCTGTTTAATAATATCACTTTTTTATATGTTCATCGTCCCATGGTTTGAGAAGATGCTGATAAATTTATTATATAAATTAATAATATACTTAAAATAATATTTTGAGACAATCCAAATACGGTAGAGCTTGCGTCATGGCAACCAGACAACCGATACTAATAAGTATTAGTAGTGAAGGTATATAACCATATACGTTTCCTCCTTGTAAATATAAACTAAAAAGATAAACAACACCCAGACACAAGCTAGGAATCGAACCCTCGATACATAGGACAGTGGCTAGAGTGACAAGATAAGACCATATCATGGAGGATATAACTGAAAAGTTAGTGTTGGTGCCAGACAAATATCAGGTCTTCGAATGAATTGATGCATATTTAAAATGGTTTGACATCTCCTTAGAAATTCCTCAGGTTTTAAGTCTGTAACTGGCCTTACGTTTGATATATTCTAATAGTTTAGCTTTTGTTTATTCTACAGGCAGAGAGTTAACGGTATAGCTATGTACTTTAAAGTTTTGAATAATATTTTCTAAACTAATAAAATCAGCTACTGTAAGTAATGTTTTATAAGTAACCAAAGATATTATGGTTGTATGTAATATAGTAATTAGATTCTATGCAATGTCATAGCGAGGAAATATTGGTTTCAGTTTACAGATTCCTTGAAAGAAACATTTAAAACTTTTAATAATATTGCCTATTTGGTTTATGTATATCAAAGAAATAGCTAATTTGTTACTCTTCAAATAAGTATAGAATTTATAAAAACTACTTATTAACGAACTTATCAGAGATGAGACGTTAATATCATTATAAAATCAATGTTCTTTGCTTGAAATTAGACTTATTTTACAAGTTCTCTGTGAAACAAGAGAGAATAACTTCTGCAAAAGCTGATCGTTGTATGTGTTGTCTTCGAAAACATACCAGAACAACAAATATGCTGCTAGAGGAAGATGGCAGTGTAGTGAATGCTTTGGAAATAATTTCTATATAAGTAAATATTTTCAGGATTTAAAGATGGTGTACCACGGTTAAGACGACTATAATAGGAAAACTCCTAATCAAGTTATTAGGGTTTATCCTAATCAGGTTAATAAAGCCTTATTAACATTTCCAAAATATAAGATGGAAAGATTTTCCTAGGCATTTAATTTCATCCGGGCAGAGTATAGAAAGCAAAAAGCCTGAGACTGCAGATAATATACGGGAACCGAACACAAGCGTAGATATTAATTACATTTGAGGCTCATAATAAAAATTATGTCTATAATATTAGGTAATAATAGAACTTTTAAAGGCAGAACTTTCTGAAATAAGCTGTGCCTTTGTAGTAAAAAATAGTATCTTGCCTATATTTCTTCTTTCCTTTATTGTTACTGTGTGTACATAAATTATAAAACAATAATATAAATGCCCTTCTGGTTGATACGACCACAGCGGCCGATCTTTCACAAAATCAGCCTTCTACGTGAGAGATATTATAGTGAACAAGTGCTCTCTATCTTCGTTTACACTCACAATTCGTTAAGATGAAAAATTGGCACGACTGGGGAGAGGCCAGGCGCAGGACTGACCTTTTACAAGCCCATCCGACGCCTGGATCATCTTACTTTACAGACAATCAGAGTCATCTGAGTTGGACAATGCAGGCCGGTCACGGCCTGCATTGTCCAACCCATCAATGAACAAGTATATAAAGTGGTTACTCTCCACGGGATTTCACAGATTTGAACCCGCGACCTCCGGTTTGCAATACAAGTGGTTTACCGCTGCGCCACGGAGGCTATAATCATCATCATCATCATCATCAGCCGGAAGACGTCCACTGCTGAACATAGGCCTCCCCCTTAGAACGCCACAATGAACGACAATTGGCTATTTGCATCCACCGGTTACCTGCGACGCGCACAATGTCGTCTGTCCACCTAGTGGGAGGCCTGCCAACGCTGCGTCTTCCGGTTCGTGGTCGCCACTCGAGAACCTTTCTTCCCCAACGGTTATCGGTTCTTCGAGCGATGTGGCCTGCCCATTGCCACTTCAACTTGCAGATTCTGAGAGCTATGTCGGTAACCTTAGTTCTTCGGCGAATCTCCACATTTCGGATTCTGTCGCGCAAAGAAACTCCGAGCATAGCTCTCTCCATGGCTCGTTGTGTGACTCTGAACTTTTCTAAAAGGCCAGCCGTTAGAGACCACGTCTCAGTACCATATGTCATCACTGGCAACACACACTGGTTAAAAACCTTCGTCTTCAGGCACTGCGGTATTTTGGACGAGAAGATATCGCGTAGTTTCCCGAACGCTGCCCATCCGAGTTGGATTCTTCGGGCGACCTCTTTGTCAAAGTTGGACCGACCTAACTGGACAGTTTGTCCTAGGTATACGTAGTGGTCAACAACTTCGAGTGTATCGTTCCCAACAACTACCGGTACGGGTGCAACATGGACATTAGACATGATCTTCGTCTTGTCCATGTTCATTTTAAGACACACCTGTTGGGAAACGCTACTGAGGTCGCTGAGCATCGTATTGAGGTCCTCCAGCGACTCTGCCATAATGACTATATCGTCGGCAAAACGAAGGTGAGTGATGTATTCGCCATTGATGTTGATGCCGAATCCGTACCAGTCCAAGAGCTTGAAAACGTCCTCCAATGCATTTGAGAACAGTTTCGGAGAAATAACGTCTCCCTGTCTCACACCTCGCTGCAATGGGATTGGTTTCGTGCTCTCTTCCTGTAGTCGGATCGACATGGTGGCGTTGCTGTACAAACACTTCAACACTTCGATGTACCTATAGTCAATGTGGCACCGCTGGAGGGACTGCAATACCGCCCAGGTCTCGATTGAATCGAAGGCTTTTTCGTAGTCCACAAACGCTAGACATAATGGCCGATTATACTCCTCGGTCTTCTGTATAATCTGGCGGAGCGTATGTATGTGGTCTACGGTGCTAAAGCCTTTTCGGAACCCGGCTTGTTCGGGAGGCTGGAAGTCATCAAACCTGCGTTCGAGACGGTTCGTAATGACTCTCGAAAACAGCTTGTATACATGGCTCAGGAGTGAGATGGGTCTATAATTCTTCAATAAAGTGTTATCACCTTTTTTGAAGAAGAGAACCACCACACTCCTGTGCCATGCTTCTGGCGTAGTACCCTCGAGTAAGACGGAATTAAATAACTTCTGGAGGACTAAAAGTACCGGTTTTCCACCCGCTCTCAGAAGTTCTGTTGTGATTCCGTCTTCACCCGGCGCCTTGTTGTTCTTAAGCTGTTTGAGAGCCATTCTAATCTCGTACAAGCTGATGTCTGGGATGTCCTCAGT
The DNA here is from genome assembly GCA_911728495.1 of Furcula furcula. Classification (NCBI taxonomy): domain Eukaryota; kingdom Metazoa; phylum Arthropoda; class Insecta; order Lepidoptera; family Notodontidae; genus Furcula; species Furcula furcula. The sequence continues at coordinate 24,067,684 of OU452258.1, forward strand.
GTAGTGTCGGAGGCTATAATGAGACTCATAAAATAAGATATAAGATAAAGGCCTCTTAGAGGTCAACTTTTATTATATGACAGCCCTTTGTAATAATTTTGATAATGGTTATTACGATTCCCAGCCTTTTTTTTTTTTTAAATCTCCATCTGCAACTAACTTTGAGGATCATGAATATGGCCTATATTCGATATATAATAAATGCCTCATTTCGATCGTTATCGCTAAAAAATGGTCTTGAAAAAAAAATTACATTTGTATTTTTGTGCCCTTACCTGTTTTTTTTTTTTTATATACCTATATATGAGGGTACCCTATGTTATTCAAAATATTTTTTCTTTTAATATTATTCTTTTAATGTTGTTATACATATTTTATTATAATTGTTTACACCCGATCTCTTGTTCTGTGTCTTTGTTTATCCTATTACTATTATATCGGCCTGCATAATATAATAAACTTATACTTGAACTAATGAGTTTGTTAATATGTGCACCTCACTTCCAAATATTAGCCTATCCTAATACTAGCTAGGGTAATAAACTGTTTATTCTGTGTTATTAAGAAAAGGCAGTGGTATTAGGTATACACACGATAGTCACAATTTTTCTTGTCTCCAGAGACTAAATCAATGGATTACCATTCGTTTTAACACACTCAATGTGGACCAATGCTCACCAGTTTTTCAAACCAATTGCTACGCTTCAACTTTAAGGTTTGAGTGCAGAGGAGTATGCCACTCGTTAGAAAGGCGTCCGTGAAAATCTGAAGAATATATTCATCTAAAAAAATCAAAAAGTTCACACATTTCACACAGTTAGAACAATCATTTAAGCAGGAGCTAACTTGCTCAAGCGATATAGTACAACGTACATTGTCACAATGTAGTGTACCTACATAGTGTAATGGGACTTGTCGAAATAAGTCTAAAAAGGTGCAGACGTTTTTTTTTTTTTTTTAGTATTATTATTATTTTAATTGTTTTTATTTTGTATTTGAGTTTAACTGTAGCGGGAAAAAACAAGCAAAATTATGGAGCCCAGAATAAAACTTACTTTACTACAAGTTTTCGAAATAAACATTTATATTAATAATAATTAGTGATTAAACTGAGAGATAGATTGAGTTGCATAACGGTGCTGTGACTCGTGGCGGACACGGTCGGCAATCAGTCAAGCGGTGAAGATGGCAGTCCTCGACGCCGCGCTGGCGGCGGTTAGAGTGCTCATTAAAAACCTCACTGGTTTCAGTCCACGGACTATGTCAGTGTAGTTCTGGCCATCATGCTGATGCTAGGATTCAACTTAGGTCTTCGGAGCCTTTCCCGTTTAAACTTACAGTAAGTATGAAATCTGGGCAAGTATTAACTTAACTTACTACTGGTTTTTAATCATATATCTACCTGTTTTTTTGTTTTTTTTTTTTTATAATTGCCTAGATATTCTCCATAAAATCTAACAAAAAATAAATAAATCTGTTACACTATCTTTAAAGGGATCTGTCAAGGGTTGATCGATCAGTTGAATGATAACCGACCTACTGGTATCAGTTTCGGCATAGTGAGAATAAGCCAAGAGTTGACCCCTTCGTTTAGAGTACGGATATTATTATTATCCCATTTATTCATTTTTAACTGATTTTTTTACATTTTTAAATATAAATATAAAAACAAGTACATTTAAAAATATATAAAAAACCGCTTCCAACCGGCTGCGGGAACAGGGTCCTAGCAGACGGTGGTTAAGGCTCCAGAGAGAGGAACTTCCTCACAATGCGTGCCGTCTCCAGGAGCACTGCCTTCTGCATCTGGCCCTTGATCCAGCCGTCTAACGTAAGCCTCTTGAGGTGTTTATCGAGGCTCTTGGCCATTAGGCCATGGGCGGATACGACTATAGGTACAATGATTGCCTTATCAATGTCCCACAGGTCGACAACCTCGTGCGCGAGATCAAGATATTTGCATTCTTTATCTTTCTCCGCTTTCACGAGGTTCTCGTCATGGGGGACAGTGATGTCTACAATCATTGCACGACGCTCGGTGCGATCTATCAGCACAATATCAGGTCTATTGGCGACAATAGTCCTGTCTGTGATGATAGATCGGTCCCAGTATAAGGTGATATGGCCATCCTCCAGAACTGGTTCTGGTACATACCTGTAGTACGGTACCTCTGACGTCACAAGGCGGTATTTCAAAGCAAGTTGCTGGTGGATTATCCTGGCCACTTGGTTGTGTCTGTGCAAGTATTCACCATTTGCGAGACGCGAACAACCGGAAATAATATGCCTGAGGGATTCACCAGGGCGATGACATGCCCGACAAATGTCGATGGTGCCATCCCTCAGGATATATTTCCGGTAGTTGTTCGTCATCACAACTTCGTCCATAATTGCACAGACAGAACCTTCGGTTTCCCCAAAGAGGTCACCGAATCGTAGCCAGGCCACGGAGGCTGAGAAGTCTACATCGGGCCCATGAAGAGCCCGGTAGAACCTTCCGTGTAGCTCCTTACTTTGCCATACCGCCTCGCGATCGCCAGTGGTGAGCACCACAGGCTTGCGCCAGTTCCCTTTGGCTAAGGATAGAGGGGTCAGTCCACTGTCCACAGCAACCACATCCGTATGCATCTCTCCGCCGCAGTGGAGGAAATATTCCCTGAGGTTATATATCTCACGGTTGTGTAGGGTCTTGGCATTTAAAAAGCCTCGGCCACCACATTTCCGTGGGATATACAACCTCATCACTGAAGAGCGAGGATGATGCATACGATATGCGGTTAACATTGTACGAACTGTTCTATCCAGGGTGTCTAGTTCAGTCTGAGTCCACTTGAGTATGCCAAAGGAGTACATTAAGACTGGCATGACCCAACCGTTGTAGGCACGCACCCTGTTTCCGCCCGACAAAAGACTTTTAAGCACTTTTCTCAGGCGGCCCAGGAAGCGCTCCCGCAACGACTGTTTCATGTCAGTCTCATTGATACCCAACGCCTGTGACATACCCAAGTATTTGTAGGTTTCGGTTGCAGAGAGTGTCCTCAGATCGGTAGAGTCTGAGAGCTGTACGCTCCTAGACTCGACCAATCTCCCCCGCTTTACATGCATAACTGCACATTTGTCCACACCAAACTCCATCCTGATAGAACTACTGAAGGTTTCTGTGACCTTCAGCAGGCCCATCAGTTGGACTTCAGTGGGGGCAAACAATTTCAAGTCATCCATGTAAAGCAGGTGAGATATGACCTGACCACCTCTCCGCAACCGATAGCCTAACCCTGAACTCTTTAAGAGAGTGCTTAAAGGGTTCAGGGCCAGACAAAACCACAAGGGACTCAGACTATCACCCTGAAAGATACCCCGTTCTATCCTTATTGGCTCACCGTCACCAAGGGTCTGTCGAGATCCTGGATAGAGAAGGACCGTTCTCCACTGCCTCATACACGACGCCAGGAAGGTGCGTAGAGTTGTATTGACTTTATACAACTCCAGCACCCTCATAAGCCATGTATGGGGCACAGAGTCATAGGCCTTCTTATAATCTATCCAGCATGTCGACAGATCCTTCCGGTTCCGGCGAGCCTGCTGGCAGATGGCCATATCAATGAGGAGTAGCTCCTTAGTACCACGGGCCCCACTCCTACATCCATTCTGAGAAGCAGACATAATCGAGTTGCTCTCAACATGTCTGTAGATTTTTGCTCTCAGAATGGATGTAAGAGTTTTATAAACTGTAGGCAGACAAGTGATCGGCCTATAGTTCTTTGGGTCCGCGGTACTATTGGTCTTATGGAGCAGGTGGGTTATTCCTGTGGTCAAAAATTCCGGCAGCGACCCAGACTCCACGGCCGATTGAAACAGAGATGCCAAACAAGCATGAGAGCTGCGTAACCATTTCAGCCAGAAATTATGCAGTCCGTCTGGTCCTGGTGCCTTCCAATTAGGCAACGGACGGACTGCATCGGCTACGTCTTGGGGCCTGATGGCAATGGCCCCCATTTCTGGTATAGGCTCGCAAACTTGTCTGACATCCCCTATCCAATCACCCTCGGAGTGAGTGACGGGCACCGACCAGATGTTGCGCCAGAACCTAATCATGGCGTCATCATCCGGCCGCAGCACCTCACCCCCTATCTGGCTAGGTCGTTCCCAGGATCTATACACCCACCTTTGATCCCTTTGGAACATGTTGTTCTGAGAGTATCGATCCACACGCGCCCTATACCTGCGTATCCGATTCGCCCATGCACAAACTTTCTGCTTCAGAAAGTCGATGCGCTCTGTGACACGCGAAGGGTATTCCCGGGGATCGATGCCGGTCCCCGAGAATGCGCACCTCACAAAGCGCATCACTCTAGGGCGCGTATTGCCCTCCCTGAAGCAGGTGAGCTTGCCAATGAGTACCCTAGCCTCGCCAATGCGTCGCTCTATCCTGCACTGCCAAGCCGGTACAGCAGGTCTCGGTCGCGTAGCTGCGTCACTATTTGGAAACTTGACGCGAGCTACGCGACATGCCGTCATGGCCGCGCAGTACAGGAGAGAGTGGGCATCAGCGAGGTCTTCACTACTGTCAAAATAACTTGACAGTAGTGAATCTAAGGCACACACAAGCGCTCTATTTCGCTTGTGCATAGGCAAACGGGGCAAGCGAGGTCTAAGGCCTTGCGGCATGGTCCGATACTCACGAACAACATCCTCCAAAGTACTCCTCAACTGGGTACTTACGTTGGTACTTATGTTGGTAGACATGTCGTCCCTATCATCGCCGCTAATAGCTGCGAGCCGTGGCGCGGGCGCGGCGTTAACCGCTGGGGCCACAGCTTGCGACGACGGTATACAGGGGACGACACGGCCACCTTGCACCTCCGAGCGTAGCCGATCAAGCACAGCGTCATCCAACATGTGACCACGTTGGATGGCCCGCACCTGATCGGACAGTCGTTGCGCCGAAACGTTGACAGCTGGCTCAAGCGCCTGAAACAGAGACAGCATCCGGTCGCGATACGCAGTGAGGTTAGTTCCCCCCTCTGTTGCCTTGTAGTAGGCGCGCATGACGTTCTCATTGATTGATGGCGTCCATTTCATGCGCCGCACTACACCACCGGGAACGGGGACCCTGTTCGGAGCCGGATGCCCCAAAAGTCCCAAATTCCGTGGTGGCCGGCCTCTCTGCCGACATACAGGTGGAGGCGATGACGGCGGAGAGAAGTATTCGTCGCTTTCGCTCGACGCTACTGCAGCCGGAGCACTTCCTGTGCTGGGGGCTGGTGGCTGCGAGGCGGAGCGAGGCGACGAATCCGGGGGTCTTAGGCGTGCCTTGTGTCTTGTCAACATATTTCTGTCCACTTCTCAATATACATTATGTATGTTTCATTATTAATTTCCTTTGAATTTTTGCTGTTTTGACGTGAAAAATTATTATATTATTATTATATTAAATAAAAAATATTATTATTATTATTATTATTATTATTATTATGAAGAAGTTTTTCTTTCTCAGCCGCTTGGCTGGTTTTGTCTGCATCCACGGGTCAGGGCCAAGTGAATGCAGTGCTTATATTATGGAGGTTGTGGCATGATTGTGAACTACTTCATTTTCGTCAATTTGCAAGAATTTTCTCACAATCCGGCATGTATTTAAAATTGCTGCTTTTTGGAGTGTTATAAACAATGATTTCTTGATACCTAATAATTTCAGACTATGGTGTAGATGATAAGGAATAACTCCGGTGGTAGAAAGAACTATAGGAACTACGAATACTTTTTCTTGTTTCCAAATTCTAGTTACTTCTTCTTTCAGCTCTGCGTATTTATTTAATTTTTCGGCGATTGTCTTTTGGATGTTATGGGTGTTGGGAACGGCGATATCTATTAAATAAGTAATTTTGTTTATTTTATCCTGCAGTATAATATCGGGCCTATTGTAGTGAATTGTTCTATCTGTGAGTATCGCACGATCGTAGTATAGTTTATGTGAAGAATTTTCTAAAACAGTTTGAGGAGTATATTTATAGTATGGTGTGTTTGTGTTTTGAATGAGTTCATGTTTGATTGCAAGATGTTGATGAATGATGTTAGATATCTGATTATGTCTGTGAGTGTAGTCAGTCTGAGTAAGGTTCGTGCATGCTCCTGTTATGTGTTGTATGGTCTCGGACTGAGTGTGACATTTCCGGCATTTGTCATTTATTAGGGAGGCGTCTTTAATAATATACTTCCTATAGTTCTTAGTGTTAATTATCTGATCCTGTATTGCTATAATAAAACCTTCTGTTTCCGGAAACAGATTGCCTATTTTTAACCATTCGTTGGATGCTAATTTGTCAATGTGGGATTGTTCTAGATCATGGGGATGTCGTCCATGAAGAACTTTCCTTTTCCAATTACTCAGTTTCTGCAACTGGCTGTCGTTTACATTTGTATTTGTAGTTGGTGAAATCCCAGTATGCTCCCTTAAGTTTAACGGTGTAAAATTATTGTCATTATGAGTGACGGCTTTATGTATGTCACTTACAAGAGATTTTTCATGGAAAAATGATCTAAGTGTGTATATCTGTTTCTGCCAAAGATGGTGGATGTCTATCAGGCCCCTACCTCCATTTTGTCTTTTGATGGTAAGCCTTTCTATCGCAGACTTGGGATGAAGATGATTGTGTTTTGTTAGAGTTGTTCGAATGGTGCGTTCTATTTGTTCTATGTCTGTTTTAGACCATTTTATCACACCGAACGAGTAGGTCAATATAGGAATAGCGTAGGCATTTAGAGCTTTAATTAAATGTTTTCCAGTGAGTTGTGATTTACATATGGCATTCAGCCTTTTCTTGAACTCCATATTAAGAGTGTTTTTAATATTTGTGTGATCTAACCCTTTAAGTTGTCGGTATCCTAAATATTTATAAAGATCAGACGAGTCCATCGCTTTTATTGATTCGTCATCACCAATTGCATAATTGCCGGGTCGTACTTTCCCTCGGATTATATGTAAAGTCCTGCATTTATCTAAGCCAAATTGCATGTTAATATCTGTACTAAATTGAGTAGTGGCTTTTATAAGCTTTTCCATATCTTTGTGAGTTTTTGCATACAACTTAATATCGTCCATGTATACTAAATGTGAGATAGTAATATCATCAGCATCATTTTTTAAGTGATACCCGGCCCGACAACGATGCAACAGATGTGATAGCGGATTCAAAGCTAGGCAAAACCACATAGGGCTTAAGGAATCACCTTGGTATATTCCTTTTTTAATAAATATTTCTCTAGTAACAACGGAATCATGGTGATTATTCAAGTGCAATGTGGTTTTCCAATAAGTCATTATATGCTGTAAAAATCCTATTATATTATTATTAATTTTATATATACCTAAAATCTGTATCAGCCATGAGTGCGGAATACTATCAAAAGCTTTTTTATAATCTATGTAAGTGCAATGTAGGTTTCTATTTTTTGTGGTGGCATGTTTGTGAATAGTTGAGTCGATTACAAGTTGTTCCTTGCAGCCCATATGGCCACGCCTGCATCCTTTTTGTTCCTCTGCCATGATATGATATTTTTCAATATGTGTATTAATTTTAAGAGTTATTGCAGATGTTAGTATCTTGTAAATTGTTGGTAAGCAGGTAATTGGCCGGTATTGGGATGGTTGCGATGAATGTTTCGTTTTTGGGATCATATAAGTTACTCCAGTAGCCATGAATTCTGGGATGTTCTGTTTCTTTAGTATTATGTCTGTTAGGTTTTTAGCTAATAATTTGTGAAGTGTAGTCAATTTTTTGTACCAAAAGTTATGAATTTTGTCTATACCGGGTGATTTCCAATTATGTAATCTGTCAGTGATAATTTTGATATCCGATTCTGTAATTTCAGTGAATTCCATTTCTTCTATATTGCTCCATCTTTCCTCTTCTTCTTTTATCCAATTTGCATTGTCATCATGCTGTGTTTGTTCTTCCCATATTCCGGACCAGAACATTTCCAGCTCCTCCTTTGTTGGTGTCTCTTCGTTATTATTAATAGGATTATTTGTTTTTAAGACCTGCAAATTTCTATAAAATGTTTTTTCATTAGTGGCAAATGTCCTATTATCATCTTTTCGCTGTTGTGACTTTTTGTACCGTTTTAGTCTGTGCACTTTAACAGCCAGTTTTTGCTTAAGTGTATCCAAAAATTCTTCGGGCTTTATGTTGTCATTTTCATGTCTAGTGTGAGTTCTTCTATTCCTAAATATCTCTTCAACTTTCTTAACTACTCTATCTGATCTATTATTATTGATGTATTGTGTGAGCCTTCCACAATCTGCTCTGAGTTTTTCAATATCTTTTTCTAGACGATGTTGCCAAGGGGGCTTATTAACGTTTCTTGGACGAGTATGTTTTGTGTTAGCTTCTGTTACTTTGAATTTAAGTTCTTCAGATATTACAATAGCCGTGCAATAAATAAGTGTGTGTATATTTATTAGTTGTGTATCTTCAGTTAAAAATAGGTCCAGAATTTTTTTATTAAATATTTCAATTAGTTCAGTAAGTTTTGGGCTATATTTTAGTTTTGGCAACTTTGGCCGGGCCGTTGGGTCCATTCCAGAGTATTTTGTTAAGGTTGTTATAAATTTATCATGTATATTTTGGATATTTGTTTCTGTTATAGGATTTATATCTACTACAGTCTCGATATCGCTTTCGAGTGTTAAAGTAATAGTTTCAGTTTGTGTGGATGTGTGTGTTATTTGTGTATTTAGACTATATGTTTGGGCGCCTGTATCTGGTTCTGTAAAAGGTAATTGTGTGAGGAATACTGATTCTGTGTGTGGATTGGGAGACGATGGCGTATTATTTGGATATTCGTCGTAAGGCCTTGTACGGTGTACATCATCAGATTTTTCACGCAATCGTCTCCTGATTTCTTCTTTCAGTTGGTCTAGTATTTCTTGAGAAAGTAATCGATTTCGTATTATTGCTCTTTTTTGATCTGACAAACGTTGTTCTGAGACTTTTACTTCGGGATAGCGTTGTGAGAAAATTTCATGCAATTTTTTTCTGTATATCGTCAAGTCAGTCTCTAATTTTGTAATATAGTAATAAGTGCGCATGATGAATAGGTTTACATCATTACTCCATGACATACGCACTCTGGGTTTTCCAGCTTTGGTGGACGTGGGTAAAAAGGCATTCGCCTCCCGCGCAACATCCAAAGTTGATAGGGGTGAATCTGAATCTAATGAGGGTGAAGTACGCACTGATGGTGCGTATGATACAGTACTTGGACTATAAGGTTCTTCTGGGCTATTCGTCCTTCTGTCTGTCAGTACGTTATGATGGTCATGGTCGGCTGTAACATTTTCGGATGACCCGGTGGGAGTCCGCCTGCTCAACTCCTCACCGCTGACGGTTCGTATGCTGAAACACCCAGCGTCAGCTCCAGGTGCGCCCCGGCGATCGCCCCCGGGAAGCGGTCCTCTCAGTTTCTTTCTTGAACGAGTCTCCATTTTAAATGGGTTACCAGTGCCACGTTAGCCACGCCAGTAAAACTGTTTAATCGTGTGTCCGCCCCCCACGTGATCAGATGGGCGATCAGGACGTGTGGTTGGATTTTAGGGGGCTTATTATTATTATTATTATTATTATTATTATTATTATTCCATTTATTCATTTTTAACTGATTTTTTTACATTTTTAAATATAAATATAAAAACAAGTACATTTAAAAATATATAAAAAACCGCTTCCAACCGGCTGCGGGAACAGGGTCCTAGCAGACGGTGGTTAAGGCTCCAGAGAGAGGAACTTCCTCACAATGCGTGCCGTCTCCAGGAGCACTGCCTTCTGCATCTGGCCCTTGATCCAGCCGTCTAACGTGAGCCTCTTGAGGTGTTTATCGAGGCTCTTGGCCATTAGGCCATGGGCGGATACGACTATAGGTACAATGATTGCCTTATCAATGTCCCACAGGTCGACAACCTCGTGCGCGAGATCAAGATATTTGCATTCTTTATCTTTCTCCGCTTTCACGAGGTTCTCATCATGGGGGACAGTGACGTCTACAATCATTGCACGACGCTCGGTGCGATCTATCAGCACAATATCAGGTCTATTGGCGACAATAGTCCTGTCTGTGATGATAGATCGGTCCCAGTATAAGGTGATATGGCCATCCTCCAGAACTGGTTCTGGTACATACCTGTAGTACGGTACCTCTGACGTCACAAGGCGGTATTTCAAAGCAAGTTGCTGGTGGATTATCCTGGCCACTTGGTTGTGTCTGTGCAAGTATTCACCATTTGCGAGACGCGAACAACCGGAAATAATATGCCTGAGGGATTCACCAGGGCGATGACATGCCCGACAAATGTCGATGGTGCCATCCCTCAGGATATATTTCCGGTAGTTGTTCGTCATCACAACTTCGTCCATAATTGCACAGACAGAACCTTCGGTTTCCCCAAAGAGGTCACCGAATCGTAGCCAGGCCACGGAGGCTGAGAAGTCTACATCGGGCCCATGAAGAGCCCGGTAGAACCTTCCGTGTAGCTCCTTACTTTGCCATACCGCCTCGCGATCGCCAGTGGTGAGCACCACAGGCTTGCGCCAGTTCCCTTTGGCTAAGGATAGAGGGGTCAGTCCACTGTCCACAGCAACCACATCCGTATGCATCTCTCCGCCGCAGTGGAGGAAATATTCCCTGAGGTTATATATCTCACGGTTGTGTAGGGTCTTGGCATTTAAAAAGCCTCGGCCACCACATTTCCGCGGGATATACAACCTCATCACTGAAGAGCGAGGATGATGCATACGATATGCGGTTAACAGTGTACGAACTGTTCTATCCAGGGTGTCTAGTTCAGTCTGAGTCCACTTGAGTATGCCAAAGGAGTACATTAAGACTGGCATGACCCAACCGTTGCAGGCACGCACCCTGTTTCCGCCCGACAAAAGACTTTTAAGCACTTTTCTCAGGCGGCCCAGGAAGCGTTCCCGCAACGACTGTTTCATGTCAGTCTCATTAATACCCAACGCCTGTGACATACCCAAGTATTTGTAGGTTTCGGTTGCAGAGAGTGTCCTCAGATCGGTAGAGTCTGAGAGCTGTACGCTCCTAGACTCGACCAATCTCCCCCGCTTTACATGCATAACTGCACATTTGTCCACACCAAACTCCATCCTGATAGAACTACTGAAGGTTTCTGTGACCTTCAGCAGGCCCATCAGTTGGACTTCAGTGGGGGCAAACAATTTCAAGTCATCCATGTAAAGCAGGTGAGATATGACCTGACCACCTCTCCGCAACCGATAGCCTAACCCTGAACTCTTTAAGAGAGTGCTTAAAGGGTTCAGGGCCAGACAAAACCACAAGGGACTCAGACTATCACCCTGAAAGATACCCCGTTCTATCCTTATTGGCTCACCGTCACCAAGGGTCTGTCGAGATCCTGGATAGAGAAGGACCGTTCTCCACTGCCTCATACACGACGCCAGGAAGGTGCGTAGAGTTGTATTGACTTTATACAACTCCAGCACCCTCATAAGCCATGTATGGGGCACAGAGTCATAGGCCTTCTTATAATCTATCCAGCATGTCGACAGATCCTTCCGGTTCCGGCGAGCCTGCTGGCAGATGGCCATATCAATGAGGAGTAGCTCCTTAGTACCACGGGCCCCACTCCTACATCCATTCTGAGAAGCAGACATAATATTTAATAATTAATTATTATTATTAAATATTATTATTATATTAAATTATTATATTATTATTATTATTATTATTATTTATTATTATTATTATTATTATTTTTTTTTTATGATGTATAGGCTTGTCCACCTTCCCTGAAGCCAAAAGAGCTTTACTGACTAATAGACTTACAACTATCAATTAGCATGGTGCCAATCTCCAGGTTCAGAGTAGCTATTACAAATTGAGGAATAAATTTTCATATACATAAAACCAAGTGAATCAACTTCGTTAGAGATTCCTTCCGCATCACGAACAAAAATCTCATCTGATCAGGGACTATTATGTGACATTTGTTACCGTGCTTTGTTGCCTCCGCACCTTCGAGCACAAATCCCGTTTCAGCGCGAAGCTTACATTTGACCAAGGAATACCATTAGGTATCTTTGCGTTGTTTTTTTTTTATCATAATTGAGGGTACATCACCAGCGAATATTTATTCGCTTTTATCTAAAATAGACATACTTACTTACTTGTAGTAAATAATGCGGGTAGTTAGGACACGAAGAAAAAATGCATTATCTGAAGAATACAACAGATAAGCTGCACGATTTGCGATGAATCCAATTGTCATATTTAGGACATTGTGATAATTAGGCAAAATAATATCCGAAGAATACAACGGATAATAAAAATTAGTGCTTCCCAATGAATGCAAAGAGTACACAAACTCAGATCGAGCGTAGAAATCTTCGCAGGTACAGGAGGTACAGCAGTGCAGCAGCAGCAGGCAGGCAGGATGATATTTAGACACAATCATGGATGAATTCATCCATGGGCACAATAATATCCGAAGAATTCAACGGATAATAAACATTAGTGATTCCCAATGAATTCAAAGGGTACACTTTAGCTCGAGAGTATAAATCTTCGTTAACAGCGACACGAACAATGTTCCACTATTAGTTTTATGACTTCCTTTACTTTTCTTATTTATTTTAGTTTTTTTTTCATGATTTCAAAGATCTTTTGTATTTGAAGTTTGAACTCGTGCGAACGCCGTGAGCGCACGGACAAGAATGAGGTGTCTGCCGTTCTGCTGGAGCGGGGTGGTTGAGAGGGAGACAATAATATTGTTTTCTCTATTAAACCTCTCTAAACTTGTGCGACTAGACCGGAACGTATATGTACAAGGACTACAAGTAATCTTGAAGTCAAGGACGGGATAATTGATGTGTAGGAATTTATCTGGTAAAAAAAAGAATATATACAGATGAATTGATACCTATTAGATTAGGGTTAATAAAAGTGTGAAGAATATTGTTACATTAGTGTAAACAGTATTTTAAATACCTCGATCCATAATTCAAAACACGTTTGAGTAACAAAGTAAACGCGAGCGAAGCCGTGGGCTACAGCTAGTAACCATATAATTGAATAGAAAAGTCACATAAAAATATCAATTTACTGTATGTCAAAACATGATATTACTCAACAACCTTAAACAAGTCCTCATAAAGAAGGGAACCACAAGTAAAGCAATAAAAATACAGCCCCGAAATTAAATAACTCCGGCCTGACTCGGATCTCGTAACGATATTAAACCGATATCAAATATGGAAGGCTTTTTATTAGAGCCAATGAGATATTCTATAAGAGGATTGGGTATATCGAGCGACACGTGTCTTCATTGAGCGGCACATTGTGCGATAATATCGCCACCGATAGAGAATTATTCCAATTTATGTATTATTGTAGTATTATTAGATATTTCATAACGGTTATAAAATAAAACGGAGGGTAGGATGATGGATGATGTATGGCGGTGCAGAGGACACTCGTTTGATAGATCTTGTACAGTGCTGACGTCCTGGTGATGTCGTAGTTTGTGATAGCTTGTGTACCTGATTCTCCTTGGTTATGATCCACACTCCTGTGACTTTGGTTCCTAGGCCGTTAGAACGACCGTTAGTCAGGGGTGGCTATGAGGGGAAGGTGAACGCAACCGTAGGTGTGGTAGGTGGCTTCGCTGCCCTACTCTTATGGTTTCCTTGATGAGGCAAGGATTACTCAAGTAAGCGTTTGTGAGAGGTATTTCTGGGCACTGGCAAGTGCGTTGAAGGGACGTTATCAGGATATCTCCTATTGCTAAGTCTGGTTGTTTACGCGTCTCGTACTACTAGCCATATAGCCGACTAGCACCCATTACTATTTCGTTTCCTAACAATATCTTATTTTAAAAAATCATTTGGGCATTGTTCGAAGAAGAGAGATACAGCGACATTCGTTAAATTTTAGCAGCCGCCACAGTGGTACTTCTTACAAAGGGCTTTTTTTCCCACTATATTATTAACAAACAGTGTAGAGTATAGTTACTATTCGGTGATCAGTGCTTACAAATTACTTATAAGCGTTTTTTTAGTTATTAACTTTTTTATGACTTCAAAATATAAGCCTAAAAAGTGAATAATATTGCGTAATTGTAGGCAGGTTCTAACAAAGTTCGGTTTCTTTGTACTAAATATTACTTACTTGTATTTCAATGAGTTGGTGGATATGAAAGGAGCATGTATTTACCACACGATCCAATACACGATACACGATCAAACATGATGCTTCATTAGGAACCATTTTGAGATACCGACACCCACCTTCCATGTGTATTATCAGATAGGTACTCGTATTTAGACATAGTGAGCAAATCTAACCACCGCGGGGTCGGATATTCTGCCGACAAACAGCAGTGTGTAAACATTGCTGTGTTCCGGTGAGAAGGGCACTGTAGCTGGTAAAAGAAACATCTAGGGTCGTCACATGTCTTAAGCCTCGGCGACGCAAAAAAAAAAACACTTTCCACTGAGCAGTGGACGTCTGTCGACTGATGATGATGATTATAAATACTACGAAGTAATTCTTACCGTGATCCTCCAAGGTGTGCCTGGCGAACATAAAATTTTCAGGAAAGCGCTGCCTATGCACCACTTTATGTATATCGATGACCTAAGTAAGTATTCTTAGAAACCGACGAACTTGAAATGCAAACGAAATTAATAAACATATCCTTACTTTTCGCGGCTATTCCACTTTTCCCACCCAGCTATCAGCTAGAAAAGTGTTTTTTTTTCCACTTTGCCCACTCAGGGTGGATAAGTGGAATTAATTATTCCACTTATCCCACCTAGGAGGAAAAAGTGGATTTCTTTTCCATTATTCCCCCAGGGTCGATAAGTGGAATCAGCTCAGGGTCCGACTCAGGGTGCATGAGTAGAATATATTTGGAGTCTTCCTAATGCCTGCCTGCAGACGGAAGGCTATTATCCTCTCAAGCAGGCAAGGTGGTTTAGACATGGCATTCTGCCAGGGTCACATCGTTCTCCTGTATCTGGCACAATATTTATGAGTCCTTAGTTCTTCTACGTAAGGTGTTCTAAACAAAAGATTGTAATTCCTTTTCAAATGTACTAAAACTCGGCTATTCCACTTTTCCCACCCAGCTATCCCATCTAGGTGGGAAAAGTGTTCTTTTTTTCCACTTTTCCCACCCAATCATAAAAATCAATTATTCCACTTATCCCACCTCGGAGGGAAAAGTTGATTTTCTTTTTCATTATTCTCTCCCAGGGTGGATGAGTGGAATATATTTGGAGTCTTCCTTACTAGAACAAAAATTAAATTAATGGGTATGCGGAGGCTGTGCTAGCTCGTCCTTGCGCTTCAGTCTCTATGTCATTTGCCGGTGGATGCAGTTCGAGTGCGTAGACCCAGTGAGTTAGGGCTAATGCTGCGTACTCCTCAGTGAGTCGGGGTGTGCAATGAGTATGGCTGGCGGCTGCTAGACGCACCGGTGAGAGAAATTCGCTTTTCTTACATGGACCGGCCGTAAGTGCAGGGGTGCTGTGCCAAGTTGCGGCCGAAGGTACACTTAGAAGCCACACTCGAGCTAACGCAACAGTTAGCAAGATAGTTTAACTAAACAATACAATCTTTTCCCATCACTTTTAAAATTATAATAAATTCAAATTTTAAACATCGATGTCGTATTTTAGTTTTAAAACCCATAGAAGAAGAAGAAACATTTTATTAGCTCACTCGCAAGCTCAGCATTATGTCAGGGGGCAAACACAATATATAACTCATACTATGATATAACTCATACCTACCGCTTATATCATAAAAACACGGTTTTCAATTACCTTTTAAAAGACACCACACGCGAGATTTTTAACTTAGGGGTCCTATTTTGACCTTAAAACCCTCATAATTTCTTAAACCTGACTTCGTCTTAATCCAATCTATCATATTGTATCGGAAAATAGTGAAATGTGTAAGGAAATGGTAAAATATTTACTTTTTTACAAAAATTGAGGTCCTGTGACTTCTACTTAGAAAATTTCGAGAAATGCAAAAACACGTAATTATTCATTTTCTTTGAGGAGTCTGCGTGTAAAAATTTAAGGCTCTAGTACCAACCGTTCACGAATTATAACGCTTTTTTATAAAACATAAAACCCCCTATTTGGACCCTTTAGGATACTAATTTTGAAAATTCCGTTTTTAGTGTGCGTTTTCGTATCCCAAATTTCAAGTCTCTAGGGCTAGCGGTTTGGGCTGTGCGTTGTCTGTCAATCAGTCAGTCAGTCAGGACTTGTCCTTTTATATATATTGATTAAAATAACTTTAATACGCACAAAGAAGGTATGGAACCCTCGATGCGTGAGTCAGACTCGCAATTGACCGGATTTTTTTTTGTTTGATTTGGTACCTAGCTCCGAACCGGAGTATCTTACCTACTAAAACGCCCCGTACTCAATGGACATCTAGGGCCCACAATCCAAACGTCCAACCGACAACTCCGAAGGTTGCACGTTATTTGTCCGGGCTTATGGCTGAGGAGCGAGGCGGCAGCTTTTTTTTTTAGGTGGCAGATTGACGCGGGTGCGCGCGTTTGCGAACACTCTCGGCAGCCTCTTATTGAATTGAAATCAATAATATTAATACGCGCAAAGAAGGTATGGAACTCTCGATGCGTGAGTCAGACTCGCAATTGACCGGTTTTTTTTTTTGTTTGATTCGGTACCTAGCTCCGAACCGGAGTATCTTACCTACTAAAACGCCCCGTACTCAATGGACATCTAGCGCCCACAATCCAAACGTCCAACCGACAACTCCGAAGGTTGCACGTTATTTGTCCGGGCTTATGGCTGAGGAGCGAGGCGGCAGCTTTTTTTTTTAAGTGGCAGATTGACGCGGGTGCGCGCGTTTGCGAACACTCTCGGCAGCCTCTTATTGAATTGAAATCAATAACATTAATACGCGCAAAGAAGGTATGGAACCCTAGATTCGCGAGTCAGACTCGCACTTGACCGGGTTTTTTTTTTTGGTTTGATTCGGTACCTAGCTCCGAAGCGGAGTATCTTACGTACTAAAACACTCCGTACTCAATGGACATCTAGGGCTCACAACCCAAACGTCCAACCGACAACTCCGAAGGTTGCCCGTTATTTGTCCGGGCGTATGGCTGAGGAGCGTGGCGGCCGCTTGTTTATTTTTTTAGGTTTCAGCATGACGCGGTTGCGCGCATTTGCGAACACTCTCGGTAGCCTCTTATTGAATTGTAACCTTACGTGTACTTAGAAGCCACACTTGAGCTAACGCAGTAATTAGCTAAATAGTCTAACTAAACAATATAATTTTTCCCATCACTTTTGAAATCATATCAGATTACAATTTTAAACATCGATGTCGTATTTTAGTTTTAAAACCCATGATATAACTCATGCCTACTGCTTATATCATAAAAAAAAACGGTTTCCAATTATCTTTTAAAAGACACCACACGCGAGATTTTTAACTTAGGGGTCCTATTTTGACCTTAAAACCCTCATAATTTCTTAAACCTGACTTCGTCCTAATCCTATCTATCATATTGTATCGGAACAGTGAAATGTGTTAAGAAATTGTAAAAAAATTATTTTACACAAAAATTGAGGTCCTGTGACTTCTACTTAGAAAATTTCGAGGAATGCAAAAACACGTCATTGTTTATTTTCTTTGAGGCATCTGTGTGTGAAAATTCAAGGCTCTAGTACCAACCGTCCATGAATTATAACGCTTTTTTATAAAACTTAAAACCCCCTATTTGGACCCCTTAGGATGCGAATTTTGAAAATTCCGTTCTTAGTGTGCGTTTACGTATTGTGAAGAATACACCTCCCTAATTTCAAGTCTATAGAGCCAGCGGTTTAGGCTGTGCGTTGTCTGTCAGTCAGTCAATAAGTCAATCAATTAGGACATCTCCTTTTATATATATTGATGATGATGATTATTTACTTTACACGATCATGCTTGGGCAACAGAAATATACATGTGTACCTAATTTCAACTTAATCAAAAAATATTTTTGTTTTACTTCAGACGTTTTTGTCCTGTAGATGGCGCCACATTGAATTTAATGTAATATTATATAGCCTATAACCAGCGGACAATCAAGGCGCTTCTAACGACACCCTTCTTGTCTAATTATGTTAAGTAGATTAGAAGATATTCGGGAACAGATGAACATACATACATACATACATACATTCTTGTTAAAATCATAACCCTCCCTCCGTTCCGTAGTCGGGTAAAAAGAGATTCGAATCCGACCGCAAACAACATTGCATGCTGTTAAGTGAAACGGGCGACAGTCCTGTCAAATGCAAATTCTGCAGTCTAAGTCATCACAAAATAACAGAATGTGCACGATTCAAGCGCGCTATGACGAAAGACCGATGGCGATTCGTGCGAACGAACAGGTTGTGTCACAAGTGCCTGCTAGCACCCCACAACCGTGACACGTGCTCGGCAGCCGCCTGCGGTGTTGACAACTGTGAGCTGCCGCACCATCGTCTCCTGCACTGGAAACTTAAGACTAGAGTGCCAACCTGCAACAATGCAAATGAGCAATCACAAACAAGTATTGACAACAATGTCTTAGTAAGTAATGACATACCTACCAAGAGTTGCTTAATGATTGACAACGCTAAACGCGTACTTTTAAAGGTAGTTCCCGTCAACGTCCACGGCCCGAAAGGGATTATAAGTACTTACGCTCTGCTCGACGACGGTGCCACGGTGACGTTCATATCAGCTGATCTTGCTGACTGTCTCGGGCTACACGGAAGCAAGCAACCTATGTGTGTCCGTAGTGCATGGGATACAGAACTTCAGTGCCAAAGCGAAGTCATTGAATTGAAAATCAGCAATATGGACAATGAGACTTTTGATTTAACTGCGAGAAAAATAAGCGAATTAAACTTACCTGCGCAAAACCTGTCAAACATAAACCTAAACGACTATGAACATTTATCAAAATTAACTGGTTACATAACATGTCCTGAACAAATCAAGCCAAAGTTATTAATCGGTCAAGATAATTATCACCTCATTGCGCCAGTAAAATCATTAATTGGTGATAAAAATGAACCGTGCGCTACGCTAACGCCGCTGGGATGGTGCATACACGGCGTGTGTCCACAACTACAAGATTCCAAGTTGCAAGACACTGCTGTGCTGATAACTCAGTTGGTACCCACCGCCGCTGCTTACACAGATCATAGTAACAGTCTCGGCGCATCTACGTACAGACCTATAATCGACGCACATGTATATGAAATTCTTCGCAAGTCAAGACGAAATAAAATTTATTCAAAGGATATAAATACTACTGATAAGTCAGCAAGTTTAGTTGGCGGAAGATGGAGAATAAGGATTCCCTTGAAATATAATAATATAAAAAAATCGAAGAGAAGAAACTACCACTACCGAAGATTAGAAATAGTTGGACGGAGATTAGTGTGCCGCCGGCGCCGCAGAAAACGTCGCCATGGAATCATGTTTACGAGCATCACTGAGCGTGCTGCTCACATGGAGTTGGTGCTTAGAGCTGTAGAAAACTCACGTCGTAGAAAAGATGGTCAGGTACACACACTAGCTGTGAAGACCAAGGCTGGGGTACTTAACTAGACCTGTCGCTCGCTTAACACTACTTCCAATGGTAGACTAGTGTCCCTGAAGTGACACTGGGCGGAGATTGTAGACGACGTAGCTCGCACCAATATTTTATATGCATACTTTTTGAGTTTAATAAAACTGGTCTACACTGCGGTCCGTAGAAAAGTATATAAAACGTCACATACATTCTTTGACTGTCACTACTCTTGCAAACTCTCTACGGATCGCAGTGTGCGTATTTTATCCAAACCATCTTGCTTGATTTAATTACATTGCCTGAACTGCCACACACCCTGGATCGCTTCGCTTATAGTATGTATATAGGTTTGTTTGTCAGAAACTACAAATTCAATACTTCCTACAGTGATTTTCTTTGTTTAATTTCAGCCATTGTGAAATAGAGAACATCCGTATATTGACGCAAGTACTATTAGTATTGAAAAAAAAGGTTATTGTTTTTGTAGAAATAAAATAACGTTATATTCTCGAGAAACGATTTACATAATCGTCGGATTATTTAAATAATACACACGCAATAGTACCTTCCCGTACAAATGGTACAATACGCGTTGTTATTGCTACCTTCCCAGCAGGTAAATGGTTATTTCTACATAACGTATATGTACATTATTTGAAATTTATTTAATGTATCATGTTATAAAAACGCATACGTTCCGATGCAAAACAAAGCTATTTTGCCCACCGGCAATGAATTGGAGCAATCTCAGTGATACGGAAAATAAGAATAAGAATAACTTTAAGAATAACTTTATTTGACTAAAATTACAAGACAGTTGTATACATTTTAAATGCTCGAGTATTCAAAGTATTTATAAAATAGCGAAGGTATACAGTTTAAAAAATCTTCACCTTCCGTGCTAGTTCGTAACTGTGTTACGGCAAGGTGATGATTATCGCACTGTGTTTATGAAACATTTTTGTATGCACTGCTATGTTGAGTACATTGAACATCGATGAACGTAGGTAAACAAAATGTAGTACATGCAAAGCAAGTAGATAAAATAATCTTAACAATGAATATTACTTGTCTACAAAATTATGCCTTTTTAGTGATGTGGATATTAATATAAGTAAATGCTTTAAATCATATCTTATTATATAAAAGAGTAGGCAAAAACCCACTCATCACGAAATCTCAGAAACTACAAGTGCTAGGAGTCTCAAACTTTGCATGAGGGTTCCTTTTAAGACGTAGGTGCGCACTAAGACGCGATTTTGCGAAATTCAACCTCTAAGGGGGTCAAATAGGGGGGCAAAGTTTGTATGGGAGAACGCGATTCCTTGGTCCTATTGACTTGAAATTTATTGTACAAATTTATTACCACAATAAGATACGATAATTCGAAAGGTAAAATAAAAGTTCCTTGGCCAAGTGGTTACGGAAGCGTCCTCTAAGTGCGGACTGTCCGGGTTCGCTACCCGTGTGTGGATTTTTTTTTTGTATTTTTAAACTTTGTTTTGATTTTTTTATTTATATTAAGATTCGATGTTTTAAATATTTAACTCATATTGACTCCGGCACTTTTTATCTCTAATATATTATTCTTATATTTAATGATTTTTTAAAATTTAATATCATGCACACGTGGTTAGTTTCTCTCTAATGTTATGATTTAGTTATTAGTGGAGACTTAATTTTTGTACAATTGGATCTAAGGTAAAATATCACGCTATATGCATTAGGGACTGAGCAGACATAACAAGAATATGATCAAGTAATTCGAATAATAGAGAGTAGCCGTGGTCTGGAGGTTACGGAAGCGTCTTCTAAGCACAGCAGGTTCCGGGATCAAATCTCTCTTTGGGATTTTTTTTGTGTACTTTTATTTTTGATCATTTTGTTATTTTTTTTATTTTTCTCTGAAGGTTTTTTACTGAATTTATTTAGAAGTTTTATCTAAGTAAATAAATTTAATTAGCTTACGTTGACTAAACCTAAAGAGGTACCTACATACTTAACAGTCAAGTACGTACTAGACATTCTATATATCATTCGTTCCATATAATATACGGTAAATCTGGGATATAATATGCTTGCCCCCCGGCGGCGGACTTAAAGGCCAGGCACTGAGGGACACCTGGTGCAGATCCCACCCGAGAACCCAGGTTTCCCTCTCATGTGCCGATGTGACAGCCACGGGAGTTTTAGTGGGTAAAAATCCCAAATACCCAGGTTGACTTCCCCACGGGATCCCGTGGACATATTGGATGTTTCCCCCGCCACCCCCTTAACTGTGACAACGGTGACAGATTCCCGGGGGGCTATAATGCGCCCCCGACAGTGGCTTCAAAGGCCCTTGCCTTGCACTGAGGGGTACACGGTGCAGCCCTCCTCTTTTCTGTGGACAGTTGTGGGGGACACATACCGCAGTCGATCACCCGCAGGATCCTGGGGGCCTATTAGAATTTTCCCCGCGATCCCCGTATCTTTGAGCACGATGATAGTTTCCCGGGTGGCTTTATTGTGCCCCCCGGTAGCGAGCTCAAAGGCAAGCCAATGTGGGATCTTGGTGCAGATCCCACCGGATAGCCCAGGTCTCCTTCTTATGTACTGATTTAACGGCCGTTGGGGGTTTAGTGTATAAGAATCCTACATAACCCGGTTGACTGCCAATAAGGTCCCGGGGACCTATTGAAGACTTCCCCCGTGACCCCTGTAACCGTGAGCACGGTGACAGGTTCCCGGGTGGCTTTATTGTGCCCCCCGGTGGCGGGGTCAAAGGCAAGCCACTGAGGGTATCATGCTGCAGATCCCACCGGATAGCCCAAGAAGGGGTTCTTATGTGTGTGAGTGTGTGTGAGTGGTTCGGTGTGGTGCGGTGTGGTTCGGTGTGGTGCGGTGTGGTGCGGTGTGGTGCGGTGTGGTGCGGTGTGGTGCGGTGTGGTGCGGTGTGGTGCGGCGTGGTGCGGTGTGGTGCGGTGTGGTGCGGTGCGGTGCGGTGTGGTGCGGTGTGGTGCGGTGTGGTGCGGTGTGGTGCGGTGTGGTGCGGTGTGGTGCGGTGTGGTACGGTGTGGTACGGTGTGGTACGGTGTGGTGCGGTGTGGTACGGTGTGGTAGCGGGACTGAGCGTGACTGAGCGCGACTGAGCGGGACTGACCGGGACTGAGAGGGACTGACCGGGACTGACCGCGACTGACCGCAACTGACCGGGACTGAGCGGGACAGACCGGGACTGACCGGGACTGAGCGGGACTGACCGGGACTGAGCGGGACTGAGCGGGACTGAGCGGGACTGACCGGGACTGACCGGGACGGAGCGGGACAGACCGGGACTGACCGGGACTGAGCGGGACTGACCGGGACTGAGCGGGACTGAGCGGGACTGACCGGGACTGACCGGGACTGAGCGGGACTGACCGGGACTGAGCGGGACTAAGCGAGACTGACCGGGACTGACCGTTCAGCGCTCCTGGGGAGGGGAATAGAATGAGACAGAGCTAGAATGAAGTTTCACTTCTTCCGCGCGGAGGGACTCCACGCACGCACATTTTTTTTTTTAAGTGAAACTTCTTAAGTGACTTCCAAAAATGTCATCATTTAACGCGTTAGACGTTATGCGTTTGAGGTTAAGCGTTAGATGTTAAACGTTAAGCGTTAAATTTGTTAAGGTTATGAAAACGCTCATGTGAAGCCGTCACTGAGTGAGTGGGTGAGTGGGTGAGTGAGTGAGTGAGTGAGCGATAGTGAGCGATAGTGAGCGATAGTGAACGATAGTGAGCGATAGTGAGTGATAGTGAGCGATAGTGAGTGATAGTGAGTGATAGTGAGTGATAATGAGTGATAGTTAGTGATAATGAGTGATAGTGAGTGATAGTGAGTGATAGTGAGTGATAGTGAGTGATAGTGAGTGATAGTGGGTGATTGTGGGTGGTAGTGAGTGATAGTGGGTGATGGTGGGTGATAGTGGGTGATAGTGAGTGATAGTGAGAGATAGTGAGTGATAGTGAGTGATAGTGAGTGATAGTGAGTGATAGTGAATGATAGTGAGTGATAGTAGGTGATAGTGGGTGAGTGAGTGAGTGAGTGGCAAGGTGTCGTACGGCGTCGGACGGTGTTGTACAGTGTCGTACAGTACAGAGCGAGAGTGAAGTTTCACTTCTTCCGCGCGGAGGGACTCCATGCACGCACATTTTTTTTCTCAATTACACCCGTGCGAAGCCGGGGCGGGTCGCTAGTAATGATATAATATTGATTATATGTGAGAATCTAGATCACAATAGAATATATTATATAATAGATTAAAAAATATTTTATTTAATAATTTAATGTATATATTTACAATATATATAATAATATATATAAAAGATATAATATTTATGTAGGTTACTTTTAAAATAAATAATATGTATATCTATTTCATTATTAATAATAAAGTTTCAGTCTCATTATAATCAAGTTTACACAAGTATGCCTCAAGAGTCCTTCCACATATATATTTAGTCATATGCTTTAACATTACTTTTTTACAAATCCGGTTATATAACAGTGGTGCCAAAAAATTAGTGAAACCTTGTGCAAATCTAGTTTTGCAAGCCGGGACTTTGAATACTTCGTGAGCCCGTCTTTGATCTTTATTATTTGAACGTCCTGGCTGCGAATGTTGTCTAATTAAAATAAATTTAAGATAAAGTTGCCTTACAGTTAGAACATTAAATTCTTTATATAGATTTGTTGTAGGGTACCTAAAAGGTTTGGAATTGATAACTTTTATGACAGCCCTTTGTGTACGTTCTAGTTTAAATCAGTTTAATTAGGGAAGTCTTTTTTGCGCCTCCCCAAACCACAATACCATAACTGAGTAACGACTGACACAAGGTGAAATAAACAATTTTGTTAATCTTTTGATCTCTCAAATTTCTGATCTTCTTAAATATAGGAAGCAACTTTCGTATCCTAGACTTAAGTGAGTTTATGTGTTGTTGCCAATTTAGATTTCTATCAATTTCTATTCCAAGATATTTAACACAATCAGTCGATAAAAGAGTATAACATTCACAATTACCAACATTGTGACATGTGTGAGCTTGTAAGCAAAAATCTGTTCCAGGCTGATTACTGTAGATGGAAAAAGTTACATATTTGGTTTTAGAAAAGTTCTTTTTTAATCGTATTTCTTTTTTTATTAACTGTCAGTTTATTGAAAAATTATATCGACGTTACAAGTTTGAATTTAAATGCAGAACGGAAAGCAAGACGTTTAAGAAATATGGCGGATCCGAGGGCAAGGGCCAAGCAGGGGCAGGGTCAATCCTAAAACGGGACATTCGATAAGGTTATATGATTTGTAGGAGTCTTATCTTTTTTTTTAATTGTGTGGTAACAGTTGTGATGGAACAGCACTGTCAGTATCTAAACTTGAATTATAAGCTAAGAGATCTGCAAATAAACCTACTATCTCTCTTGCCGTATGAGCCAGAAACCCATCATGTTTTACCAGCGGAGAGAGTGCGGACGACAGGAGTTAATTGACCGTTTGGGAAGAGACCAGAAAGCTTAGGTGCCTGATGTCTGGGCAGAGAGCTTTGAGCGAATGTGGTTGAGCCTTCTTCAACGCCTTTTTGTAGAACTCGGCAATTTGGTAATATGCTCTCTTCTTATAGCTAATATCCTATGTCTAAATACATATTATGCTGATTTACGAAGCTTGAAAATATTTTCTGACATTTTCAACAAATTACTTAGACTTAAGTATTAGTATTTACAAGCAAAAGAAAATTAAGTAGTTAATCTGCAATATTTGGGTTTAGGACAATTCAATTTCTTTTCTGGCTTCAAATGTATTTACCATGTTCTCCAACGCGTGTTGAGAGCGCTACTGGTACAAAATATTTCCGATCGGTCGAGTTGCGCTCTTCACGTACCAATTCTACAACCATGTGGAATTGTAAATCAAAGTGAACCTAATCGCCAATAAATAGTTAAAAACTTACTGTCAATATAATACTCATGCAATACTAGAATGAGTGCAGTACAATGACGTGTTTCGCTTTGTTATGCGTCTGCCATATTATATGCACTTGAAATTAATTAAAGCTAGTAATGCGAGTCCATCCCATAGTAAGAGGCTATGCAATCTTCAATGGTAGAATGCAACAATCTTATTAGAAAACATCATCAAAACTACTAAACTGGCTTATTAATATCTAAAGGGATGACACTATGACCCTTAGATAGATACCAACGAAACAAAAAGGTCTTATAGAGTACTAGGACCCATAATCATCTCCAGAACAGAACGTCTCATAGAATTTGGTGTTCTTTGGCTTCTGTTTTGTTTATAGTGGAGATAATTCCCCAGGGCTACTCTATTTTTAAAATGGACATTCCTGCTGTGCTTTTGAAAATATACATTAAAATTCACGTAGCCTTCTCCATATTCAAATTCAGCTAATTCCCTTCAGGGACATCCGGTTCCAAATGTTGATCTATAGATTTGCATGTTATCCGGCGACACGGATATCAGGCCAGCGCGGATTTCTCCCGGGAACAAAACCCGAAGCCACTTTGTAACAGAATGTAAGATATTGCCGTTGCACTAACGTACAAGTAATATGCAGCTATGTTAAACGGAAATATATTTTAGCAGACTATAGATAAGGGTGATGGGAATTGTAAATTCACATCTGTTGAAGGTGGATTGCAGTAGTGGCAATGAAACTGATAAATTTTCGTTAAACGTCATAAATTTGATTACATTTTCAATTCCTTTTGTTTAAGGCTTCTGTATTTTGTTGTGTAAAGGTTGTCGCTAGATGTAGAGAATAGTAGGCTTTTCATGCAACCAAGGTGGCAAAGCGGGTAAGCAGACACCGCAGAACCACCAGAAGAGTTACTAGCGCGTTGCCGACCCCAAAGACTTTAGATAGTCTTCCGTGTCCGGTAATTTCACCAGCTACAGTTCACCACTTACACAAAAATCATTTTTACAAACTACCACCATAATATTATTGGTTGTTAATTATCTCGAAAATAACTTCTTGTTTTTTTAAAACATATTTGGAAATAATACTATTTAAGTGAAACTAAATAATAGATTTGAAAGCTGGCTTAATCGAGATGGTTTCATTTCTTTTTCTATGTATGTTCGCGCATAGCTCTGGCAATTATGAATCGATTTGAAAAAAAAACTTTTTTCCATCCATTCTTTAATCCGTTGATTGGGTCCCAGAAATAAAATATTGCTTATGAATAAGTAGTTCCTGAAAACAAGAATGACGACTCTACATGAAACCTGCAGGAATGCCTAAAGATGAAATTTTTGTCGCTTTTTAAGGACAAAAATGGTCATAACTCTGGCTCTGGCAAATATTTACCAATTTAAATGATTCTTTTATCTTTTTCTTTTATTCGAAAGAACCACTGTCAAATCAAATCAAATCAAATTTATTATTGTTGTTGCAGGTGTTAGGTACAGATTAAAAATCCTTAGGTCAATGTTTTAACAGTATTTCCTCTGCAGCATACCCAATTGGGCTTACAATATGAATGCAATATAAAATAATAATAAGCAAAATAATAATAATAAAATACAACTACTTATAGTATATCGATGATTAAATGTGAATAAGTAAATGTCAAATGAAATGTCAACAGTGTCTAATCAAATTTACAAAATTGTTTACAATGTACTGTGAAGAAATTCATTAACATTATAATAACATTTATTAATTAGCAATTGGAATAGTCTCTTTTTAAGTTGTTCTAGATTTAAGTCCTTAATTTCATTAGGTATTTTATTGTAAATCGTTGGGGCAATACAGAATGTGCTTTTGTGCATGAGAGCTGTTTTAGATGGGTGAAACTCCAGATTGTGTCTGTGTGCCTTAAGCTTTTTATTCTGTTTCCTGAAGTTTTTTTAAAAAGTGCTCTGTAATGAATCTGTATGAATTTTATCACAACCGGATAAGAACTTCCTGGAGGACCTCTGGTAAAAACCATAAAACTGATGTTCTCCGTTACAAATATTAACCGATTTCGATGGTTCTTTTTTATTCGAGAGAGACTACTATGATGATTCCATGCAAATTTCATTACGACCCGATAAATTGTTTCTGAAGAAACATGAATTTTGTAAAACTATGTAGACGATAATGTGACCATAACCTACCTAGATCATTTTCGATGGTTCAATATTTATGTATGAAAATATCACTAAAAAGTATAAAATAAAATATTAAAAAATGACCGGTTTCAATAACAGTGAAAAGTATAAAATAATTTATTTTGTGCCAAATATACACAGCAGGTACACTAACAACAACTTCAATAATATATAAATTATTTTATACTGTTGATAAAACTAATCGAACGAGGTTCAACGTTCAATACCGGGTAACATTTCATATTAATTCCGCACATTCTCCCGAACTTTTAAGATTCAGTACTTTTATAATCACGTAATCATCATCATCAGCTGAAAGACCACTGCTGAACAGCGGTCTCCCTCTTAGAAGGGAGGGGTCGCCATAATCCCCACGCTTGGCGCTTGGCGACTTGGGGATCGCAGTATAGGTAGTAAGTAATCCAATAGAAAGACGATGCTGCCCGTCTTCTTGTTTTGCCTTAGTCTCCTCTAACGGACACCCAACGGGAAGAGGGAGCTACTATTCTTACCCGGCTACCGCATGATACATTTAAATTTAGTAAGATTTTCTCTATAGTTTTTAATAATTAATTATTTAAACAATGGTGAAGACTACGTAAAAATTTGTTATGAAGCTAAAAATAACGCCACTGGAATGAGGAGTTGTTTAGCTTGGACTGTAATGTAATAATAATGTTCTCCTGGCCGATACGACCACAGCGGCCAATCTTTCACAAGGTCAGCCATGTACGCAGAAGATATTATAGTGCACAAGCGCTTGCGTAGACACAAGTGCACTCTTTCTTCCTTTATACCTCTCACGATCCGATGAGACGGATTACCGAGACGACCGGGGAGAGGTTAGGCGTAGGACCGACTTTTTAAATGCCCATTCGACGCATGGATCATCTTACTTTACAGACAATCAGGTGATCGGCCTGCATTGTCCTAGTCAGTAAGGAACAACTACACAAATTTGTTGCAGCAGGATTCGAACTCGCGACCTACGGTTTACAAGGCAAGTGGTTTCCCACTGCGCCACGGAGGCTACACAAACGTACTGTAATGTCTTTGAGTATTAATCCAACGGGTATGACCGGCGGTCTTGTACCTTTCACAGAGGGGAACGCCTGGAAGGTGCGACTCCTTTGGATTAATACTCAAAGTGTAATGTACATTCCCACCAATAACTATTTCCGTGCCCGTTTCCTTTGCCCTGTGTAAAATTCTTAATTTTTAAAGTTTAATATTATGAAGATGTAAATTACATAGATATAAATTCACATCTGCAAGTAAGCTCGGGATTCCAAGCCAAGTCTCGCACACATCAATTATATTAAACAGATTATGTCCGAATGAAATATAGCGCCGTGGCTTAAATTTTCGGTAAGAGTAAATATACTCAATTCATTTTTAACTTGCTGTATAAATAAAATAAATGCTATTAAGTATTTTTTTTTCTAAAAAAAAAACACTATTTGCATAACTATTTTATTTTATTGGCTGGAAATAAGTTGCCAAAACCTGCATCCTTCATTCCTTCATTGATTATAGTTATTTCTTCCAGTTATTTCCAATCATGTCACACGCCGTGGTAAGGGGCGAGCCGTACGCTGCCCAGCTCTACCTGGACAATATCCTCGACGCGATATTAGAAGAGAAGGGCATCCAACCGGGCGCTGAGCAGCGGGACCTGGTCACCTTGCCACAAGTCATGTACTACTGTCTGAGGAAGTGGCCTGCGCGCACCTTCATGGTTTGTACACTATTCAACTATTCATTTGCACCTGTAACGTATTAGGTATGTTTGCATAATTATGTTTAAAGTCCAAAAGTCGACATATTTCGTACTTATGGTAAAAAAATAAAAAATGAGTAAAGTTACAGTTTTGGCTTCAGTATTGGTTAAAGAATGCCCCCTCCCACAAAAATTTTCAAAATATCAGAATTGGACCTGTTACAGTTTTATTATAAGTACCTATAGATTATTCATTAAAAAAATCTCAAGTCATTGTATTTTATCTTCAGATTATATATATTAAAAACATGTTTTTAGCGACAGCGTCTCTATCTCTCTGATTCTCGTTTAGTAACATGTTGATATTATTACATATTATTATGTGGTACAACGTCAAATCGCGTGATATTATTATCTGCATACCTACTGCTGCTTCTATGGCGCACCCATCACGCAACTGCACCACTAAACTTAATGTATACTTACAGAGATTTTTTTTTATTCAACCGAGTGATGAGACATGCAAGACGTACACCTGATGGTAAGCGACTCGCCCGCCTATATACCGCTGCATTTCACTACCGCTCGTCACTCCAGAAATTAGTTAACATACTACTTACTTGTAAATGTAAATGTGTGAAAATGTTTTATTTTATTTGGTTACTTTCTTTCTTTAAATAAAACTTCAAGGCTCGCATGCGTCTGGTCAATAAAAATCACCTATGGTATGACTATCGGCCAAATCTTCTCACCGAACGTCAATCACCTTTACCTCAAATATACAACTTTTTAATCATTTCGGTTGTAAAATCCAGACGAATGGTGCAACGGGCGAGGTGATCACGAACGAGCAGCTCCTAAAGCGCGTCGTCCCGCTCGCACGCGCGCTCACCCAGCAAGGGATGAGAGGGAGACAATCTATGCTGCTGATGAGGAACCACCAGCACATGGCGGCGGTGTACTTCGCGAACATGCTCGCCGGAGTGAAGGCTTTCATGATGGACCCCAACACTACCGTGTGTGAGTATTGATCAATTGCTGGTAATAAACATATGTATATACTAGTTACGTTAGTAGCCCATACGTCTACAGTTATTATAAACAGACGAAGAAGTCTACAGTAAATGAAAACCATTAAAATGGTTATCTTCATGTTACATCTTCTGCAAAACAGCATTATACAATTTAAACAAGTATACAAGCACAAAATTATCATAATAATTATTGCAGGCTTATTAAGAAACTGACCGATTATGAGTTAGGTCTAAATTTAAAAAATCAAATGTAGCAGGTACACTAATTTAATATAAAGGAAGGATAAAAGTAAACAACTTTCCTGTTAAGCTCAAGGCAAAAATGGCGTTAAAATGTTAATAAGTGTACATACTCGTTGATTTTTCACTTCAGACCTAACTCAAAATTGATCAGTTTGCACACGCATCCGTTATGTCTAAGTGCATCTACAAATTTTCAGACGAACTGAACCATTTCCTAAATCTGATCGAGCCGGAAATCGTATTTTGCGACCGTGAGCACTACGAGGACGTGCAGGAGGCGTTGCACGGCAAGTCCGTGAGGGTGGTGGTGCCCGAGGGGCCGGGCCAGCTGGAGCGGCTCGCGGCCGGCTGCAGCGACGACATACACACATACCAGTGAGTCTCTATCAACGATACATTATAAAAAAAAACCGGTTTAATAAATTACTTACAAATCATTAAATCGTAATTCTTGCAAGTGAAGTAGGTATCGGCATTAGGAATAAAACAACAAATTAAAAACTATCTACTGATAAGTGACTTTTAATTTATGCGATAGTATTGTTAATAAATTTGACCCCTATCTACCCAAGGGATCAAATCAATAATCTTATCGTGTTGCTGTTCTTCATTCTGTATCTTAAACAGATTTTATCTGTTATTCTTTCCACAGTAGAAAATTGCATCATTAAACTTCGTTTTTCTAGAATATTTGAGCAACGATCCATGTGTTTACAAGTTACAACTTAAATGTAGAAGCATCGTGACTGTCATTTTTTATTTATCAGTAAATAAGTAAATCTTTTGTTTATCCAACTAATAATACAATGCGCGATAACTGTGCATCGTCATCGCATGAGTAATTACAAACAGCTTAGCGACATGGTTCTTATCAAGAGTCACAAGTGGTCGCGAACAAGATAATGCATGATTCCACTGTTTAGATCATTATATTGTTCGTGGTTGGCCATCATAAACTGAGGCGACTGTTATCATAAACTTTAATTCCTATGGAATCATAATTATATTTACTGACTTATATTTACTCATTAAAGACTTTGACATTATCAGAACACGTATGATACTCTATTGTTATGAAAGTAAGAATTTAAGACTAGCATCTTTCTAGAGCATCAATATTCTAGCGTTATATAGTAACGGCTGACGGCGTCAAATACTGATCCATGATGATTTCGGAGTTGATTTACTAGCTTCCCCGAGAATATCTGTGGAACCCATACACATAGCTGTATCGTTAATGGTACAGTTAAGAATTTTGAGTTTGATGTCGATATGAAAAGATTTAATTGATCTTACAAATGAATTCTGACTGATCCGACACTTGACACTCTAAACTCGGAATCACGACTTCAGAAGTGATCACTTGAACCTTTTGTACACAATTGAGCAATAAAATATATTCTATTCTATTCTATTCTATTCTTGAAATGAAATGTTAAAACATGTACAAATATAACCAGGGTACCTGATGCACTACCTGATGACACGGTCTTCTACCTGCCAACGAGCGGCTCCACGGGGCTGCCTAAAGCTGCAATAATGACTCACAGAGGTCTGGTGACCCAACTACCTTCCATGTGGTAAGTCACCATTCATTCACATGTGTTAAAACCAGTAAGTATTCATGAAACGAGCCAATGCTCGTTTCACCTACCAATCTACCACGCGTTTATTACCTTCTATAAAGACAATTCTTTATAGAAGGTAATAAACGCGTGGTAGATTTTAGGGAAGCCAGTGAAGCCAAGAATCAGGCGTAACGTTTGATTCTTTTATTCGCCGTAAGAGACTGCTTGTAGATATATAATAATATGTTGGTACCTATATGCAAATAAAGTTTTATTGAATTTATTAATTATTTTAACAACCCTGGGCTGGTGCTGGTGGTTCGTTTCAGAGCTTCAAGAATAGACTAAGTAATTAACCAATTGTAAATTGAATGATCACTGAGACGTCTTTCTAAATACATATTTTTAGAACCAGATGATTATCTGGCTTCATCATCATCATCATCATCAGCAGCAGCAGCCGAAAGACGTCCATTGCTGAACAAAGGCCTTCCCCTTAGAAGGGAGGGGTTGCCATAATCCCCACGCTTGGAAGGCGGCTTGGGGATCGCAGTATAGGTGGTAGGTTGGATTACCTAGTGAGACGCTCTTGCCCGTCTTCTTGTTTAGTCGCCTCTTACGTACACCCAACGGGAGGAGCTGGGAGGGTGATATTCTTACCCGGACACCGCACGGGCTATCTGGCTTAAGATGAAGCAAAACAGCGTCATGATTCATCACGCTCATCTTAAACCAAAATCAATATTTTAATTCTCCTCAAGAGAGCGATCTACTCAGGACGTTTTAGTAATAAGCCACTATAAAAACACAAGCAACTATAAAAAAAAATATACTAAGTACATACATTAATTCCATAGGGCCTACCACACAAACTTTCCAACGCCAACAAACCAGGTGCTGATCACAACAACCATCCAATGGGTAACTTTCACGATGATGATGACCTCCTGCATCACGTACCAGATTCCTGTACTGATATCACCAGAGAAGAACACGGCGGAGAACATGGCAGAGCTGATAAAGAAATATCGAGTGAGGATAACATAACTACTCCTGTTAACGATTTACGTCGGAAATCAACAACTAATTCTAATCCAAAATCATTACATTTAGCTGATAATAGTTATTTTTTATTCTTAGAAAACCGTTTAAAAAACGTTTGGTTACACTTTTTGCTAACTTCAGTCATTTGACAGACAACATAACCACAATAACTAGATACATTTTCTGAGAGAAAATTGGTATCAAAACAAGGACTTAAATGCCTATTTTGAAGAGATTACTTATAAGGTCGCAACTATAGCTTTAGCCTACAGAACCAGCGCACTGGCACCCATTTAATTCTATTTAATTTTGTATATTAAAATACACATACAATAATTTTCAGCCAACCTGGACGTTTTTCAACCCCGTCGTAGCCGCTGGGCTGGCAGCGTATGCTACTCGGGATCATCTGAGCTCACTGGAAACATTGATAATGCTCGGGTCTCCGTCCACTCCGGAAATCGCAGCCACAGTTAGGGTAATATAACCCACAACATCATTTTAACTGAGACACTTTCGTCCTTTAATATAATGCATCTTTTATCACCGGTAAATCGGTGGCAAGTCATTCACAATTTTTTCACAGGATTAATTTCATTCGTATTTATGTTGATAAAAATAGTAACGAATAATTATTTTTTAGGAGAAACTGCCTGAAACTGCTCATTTGTGCGACGGTTATGGCACCACAGAGACGCAGGGATTCATCATTCTCCCGGACAGGGGACCACCGCACCAATACAACGGACGGATACTAAACTTGTTTGAATATAAGGTACCTATTGGTTTGATTATCATTATAGCAAAAGTATAAAATTACACTGTAAATTAGTACAAATTTCAAAAGCTTTGTTAATTAAAATATACCTACTATTTACATTAAAATCTACCAACGTATTTGTAACCTACAAATACGGACAAAGTACTTAATAGGCTAATTGTTCATAGAACTGAATCTAAGAAATAAGTCATTATTCGTCTAATAATAACAGCCGGAAAAAATACCACAGCACTGTTTATGAGTTTACTAAAAATAATTCCTTGTTTCAGCTCGTGGATGAAGAAGGACTGGAGTTGGGCAAGAATGGAGTTGGAGAGTTACATGTGAGAGGGAAATGTATGATTAAGGTATCTGAATGTTAATTGTTTGTATTTTAAGTTCAATCTAGCTCAAGTATATTCTAATGTGGACGCTCCAAAAATATATGATATCAATACAAAGTAAAAAATATAACAAATAAAATAAAATATATAATAAATTTATATCATCAATAGCAGCCACAGCTGAACAAAGGCCGCTCCCTCTAAGAAGGGAAGGAAGGCCATATTCAATTATATAAAAGGGAAAATCACTGACTCACTCATCACGAAACTACAAGTGCTAGGAGTCTCAAAATTTGCATGGAGGTTCCTTTTAGAACGTATGTGCTCACTAAGACGGATTTTGCGAAATTCTACCCCTCAGGGGGTGGCTAAGTTTGTATGGGAGAGCGTGATTGCTTGGCCCTATTGAGTCTAGTTCATGTTAGACGACGGTGCTGTTCCGTTACGTGCCGACCTGTGCTTTGGCGGTTTGGCAACTATGTCAATCAGTACAGCCTTGAGGTACAGTCACAGTATAGATAATACCTAATACTGCTTATAGTGATTATTTGTGTGATTAAAATTATTTGTCTATAGTGTAATATTTATACTATGCAGTCGCAGGGTGCCGCACACCCAACCTGTATACAACGCGTTAAGTCACCGTATGGTACGCTTTAAATGTTAGCGTGGTAAACAAACGGTTGGTCTTCAACCTATGCATAATTAAATCCATAGGTCTTGGTTCTGATGTATTTATTTATAACAGGGATATTACAAAAACGAGGAGACCACGAGAGAAACCTTCACTCCAGACGGATGGTACAAGACAGGCGACGTGTTCCGCGGTGACGACGATGGACGGTTGTACTTCGTAATTAGGAGGAAGTTCACATTCAAGTACAAAGGGTGTCATGTAAATATTTATTATATCTTAAAACTTATACCTACATAGTACAAAATTCAAATATTCATATAATACTAAAATCACTTCTATTTTAAAATTATGGTTCCCGAATCATATAAGGTCCCAGATCACTTCACTGGGGGGTGCGCATGCTTCGCGTGCAGCTCATGTGGGACTCTTGCCCACTAAAACCCCCGCGGCACATCGGTACCTGTGCTCACGAGACGCCCGCCGCCGTACAAGATAGATAGATATACTCTTTATTGTACGCACAAACTTACATAAAAAATAAAGCACATAAAAGCACTTAAAAATTAAATATGTACAAAGGGCGGCCTTATCGTTATTCGCAATTTCTTCCAGGCAACCTAGGGATGGAAAAAAGAGAGAATGAAACATAAAAGTGGGATAGTTAGTGCAACAATTAAAATACTTAGAAAACAAAAAAAAGTAAAGAGATGGACTTTTGTGCTCCACACACCAAAAGTCCATCAACTCCGAAGGGTCCATTGCGCCCACTGATCTTACAATAGCCATTCCCAAACTTTAGCAAATTGGAGCCAATGGAAAATTCTTCTAGGGGGTGTTTATGAAATTTCATGCAACCAATGGAAGTGCTTTCACATTTTACTCTTACCAGGTCGCACCGGAGGAGGTGGAGAGCGTGGTCGGGTCCGTGGCGGGCGTCCACGAGTGCGTGGTGTGCGGCACGGACAGCGGGCCCGCCGCGGCCGTCGTACTACTGCCCAGCGCGCGGCTCTCCAGGGACGACATCCGCCGAGCTGTGGACTGTGAGTACACGCACAAACTGTATGGGCACGTTCCTAGTGTACAACGGGCCCGCCGCGGCCGTCGTACTACTGCCCAGCGCGCGGCTCTCCAGGGACGACATCCGCCGAGCTGTGGACTGTGAGTACACGCACAAACTGTATGGGCACGTTCCTAGTGTACAACGGGCCCGCCGCGGCCGTCGTACTACTGCCCAGCGCGCGGCTCTCTAGGGACGACATCCGCCGAGCTGTGGACTGTGAGTACACGCACAAACTGTATGGGCACGTTCCTAGTGTACAACGGGCCCGCCGCGGCCGTCGTACTACTGCCCAGCGCGCGGCTCTCTAGGGACGACATCCGCCGAGCTGTGGACTGTGAGTACACGCACAAACTGTATGGGCACGTTCCTAGTGTACAACGGGCCCGCCGCGGCCGTCGTACTACTGCCAGCGCGCGGCTCTCCAGGGACGACATCCGCCGAGCTGTGGACTGTGAGTACACGCACAAACTGTATGGGCACGTTCCTAGTGTACAACGGGCCCGCCGCGGCCGTCGTACTACTGCCCAGCGCGCGGCTCTCCAGGGACGACATCCGCCGAGCTGTGGACTGTGAGTACACGCACAAACTGTATGGGCACGTTCCTAGTGTACAACGGGCCCGCCGCGGCCGTCGTACTACTGCCCAGCGCGCGGCTCTCCAGGGACGACATCCGCCGCGCTGTGGACTGTGAGTACACGCACAAACTGTATGGGCACGTTCCTAGTGTACAACGGGCCCGCCGCGGCCGTCGTACTACTGCCCAGCGCGCGGCTCTCCAGGGACGACATCCGCCGAGCTGTGGACTGTGAGTACACGCACAAACTGTATGGGCACGTTCCTAGTGTACAACGGGCCCGCCGCGGCCGTCGTACTACTGCCCAGCGCGCGGCTCTCCAGGGACGACATCCGCCGAGCTGTGGACTGTGAGTACAC
Source organism: Furcula furcula (assembly GCA_911728495.1). Lineage (NCBI taxonomy): Eukaryota > Metazoa > Arthropoda > Insecta > Lepidoptera > Notodontidae > Furcula > Furcula furcula. The sequence goes on from OU452258.1 coordinate 24,104,806, forward strand.
GCACAAACTGTATGGGCACGTTCCTAGTGTACAACGGGCCCGCCGCGGCCGTCGTACTACTGCCAGCGCGCGGCTCTCCAGGGACGACATCCGCCGAGCTGTGGACTGTGAGTACACGCACAAACTGTATGGGCACGTTCCTAGTGTACAACGGGCCCGCCGCGGCCGTCGTACTACTGCCCAGCGCGCGGCTCTCCAGGGACGACATCCGCCGAGCTGTGGACTGTGAGTACACGCACAAACTGTATGGGCACGTTCCTAGTGTACAACGGGCCCGCCGCGGCCGTCGTACTACTGCCCAGCGCGCGGCTCTCCAGGGACGACATCCGCCGAGCTGTGGACTGTGAGTACACGCACAAACTGTATGGGCACGTTCCTAGTGTACAACGGGCCCGCCGCGGCCGTCGTACTACTGCCCAGCGCGCGGCTCTCCAGGGACGACATCCGCCGAGCTGTGGACTGTGAGTACACGCACAAACTGTATGGGCACGTTCCTAGTGTACAACGGGCCCGCCGCGGCCGTCGTACTACTGCCCAGCGCGCGGCTCTCCAGGGACGACATCCGCCGAGCTGTGGACTGTGAGTACACGCACAAACTGTATGGGCACGTTCCTAGTGTACAACGGGCCCGCCGCGGCCGTCGTACTACTGCCCAGCGCGCGGCTCTCTAGGGACGACATCCGCCGAGCTGTGGACTGTGAGTACACGCACAAACTGTATGGGCACGTTCCTAGTGTACAACGGGCCCGCCGCGGCCGTCGTACTACTGCCCAGCGCGCGGCTCTCTAGGGACGACATCCGCCGAGCTGTGGACTGTGAGTACACGCACAAACTGTATGGGCACGTTCCTAGTGTACAACGGGCCCGCCGCGGCCGTCGTACTACTGCCAGCGCGCGGCTCTCCAGGGACGACATCCGCCGAGCTGTGGACTGTGAGTACACGCACAAACTGTATGGGCACGTTCCTAGTGTACAACGGGCCCGCCGCGGCCGTCGTACTACTGCCCAGCGCGCGGCTCTCTAGGGACGACATCCGCCGAGCTGTGGACTGTGAGTACACGCACAAACTGTATGGGCACGTTCCTAGTGTACAACGGGCCCGCCGCGGCCGTCGTACTACTGCCCAGCGCGCGGCTCTCTAGGGACGACATCCGCCGAGCTGTGGACTGTGAGTACACGCACAAACTGTATGGGCACGTTCCTAGTGTACAACGGGCCCGCCGCGGCCGTCGTACTACTGCCAGCGCGCGGCTCTCCAGGGACGACATCCGCCGAGCTGTGGACTGTGAGTACACGCACAAACTGTATGGGCACGTTCCTAGTGTACAACGGGCCCGCCGCGGCCGTCGTACTACTGCCCAGCGCGCGGCTCTCCAGGGACGACATCCGCCGAGCTGTGGACTGTGAGTACACGCACAAACTGTATGGGCACGTTCCTAGTGTACAACGGGCCCGCCGCGGCCGTCGTACTACTGCCCAGCGCGCGGCTCTCCAGGGACGACATCCGCCGAGCTGTGGACTGTGAGTACACGCACAAACTGTATGGGCACGTTCCTAGTGTACAACGGGCCCGCCGCGGCCGTCGTACTACTGCCCAGCGCGCGGCTCTCCAGGGACGACATCCGCCGAGCTGTGGACTGTGAGTACACGCACAAACTGTATGGGCACGTTCCTAGTGTACAACGGGCCCGCCGCGGCCGTCGTACTACTGCCCAGCGCGCGGCTCTCCAGGGACGACATCCGCCGAGCTGTGGACTGTGAGTACACGCACAAACTGTATGGGCACGTTCCTAGTGTACAACGGGCCCGCCGCGGCCGTCGTACTACTGCCCAGCGCGCGGCTCTCCAGGGACGACATCCACCAAGCTGTGGACTGTGAGTACACGCACAAACTGTATGGGCACGTTCCTAGTGTACAACGGGCCCGCCGCGGCCGTCGTACTACTGCCCAGCGCGCGGCTCTCCAGGGACGACATCCGCCGAGCTGTGGACTGTGAGTACACGCACAAACTGTATGGGCACGTTCCTAGTGTACAACGGGCCCGCCGCGGCCGTCGTACTACTGCCCAGCGCGCGGCTCTCCAGGGACGACATCCACCGAGCTGTGGACTGTGAGTACACGCACAAACTGTATGGGCACGTTCCTAGTGTACAACGGGCCCGCCGCGGCCGTCGTACTACTGCCCAGCGCGCGGCTCTCCAGGGACGACATCCGCCGAGCTGTGGACTGTGAGTACACGCACAAACTGTATGGGCACGTTCCTAGTGTACAACGGGCCCGCCGCGGCCGTCGTACTACTGCCCAGCGCGCGGCTCTCCAGGGACGACATCCACCGAGCTGTGGACTGTGAGTACACGCACAAACTGTATGGGCACGTTCCTAGTGTACAACGGGCCCGCCGCGGCCGTCGTACTACTGCCCAGCGCGCGGCTCTCCAGGGACGACATCCGCCGAGCTGTGGACTGTGAGTACACGCACAAACTGTATGGGCACGTTCCTAGTGTACAACGGGCCCGCCGCGGCCGTCGTACTACTGCCCAGCGCGCGGCTCTCCAGGGACGACATCCACCGAGCTGTGGACTGTGAGTACACGCACAAACTGTATGGGCACGTTCCTAGTGTACAACGGGCCCGCCGCGGCCGTCGTACTACTGCCCAGCGCGCGGCTCTCCAGGGACGACATCCGCCGAGCTGTGGACTGTGAGTACACGCACAAACTGTATGGGCACGTTCCTAGTGTACAACGGGCCCGCCGCGGCCGTCGTACTACTGCCCAGCGCGCGGCTCTCCAGGGACGACATCCACCGACCTGTGGACTGTGAGTACACGCACAAACTGTATGGGCACGTTCCTAGTGTACAACGGGCCCGCCGCGGCCGTCGTACTACTGCCCAGCGCGCGGCTCTCCAGGGACGACATCCGCCGAGCTGTGGACTGTGAGTACACGCACAAACTGTATGGGCACGTTCCTAGTGTACAACGGGCCCGCCGCGGCCGTCGTACTACTGCCCAGCGCGCGGCTCTCCAGGGACGACATCCGCCGAGCTGTGGACTGTGAGTACCTACACGCACAAACTGTATTCGTCTGGTCGCTTTTTATTTACCAACGTCAAAAAAGGAGGAGGTTCTCAATTCACCTGTTTATATATTTTTTCCTATGTATGTTTGCGCATAACTCATATACATACACATAACGAAAAATTCTTTCATGTACGGATAGGCCGTTCCACTGACTGGGTCCCATAAAAAAAACTAGTACATACGAATAATTAGTTCCTGAATCACATGAATGGCGACTCAGAAAAAATGTAGGCATGCCTAAAAGATGACGTTTTTATCGCTTTTTAAGAACAAAAGTGGTCATAAGTCTGGCAAATATTTACCAATTTGAATGATTCTTTTTTTATTTGAAATAAGGAACCACTGTTATGAATCTGTATGATTTTATCACACCCAGACAAGAATTTCATAAAGAACCATGATGGATGTGGGGGAATATATAAGGTAAAAACCATAAAATTGATGTTCTCTAAATAATTAATTGATTATCTCTGACAAATATGAACCGATTTCGATGATTCTTTCTTTATTCGAGAGAGTAAACTACTATGATGATTCCATGCTGTAAGGTGTAGAGCCAGGTTTAGCTGCTGCAACGGAGTGTAACGTCTGGAACCGCGGGATGACGGATATGTAAAAGAATGTAAAGACGGCGGAGTGCAATGTAATATATTTATTTGCCCACGGCTGTACGTACACTTACTCCTTATTACTATAAAAATACTTATATATTAAGTGCAAATTGTCGCGGCGTGCGGATGTTGTCGACCTGATTTTAGGTCAACGATGTACTTCGTACACATGTAAATTTCATTACGACCGAATAAATTGTTCCTGAAGAAACATAAAACTATACAGGGTGTAAGGGACATCGTACCGAAAACCGATACCAGGGATCCAGTACATGATTCTGAACACTCTAGTGTTGAAAATTTTCATCTGCTTTTACATGAATTTACAAAAAAAAATCCACTTTTTTAAAATAAAAATTGTATAATATCATTATTGGTATAATAATAAAGCATAATTTTAATTTAAAAACAATAAATTACTTATTTGTGGAAAATTTATTTAATTATTTATTTATTTATTCATTATGCACTAAAACAGTACATAGGCAATTAATTAATAGGCAATAAACTATTATTATTTTAGAAAATTAGCAATGTAATTTGAGAAATAAATATTATTCTGCTATTCAATACATGCTCGAAAATTAATAAGTCAGTCATTTGTCATTTTCCATTTATATGGTTTCTGTATTTTTGTAACGGACATCTTATAAATTGTTTTTCGGTACGATGTCCCTTACACCCGTTATAGACGATAATGTGATCATGACCTACCTAGATAAATTTACCGTCTTCGATGGTTCAATATTTATGTACGATAATATCACTAAATAGCATAAAATAAAATATAAAAAAAAATGTACCGACTTCAAGAACACTAAAAAGCATAAAATAATTTCAATAAATAATATCATTGAAATCGGTGATAAACACCAAAAAATCATCGAAATCGGTTCATATTTGTCACAGATAATGTAACGGAGAACATCAATTATTTTATTATTTTGTTATGTGATTTGCCATTACTGAATCTAAAGTTTGCCATTTTAAATACACTTCTAAAGTTTGCCATTTTAAATACACTATGCAGAACGTTCATAAATAAATGAATTTTAAAAACATACCCAGGTATTTAGAAAAGCAAGTTGGAAGAAAATTATCATTTTTTGGAATATATAAAACTAAATAGTACATAATTTTGTATTCTGTTTTAATAATGTATTATTAATTTGTATGGTAGTGTTTGTTACTATGTTTTTCGAAAACTTTTGTACAAAGAAAAACATTCTTGAATTTTACTTTAAAAAAATAACTTTTTATATTGTAGCAAAGTTAAGCGACCACAAACGTCTTCATGGAGGCATCGCATTCGTGGATTCCCTCCCTCACACACACTCCGGGAAGCTGCAGCGGCAGGACTGCACCAGGCTCATCGATGACCTTATTAAGAAGGGCGTGTGTTGTTAGATATAGATATACATTTTAATATAATTTATAAATAACGTATTCTGTAAATAAAGTATTATAATTCATTGATTCGTTGTATTAAGTACCTACTGTTCTTCTTGTGTTATTATTTACACTTATATCGTAATAACCAAATTATGAACTCAAAAGTAGTACTCTAATGATGACAAACTGTATTCACATGCCAGTACCATTCCCTTGTTGAATAGCTAAAGCTGTAGAACTGAAAGAGTATATGTATAAATCTTAGTACTAATAAATGTAAAGCTACATGGAACGCTATTAATAATTATACGCATACAAATTTTCAACACAATGACATAAGACAAATATGCCGAGGTGACATGATAATCTCTGAGCCTAAAATAATCTCTAAGGCTTTTAATGACTTTTTCATTGAACTGACTAACAGTCTAACACTGTTATGTGCAATAGTGTTTCATCACATACACCTAATATCTCACACGTAAAACCTGTATCGTCGTCAGTATTTTTGACACCTACTGATCCTAAAGAAATATTTAATATAATTCACTCACTAAAAAGTTCTAACTCAGTAGGATATGATAATCTTAGTACTAGAATTCTAAAATTATGCGCTGTTTATTTATGTACCCCGCTCAGCCATATAATAAATACTCTTTCTTACAGGTCCGTTTCCTGATAGCTTAAAAATATCTATAGTTAAACCATTGTTTAAAAAACGCGATGCTAATGATCTTAATAACTATAGACCTACACTTATTGCCGCACTCACAAACACCAATTAACTTTAATTCTAATTAAGTCACTTTTTAATATCTATTTATTTCGACTGTTGGAGCCATTTATGATTAATTTCGATTATTGAAAAAGAGATAATTGTTATCGCTACTCACTATCAGTATTATTAAGTATTAATTGGCTTCGAGTGTCGAAATAATCCGATTTCATAAAATGGATTAATCACCATTAACTTTAATTGACGTTTGTAGGTTCGGCAGTTAGTCCTCTACTTTCTAAGGTATTTGAAAAAGCGACGTATACTCGGTTGGACAATTTTATACGTAAGCATAATATCCTTTCAGATAGACATTTTGGTTTTCGAAAATATACCATCTGGGGTGGATAATACGACAATAAATTAAACATCATGTGCGTAATGACGTTCCTAGTCGAATGCCTAATAAGAGATTAGAAAAAGTGTTTGTAACTAATCTAATAAATAATTACTAGAGAGGTGACTATTCGGTGTGTTCGTGTCGAAACATACAAAGAAGTAGATATTTCCGCCCGCGCTGTTGCTGCCCGTACCAGAGGTTAATGGCCCAATATTTACAAATGGTGTTTTATTTTGATTACGTCTTTCTGCAGTATATTTTGTTCAAAAGCAACATTTTTTGATTTCTTTGCAAGGATTTATTTGACGGTTCCAAAATACTTCTGTGTAGTGGTATTACCAGATATTTCATTAATTGTCGTATCGTCTTCCCCACTTTGTATGTCAACGACACTGGCGAGTTTTAATTTAATAAAAGAGGTAACTGAGTCCATAAATAATAAGCAGGCTGTATCTGCTCTGCTTCTCGACCTAGGTAAGGCTTTTGACATTATAAATCATGCAATACCTACTGCTGTCAAAATTAGAAAAATACGGTATAAAGGTACGCGTCCATTGGCCGGCGCCGGACGCACCGCACGCACGGCACGCAACGGATTTTAGTTTGCTTTCTATGATTTTGACGGCCCGCATCGGAAAATACCGCGGATAATGGACGCAGCGCTATCTAAAATCATAGAAAGCAAACTAAAATCCGTTGCGTGCCGTGCACTTTAAGTACGCGAGTATGGGTTGTTCCAATTACTTCGGCAGCATCTCTGCTTGAAGCCTTCGGAAATGCTTCGAAGTATGTTAAAACATTTAGATCAAAATCGAAGTTACAAGAAGAATAACATAAGTAAGCAGATGGATCTTTGAGTAAAAGTGCTTTAACTTGATCCATTGAATTAATAATTTAAGATTTCATTGTTTTCCTTTTATTTAATTTATGAAGTTTGTTAGAGAGATTTCATCCTTATAATTGACCCTAACGATCGATGCAATAAAAGTACAGGGTGCAACTTTTAGAGATTTTAGTCAGTTCGATTACCGGGTGCAACAAGCGAATTTTTAAAAATCTTCGAATGCAGTTTTCTTTCTTTAAAAAAATAAAGGAATGTTTTCTTTGAGTAAAATTTTTCTATCTACAGTATTAAGAGTACCTTCCCTTCAGGTGGCATTACAAAATTCCACCCTGTATAATAAATAAACATAGTTGCTTATTATTTGCTGATGATACTACAGTAATATTTAAATGCCCTGACATTAGTAAATATGAGGAACAAATTAATAATTCTTTAACTGACATAATGAATTGGTTTGACGAAAATGACTTAGATATAAATGTAAATAAGACAAAATTGATACAATTTCGTAACTAATAAACAAAACCCTTAATTCTCAACGTAAAATACAAAGGAATTAAATTAGAAAGTGTTCCATATGGGATTTTCTTATGGTTTCAAATTGACCAACACCTAAACTGGAAAAATCATGTTGAATACATATGTAACAAATTAAACCGATTTGTCTATGCCCTCAAAAGAGTTCGTACAACGATATCACAAAAAGCATCACTCATTTCCTACCATGGATATGTTGGTTCGGTGTTACTTTATGGGTTACCATTATGGGGTAATTCTGTTGATGCAGTAAATGCCTTCATCGTCCAAAAAAAGTGTATTAGGGCTATATATGTGGTGCTTGGTACCTGGACTACTAAGAGAGATTACTGGTACTATGGTAACCAGACAACTAATACTAATACGTATAATACTCCTCATATGGTACACTGACGGTTCCAAAATGGAGTCAGGTACAGGGGCAGGGATTTATTCCAAGGACTGTAGTATCAGTCACAGCATGGGGCAATATGCATCGGTATTCCAAGCGGAAACCTATGCCATAATTGCCAGCATCAAAGAAATGCAAAGGAGAAATGTCAAGGGTAAAACCATTCGCATTCTCAGCGACAGTCAGGCAGCTCTGAAGGCTCTGAATTCCTTCAGAGTTGCTTCTAAACTGGTCAAAGAAGGTGTTACAGGCTTGAACAACCTGGGAAGACACAACAATGTCAGCCTTATCTGGGTACCTGGACATGAAGGCATCGAGGGCAATGAGAAGGCAGATAGATTAGCGAGGGCCGGCTCACAGAGACATTTGGTTGGCCCCGAACCATTTGTGGGGATTCCGTATGGAACATATCACCAAGCATTGTATGCACATGCTAGAAACGAACACATGAAGGAATGGAGGGCAGCGTCAGGCCTTAACCACTCCAAAGCGTTCTCTAGCGGAAGGGTGGACTGTGGGGTCAAATTATTAAACCTAAACAGATCACAAATAAGGCACCTGATGGGTGCACTTACGGGACATTTTGGTACCAACGAGCATCTACACAGAATGAGGCTAAGTACTAGTGACATTTGCAGATTCTGCGAAGATGAAAAAGAGTCAATGCGACACATATTGTGTGGCTGCGACGCTCTTGCGAGACGTAGGTTGCATCATCTGGGAGTGGCCTATCCTGCACCAAATGATTATGTACAGCTCCAAGCTGGCGCGATCGTTGCGTACCTGAGGGAGCTCTTCGATACGCCAGCAACAGAGTAAGGGCTAGGGCATGCACAATGGATCCAACTGGGTCGAAGTGCGTTCCGGGAATACCGGGCCCAAATTTATAGCCACCAAGAATAGAATAGAATACGTATAATACATTTTTTTAGTACCTTACTGCAAGTTGTATACGAGTAAACAGAGCATTCTTAATTTAACCGGGTAATACATTTAAAAAAACAACAGCGAATTCGTTTTGTGCCGCTGATAATCCATATACATTTTTGGAATAAATAAATGTGGTCGTCCTTAATTAAGAAGTCAAACAAACATTTATTTTTATCTAATTGTTCATAATCATCATTATTTGTATTCAAAATATTAAAATACGTACATTTTATCACTTAAAATTATAATTTTGAAATAGGTTGTATGTTCACTTACCTTGAATTGGGCACGTGAAAAAAAAACGCGTGCGCCATTTCCCATACATAATTTTCATATTTTGTTTTTATCGTATTTGTCGCTGTGTGGTAAGTTTATTTTGTTTTTATTTCCCGCTAATGTGTTCAAAAACGTCGTATGAAACGCGTGAGCTCTGTCCATTACACACTAGGCTGAATTAAGCTCTCGCCTACGGCTCGGGCTGCAACCCATAGCCTCGTGTATAATGAGCAACTTAGCTCACTTGTATCATAATTATACTATTATTTTACCGTGAAATAATATCCATGGGGTGTGAAAAAATGTACATCAATATTTTAAACCTAAGCACTAGTAACTCATGCATGCCACAACTTTTTACCAAGTATATCCCTCCTTTTATACTAAGTGTATACCTCCTTTTCCTTAAAATAATTGTACAGTTTTGCAATTTCTTCATGAAATCTATTCTTGAATAAATCATCAGATATTAAATCTAAATTTTGGTCTTAGCTAAAGTACGATCGCCGAGCAGGAAGAATTTGGTACGTTAACCTGCTATTACCTGTGTCTGTAGCTCTCGGGCAAAATACATAGCGTCACGCTCGCACAGATGCAATGACCGCGTATGTGCAAGCGTGACGAGACACACCCCACGCATGAGCGACAGAGACAGGTAGCAAGTCAACGTACCAAATTATAATATGTGTAAAAAATAATACCTTACCATACGTACAGTAGACTTTCGTAGAATAAGATTTCTACTAACAATTTTACCATACTAAACATTTTAGGATTTCTTTTATAAATTGAATTTTGAATAACCCGTGGTAAATAATTAGTTGAAGAAGAATAACCATGTTAAGTTTCACGTAAATTGGACAAATTGCAAACATTCCTTCTCTATTTTGCCTCTTAGGGGAAACATTCCAAAAAAAAAAATACAACTTGACGACAGGTGGCATACACAAACTATAGAACGTTCCAGAAACTGTACGTTACACCATGGAAACCTATTTTTTTACCAGCCCTTGTTTTTGTCCCACTGTTGGACTCGGGCCTCCCATTAAAATGTAGAAGCTTAGGCCATAGTCCACTACGCTGACCAAGTGCGGGTTGGATGACGTCACACATCATTTGAAAGATAGTTAGGCTTTCTCAGACATGCAGGTTTCCTCACGATGTATTCCTTCACTGAAAGCTGGTAACAATCTCACGATGACGATTCGCATATGATTAATTAAAGAAATCAGAGTAATAGTTAATAAAGAGTACAAATTCATTTAAGGGTTCTTAATTTCCTATTCAAATTATTATTTAGGAATAATGCCAACCATTATATTACCTATACTTGTGAACTTTTTAAAGTAATTTATCTGAATCGCAAGAGGGGCGCCACTATCAAGTTTCTGCCCTAGTTCGATAAAATCGTAGATCCGGATCAGACTGTAGTTTTTGTACATGAAGAAGGAGTAAAATCATTAAAGTAAAATTAATGAATACACGACTTTTTTTCTTCCAATTAGTGTTCATCAAGATGTATCAAGGTTCATCAAGGTTTTTAGCATGTCCTGCTCTATAGACCAACCATATAACTGTCCATGGGAAAACATTCTTCTCGTAGATCGACTCCAACAAAATATTTTAAGGTTTGACCTTGAAATTCGTTTATAGTATTATCATAAGAATTTTCACCGGAAATTGTTGACACTAAATTGAAAAGATCTGTCTGTAGGTAGGTAAGTAGGTGACATAATGAGGATATTGGTTTCGATAATATTATTTTATATAATCTAAACTGTAATCTTATCCCATTGCACACTTGCACATGTGAAGGGGATTAAAATTACTTATCAAATTAAAATATTTGGATACCTTAGCTATAATTTGAGGCTATGAGGTGGAAGTCATGGCGTATTGATAGAAATCAAAAACTTTTATTGGTTTAAAACCATCGATATACTATACCAACTAGAGTAGCTGTCACGAACAAAATGACATCGAAAATGTGGTCGCGGTTACATATACTTACACAACTATACACGTAGCTAGAAATTGTAGAAAATAGTCTTAAATAATTCGGAACGTCGGACTAATAGAAGCCTTCACTGTAGTAATAAAGTCTAATTCTGTATGCAGTAATGTTGGCACATAAAACCTTTACATCGGAAACAAAGAAAAATCAATAAAATCGCCAACGCTATACGAAAAAAGTAGTTGTTTTGACTTAAACAAAAATAATGCGGCTGGTCGACTTCATGGAGAAGGAGGGACTCTTTGCGATGAACTCCTTCTTCAAGAAGCGACCATCCAGGAAGTGGACGTGGATAAGCCCCGATGGTTCAACCAAAAATGAGATCGACTTCATCATGACGACCAAGAAGCATATATTCGATGATGTGTCCGTGATCGGCAGGGTGAAAACCGGTAGCGATCACCGCATTGTTAGAGGCACATTGAATATCAATGTCAAGCTCGAGAGGTCTCGTCTGATGAAGTCCACGCTCCGTCCGGGAACCGCCCAAATCCGAAACCCCGAAGACTTTCAACTCGAACTACACAATCGCTTTCAGTGCCTAGCCGAATGCGAAACTGCGGACGAGTTAAACAATGGGTTGGTGCAAACTGTCCATGCAGTGGGGTCCAAGTTCTTTAAGACCCCACGCCGTAATAAGCCTCAGAAGCTCTCCAATCAAACCATTAAGTTAATGGAAACCCGGACTGAGATGAGACTGCAATCTTCAGCTGATATGTCAGAATATGCTGAACTCAATAGACGAATCTCGAAATCCATGCGTCACGACTTGCGTTCCTATAATACAGCATGTATTAAGGACGCAATTGAGCGGAACCAAGGCTCTAAAGTGTTCGCAAAGAATTCGTCTATTGGGCGCAGCCATATGACCAGGCTGAAGATCGACGACGGCAGTGTCATCTCATCGAAACCGGAGATATTGAGAGAGCTCGAGAGGTTTTACGGACAGTTATTATACACCTCAACACAGGAACCCATTGCCAGAACAGCTCAGGACACCAGAGCCAAATTAACCCGACACTACACTGAGGACATCCCAGACATCAGCCTCTACGAGATTAGAATGGCTCTAAAACAGCTTAAGAACAACAAGGCGCCGGGTGAAGACGGAATCACAACAGAACTTCTGAGAGCGGGTGGAAAACCGGTACTATTAGTCCTCCAGAAGTTATTTAATTCCGTCTTACTCCAGGGTACTACGCCAGAAGCATGGCACGGGAGTGTGGTGGTTCTTTTCTTCAAAAAAGGTGATAACACCTTGTTGAAGAATTATAGACCCATCTCACTCCTGAGCCATGTATACAAGCTGTTTTCGAGAGTCCTTACGAACCGTCTCGAATGCAGGTTTGATGACTTCCAGCCTCCCGAACAAGCCGGGTTCCGAAAAGGCTTTAGCACCGTAGACCACATACATACGCTCCGCCAGATTATACAGAAGACCGAGGAGTATAATCGGCCATTATGTCTAGCGTTTGTGGACTACGAAAAAGCCTTCGATTCAATCGAGACCTGGGCAGTATTGCAGTCTCTCCAGCGGTGCCATATCGACTATAGGTACATCGAAGTGTTGAAGTGTTTGTACAGAAACGCCACCATGTCGATCCGACTATAGGACGAGAGCACGAAACCAATCCTATTGCAGCGAGGCGTGAGACAGGGAGACGTTATTTCTCCGAAACTGTTCACTAACGCATTGGAGGACGTTTTCAAGCTCTTGGACTGGTACGGATTCGGCATCAACATCAATGGCGAATACATCACTCACCTTCGTTTTGCCGATGATATAGTCATTATGGCAGAGTCGCTGGAGGACCTCAATACAATGTTCAGCGACCTCAGTAGCGTTTCCCAACAGGTGGGTCTTAAAATGAACATGAACAAGACGAAGATCATGTCTAATGTCCATGTTGCACCCGTACCGGTAGTTGTTGGGAACGATACAATCGAAGTTGTTGACCACTACGTATACCTAGGACAAACAATCCAGTTAGGTCGGTCCAACTTCGACAAAGAGGTCGCCCGAAGAATCCAACTCGGATGGGCAGCGTTCGGGAAACTACGTGACATCTTCTCATCAGAAATTCCGCAGTGCCTGAAGACAAAGGTTTTTAACCAGTGTGTGTTGCCAGTGATGACTTATGGTACTGAGACGTGGTCTTTAACAGCTGGCCTTTGGGAGAAGCTCAGAGTCACACAACGAGCTATGGAGAGAGCTATGCTCGGAGTTTCTTTGCGCGACAGAATCCGGAATGAGGAGATTCGCCGAAGAACCAAGGCCACCGACATAGCTCGTAGAATATGCAAGTTGAAGTGGCAGTGGGCAGGCCACATCGCTCGAAGAACCGATAACCGTTGGGGAAGAAAGGTTCTCGAGTGGCGACCACGAACCGGAAGACGCAGCGTAGGCAGGCCTCCCACTAGGTGGACCGACGACATTGTTCGCGTCGCAGGCAACCGGTGGATGCAAATAGCAAATTGTCGTTCATTGTGGCGGTCTAAGGGGGAGGCCTATGTTCAGCAGTGGACGTCTTCCGGCTGGTGATGATGATGATGATGAAACAAAAATGTACTCATTTAAAAGAAAATCTTAACCACTATAAAATAAGGTTCAAAACAGGTGTGTTTCCATTGTATGTGTACTGACTTACAAACTTATCCGTGCTGGTGGCAAAAATGAGAACTAACTTTTTAATAAGGTAATGACGTGTAGTTTGACAGTTTCGTATAGACAGTGGCGACATCCTATCGGCAACATTAATTTTGTCAGTGTCGGCATGGCAGTTGCGAACTACTAGAGGAGAAAATATCAAATAAATAATTTATATTTCGTATTATAATGATATCTTACTTATATTTATTATTTAAACTAGTAGTAATAAGAACACGAAACGAAAAAAAATTCTCCATCTGCAATTTTAGTAGTACGATAAGTATTTGGACAGTTTATAAACGCGCAATAAGGAATTTCGATACGTCCTTACGCTAGCTGTTGTCGGCTCGTACTAATTTGAAATAGAGCGACAGCCGTCTCCGTAGCTCTATTTTCGTGACCACTTTTCGGGTCGTGACAGCTAATCTAGTTGGTATAGTATATCGATGTTTAAAACACTCTAATGTATTGTGTCTTCCGTGTCTACACCACGCGTATCCACCACAACCGTATCAATTATTTTATATCCATTACTGTTAGCTGCTATCCTATCATACAATACAAATTGTATCCCTTAATTTAATTCAGATGAAGGTGCTTTTAAGTAAGAGTATGTGTGGTTCATATGTATTTAATACATTTATATCAAATCAATAAACAAAAAAAAACACCATACAAAGGTTCAAATCTTATATAATTCCCTTATGTGATAAATTTTCACAAACACAAAAATACGTGCCTTATTATTCTTTTAAAATAGTATGCTTGCTAAATTGCAGCTACTGTACCATCACCTCTAATAACAATATTATTTTCACCTTACTTTCTCGATAGAAAGTGACAGAGGTATAGACTATGTATATTGACGTCTCTACCTCATGTCATGTAAGATGATAATAATACTGCTCACAGAGGTGGTGGTAGGGCAGGACAATAGATACAATATGTTTTTTAACACACAAACTTTCATTCCCTATTTTACACCATAAACTGACGAAATCTGAAAAACGCTGATACACGTATCTTTTTATTTTTATTAAAGAGTCTAATTACAAAATTTCAAGTCAAAAGACATTGTTTTTGAACCCATCCCATACAAACTCTCAACCCCTATGTCACACCCTTAGAGTTCGAATTTCCAAAAATCCTTTCTTATTGATTGGTTAAACCATAAAATGAACCTCCTGTCCAAATTTTGTATGCCTAGCTTCGGCAGTTTCGTCTCTGCTGTGTTGAGTCACCCACGCGAAGCAGGCCCACCTCTTTATAATATAACTAACTTTATTTACACCCTTAAGTAACGAATTATAATAAATGCTGATACACGTGTTTGATTATTTTTAGTAAAGAGTCTAAGTACACAAATTCAAGTCAAAATACAATGTTTTTACACCCATCCCATACAAACTTTTAACCCTTATTTTACACACTTAGAGTTCGATTTTCCAAAAATTCTTTCTTATTGGTTCTCTAGACTATAAAATGAACCTCCTGTTCAAATTTTGTAGTCTTAGCTTCGGTAGTTTCGGCACTGCATTGATGAGTCCGTCACGCGAAAAATGCGTTCTTTTAGTTCATATTAAACCCTTAACTGACGAATTATGAAAAATGCTGATACACGTGTTTTATTAGTTTCGTTAAAGAGTCTAAGTGCAAAATTTCAAGTTAAAAGAATGTTTTTACACCCTTCCCATACAAACTTTCAACCCCTATTTCACACCCTTAGAGTTCGAATTTCCAAAAATCCTTTCTTATTGATTGGTTAATCCATAAAATGAACGCCCTGTCCAAATTTTGTTGTCCTAGCTTTGGTAGTTTCGGCTCTGCGGTGTTGAGTCACCCACGCGAAAAAGGCCTACCTCTTTATAATATAACTAGCTGTAGCCCGCGGCGTCGCCCGCGTTGACTTCGTTACTCAAACGTGTTTTGAATTATGGATCGGGGTTTTATAAAATATTGTTTACACTAATGTTGTCTTTTATTTACGCGAATGCTACACATTGAAATCAAACTACTTTTACGGATTTAATCGCGGTTTCTTTAGATTTTACTATCCCGATGTTTCTAATGCTTTGCAGCACCCATGGCCACAGGAGGACTGAGATGTTCAACGCCCTTATGTCACAATTATGCCGGTGCACCCTCAGGTCTTCTTAGTTATTATTGTTGGTCCGATCTTCGGCCGATCGATTTCAATATTGTTTACACTTTTATTAACCCTGATCAAGGTATCAAGTATGTAGCCTGTATTTCTTTTTATGTAAGCTATCATAGCTCCTATTTCTTAAATGTTTAATACTTTATTTAATAAAAACCATGACTGTAACTGCGCTGTTAACATTAAATACAACAAAAATATACTGTACATATTTTGCAATTCCATTTAAAACTTATGAGGTTGTTAAGTGGAATCCATTTGGTGATCCCATTGCTATTTACCAATGCCCCTAGCGGTTGAATTTAAAAAAATGCTGGAAATTAGTTCATTCACTAAGTTTCGTTACCATAGTTGCATTATAGCATTAAATGGAGATCTTTCTCCACGCAAACTTTAGGGATCTTTCGAAGAATGCCCGAAACGGTTTCTTAGATTCTTGTATGCAATACATAAAATATGTCGTGTGACTGTAAGAATAAAATATTTTTTGGACTTCAATTGAACGCTTTTAGTGGTTAATTTAAAAACATGTCATCAAAGCAAAGTGTCATCAGTGCAGCATGATTTTTTTTTCGCGTTTCATGCTCCAAAACCGTGCTAAAACCCCGTCAAGGGTTGATTTTCAATACAAATGTGTTAGACGTATTTCTCAATTTTTTATGATGTAGACTGACAAAAGTTTCGTGTCGAAGAAAAAAAAACTACATACAAACTTGATACCTCATTTATCTCACGGGTTGATATACGATAAATGCTGAAAGTTAGTTTATTAAATTATTGGGTTGAGTTTATTCACCGAGTTTCGAGACTGTAGCTGCATTATAGCATAAATGAAAATCCTTTTGCATCCAAACTTTGAAATCTTTAATTGACCGGGTTGTTTTTCGATGAATGCCGGAATCAAGTTTCTTAGATTCTTATGTGCAATACATAAAATAAATCTTGTGACCGTAGGGTAAAAAAACATGATTTGGACACCAAATAAACTCTTTTAGGGGTTAATTAAAAAAATGTGTTTTTTTACACATGGATTTATTTAATTTGATGAATGCATGATTTTTTTTCCGCATTCATACTCAAAAATTGTGCTGAAACCCTGTCAAGGGTTGATTTTCAATACAAATGTATTAGACGTGTTTCTCAACTTCTTTTGATGAGTACACTGACAAACTTTTGTGTCCATGTGCAAATATTTTTTTGCAAACTTTGATACCCTATTTGACCCACTTAGGGGTTGATTTTCGAAAAATTCTGACAATAGTTGGTTCTTTTGTTGAGTTTATTTAATGAGTTTTGTTACTGTAGCACCATTATAGCTTAAATGAAAATCCTTCTTCATGCAAACTTTACAACCCCATAAAACGAATTTAGCGGTTGTTTTTCTAAGTATACCTGAAATAGGTTTCTTAGATTCTTGGGTGCAATGCATATAATAATTTCTGTGATTATAGGACAAAAAACATGTTTTGGACCCAATTGGACCCTTTTTGGGGGTTGATTTTCCAAATATATTGTTAATAATTGTATTGTTAACTTCATGAATTTACCTTTTCTTATTTTTTAATTTATAATATTGGGATCCATGTTAATATGTAATGGTTGGAACGCTGACGCCTCAGGTCCTTTTGAGATAGGCGTTAATAGCTGCGACACAGTTTTAAACTAATGTAGCTATTATCGTTCTTACTTATGTAAATGTTAAGATCTGTTTTAGTTCCAATAAAATATGATTTGATTTGAATTTACTCACAAAGTTTCATTAGTGCAGCAATATTTTCTTTCCACATTTGATACTCAAAAACATGCTAAACCCCCTTCAAGGGTTGATTTAAAAAAAAAAAATGTGATACACGTGTTTCTCAATTTATTTTTATCAGTACATTGACATAGATTCGTGTCCATGTGATAAAATATATAACTGAGAATAACCCATTTGACCCCACTTAGGGGTTGACTTTCGAAAAATGCTGAAACTTGGTTTGTTAAGTTGTTGTGTTGAGTTTAAATGCCGTGTTTCGTTACTCCAGCTGCATTAAAGCATTCATTGGAAATCGTTCTACGTGTAAACTTTCCAACCCCATCATATGACTTTAGGGGTTATTTTTCGCTAAATTCCGGGGGTTTCTTAGATTCTTGTTTGCAATGTATATATTTGAAGTCTTATGGCTGTAGGTCGAAAAACATCTTTTGGACCCCAATTGGACGGACCCCTTTAGGAGTCGATTTTCAAAGCATGATTATTTACACATGAATTGCTTTAGTTTGATAAATGTATTCGCAAAGTTTCATCAATGCAGTATGAATTTTATCCGCGTTGCATACTCAAAAACCATGCTAAAACCCCTATAAGGGTCGATTTCAAAAAGCTTATGTGTTATACGTGTGTCTTTATTTCTTTTGCTCAGTACACTGACAAATATTCGCGTCCGTGTGACGAAAAAGAATATTTTTTTCATAGAAACTTTGAGAGCCCATTTGAACCACATAGGGGTTGATTTTACAAAAATTTTGAAATTTAGTTTATTTATTTATTTATAAACTCTTTATTGCACACATAGATAGTAATAAATGTACAAGTTTAGCAAGTATAAAAAGTACAATGGGCGGCGGTTTATTCTATTGTTGTTTTGAGTTTATTTATCAAGTTTTGTTACTCTAGCTGCATCATAGCATTAAATGGAAATCCTTCTTTGTGCAAACATTCCTTGCCCATTAAATGACCTTAACCGACCTGGTCTTCAAAAAATGACGGAAATAGGTTTCTTAGATTCTTGTGTGCAATAAATAAGTAAGTGGCGCGGTAGATCAAAAATAATTCTTTTTACCCCAATTGGACTCCTTTAGGAGTAGTTTCTCAAAAAATGATTAGTTACACATGGGTGGCTTTAGTTTGATAAATGCATTCGCAAAGTTTCATCAATGCAGCATTATATTTTTTTTCCGCGTTTCATGCTCCAAAACCATGCTAACACCCCTTTACGGGTCGAATTTGAAAAAGGTGTGATACACGTGTGTCTTAATTTCTTTGGGTTAGTATATTGACAATATGTCATATCCGTGTGATGAAAAAAAAAATTGTCCATACTAACTTTGGGAACCCATTTGACCGACTTAAGGGTTAATTTTACAAAAATGCTCAAAATTAGTTTGTTTAATTGTTGTGTTGAGTTTATTTACTGAGTTTCGTTACTCTAGCTGCATCATTGGATGAAATATAAATACTTCTTTGTGCAAACTTTCCAACCCCTTGAAATGACCTTAGGGGTTGTTTTTCGAAAAATTACGGAAATAGGATTCTTAGATTATTGTGTACATTATATAAACTAAGTCTTATGACTGTAGGTCGAAAAACATTTCTTGGACCCCAATTGGACCCATTTCGGAGTTGATTCTCAAAACATGATTATTTACACATGGATTGCTTTAATTTGATAAATATATACGCAAAGTTTCATCAATGTAGTACGTATGTTTCTTTTTCACATTTCATACTCAAAAACCATGTTAAAACCCCTTTAAGGGTCCATTTTCAAAAAGTTGTAATACACGTGTTTCTTTATTTGTTTTGCTGAGTACTTTAACACAGGTTCGTAACGGTGTGACAAAAAAATATTTTTTTTTCATACAAACTTTGGAAGCCCATTTGACCCACTTAGGGGTTGATTTTACAAAAATGCTCAAAATTAGTTTTTTTCAATTTGGCGGGTTTAAAATATGGCTAGAAGCCAAAAAATAGCGGTTTTAATATTTTAATGGTGGACTGTATAAGGTGTATTAATTAGTAGGTATTGAACGCTACTCGACGCTGTAAAACGCAGGTAACAGACAAGGAAAAATGTAGGAAAACAGCAAGCACCACTCACCTGATGATTAGCTGGTACCAGGCACAATGTGTCGACACAAAAAGTTCACAAAAATTCACAGTTATAGGCAATAGAAGCACTCTCGCGACGGCGGCGGTGTGCTGTTAGGTTCGTGGTTAAAAGGTTACTAAGCGGATATAGGCTACTCAAGGAAGAACGGGGTTGGTTGATTTGGAAATACGTCATTTACGTCACAAGAGAGCGTTCAGAAATGCATGATTAATTTAAATACCAAACAACCTCCCGGCTTTGAGGTAACCTCAAAAACAAAATAAAAATAAACCCAAAAAGGGGGAAAACATATATAAGAACATCACCATTAAATTAGGTGTATGCGTGCGGTAATATAGTCTAATAATGCGGAATATAAACTAAGTCATAAGGACAAAAACTAGAGCGAAGGACAGTGCTTATATCAATAATAATTGTAACTTAAACTAGCGATAACATAAAGAAAACTACTGCGTTGGTAGCGGACAAAGTCGCACTACCGGACGCTGCAGGATGCCACTTTTGGTTTTCACTTCAGCAACTCGAATTACACCGTCTTTGCCGGGAAACAATTTAGTGATAACCCCAAGCGGCCAACGTAATGTCGGACAGTTCTCTACAATGATGAGAACTACTGTACCTACAGTTACAGGATTTGCAGGTGTGTTCCACTTTTCTCGCGACTGCAGATTATGTAAATATTCCGTGCGGAATCTCTTCCAAAACGATTGGACTAATGAGTCCATTAACGAAAAGCGCGTTTGAAGAGTCATGCGATCATTTTCTAACGTAGGAGCGGGTAAACATTTCAGCAGAGCGGTATGTATAAAATGGGCAGGTGTCAAAGCGGACGGTTCTGACGGATCAGTGCTCAACAAATATAAGGGTCGCGAGTTCAAAACTGATTCAATACCATTCAACACCGTAACCATCTCTTCATATGTTAATATTTGTTTACCTATTACGCGAAATAAATGGCTTTTAACAGACTTTATATGGGACTCCCAAATTCCGCCAAAATGCGGTGCATTTGGTGGATTCATCTTCCAAATTATACGGCTTTCCGCTAATTCGCTACTAAAAGTTTTGTAGTAATCATCGGATTTAAGAAATTCATGAAGTTCGTTTAGATAGGAACGCGAAGCAACAAAATTCGTACCATTGTCGCTGTAGAGATACTTACAAGGACCTCTACGCGATAAAAATCTTTTAAAAGCATCTAAAAAGGTAGCTGAGGTTAAATCAGAAGCAAGCTCAAGATGAACTGCCTTGGTTACTAGGCATACAAAAATGCATAAGTATGCCTTTTGACTACGGACACCTCGTCTTCTAGTATGAGTTATATACAACGGTCCAGCGTAGTCTACGCCCGTATGCGTAAAAGCTTTACAAGGTTCTACACGGCACGATGGCAAAGCGGACATCATAGGAAAAGTAGCTTTTGGTTTTAACCTAAAACATGCGTTACATTTATGTATGCGGGAACGAACAATACGGCGGGCGGATAAAATCCAAAAACGTTGTCTCAGTATTGAAAGTAGTAGTTGCGGACCAGCGTGAAAGTTTTTCTTATGATAAAAGTCAATTATCAAATTAATTATGTGACCATTTTTCGGCAACAATATTGGATGTTTATGTAATTTTTCTAATGATGCGTTATCTAACCGACCTCCGACATATAGAATGCCGTCATTCATGTATGGCGTTAACTTGCGAAGAGCTGAGGAACAACCTTTTCCCTTTTCTATAAGTTTAATATCATCAGCGAATGAAGCGTGTTGGACGGCCTTAATTATAACAAGTTCAGCAGCGTCATTATTGCGGGGCAATTTTCTTAGAAATCTTAACACATACACTACAGTGCGAAGTAACTTATTCCACGAGGATACTCTATAACTTAATGTCAGAAGTAGATGCTCAGTTAGCGCGGCGGCGGCGTCGCAAGCGACGTGAGATAATGTTTTTTCTTCAGGTAAACATGAGCTTTGCGGTGAAAATTGCTGAATTGGCCATTCACTAATAGGAAAAGACATCCAAGATGGGCCTTGGAACCAGAGATTATTCTCTATTAAGCGTGAGGGAAGCAGCCCGCGAGATACACAATCCGCGGGGTTTTCTACTCCTGCGACGTGATAAAAATGATCACTTGGCAATAAAGATTGACATTGCGAAATTCTATTGGCGACGAAAGTATTAAATCTGTGTGGGGAAGAGTGAACCCAGCACAGAGCGACTTCAGAGTCAGAAAATGCGTAAATATTATTTATTGGGTGTCTTATTGACAATGTATTGACCACTGAACGCACTAACTTAGCGAGCAGTGTTAAGGCGCAAAGTTCAAGTCTCGCTAAAGTCACGGTCTTTACAGGAGAAACGCGGGATTTTGAACAAACTAACGTGACTATAGGGGGAGAACCTTCATTAGCTACGTGAAGGTATATAACGCAGCCAAAACCTTTTTCGCTAGCATCAGCGAAAGCGATTAGCGAAACGACAGAAGAGTCCTTAATACCCATATGACGCGGGAATTGAAGACCCGAGATTAGCGGTAACTCTGAAATATATTGTTGCCACAACTTGACAACAGAAGAAGGCGGAGACTCGTCCCAATCAATTTTGAGGAGCCATAATTGTTTAATTAATAATTTAGCGAATAGCGTTATGGGACCGACAAGACCCAATGCATCATAAAGTTGTGCGGTAGCGGATAGCATAGAACGCTTTGTACAAATAGCGGGCGGTTGAGATACAGTAAAAGTAAAATTATCAGTAGCGGGATGTCAGCGAAGGCCTAAAATCTTATGAGTGTCATTATCGTTGAAAGAAATATATTCTTGTTGACGATGACTTGCGGGTATGTGTTCCAACAATTCGTGGGAATTACTCGTCCATTTAACTAGATCAAAACCACCGGCTTTAAAAAGTTGGATTAATTGTGTTGCTGTCGCTACAGCTTCATCTAGCGTTGAAGCTGTGGAAGCAAGGTCATCCATGTATATATCGAGCTGTCTTTCAATAAGACTAGCTGCGAGAGGATAGTTAGCTCCTTCATCTTTTGCTAACTCGCGCATGACGCGAAGAGAGAGAAAAGGTGAGGAACGAAGACCAAAAGTGACACGAGTAAATTCATACGTTTGCAAGGGTTCGCCATCAGAAAAGCGAAATAAAATTCGTTGGAACTTGCGGTGCGAATCTTGTACATGTATGCAAAAATACATTTTACGAACATCAGCGAAAAAAGCAATAGAATATATTCGTACATTGAGTAAAATATTGAAAATATCAGTTTGTAAGTTTTCACCGGTATGCAAAATATCATTAAGTGATAAACCGTTATCCGACTTACAACTGCCGTCTATTACTACACGGAGCGGTGTGGATGATTTATCCTCCCGAATAACCGGGTGGTGAGGTAGGTAAAAGCAAGGCACATCAAGCCTTATCATTTCTTGCGGAACAAGTGTTAAAAACCTTTTATCTAAATATTCCCTAATGACGTCATTGTAACGCGCGCGAAGTTCAGGATTTCTACTAAATCTTCTTTCAAGAAGAGAAAATCTTTTTTCAGCGATTTGAAGCGAATTACCTAATTTTTCTGGCGGATCCTTAAATGGCAAAGCGACAACGTAACTGCCATCAGGATTGCGAGCGGTATTAGAGGTAAAAATATTTTCACACTCATTATCTTGCGGACTGATATACTTGGTAGAAGGCAATTCTTCCATTATCCAAAATTTTTGAAGCATCTCATTAAGCGGTTCTTGATTAATTAAATGAAAAGAATGCGATTTATGAGTAGGGGACTCCACATAAGCGTCGCCCATTATTACATAACCTAGCGTTGTTTCTAGCGCCATAGGCGCGTGCGGCGTAATTATTTTATTTGACAGTAATATTTTACAATAGGTATTTACCCCCAAAAGTAAGGAAATTTCCCCAGGTACAAAGAACTGGTCATCAGATAATCGTATCGAAGATATATAATTAATCTTATTTAAATCAATCTTAACGTCCGGTAATTTCCCGGTAATGTGAGGCACTACTAACGGTTCGACTTCATATACGAATTCATTATCGAAGCGAGATGTGAATTTAACGTGAGTAACGCCTAATATTTTTTGCGATGAGCCACAAATGCCATGAACTTCGGTAAAGCGGTTTTTTCCCGATATGGGTAAAGATAAACGTTTGCAACAATCAAGCGAAATATAGTCACTTTGTGACCCTGGATCTATTAAACATCTTACATAATATTCACGTCCATAATTATTTATTACTTTTACTTTTGCGGTCGCTAATAAAGCAGCGGTTTGAGTGTGATTAATATCATTGTTAAGGTTTGTAATACTAAACGACGATGAGACCGTAGTAGATTTCAAACTCTGAGTGCATACACTATCACCCGAGTTGGACTGCGGATTAATCTCGACCTTATTCGTGGAAGGATTAGAGGTTAAATTACAGTGAGCATTTCGAATACCCGAGACGGCCGGCTGGGAAACCGGTTTTTGATCTAGCGCTTGCGCTTCATATTTAATTGTAAAATGTAATAAGGAATGGTGGCGTTGATTGCAATGTAAACATGTACGTTGCGAATTACAAAAACTGGACTTATGTTTATTACTTAAACAATTCGTACAAAAACCATTTTGTTTTATGTAGTTATACCTTTCCTTAGGCGTTAATTTAGAAAAGCGCGGACAATTAAACAAGTGTGTGTGTGTCTTATCTTGACACATAACGCACGGTTGATTGTTGTCAGTATTAATAAAAGTTCTAGTAGGACCACTGTTAGGTCTAGGTATATTATGTTTTTTATTATTATTAGAAAGTTTGTTTGCGGTAGGTTCAAATTGTTTTTGTATATTATTAAGTGTCTTACTTTACTCTTGGACGAAACTGATAAGACTCTGATATGTAGGTATATCAGTTTGACGTTGCGACAATTCAAAGGCTTTAACAGTATCTGCATCTAATCTTTGCAATGCTAATTGTAAGCACATAAAGTCTGTTAAGTCATTTAATTTTAACTGTTTTAGCGCTTTAATTGAGGAATCAAAATTATTAATAAATGATTCTAGATTTGCGGCGGAACTAGAAGTAAGCGGTTTAAATCTTAACATATGATTAAAATAAGAGACAGCGAGTGAACGAGTATCGTTATATTTTTGTATAAGATTATTCCAAATTATGGGATAGTTTTCTGGCGTAGCGGACAGCCCAGCGCAAATTGCTTTGGCTTTATCAGTAAGTTTACCAACTAAATAATATACGCGTTCAGTATCCGTTAAATTCGGATTATCATGAATAATACTTTTAAATTGTTGATGAAACATAGGCCAATGACGAATATCGCCATCAAACGATTGTAATTCAATAGGCGGCAAGTTATTGTGGTAAGAAGAAGACTTGGATTCAGTCTTTATCGGAATATTAGAGTCTTTCTGAACTTAGAAAGAACCCCCTTTATATGACAGTATAACTCTTCAAATGCGATCCAGGTTTGATAATCAACGGAACTGGTGGGGTTGGCTTGTAAGTAGACATTATTATAATCATCAACAACCTTTTCGAAATCAGTACGTAACGTATCTACATTACTAGCGTTTAACAAGAATGTATCACGCTGTTGTTCATCAGCGATAGCTGATCGCGACAATTCGTAATTTTTTTGCAAACGCGAGAACATTGCTTCTCGTTTTGCTCGAAGAATAACAACCTTTGGGTCCTCCCGGCATGGCGACCGTTCTTCACCCCTAGATTTACTCATTATTCAGCGGATTAATTTAATAAAAGCAAGCGATAATAAATAAAGTATGCGTTTGTTGGTTTTAATAGCTTAAAAACCAATTGCTATTAAATTAAAGCGCTACCTAAGTATTTAAAAACGATTACAACTAAGCGAATGAGTTACCCTAACTACCGAGACATGCACTTATGAAATTATTTAATTAGCTTTAATAACTTAAAACAAATTAAATAATTAGCGAGCGTAAAATATAATATTATTATGATTTAATTACTTTGCGTATTGTGATATTATGAAATGAGCGCGTTAAGTAGGTAGATGGCACGTATTAGCTGCGACGCGAGCCAAGCGGGGCACAGAATGCTACCTGCATACAGCGTATGATTGTAAAGAAAATAATTTTAAGTACGTAATTACGATTATCAATCTATAAGCACTGTCCTTCAACACAAATAAATGCCTGCGAATTAGATTGCAGAAATCTAGAAGCGATTGAATATACTTATGACTTATGTATATTATCAAAGCGGGCGGGAATAATTTATAATTAAATAGGCTTTTAAATGTTATTTCACAGACAGATAGATAATTATAGCGATTAGATAATCGAATAATGAAACCATTGGATGGGACCAAAAAAGGTATCAAATCCGGCTCGAAGGACCAAAAAAGGTGGCGGGTTTAAAATATGGCTAGAAGCCAAAAAATAGCGGTTTTAATATTTTAATGGTGGACTGTATAAGGTGTATTAATTAGTAGGTATTGAACGCTACTCGACGCTGTAAAACGCAGGTAACAGACAAGGAAAAATGTAGGAAAACAGCAAGCACCACTCACCTGATGATTAGCTGGTACCAGGCACAATGTGTCGACACAAAAAGTTCACAAAAATTCACAGTTATAGGCAATAGAAGCACTCTCGCGACGGCGGCGGTGTGCTGTTAGGTTCGTGGTTAAAAGGTTA
This sequence comes from Furcula furcula, assembly GCA_911728495.1. NCBI lineage: Eukaryota > Metazoa > Arthropoda > Insecta > Lepidoptera > Notodontidae > Furcula > Furcula furcula. The sequence continues at coordinate 24,131,373 of OU452258.1, forward strand.
CTAAGCGGATATAGGCTACTCAAGGAAGAACGGGGTTGGTTGATTTGGAAATACGTCATTTACGTCACAAGAGAGCGTTCAGAAATGCATGATTAATTTAAATACCAAACAAATATGTTGAGTTTATTTACCGAGTTTCATTACTCTAGCTGCATCATATGATGAAATGGAAATCCTTCTTTGTGTAAACTTTGAAACCCAATTAAATGACCTTAGGGGTAGTTTTTCGAAAAATGCCGAAAATAGGTTTCTTAGATTCTTGTGTACAATATATAAACTAAGTCTTATGACTGTAGGTCGAAAAACAGTTTTTGGACCCCAATTGGACCCCTTTAGGAGTTGATTTTCAAAAAATGATTATTTGCACTTGGATTGCTATAATTTGAATAATATATTCGCAAAGTTTCAGCAATGCAGTATCAAATTTTTTTTCCACGTTGCATACTCAAAAACGATGCTAAAATCCCTATATGGGTCGATTTTCAAAAAGTGTGATACACGTGTTTCTTTATTTCTTTTGTTTAGTACACTGACAAAGTTTCATGTCCATGTGACGAAAAACATTTTTTTTTCCATACAAACTTTGGGAGCCTTTTTGACCCCCTTAGGTATGGAATTTCGAAAAATCCGTTCTTATTGTTAACCTAGACTATTTGAATAATGTTGGTTCCAAATTTCAAGATTGTACGTTATATGGTTTTTGCTGTATCGTGATTCCTAGAAAACACCCTGCTCTTTTATTAATATAGATAAAACTCAAAGAGCACTTTTTCTGTACATTGAATATTTTTCCAAAATTTCTATGTGGGGATACTATACTATCGACATAGAGGCCAAAACAAATTTTTTTGGAATTATTGTCTGTCTGTCTGTCTGTCTGTCTGTCTGTCGTTCTGTTTGTCCAGGTATCATTTGAAAACCCGTGGATGGATTTTGATAGGACTTTCACTGATGTGTTGTGTAGAAGTCTAGGTATAAATTGGTATATAAAACATCACGCTATGTTTCATAGGGGCTAAGCAGTGAAACATTACTTGCACAAATTACCACGTAATTTCCTTTGTATGTGAATAGGGTAATTATAGACTGATCAGTTAATCATTAAGAAATGTATTATTACGCTATATACAATAGGGACTGAGCAGACATTTAGTTTGCATAAGATATGGCAGTGGCGAAGGGTCAATTTTTGTAAAGGGTAAGCCGGTCCGGTACACCCAGGAAATTTTCATCATTCATATTTCTGTATTGTTCTAAGTACTTTGCTGATAGCAATATGACATTATATCTTTGAAAACTTAAAATCTGTCGTTCATGAAATTTTAATGTAACTCTCCAAGTCCAGGCAGTGTATAGGTATTGTATCTCAGTCGCAACAATAAAAGATGCGAAATATTAAGAACTTTCATTATCGAATATCATTAGACAGTAATTTACGATGTTAGCGTGATTTACAATTATGAACAGCGCCATCTATCGGTGAAATTGAACATACAATCACTATAGAACTTTAATCTAGCTAAATAAAAGAAAGTTGTGTTAGTTACACTATTTATAACTCAGGAACGGCCTAACCGATTCGGCTGAAAATTGGTGGGGAGGTAGCTTAGAACCAGGAAACGGACATAGGATACTTTTTATCCCGGTAGGTTAAGGTTAAGCAACTTTAGGTAAGGTTATTAAATAGATGGGTGAACCGATTTGTATGAAAAGTGCATATCGGGTAGGTCTGAGAATAGGTCATACAGTATATTTCATACCGCTAGGTTAAGGTTAAGCAACATAAGGCAAGGTCATTAGATAGATGGGTGAACCGATTTGTATGAAATTTTGTGTGCATATCGGGTAGGTCTGAGAATAGGCCGTAAAGTATATTTCATGCACTAGGTTAAGGTTAAGCAACATAAGGCAAGGTCATTAAATAGATGGGTGAACCGATATCATGTATGAAATTTTGTGTGCATATCGGGGAGGTCTGAGAATAGGTCATAAAGTATATTTAATGCCGCTGATACCATGATTGACGAGGATATATAGAACGAGAGGAGGGTGCAAGAGAGGAGAAAGGGGATTCGTAGAAGAGAGAGGGGGAGAGGGTTCAGAGAGGGGACAACAGGGAGAGGAAGTGGGGGAGTGTGACGGAAACCGAAGCGCCTACCGCTTCGGTTTCCGTCACACTCCCCCACGTCCGAAAGAGAGAGGAGAGAAAGAGCATAAAATTATTATTTTTTTTATGAGAGACAGATATGGAGAGAGATAAATCTAGGGAGGAGGGAAAAGGGGAGCAAAATGTAATAAAAGCGCGGGCGGAGCTACGCGGGTCAGCTAGTTTATTAATATAGATATAGATATAGATGGTGTTGTGACGTAACATAATGGTAAAATTGTTGCGCCAAGAGGTGACCCATCAAAGTCTTTGAGCTCTGCAAGCTGCAAATATCGCCAACTCGATTTAAGTTGACGACCGGAGTGTACAGAGTCCTGTCACACCGAACTGCAATATGAATAGAATGTTAAAAAATCCAAAGAGTGCCTTGTATTTATTATTTTAAAAATTTTTTTAAATGTTATTTTAGCAGTCCTTGTCCCACTGCTGGACCCGGGCCTCCCCTGAAGATGAAGAAGTTTAGGTCATAGTCCACCACGCTGGCCAAGTGCGGGTTGGCGGACTTCACACGTCATTCGAAAACTACTTAGGGTTACTCAGACATGCAAGTTTCCTCACGATGTTTTCCTTCACCAAAAGCTAGTAACAATCGCACAAAGACGATTCGTGCGAATCCTCTTTGTGCGATGATTAATTAAATAAATTATCGCGGGCTTAAATTTCGCGGGGAGCAACAACTTTGTGTAGTTAAGTAGCGAAACAGAAAGTTTACTTGTGTCTACGCAAGCACTTGTGCACCATGATTATCTCCTGAGTAAGTAGCCGATCTTGTAAAAGATTGGCCGTTGTTCCGTATCGGCTAATCTTAGTTTTAAACCAAGTAAAGCTAAAAATACCACTATACGCTATGTGCTTAATATTCCAAGTAAGTTTCTTCTATAATATTCTCATTTTAAAATGGTAAATAGTAAAACAATTCAAGTAGCATTCATTTTAAAATCTAATTTTGTTGCCTGTATTTCGTATTAAAAATTATAAATGTACCTACTATTTGTAAAAAGCAATTTTTTTTTCTGAATAAATAGGAAATTATAAATTGTGTTAGCCGTCATCAGCTCAGTACTGCGTAAATGTCGCCTCAATTTATCTTACCGTCTAGTATCATTAGTGGACTTTAGGGAAAATGTTGAGTCGTTTTCCCGCGGGGATTAAGCTCACTGGCTGCTCTGCCTCTGTCCGTACCTATTAGCGTCCACAGCCCCCATAGGACCCCCCCTCCCCACCCCCACCGAGGTGCAAGACGTCTTTCGCAGGTATTTGAAGCTCAATGGTTTGGATATCTGACCAAGGAGGCATATTAAACTTTATTTATATGTTCACTATTTTAAAGTCATTTTATAATGTCAATTTATAATGTCTACTTTCAACTTAAGTGACCCATATTTCGCAAATAAATATGATTTGATTAAAGTTTTTTGTGAGGCGACTAAATTGCGAGAACATGGATCAAGTTATTATAGATTTCTTATTGGTTTTAAATATTTTTAAGGGCTATATATTATAATTTATCGTAATTATATACCTACCGTTACTCGACTAGTAAAATGAGTTAGCACCCGCACAAAAAATAAATATAATAATCAGTATAATCTTTCTACCGAAACCTATTTTCGAAGTGAGTTATAACCGACGTTAAATTATCTAAGACGCTTCTTATCTCGCCCACAATTCGTTATTATAAGAAAAATATCCAGTGTAACTCAATTTCATCGGGGTGAGCGCACGACGCGGAATGGGGCTGTGGGCCATCTTTGTTATACGAGCTTGGCACAGGGCTCAGGGCTCAGGGCTCAGGGTGAGGCCAGCGATGTAGGAGCACGTACCGACCGACCTACACATGGATAAGGATCAGGCAAGAACCATAGGAGATGCAGCGCATTCCACCATTATTTGAGGATATGGTTCTTTTTTTAAAATCAATTTAGGCCAGAGCTTAATCCCACTTGATGGTAAGCAGTGATATCACCATGGATGAGCGAACTAACTTTTCTCCAATAGAAAGATGTGTCCCCTACTCAGAGTAATACCTGATGAACTCCTTTAGCTGTCAGCGCAGGGGTTTATCGTCAAAGATATTATAATAGTTCTATGATTATGTATTTGCACGTCGTAAGCACTGGCATCGTTAACGGACCATCTGGCTGTGATCTATATCCCTTCATTGACGATATTGGCACGGAAGCGGATTAATAATTAAATTGTACCTAACCCTTATATGTATTTATTATTACCTACATATTATTAACATAAATATTAAAATCAGGGATTTAGCAAATTGGTTAAAGCATAATAATTATAAACATGAATATTTTAGTAATATGTACATTCTTATCACACACAACAAAGTTGTAAGTCAGGTGTATTTTGTTAATTAAGGCTGATCTTTCAATCGTTGGATAATAAATATCAATCGGTTAAACTATACACCATTAAAAAGGAATGTCACCTACAATCCTACAATATGGACCTACGTAATATAAGTAAGTAATACCCAGTGGGGTGTCCGGGTAAGAATACCACCCTCCCATCTCCTCCCGTTGGTTATCCGTAAGAGGCGACTAAGGGAAAACAAGAAGACGGGCAGCAGCGTCTTTCTATTAGGTGACCTACCACCTATACTGCGACCCCCAAGCCGCCTGCCTAGCGTGGGGATTATGGCAACCCCTCCCTTCTAAGGGGAGGGCTTTGTTCAACTGTGGACATTTTTCGGCTGCTAATGAATAATGAATAAGTAAGTGAATGAAGAATGACAACGCATTTTCAATTTAACGGTATAATATAATATCTAAAATAAATGTACCTATCTACACTCCATCCCAAATATGCTTGAACGCGATTACAAGTTCATTTGCGGCTCAATAACTACATAACGCATACATTGTCAACTAGGCGCGTCAGCAGAAACAACTTTATATTACCAACCTTTTTTTGCTGCCGCGTTAAAGGTCAAATATACAGCGGGGGTATTTTATGACTGCATATTAAAGTTGAAATCGCGTTCAAGCTTATTTGGTTTGGAGTGTAGCTAGATCAGCTCATAATCTCTTCTGTAGACATAAAGCTCCAATAAATATTAAACGATCATCGTTATAAGTGCTTTGACTCTAAGATATGGTATCGGCATATTCATAACACGCCCCTGTTGTGTTGATAGATCGCTTGAATCTCGGCGTCGTACAGCGCGAGCGTACGCGCGGACCTTATCTGCTTACTAAAATACGGAGAAGACGCAGCAAAGATGTAACGTTAGCCAAATATTATTATAAGTTCCCAAAAACAACCTACTTTTTTGGAGGTTATTTATTTGAGGTGTGTTGTATTAATAATCCATTTTAGTAACGATATGGTTTTACAGATTCCAGTACTATAGATTCAGATTCCAGTAATATATTAAAAAAATATATATTATAATATCGGTCCCATGTTTCAACTATTGAAAGTGTTGAATAGAGTGGGGATACAATAAGACCGTAATTATCTAGAGTGCTATGAGCGCGGCCGTGTGCTAATATGCTATCAATTGATTAAACCGCCATTACGCGCAGCCCGGGGGTGGACTTGGTGGATGGCTATTCGCCTCGTTATCGCTTAATTAAAGATGTAATTCAAATATAGGTTTAGTGTTTATAATGCCCTTTATGTTTGATTTGGGAGTAGGTAATTGTAATGGAACGTGTAGACGTTTAATAATATTCTCCTGACCTAAACTTCTTTCCGTTGTAAGTCCACAAGTGCTTTTTGATGAATTACCCCGTACAGTGACAGAATAGCACTATCTCTTCTCATAGAATGTTTTCAGAGGCGACTAAGGGAAAACCAGAAGAAGAGCAGTTACGTCTTCTGTGAGCTCTCAACTGGAGTTATTCCAATCGTCAGAAGTATGAATATTCAGATTATCCAATACGCATCATGAAATATTACCAACCAGTCGTAAAAGCAAATGTTAGTTAAGCAACCAACTCATCTTCCAATCCCCCCGCAGCGTAGGGGAGGGGGGATAGGTCATTAGGCAACAATAGCACCCTCTTATTACAGTCATCTGCACGACAGAAATTTACTTGTAGAACAATAAGCGCGCGAATCGGCTGTAATTACAATTAATTGTCATCAAATGTTTCATGAACATTGCGGAGCGGGATTGGAATGGAGTCAAATCTGCTGTTGGTTTTAGTTTTTCACAAGTGTGTAGGTGGGACATTCCCTGGAGGATATGTGTAGTGTGACGAATGGCAACTGCTACTAAGAGATAGATAGCCATATCATTCTTTAAACAATAAACATCCAGACAGATGGGAACCATTATCAGTGCACCCGATTGTTTGTTATGGGTGGGAAACGAACCCACAATATTATGTGTAACAGCTAGGATGTTAACATCAATCTCCTTCTTCTTCATCATATGTTATTTACGTAAATAAAACAAAGTCGCTTTCCGTGTCTGCGCTAACTCTCTTAAACCACGCAACGGATTTTTGAGCGGTTTTCCCTATCAGATAAACAATTGTTCACTGAAGGTTTACATTATAAAAAACCGTATTATACACCCATGCGAAGCCAAGGCGGGTCACTTGTAAATTATATTATTATTGTTATAAAAGCCTAAGTAGAAATAAAAATAAAAATACGAAAATTACATACCAGATGTTGTTTAATGGCGCTAGCACAGAAGTTACATATTGACAGGTAATTATAAAAATGTGGGGACTACCCCAAGTAGTCTCCGCCATCCCCAACAAACTACTCCAACTCCATCGCTTACTATAATTGCTCGTCAAGAAATACAATCAAAAAGCATGACCGTATTATAACAAATCTAGTGACAGAATGACAGAGTGACCGCACTATACGACTACTAGAACAAACTTTCAGCACGAGATCTAATAAATGAATGTCCCTGCACCGCCAGAGCAGTGCCTTATATATGCGTTTGGTGCGTTCGGTCATTCCACCATCCTACCTTACAATTTTTATTTTCTGACAGTTTCGGAATATCTAATAATATTGTTATCTTCGATCCACACTTAACCATCGATTCCAAAGCAGGTAGAGCGTGTACTACAGCAACCAAATAACAGATTATAATACATAGTAAGAATATTCGGTTTGTAGTCAAATCCATTTACATACATAAACAGATTGTTACATCTACTGATGTATAAATATTAAATAGTTGTACTTTTTTTTGTTGAGGGTAGTTAAATAAGCAACACGTAAATTTTATAGCTCTATAATTTATTTGATTATTAATTTACATATAAATAATTAGATCAAGAATTTATGGTTAAGAAACTTTAATTTGTACTACCACCAGCTAGCTGAGTTAAAATTCCTTAGCAATATCTTTTTAATCACAATATTACAATGGAGTCTATGAAGGAAACACTGGTGAACATGCAGGATGTGCTTTACAAGCGGATGGCTGACTTTGAAGCTGAGCTGAAGAAGCCATCTGGGTCATCTTCCACTACTGCCAGTTTGGCTGCTGACTTCTCGCTGTTCAAGGCCTTCGTGGTGGAATCTCTTGGGAGCTTGCAAAGGCAGCTGGAGATACTGGCCTTGGATATGGATCGGCTGGATATGCGAGGTCGGCGTAAGATGCTGCTCCTTCATGGTGTCCCGGAAGATGATAATGAAAAGCCCGATTTAGTGGTTTTGAAGGTCATTCAAGAGAAGCTTCATATAAGTGATTTCAAACTCTGTGACATAAAGCGTTGTCACCGCATGGGGCGGCCTAGTTCACAGAAACCGCGGCCCATTGTATTTAAACTTCAAGACTCGAATATTAAGGACAAGGTATGGCTTGCCAAAACTAAGCTTAAGGGCTCTGGACTCACTTTGTCCGAGTTTCTTACTAAGATGCGACATAATGTTTTTATGGCTGCCCGTGAAAGGTTCGGAATCACAAAATGTTGGACTCGGGATGGATTTGTGCATGTCCTGGGTCCCGATGGTTCCCGTCACCGAGTAAAAACCATTGGCGAAATCAACAACATTCCTCAGAGTGTGTCAACAGCAGCGGCGACAACTGCCACTATGCCTAAGCCTCCGAAAAGCAAGCGTACCGTTGCCAGTAAAAAATAAGCATTATCTTTAATATTCACTTCACTTTGGTTTAGTTTAGTACTTCCTTTTTCTTTATTTTAATTATGCAAATATTTATTTTAAGGTAGACAGTCAACAAACACATTCACTTTCATTGAAATTTATTTAAACGACGCCATCTGAATGTCACTGTCAATTTAATTACATGTCATTTTCATTGTCTGTCAGTAGTATCAATATGGTAATCTTAAACAGGTTTCATACTTCAGTGATGGTAATGTCTTGTTTGTTCTGTTTTGTGGAAGTCTTGCTTACTTACTTGTCAATTTGTCAATAAATCTAATCTATGTATTTTTTTTTTTAAGTGAAGTGAATTCAGAACTGACTGTTTACGTTTCGTTCGGTAACAGGTTAGTGGTTAATTTTGTAATACCGGTATTTCAGACCGGTATGTTATTTCTATACACATAAATTAAGTTTGTTCTTTTTTCTTCTTTCTGAATACGTAATAATATTGTTTTATTATTTCTACTGCCTGTTAATTGATTTCATTATTATTTTTATTTTGTATTTAATTTATTTGCAGTATGTTCTGTTAACTTGTATGTGATGTTATTTCTACTTTTCTCAGCTGGCGGGTGGAAAATTGGTTATTTTACTCATCCATCCCCAAAAGTAAGATATTTATTGTTAATAGGCTTTTAATTATATATTATTATATTATATATTATTATATTATATATTCATATGTATGATAGTGATATGATAGTTATTTCTCAGCGAATAGCGACACTGATAGCTTTAGTAGTATACCTTCGTTAACTGAAACTCTTAACACCACGTTTTCTGATGCTCCTAAGAACTTTAATGCTGTCCATATTAATGCTCAAAGTGTTCCGGCTCATTTTCCCGATATGCTGACGACTTTTAACTGTAATAATTTACATGCAATACTTATTTCCGAATCCTGGCTGAAGCCATGCCTACCTTCCACTTCTTATACAATTCCTGGATTTAATTTGATTAGAAATGATCGGGCTTGTGGTGGTGGTGGAGGTGTTGCCATATATTTACGTACACACATTCCTTTCTCAATTATTGATATGTCAGCACAGCCACCGCCTCCCAATGCTGGAGAACATTTATTCATAGAAGTGGAACTACACAACTCTAAAATTCTGCTTGGCGTATATTATTGTCCCTCTCTACGTGTAGACTACTTCTCATCTTTCGAAAACATCTTAGAACGTTTGTTGCCTTCTTACAGCCATTGTATAGTTATGGGTGACTTCAACACTTGTCTTTTAAAAAACGATTCTCGTTCTTTGTGTCTTAAATCTGTTGCTCATTCTAATAACTTAGACATTCTTCCTCTCAATGCTACACATAATTTCCCTCATTCAACTCCTTCCCTTTTAGATCTTATTCTTGTGTCCTCTAATAGTCATGTAGCTAATCATGGACAGTGTCCTGCAGATATGTTTTCTTATCATGATCTTCTTTTTTATCGTATAAAGTTCGTCCTCCTAAGTTTAAACCAAAAATTCTTCAGCAGCGCAACTTTTCTGGCATGAATGTTGAACGTCTTCGTGAAGACGCTACAAATGTGGATTGGACCCCTATCTTTTCTAGCGACTGTATTGACACCAAGGTCAGTCTCTTTACGTCATCCTTAATTAAATTGTATGATGTTCATGCTCCTGTACGTGCCATTAAAATCAAACATTTACCTGCACCTTGGCTCACAGAAGAAATAAAGTGTTTGCAGAACAAAAAAGCTTTTGCCAAATCCAGATACAAATGTCGCTCTACAGCTGAAAACTTGGAAAAGTATATTTCTTTAAGGAATCTCTGCAATAAGGTGTGTAGGAAAGCATATCGCCGCCATATTCACAGTTCTGTTGAAGACGGAGATCCAGTTAAAGTTTGGAAATTTTTAAAGACCTTGGGGGTTGGAAAATCTCGTCAAGATTCTGCTCCTAAAAATATATGTTTAAATTCACTCAATCAACATTTCTCCTCTTCTCCTGCCTGCGATAGGGCAGCAAAAATTAAAACTTTGAATGATCTTTCATTACTTCCAACTCCCAATATTTCTCATTTCTTCTTTTCACAATTTGCTGACTGTGATGTAAAGAGGAGTATTTTATCTATTGCTTCCAGTGCAATCGGTAGCGACTGTGTCAGTCGTAATATGATAATCCCTATCCTTGACATAATTCTTCCAATAATAAGCCATATTCTTAACTATTCCATAACCGCGCGCCAATTCCCATCTAGTTGGAAGGAGGCTCTAATTATACCTTTACCCAAAAAACCTAATCCTGCATCTTTTACTGAATACCGACCTATATCTATTCTTCCACTCCTTTCCAAAGTCCTTGAACGTCTCATCTCTAATCAATTCAGTTCCTTTTTAAATAAGAATAATCTTCTTAATCCCTTCCAATCCGGTTTCCGTCCTGGTCATAGCACTACTACTGCCCTTGTACATATTACGGATGACATCAGGTCCGCCATGCAGGATGAAAATCTATCTATACTTTGTTTATTAGATTTGAGTAATGCTTTTAATTCTGTAGATTTTGATATCCTGCTTGGTATTCTTGCTTCTCTAAACATATCTCCAGCAGCAATTGAGTGGTTTCATAGTTATCTTTTTGGCCGTCGGCAGCGAATACGCATTGAAGATACTTTCTCTTCTTGGTGTAACTTGTCTGCTGGCGTGCCACAAGGCGGTGTACTATCCCCTCTACTTTTCGCTGTATTTATTAATACCGTTTCCAGTCAACTTGATTCTTTCTACCACCTTTATGCAGATGATCTGCAGATTTACTGTTATACTTCTCCAAGTAGGTTGTTTGACAGCATTAATGTTATAAATGGTGACCTATCTAAAATCAGCACCTGGAGTAATTCTTATGGTCTTAAAGTTAACCCTACTAAGACTCAGGTTATCGTCATTGGTAGTCAGAGGTTGATGTCTAGAGTGGATTGGTCGCAAGTACCTCAAGTTTTATTTAATAACAACATTATTCCAATAAGCGAGAAAGTGAAAGATTTAGGTATATTTATCGATAAAACTTTATCTTGGGCAGTACAGGTTCAGGAAATTAGTAGGAAAATTTTTGCTTCTGCTGGCTCATTAAGAAGATTGCGAAACTTTCTTCCAGTTGCCACAAAAGTTGCGCTTGCTCAGTCACTTCTACTCCCAATCCTTGACTATGCAGACGTCAGCTACCTCGATCTAAATGAAGACCTACTTGATAAACTTGAGCGACTTCAAAATTTCTGCATTAGATTTATATTTGGTTTGCGCAAATATGATCACATTTCTATTTTTCGTAAAAAGCTCGAGTGGTTACCTATTCGCCTCCGCCGGAACTCACATATTCTTCATCTTCTCTATAATATTCTCTTTAATCCCATTACACCCCCATATCTTAAAGCTCGTTTCAAATTCCTTCATGAGACGCATTCAAGGAATCTAAGATCGTCAGAAAACCTTGAACTAGCTATGCCCTTACACTCAACAAATTTTTATGGTAAATCATTTTCTGTACAAGCAGTACGTTTATGGAATGCCTTACCAGTTACCATAAGGCGAGCTAAATCTTTAAACATTTTTAAAAATCTTGTAAAAGCTCATTACCTTACTTTATAGCTCATTGATACTTTGCTGGTCGTTATTATGATTTCGGAGTGCTATCTGTATATTTCTCAGAATTGATTTTTATATATATAATACATATATTTATAGTTCGTATATATATATATATATATAAGTATATTGAATATATGTTGGTATGTAAGAAATATTTATATATATCTGTATGTATATTAATATATTATATGTAAATAGGTAAACTTATTATATGTATTTTTATTAGTGTATATTGTCTCACATATTAACTACCCCACTTTTCGTATTCCATGCAATCTTTTTTCCATCCCAAGGTTGCCTGTAAGAAATTGCGGATAGCGATAAGGCCGCCCTTTGTACAAATTTCTTCAAGTCCTTTTTATTTTATTTTTATGTGTGTACAATAAAGAGTATAAATAAATAAATAAAATAAATAAATAGGTATTCTATAATAATGCGTAGGTAGTTAGTGTTTACGGTGAAATATAATACCCACATGCCTATATAAGTCAGTGCAGGCATAGATCGGACTAGTCATCAATCTAGGTGACACGTCCTGTGCGTAGTGTACCGGGGATGCCGGGGACCGCATCGAGCGCTCAGTTAAATAACACCTCAGTGTATGATATTCTGACATAAATCATGTAAACATTGCTGTTTGTCTATACCAGTGTGAAGGGCACTTTATAGCACAATGGTAATGTTACTGGGCTCAAGATTCAAGTAGAATCCACCTGCCCATGGACTGCCATGTTGTTAACCAATTCGGTTTCCCTCGACACTAAGTCTCTAAAAAAATCAGTTATATATCTATAACCGGTAGAATATGATTCTAGAGATAAGGGTATCTCTAGAATAATATTCTCTTCAAATAATCTTCTCTTACTCTTACTCTTAAAATTAGGGGAGGGCAGGGAGGGCTGCCCTCCCCTAATTTTAAGAGCCAACATGTGGACTCGAATATATTGCCCACGGACACTCCTTACGCTTCGAAAACAAAAATAAATAACCCAACGACACTTCAACACACATTTTATAACGGGTGTAAGGGACATCGTACCGAAAAATTTTTTGTATGATGTCAAATAATGTCCGTTACAACATTACAGAAACCATTCATGGAAAATGACATTAATTTTCGAGAATGTAATGAATATATGCGGAATAATATTTATTTCTCAAATTACATTGCTAATTTTTTAAAATAATAATAATTAATTGACTATGTACCACTGTTTTAGTGCATAAAGAATAAATAAATAAATTTTCCACAAACAAGTAATTTTTTGTTTTTAAATTAAAATTATGCTTTTTTATTGTACCAATAATGATATTTATACTAATTTTATTTAAAAAAAGTAGTTTTTTTTTCGAAAACACGTGAAAAAGCCGCTAAAAAATTTCAACACTAGAATGTTCAGAATCATGTACTGGATCCCTGGTATCGGTTTTCGGTACGATGTCCCTTACACCCTGTATATAGTATACCTATACAAAATTTAATGCTAACCCGGTCCTGCCTTTTCTACCAAAGTATCTAAATGAAAATAACATTTATCTTTAATCAAGAACAAGCGGTTGGGTAATAAATTACAATCACAAACATCTTTGCTATGCAGGACCTGCTGAGTGCGCCACAGACTCACCGCGGTGAGTCGTGACTTTTAATTAAAAATCCAATTATATCGCGATTAATTATTCATTAACTCACGATTTATTCAGCCAACTAAAATATAAATTCTAAAGAAAAATATATGTGTAATGTCAAGACTCTCAAGTAATTGGAGAACCGCAGCGTTAAAAAAAAACATTCAAAAGTGCTAGCGTTAAGCCTATTTGAAATACATATTTTTGAATTTGAATTTGCAGCCAAATTGCTTTTGAGAAGTCTGTCTGATATTAAAAAACAGAGGCCAATCAATCATGTGTTGAAACAACTATATGGATTCTCACTGTTATAACTTCACTGTTATATTCACATGAATATTATAGGCTAAATGGAATGGACGTAAATTCGTATGTACTAGATCTAATTTTGTACTCCATTTAATATGAATAAAGAAGATAGTATTTGATTTGATTTCGATTTGTATAACTATACCATACCAGCTCTCTCGAATTGTGAAATAATATATTATTTATTATCATCTAAAGTAACCATAAAGACACCGGAATTTCAGACCCTCCCTTGTCAATTACACTTAGTTAAAATTTTAGTAAATACTAGCTGACCCACGTAGCTCCGCCCGCGCTGTGTTTACGTTAACTAAACTTTCAATAATATACATTCGCATAGAATACAAAACCTCCTTTTTTAAAATCGGTTAAAAACTTGGACCCACTTTGTACTTGCCCTCCGAAGCACGGAGACGTTTAGTTCAAATGGCGTTAAACGGTCACCTATCTATTTAATGACCTTATCTAAAGTTGCTTAACCTGATCGATTTCCAAACATTGTTAACAACTGTCTATGAGTGTTCCTTTACAAATATTTATTATAATTACATATCATGAAAAAAAATTTAAATCGGAGCAAGCTTATAACCAAGTACACATTTTGACTTTAGTCCCCTCTCCCAAGGGAACCGTGCCGAATGTCGGGATAAAAAGTATCCTATGTCCTACCTCGGAGTATTAACTCAAATCATGCCAAGTTTCGTTTCAATCTATCCAGTAGTTTCGGCGTAATGCTCAGCCGAGATACAGACAGACAGACAGACAAAAATAAAAAAAAATACATTTTTGGCTTTAGTATCAGTTGCAGAATGCCCTCCAAACATAATTGTCAAAATATCTTCAATGTACAGTTGGGACCGGACCTGTTACAGTTTTATTATAAGTATAGATTCGAAATCAATCTTCTAATCAAGAATAACTCAGTTTCGGATCAAATATCGTTTTACTTGCCTCTTAGTTTATAGAGCGCCGAATAATAGCCGTATTATGAAAATGAGTAATTTTATAAGCTATATAATTATAATACATTACGTCATAGGGTTAGCACAGTTCATCCTGTATTACATAGAATCTCTCTGGCGAGACGTAGGTGTCAATATCCATTTTCGCCGGCCCTGTTGAATAATATTTTATTACATGTGTCTTGCCGCCTTAGTATTCATTATTCGCAGATGTGTGCCAGTTTTGACGAATACGGATTTTCCCATCACACAGAAAATGGGTAATTGGATCGTAAAGCGTGGTACAACATATAAACTGCCCGCGAGGTGTCCGGGTACGAGTAGCGCCCAACCCACTTCCCTTGGGTGTTGTAGGCGACTAAGGTAAAACAAGAAGTCTTACTATTGGATTACCCACCACCATTACCGCAATCCTTTTCACGCCTGCCAAGCGTGGGGATTTGGCACTCAAAATACTGTAATCTTTTCAGCGTAGATCGGACTAACAATAATATATAGAAGATCTAAGGGTGCCCAGAGACAGCTATGACGTATGGACAGCTATAACCTCAGTCCGCCCGTAATCATGAATGCTGTAAAGCGTTCGAAACGTCGGGATAGTAAAATCAAATATAATCCGTAAAGTTAATCTTTGTCCAGCAGTAGACTGTTGTCTTTTGGCTGATAATGAACATAACTTACTTCTTTTTATTTTATTTTTTTGGGAATGGCGCAGATGGCTATTGCAGTTACTTCGGTACTTATTATCTTTAACCCAAAACATACGACTCCATGATTTTTTTGATATGTTTATAGCGGCCACAGAGTTATTCAAGCTGCCTCTAGGCCTCTCACTTGGCTTAACGACTGCTGACTAAATGATAATAACCTGGAACAACTTTTTACGTGCTCTCCGAAGCATGGATCGAAAATCCAGTGAGTTTACATTTTCATATGCAAATAAAATAAATTATATTTGAACCGTACAATACCTTGAAAAACCGTGTAATATTGTTCACGCTCACGCTCACGCTGGCATTTGACTCGAACGTTCTCCACATTAGAATTCCCGGCGGATAACCCTGCATACTCGTATATGTTAACGTAACCGAAATATATCATGTATTTTTGTTGCATTTCCCGCTCGGTGGACGGGAATGGCAACAAGGGACTATACAGACGAGCCACTGTTTAAACGCATAATTATTACAGTTGTTAATTATGTTATGTTATCTTATCAGAAATGACTTTAAAAACACTTAAAATAAATAATGACAATAATAATAATAAATGACTTTATAATAATATATTAATGACTTTAAAGTCATTTCTGATAAGATTCTTTAATCTTACAAGACACTGCTGCACATACAAAAGTTAATTAAAGTCAATTACTTATTACTAATCCTTTAAATTTGTATTATTAAGACAGTCTGATGTCACTTAATACTTTATACCCTGTATGTGAGAAGTGATATCAATTATTTAGTACACATGGAACATGAATAAACGCCTTCGAGAGTAGAAATAATTAAAATTAAAAACATTGCTTAATTCTCATTAAGCATTTTTTTAACGCTAATTGAACTTTATAAGTGCGGCTGTTTGTAAGTATTTTATAAATCTCAAACTTAAAGATTTCAATGTTACGATCGTCAGCGGCACTGACTACCATAACAGTCACAATTATGTACCTATGTAACTTGCTGTCCTTTTATTATTATAATAGTTCAGTCGCTCGTCTACTCAAACCACACTATGTCCCAACGGGAACGTTACAAAGATTTCTTGTCAGACGTAGGCACGTAGTCGCTACGCCGTAGCAGCACAGATACGTCGTAGCAGCACAGATACGTCGTAGCACGTCGTAGTGCGGTTGAAAAATTGGTTTTCTTTATAGGTAGGAAATCGGTCGAACGTTTTGCATTACGAATAGATTTTTATGTGTACTTTTAAATATAAAATATTATTCAAAATGTTATTATTATACGTGAATGGCGTTGGCGCGCATGCATTTGAAGTATTATTAAATGTGTTTTAATAATATAACATTCATTAAACCAAATATAGATTCAATATAATTTTCTTTTACTTGCATCATCTACCTGCAATTCGATTTATTTACTGAGGTATAGGAGGTACTTTTATTTTAATGATGGCTTCCTTTAAAGAATATTTAAGTAGAACAATATTTTGGATACTATCTCTTAATTGTTTATACTGAATTTGCCAAAACAAATCAATTAATACAAATTCAATATCGATATTCCATTAATTAATCTAAAGCTGGATTCAATCTGCTTAAAACAATATTACGTCTAGCGATTGAAAACAATAATATGATCACACTCGTCATAATCTAATTGACGATCGACGAATATATATTGCTAATTAATATTATTATTATTACAGAAACAAAACAATCGCTTACTAACACCAGCACAGTTTTAACCATTCTACTCGTGTGCTTCATTACATGCAAACATACCAATAGTATTGAAATGAAACTAATTTTACGGATTATATCGCGGTTTATTCTTGATTTTAATTACCCGACGTTTCGAATACTTTACAGCATTCATGGTCACGGGCGGACTGAGGTGGTAGCTGTCCAAATGTCATAGTTGTCTTAGGGTACCCTCAGGTCTTCTAATTATTATTGTTAGTCCGATCTACGCAGAAAGAGCTTACAGTGTCTTGAGGTCTTGCAGTGGAATGCTTGTCTTTGGATTTGACTATGTTTATCACGGGATCCCAAGCTGGTGGTAGCACCCAGCCATCTTCTCTATTGAAATTTGGATGCTTTTTAATTTCAATAGCCTCTCGAATCATCCTTGGTAGGTAGCGCTGTTCTTTTGCGAGGATTTGTGGTTTGTCAAATCTAATACAATGGCGGGTGCGATCCTGAACATGTTCACAGACTGCAGACTTTGTATAGCGTCGATGTTTAACGTCAGCTATATGTTCTTTTACCCGGGTTTTTACTGATCGTTTTGTTTGCCCGATGTATGAGATCCCACAGTCACAATCCAGTTTGTATACTCCTGCATCTTGTCTGTGTTGGGGGATGATGAGATTCACCGTTTAGATATCTATATGTATGGGTATTTTTCCTATACACAGTATGACTCAAGGTGTTATCGGGATTACGGATTACTAAGACATCTAAGAATGCTAGAGAGTTATTTGATTCCAACTTCATTGTAAATTGGATTTTAGTGTTTATGGAGTTAAGGTGATCTAGGAAAACAGTTACTTTGTCTGATGGTAATATTGTGAAAGTATTGTCTACGTACCGCTTGTAGAATCGTGGCTTAACAGGTGAAGTATTAAGGGCCGTCTTCTCAAAGTCCTCCATAAATATATCGGCTACAATAGGAGATACAGGTGAGCCCATCGTCACACCATCTACTTGCTAGTAGAACTCCTCTTTCCACAATAGGTAGCCAGATGTAAGGCAGTGTCTTAATAGTTCTGCATATCCCACTGGTATGTTTTTCTCTGCTAGCTTTCTTGTTACAATTGAGATGCAGTCTTCTACTGGTAGGCATGTAAATAACGACTGGACATCAAAACTGACCATTGTTTCATTGTCAGTAAGACATAGATCTTTAATCTCACTAACAAAATGGTAAGAATCCCTAGTGTGAGCCCCTGTTTGCCC
The DNA here is from genome assembly GCA_911728495.1 of Furcula furcula. Lineage (NCBI taxonomy): Eukaryota > Metazoa > Arthropoda > Insecta > Lepidoptera > Notodontidae > Furcula > Furcula furcula. Next base: position 24,149,786 of record OU452258.1, read on the forward strand.
TCTTAGTGGTGAAAGAACTTTTGCTACGTGTTGAGCCAGTCTATATGTTCGTAAAAAATATTTAAAAAATATTTAAAAAAAAAATTGTTCATTTCAATGTGTAGTATTCGCGTAAATATCAGAAATCATTATACCAATAGTAAATAATGACGGTGTACAACCATTCGGTAAACTGATCTCTAGCATTGAAGATCACATGTCTAAGATCCCGTCATAGAACGACCTTCACCGAGCTGGTTAATGGATTAAACGTATTTTATATTCAATTTAATATGTCAATAAATATATTGCACATGGGTTGTCTAAAAAATTTCAGTCCAGGATAAGATTAATTAATAATTAAAAAAAATATTTTTTTACAGTTTTTCACCGGTTTGGCTAATAGACAAATTCCATACCAATCGAAAGTTTAAAGCCCATAGAATATGAAAACGTTAGGTTGCCTTATCTTTTCCAGTCACAACTCTCGGGTTGGCAGGTATAAACAGGTAAATCGATACTAGTACTAACTTGCACCCGTCTGGTAAATGAATTAAAATTAAATGAAAATAAAGATTATTTCATTACGAACACGGTGGTATAGGGTTGTCTGCGAAAATTCAGTCCTGAATTCCGGTTGTCGAATTTTAAAAAGCATAGAGTTTATATATTAAGAATACGGTACGCGTTAGTCTATGGTCCCTTTAAACAATGCGTAGGCAGATTTTCCTCTATGAGGCAGGTAAATTGAACTATTTAAAGTTATATTATGAGAGTTATATTTATATGTAAGTGACATGTAGTGATGTGTTTGATCTGTCACAAGCGCAAATGTCGATAAATATAGCTGACGGTATGGTACCTACTGTCGTTTACTTGATATTTATGTCTTTTGATGTTCATACCCGTGCCTACGAGTTCTTATTTGAATTAAGCGTTCTATAGTACTTGTACTGATTTTTGTTCTGTGTCTAATGACGAATGGTATTAGGGATGGTTGGCTGGGACCTCTCAGTAGCACATATTCACTCGCAGCAATATTTCACTTTTTAAAAATTCGACAACCGGAATTCAGGACTGAATTTTCGCATAGGGTTGTCCCCTATACCACCGTGTTCGTAATGAAATAATCTTTATTTTCATTGAAATAAAATATTTACAGTTTATTTACAAATATGTACACTTAAACTAGGTAAAACACTTCCTCGAAGTTGTCGCCGCACTGGGAGGGAAGGGTACCTAAAAGACTGGCGGCATTACCCCTTTCATTTAATTTTAATTCATTAACCAGACGGGTGCAAGTTAGTACTAGTATCGATTTACCTGTTTATACCTGCCAACCCGAGAGTTGTGACTGGAAAAGATAAGGCAACCTAACGTTTTCATATTCTATGGGCTTTAAACTTTCGATTGGTATGGAATTTGTCTATTAACCAAACCGGTGAAAAACTGTAAAAAAATATTTTTTTAAATTATTAATTAATCTTATCCTGGACTGAATTTTTTTAGACAACCCATGTGCGATATATTTATTGACATATTAAATTGAATATAAAATACGTTTAATCCATTAACCAGCTCGGTGAAGGTCGTTCTATGACGGGATCCTCTACTATTATAATCGGGCGGGAACATTGACGCAGGCACATCGTTCTAGTCCTTAGCAATACACAGTAATAATTGGTAGCCACACTGACCGCACATCGGGGAGCCACTGGTGTTACGAGATGTAGGTTGCGGTTCGAATTCTACCTGCATTACGTATAAGAACTTGTTTTAGAACTCTTAATTATTACAGGGAAATTGCAATCACTAATTTATATTGAGTAAAAAACATGTTTATACAGGTAGCTATATCTTTGTAATATTTTATTTGAAGTGTTTTAAAGCAGTAGCCCTCTGTAATCCCCCGGGTGGGTGGGAGCTAGTTTAGAGAAGTGCAATCCCCCTTCAGCTCCAGTTCGGCTCTCACGAGCCAACTCGTCTAATCCCTTCCTAGACACTACTGGAAAATATATTGAACAACTCTTTGCTTTCCGAGAAATACTGGCATTACACAGTCGAAGAAATTGATCAAGTTTGTTGTGTTATCGTACCGTTATTCGTTACTGTATCTTATTCTTGAAATACATGTGTTCAGATGTACTGTGCAATTAGTAAGAGAGCTTTATAATTATTTGAACGATATAATATAGCCACATCTAAGACTGAATAAGAAAATTATATTTAAATATTTAAAGTATTTTTCTAATAGCTGGAAGTTATAATAAACCTGTCATGGCTGGTCGTCGCTCGCCGCGGCGCCTGCATTCTCCGAGCTGCACTTGTGGCGGTATAAGAACCTGTCCCGGCACTTAGCTGACACGTTCCTAGATTTACTAGTGACGTTCTGTGCCAGATTAGACGAAATCGATCAGTTTAATTTAGGTTCATAATTGAGGTCAGTGCAATCGAGATGATATTGCCATTTTAAAGGTATCGGATTAATAAAAAGATTAGAATGTCGTATGAAGGAAATTAAATACGTATTGTATGCAATTTATATGTAGGATACGTGGAAAGAGCCTAGTTGAATGGCGAAATAATAAAATAATAATAAAAGTACTGATGGAGATGTAAGGCTTAAAACTTGTGTTATCAATGTACACGTGTATGTTTTAATTACGTAATTATAATAGATGAAGTTCCATGGTAGAGTGACATCACTAGTGTACAATATGGCGGTAACACGCCTGCAAGCGAGTGGGGAATTAGCCCTTGTTCCTCGAGCGCTCAATTTGTGAGCGACACCAACTAGGAATTATAATTTTGTCTAAATCTTCTTGAAACTAACAAAAAAAATCCCTTGATAACCCATCAATGTTCACCGATAGTAGATAGAAATAAACGATTGACACCACATCTGATCGTATAATGCGAGTATATGAACTGGAAAGTTCAAGACGTCCTAAAAGCTAGAAACACACTTATGTGTTGTGTTCTAAACTTTTTTGTTCATTTATTACACTTCAAAAGAGTACTTACAAATGACATGCAGTATTAATGGGCCGTGTCCCCGAACAAACCAAAAATAAATGTTAAATAAAGGTAACGAGACACACCCACATATATGCCGGAGCCGAAACGGCTCTGTACGATTTATCCTTTACCTTCCCTTGTCCAAAAAACTGGCTCATATATAACTTCCATAAGCGAACAGATGACAAATCATTAAAAATGAATAAAAAATAGGAAAGGATAAAAGGGCGTCCCAAAATGTTCTCTCGAAAAAAAATGTCGTGAGGGTTTATCCGATTCAATCTAGAGCTTTGCTCCGTTACGCTGCTTGTTTTTTACGCTCAATATATTATTTTTGGACCCTCCGTCCTCCTAATTTAAGCTCCGCTAACAAAACCCCAACTTCTACTACGAACATACAGTGCAAAGTTTGTAAGAACACCATTTTAATGTTCATTGCCGTTTACCTCAGATCTTTTAAATATTACATACATTTGTTACCGTCAATGGAGTATACGTAAATCTTAATTGCAGCAGTATTTTATTTGTATTACGACCTCAGGTCCCCATATTATGTAGAATCAATCTGAAAGTTTACATAAATAGGCAACTATTGGTGCAGGTACGAAGCTTTCCAGACCAAAGCGATATCAGATGTTTTTCTGAAGTTTTAATTGAGTTCTAGAGATTTCTTTGGCATTTTATTAAAGAGTTTGTCAATCGATTGGCAGGTGTGGCCTGAAACTTCTCACATTAAACCGATTTGAGAATGTGAGAAGATTAGGTTGTAAAGTTTAGTACATGCAATAAAATGGAAGATAACTATCACTTTGTGGTTCTGACTTTCGAATCTTTTATTACGTAGGATACTGTACGATATTTTTTTTTATCATGGAAATTTTACTTAGTATATGTATATAGATATATGTATATTCAGAGTGTTCTAATATCTGATAAATTTTTGAAAGCATAATTATGTGAGTACCTAATAATATCAACAGGCTCACTATATATTATTATGATTATATGAGGCTCATAATATATTATTATGATTATAAAATCTAAACATTATGCGGAAATGAGGCTCATATAATCAAAACATAATATGCGGAAATGAGATCACCCAACGTGAACAACATTAAATTATCTTATCATTACATGCTCAAATTTTCGAATAAAGCACCTAACGTCCAAATTGAACATCAATACCTTTATTACCTGTTTGACAGCGACAGATTTAACGCCCCTGCGGCCGATAAATAATGAGAAATACCCAATAAATCAACAAATTAAAGCGGCAACGGGGCGGCGCCGCCTCATCCCGGTGTTAATTACAATCGGGCAGATGGCCGGGATGGACGCGGGTGCTGTCCGCCGGCACCGCCGCCGGCGGGAGGCTGACGGACCACGTCTCGAGACGGACGGACGCGTTTCCCGTCTACCACTGTATAATGCCGTTCTGTCTTTTTTCGATCATTAGGAGTGCTTAATATATATAGTGCTTAATACTAGCGCTTAAACGTTTAATAATTCAAGGTATACATTTTGTAACACTATTGAAATAGATTTTAAAAAAGAAAATTATGAGAAGGAGATGCCCGCTGAGTTTCTTGGCGAATGTTCTCAGTAGCGTTGACGGGCCTGTTGGTCTTCATCATCAGTAGCAGCAGAGAGACGTGCACTGATGCATAGGTCTCCCTTAGAAGGATTATGGCAACCCCTCCCGGTTGCCATAATCCTCACGCTAAGCAGGCGATACTCTACGGGAGGTGATGATATTACCCGGATATTATTATAGTATACGGGTAAAAGAAATTTCATCCAAACTTATCGAAGTCTCAGGAGACCGCCGGGCCGGTAGCTTTTTCTGCCAACGTATAAGCTTGGCCATACAAAGGGGTAATGCCGCCAGTCTTTTAGGTACCCTTCCCTCCCAGTGCGGCGACAACTTCGAGGAAGTTTTTACCTAGTTTAAGTGTACATATTTGTAAATAAACTGTAAATATTTTGTTTCAATAAATAATGTATACGTATACGGGTTATTTATCTAAGTATGAGTATTTAAATATGTATTTACAAAACAGTACTAGGTGGTAGGTTCCTTGTGCAAGGAACCGTCCAGGTAGGTACCACCGCAGTGTCAGGTATTCTGCCGCCAAGCAGCAGTGTGTAAGCATTGCTGTGTTCCGGCATGAAGGGCACTGTAGCTGGTGAAATTACCGGACACAAAGACTTAACATCTAATGTCTTAAGGGTTGGCAACGCGCTAGTGATTCTTCTGGTGTTGCTAGCGTTTATAGGCTACGGTGGCTGCTTACCATCAGGCGGGCGGGCACCTTGGTAGTATAAAAAAAAGCAGTATATATTTATCAGTTGTTTGGCTATCATAGTACAGTTGGTCTGCCTAGTTTGGGTTCAGATGTGAGACCGTGTGTGGATTGTCACAGGATATTATTATAACCAATCAAGGCAACTTGTTAGGCAAGGTAACAAAGGTAACGCTGTGTCAGCAGTGGAAGGACAAACAGGCCCTTCGCTGCTAGTACATTATATTGACCACTACTACTGCAGTAATAAAATGTTACTCGAAATTGGTGCCATGTGTCCACGATATTTTTTAATTTTCTTTTAATAGAAGACTTTTTCTTTCTTCCTTCCTATCTTCAGCTAAAAAGGCAAATCAAAAGAATCAAAAGCAATATAAAAGGGGACATTGGGACACAATAAGGCACTGCAGCTAAAAATAAATCAACAAAGACGAGTCCAAAATTCTCTGCGGCCAAGAATAGCCAACGGAGAGTCCCGGGGTAGGTTGAGGAAAACTTTTGTTGTGTTGTGTTTACACCGCATTATTCAGAAGTAGGTGCCGAGTGCCGAGTGGGTGGACAGAGGACTCGGCTCTAAATTAAATAAGTTTCTTCATAAATATTTATCAAAGCGAGACGACCGCTGGCCACACGAAGAGAGCGGCATTATGCATCAGAGGTGGGATAGGAACTCATACAATAGTTTTTGTTAGGGTGTAACTGGAGGTGCTAACTTTTTAACCATTTTGTATGTACATATAGATAGATATCTTTGATCTATGAATCAACCCTCATTCGAGGGTTAAATTTGTTTAAGGACTTCCTGAATTTATTTATTTTTTTACTTAGGTAGCCGTGATCAATAAGTCTTTTTCAAAAATAACAATTAATCTTCCCAATTTCAATATACAACTTAGTTTTTAGACGAGCAGGAGGGTCGCTTCTTGGTGGGTGATACGTCCGCCCTTGGATAGGTAGATAGCAGATGCAGTGCCGCCAGTCAGCTAGAAGGGGCCTTCATATAAAACATAATACAACTAAAACTAAACGTAACGACGTGAAGCTATATCTAATTTGATTTGAGTTCATGAATAAAGTCATACGATTTGATTGATTGCGATTCGTCGTCTACCTATCTTTCAACATTGTTTCGTCAATGTTGTACGTTAGCTCGCGACCTACATAGACTTAGCGCGAGGGGATTATTTAAGTACGAATTAAATAGTGTTACTGTTCTACTGAATCTTTTATGTAAACTTATTTATATGCTGTATCTGAATAGACAGGCAAACAAATATCTCAGGTCAATTTATTGTGTAGTACATATCATATTTCTATTAACTATAAAAATATTTGTTAACTGACTTAAAAGTACTGGATAGGTTAATATATTTTGTTGTTTTGAAAAATTATAGCTATCATTATTGTTTTTTAGCTATGTGAAAATCGAAGACGCAGTTTCCAAAATATGCAGGAAAATAATTCCCTTGTTACCATTGTACATTCATACGTACTTACAACTTCGGTATCATTTCTACGTCCTTTAACGTTTTTTAATATAATTTAACTAAGAGTTAACTAAATTTTAATACGTAACAACGTTAACACATTCTTCAGATACTCATCGCAGAGCTCGTCGGTAACGGAGCGGAATCGCACGTGACTTGAAGCCAAGAGGTGCCGGGGGGGGGGGGGGAGGTGTCTACGATGAGTAACGAACGCTGATTGGTTCGATACTTAACCTCAGTTATCTGATTTGATTTAGCTTAGCCTTTGTTCGGTGTACGTGCTGTTCATTTCCTCCGAGGATCTAAGATTTAATCCTAAACTAGGCTGTAATAAATTAGGTAAATCCCTTGAGCTTCTAAGATTTCGCAAAATATTTATAAGATCGTTCTATAGAAACGATTATGACACCTTATTAATTTGTCTGCCTCAGTTATCAAATCGCAAGTGCAGATGCTGAGCTTTAAAAGTACAGGATCCGATTCTGAAATTGAGCAATGTTGGTCAGCCTTTATAACAAATAAATAGTACTAATTACACAATTACTAATCATAGAAATAAAACTCCTTTTACGGAGTATATCGCAGTTTATTTTAGATTTTTACTTTCTCGACACATACACAACTAAAAACCGTTTCCTACCAAAGATGATTCCTGAGGCTATTCAAATCAATATATGTACATCCTAATTTCAATAGAGAAAATGGTTGGGTGTTACGATCGGCTTGGGATCCTGTGATAAATATAATTAAAACCAAGCAAAACACTGCACGGCCTCAAGAAACTGTAAGCTCTTATAGCGTGGATCAGACCAATAATAATAACTAAGAAGACTGAGGGTGCACCGGTAAATTATGACGGTATAAATTGAACGTAAGGACGTTCAACATCTCAGTCCACCCGTGACCTTGGATGCTGCAAAGCATTCGAAACGTCGGGAAAGTAAAATCTAAAAAAAAACGCGATATAATCCGTAAAAGTAGTATTATTCAGTACGAGTATTAACGAATAGAAAACTCCATACCACTATACGAGCTAGTATTGAACCAGGCCAGGTAATCAACAGAAACAAAGACTGCTCAATATGTATTCACAGCGTAAAAACAACGTGCATTACCCCATTACGAGGATAATGGGTGGTGACGGGCACGTGAGAGGGTTCCTGTGTCACTACAGTGGGTAAATGGCGTGATAAAGAGACGGTGTTACATTACTATTCAGCAATGTATGATGTCACGGGAAACTGTTGGCGACAGGCAATTTATAGTTATTTTGAGGAAATTTCTGCTTTGATCTTTACACAGTTTTACACAATAATAATATTTTGGGACAATCCACACACGGTCATCTCATCCTAGACTAAATATCGGTACATTATTCAGGATAATAATAGCCTTTATTTCCCAAATACAATTAATTAAACATTTGATTTCATATAACATTAAAATTAATTTCATTAAACATGCACAATTTATAATTAAAATATTTTATACATTTAAATTATGTTTTGAATTATTTTACTAATACAATATCCTTATATCTTTATTTATTATTGGGTACCCATATGCGGGTGAAGGCCTCCTCTAACTTTTGCCATTCCACTCTATTTTTTGTAAGTCTAGTCCAGGTGTGGGCCGCTATGGTAACAATGTCGTCACACCACCGACGTTTAGGTCTGTCGCGGGGCCGCGGTAGGTCCCTTGGATACCAGTAGAGAATTCTCTCACTCCAACGTGAGTCTTTGGCTCTAGGAACATGTCCTGCAAAACGCCATTTTAATGTACATGCTAACTCGGCCGCGTCTATAATTTTTGTTATTTTTCTGATATCTGTATTTCTTTTTCTATCTTGCACCTTTAGGCCTAGCATACTTCTCTCCATCGCTCGTTGGAAAACTTAAGGCCCAATGTTGGCAGCCATATAGTAGAGTTGGCAATATAATGCTATCCATTGCTTTCTTTTTGAGGCGCATCGGTAGACTTGACTTAAATATATCTTTCAGGGACCAGTATTTTTTCCAAGCACTTTTTATTCTACGGTCTACTTTATCTTCAGTTAGGTTGGAGAAACAAATGCTCATCCCAAGATAAACGTAACTATTTACATATTGTATTGGCGTATCCAGTATGTTTGTAGGAATTTTTATGCTATTAGTTAATAAACAAGTCTTATCAGTATTCATATGGAGGCCGCACTTGCGGCTACATCTATTACTACATATACTACGGCAAATCTAGTGATTTCAGCATATTTTCTAGTTCCGCATGTCTCTCGCTATAGAGCGTCCAACCGTTTATTTTCTTTTTGACAGCAACAATAGAACGTAACTGCGTCATGTTACGCAAAAGTTCACTTTTAAAAGTTCACTTAAAGTAAACTTCACTGTAAGTGAACTTTTAAAAGTGAACTTTTGCGTAACATGACGCAGTTACGTTCTATTGGTGCTGTCAAAAAGAAAATAAACGGTTGGATCTATTATAACAAGTATGATATCGTCTGCGAAACGAAGGTGACTTAGATACTCGCCATTTATCTTTATGCCAATGTTTTGCCAATTTAACTGCTTGAAAATGTGTTCTAATACTGCGTTGAACAAGTTAGGTGAGATGGGGTCACCTTGGCGAACTCCTTTCTGAATGTGAAACTGCTCTCCTTTTTTCTCTAACTTTATGGCTGCTTTACTGCATTTGTATATTGCTTTTAATATTTTAATATATTTTCCTTGAACTCCTTGCTCTTGGAGTGCAACCCACAAGGACCCATGTGATATAGAGTCAAAAGCCCTGGAGTAGTCCACAAATGCTATGTATAATGGTTTGTTGTATTCGTTATATTTTTCTATTAATTGAGTTACTGTAAACATGTGGTCATTAGTAGAGTAGCTAGCTCTGAACCCAGCTTGTTCTCTTGGTTGGCTTTCTTCCAAAATTTTTGATATTCTTGAAAGTATAAGGCGAGTAAAAAGTTTATAAAGTGACTGTAGTAGACTGATTGGTATGTAATCACCTATGCAGCTTGGATTATTCAGGATATTGAACTGATATTTAGTCTCAACATTAATATTTAATTTTAATAAACTTTGATTGGATAATGAGTTATAACGTAACTCATGTTACAATATATGTATATCCATGAAGTATATACATATCTGCGATAGAAACATGAAAACCCCATAAATTACCTGTAGCGGGTAATTCAATCAAATCAAAGGATTTTCCTGAAATTCTTACGAAACATTTTTAACCGAATTTCTTAATTCTAAATAATTATAATGTTGCGGGAACAACGCCAAATCTCCGGCGATTAATTAAGGATTTCAGCAGTTTCAGCTGCGAACTGGTGTAAATCGCGGCGCGAACTCTGTGCCGGCACCCAGCGGTAAACACTCTTCTAAATTAGCCTCTTATTTAACTTGTTGTTTAGTTTGTACTTAGTTTACTTAGGTACAATCTGCTACACAGCGCCATAACTTACTATGAAACAATTGTTTTAATTAATATAATCTTAGAATCAGTATAATACCCGTTATTAAGGTGACGTAAGTCTAAAGCGCCAATCACCACCAAAAAAAGAGTCTTAAATTGGTTAAGATATTTATATGTACCTACTCAAAAAATAATTCATATGATACCATCGCATAAATTTGATTTTCTGAGTACATACAAAAATGACTAGCTGCGTGCGAAGCCGCGGGTATAGCTATTATTATAATAGGTATGTTAGTCTATAAAGTATGTTTTTATGGTATGGTAGTTGCTTGTCAAGTTCAATCCTATCTACAATTATTAATAACTAGCTGACCCGCGCAGCTCCGCCCGCGCTTTAATTACATTTTGCTCCCCTTTTCTCCCTACTTCCTTGATTTATCTCTCTCCATCTCTCTCTCTTATAATAAAAATCTAATTCTATGCTATTTCTCTCCCCTCCCGCTTCGGTCCCCGTCACACTTCCCCTCTTCCTCTCCCCGTTGTCCTCTCTGAACCCTCTCCCTCCTCTCTCTTCTCCCAACTTGCTCCCTCTCACTACCCCCCCCCCTTGATCCACCTAACTCCTCCGATCACTTACTCCATCACCCTCCCCTCTCCCTCTCTTGCACCCTCCTCTCGTTCTATATATCCTCGTCAATCATGGTATCAGCGGCATAAAATATACTTTATGACCTATTCTCAGACCTACCCGCAAAATTTCATACATATCGGTTCACCCGACTCTCGTGCACGTAACTCAGAGGTTCTCAGATTTTGTTGTGCAAGGCGTTGCGAACGTTCGACACTCGACTCTCGTGCGCGTACCTGAGAGTTTCTCTGATTTTGTTCAGCAAGGCGATGTGAACGTTCAGGTGAAGATTCTCATATACGACGTATTCTTGCTGCCCGTGCTTGAGAACTATGTTTAGAAAGTTGAGACCTGGCTCTCTTAGGCATTTTCAAATGTTTAAGAAAATGCTAATAGCGTGTAATATTCTAGCTCTGAAAAGAACTGTTGTTTAGCCCTGAAAAGAACTGTTGTTTAGCCCTGAAAAGACCTGTTGGTTACCCCTGAAAAAATCTGTTGGTTAGCCCTGAAAAGTACTGTTGATTAGCTCTGAGAAGAACTGTTGTTTAGCTCTGAGAAGAACTTTTGCGTAGGTCTAGTTTTAAGAAAGAAATCTAAAAAAAATCGCACGATAATTATTAGAATTCGCGCACGACCGCTGCGTAGGTAGCCGGTAATATACTCTTATCTATGGGTAGCCGACCTCGCGTCTGAGCCGAGCCGCGCGGGTACCTACCTTACTCATAGATCTAAACTCCCCTCCTGCATGCGCACCGCCTTGGTGACGCTCACTTCGCAACGGGCCGTGCAGCAGAAATCTTTTAATTTATAAGCAGTAATATTTTAATTTCGCCATAACTTCAAAACCAAATGTCCAATTTTAATCATTCAAAGACCAAATATTATCTACATAAACTGTACTTAATGATGAAAAAATTTATTTTGATAAGGATTAATAGCATGAGTAAAATAAATGAGTTTCAATTTAGTCCAAACAAAATTCAAGATTTTTAAATAAAAAAATGGTTGTTGGGCCTCACTCGACATAGATACGCGCATGTGCTGCGTACTTTTTTGTAGATATTTATAAGATCTACAATTAATTAGAACATTTTATGGTTCTATCTTGTATAGTTTAGGCAGCGTACGCAAAATAAGTAACTTTTCTGGTTGATTTTTTACACCTTGTGTCCGAAAAAATCCAAATATCTTACGGAACCCAATTTTTTTTCAATATAAAATTTAGCCTATGTTACTCGTAGATAATGTAGCTTTCGAATGGTGAAAGAATTTTTAAAAACGGTCCAGTAGTTTTTGAGCCTATTCATTACAACCAAACAAACAAAGTTTTCCTCTTTATAATATTAGTGTAGATTGTCCCGAGGGGTGTGCAAGTAAAAAAGCACCCTCCCATCTCCTCCAGTGGTGGGTCTAAGAGGCGACTAAGTAAACACCAAAAAGACCGGCAGCAGCGTCTTTCTATTGGATTACCTACGGCCTATACTGCGAAACCCAAGACGCGTGCCAAGCGTGGGGATTATGGCAACCCCTCCCTTCTAAGAGAGAAGCCTTTGTTCAGCAGTGGACGTCTTTTGGCTGCAGCTGATGATTATGATGATGATGGTGATCTACAATTAGGTTGTATAATGGGTAGGTGGGTGAATGAGTCTAAATGTTGTCAAATATCATGATACGCAGAGACTGGGCATTTCATTTCTTATCAGGATAGTGGATTACTATGTGCATTATATGTATGTCGCAAAGAAAGATGAAATATTATCTATCTACTGCTGCTACTTACTTTACACTAAATAAGAATCAAGAAATACAAACAGGACGACACTGACATCCATCATCGTCCCTCAACTCCGATACGCGACACACTTGCTAGTACCTCACAAACAAAGCTTTACTCGAACGAACCCTGCCCCACGAGGGTAACAATCAGATAAGTATCGGAGAAGGGCATTGAAGCCCTACCTACCTAACGATTAGCCTCCTCCATTTCCCCTCACAGCCAACCCTAACCAACCAGCTTCATATCACGACCTTCTAACAGCATGGGAACCAGACGTAGGCTATACAAGCCAGTAAGACTCCACCACCTACGAACGCATGTTCATATTACACAGCCACTATCACCAGTATCCACATAGAAAGACACCAAGACATACCTAGGTACCAAGGCCTATACGTCCGCACTACATATCACACGGAAGCATAAACAATACTTTCTAGTATAGTAAAGAATAAAGAACTTAGCTCTGAACAATCCCCGGCCGCTCCCCGACGCTGACCGCTCACTCTCGTTCGGATCCTCACAATTCAACTCACTACGACACCTCACTGATTTATTTACTACGAAATATCATGATAGAATGTCATTGCAACACCTATTTCGATTCTTATAAAAGCGCTAGACCTTTGTGCTACCCATTACAATTGGTAAAGATGACAATTCTACCTCCAACCTAAAATATCAAATAATACTTGCATTTCGTTGTCAATTGTTAACCTGTACTAATTTTTATTTTATTTATTTTATAATTTATATTCAGACATACGTCCATAGTAGTAGTACACAATAATTTTACAATAAAACACAGACATGCACAAATGTATACAAAAAAGAACACATAAATATTAAATAAAACAACACCTGTGTGAAGGACAGTGCGTCGTTACCCAGTGCCGCATTATGGGGTTGTCCAGCTTGTCCGCAAGCATGTTTATATAAATGTTGGAGCTGTCACGCACTCGGCGCATCAGGGATGCAGTTCTGTTGCGTATTATCGCGAAAAAGTCTTGTACGCCGTATTCCGCAAACATACCCGACGCACCGCAAAAGCGTGGCAGCCCCAACATTATTCTGAAGGCGTTGTTGTACTGGATACGCAGAGCATTGTACGATCTTTGTGTATAGTTGGTCCACAGGGCGCACGTGTAGGGATTGGCAGTATGCTCTAAAAAGCGTTACCTTGACTTGTTCTGTACACCGGGCAAACCTACGAGCCAACATGTTACACCTAACCGCCAATGCTCTACGTTCCCTTTCCACATCTACATCATCAGTCAGATTATCTGTTACCCAGTGTCCCAGGTACTTGAATTGAGTTACCCTAGTGAGTGGTAAACCCCCCAGGATAACTGGTGGCACTGTATCATAGTGCTTGCCACCTGCGTTAAACACGAGGAGCTCGCTCTTAGATGAATTATACCTGAGACCATGAGCAACAGCATAGTCTTCACAAATTCGGAGGAGCTTCCTGAGGGCACTGATAGATGGACTCAGCAATACCATATCATCTGCATAACTTATATTATTGATAATGTGTCCGTCAATAGAGCATCCAATATTGGCATTGCTGAGCTCAACCATGAGCTGGTTTACGTACAGGTTGAAAAGGTTTGGAGAACTTATTCCCCCCTGTCTCACGCCGCATTCCAACCTATATGCCCCCGACAGTGTCCCCGCCCACCTCACATAATTAGATTGATTACTGTACCAATACTTTAATACAGCAATCAATTCAACTGGCAGTGTGGTCTCCACGGAAAGCTTTCTCCATAGGCAGTCGTAAGATACTAGATCGAATGCCCGGGAGAGGTCCAGAAAACACGCATATATGGGTGTTTTTCGACTTGTATAATACTGGACAGTTTGTTTGAGACAGAGGATTGCCGTTTCAGTTGATAGATGAGGCCTAAATCCAAATTGTGCATCATGCAATTTTAAATGTTTTTCCAACTGTCGGTCAATCAAACCATCCAACACCTTAGCAATGGTTGTAGCCAAGGAAATAGGCCTATAATTATTTCTATCACTTGCATCTCCAGTCTTGTTTTTCATTATTGGAACTACAATAGTTTTCATCATGTCCTCTGGGAGATAAGAATGACAAATACATAGATTAAAAATCATCGCTAGAACCCTCGATAGATGCTTTCCCGCGTATGTAAGATGCTCTATACTTAAATTATCGTGTCCAGGTGACTTTCCTCGTTTTAGACTTTTTATGGCAGTTGATATTTCCTTGGCTGTAAACCTTACAGGCTTTCCGAAAAGGCTTTAGCACCGTAGACCACATACATACGCTCCGCCAGATTATACAGAAGACCGAGGAGTATAATCGGCCATTATGTCTAGCGTTTGTGGACTACGAGAAAGCCTTTGATTCAATCGAGACCTGGGCAGTATTGCAATCTCTCCAGCGGTGCCACATTGACTATAGGTACATCGAAGTGTTGAAGTGTTTGTACAACAACGCCACCATGTCGATCCGACTACAGGACGAGAGCACGAAACCAATCCCATTGCAGCGAGGTGTGAGACAGGGAGACGTTATTTCTCCGAAACTGTTCACAAACGCATTGGAGGACGTTTTCAAGCTCTTGGACTGGAACGGATTCGGCATCAATATCAATGGCGAATACATCACTCACCTTCGTTTTGCCGATGATATAGTCATTATGGCAGAGTCGCTGGAGGACCTCAATACGATGCTCAGCGACCTCAGTAGCGTTTCCCAACAGGTGGGTCTTAAAATGAACATGGACAAGACGAAGATCATGTCTAATGTCCATGTTGCACCCGTACCGGTAATTGTTGGGAACGATACACTCGAAGTTGTTGACCACTATATATACCTAGGACAAACTATCCAGGTAGGTCGGTCCAACTTCGACAAAGAGGTCGCCCGAAGAATCCAACTCGGATGGGCAGCGTTTGGGAAACTACGCGAAATCTTCTCGTCCAAAATACCGCAGTGCCTAAAGACGAAGGTTTTTAACCAGTGTGTGTTGCCAGTGATGACATATGGTACTGAGACGTGGTCCCTAACTGTTGGCCTTTTGGATAAGCTCAGAGTCACACAACGTGCTATGGAGAGAGCTATGCTCGGAGTTTCTTTGCGCGACAGAATCCGAAATGAGGAGATTCGCCGAAGAACCAAGGTCACCGACATAGCTCTTAAAATCTGCAAGTTGAAGTGGCAATGGGCAGGCCACATCGCTCGGCGAACCGATAACCGCTGGGGAAGAAAGGTTCTCGAGTGGCGACCACGAACCGGAAGACGCAGCGTAGGTAGGCCTCCCACTAGGTGGACAGACGACATTGTGCGCGTCGCAGGTAACCGGTGGATGCAAATAGCCAATTGTCGGTCATTGTGGCGTTCGAAGAGGGAGGCCTATGTTCAGCAGTGGACGTCTTCCGGCTGGTGATGATGATGATGATGATGAAACCTTACAGGCATGCTCTCCGGGCCTGGGACCCCCTGTACTCCGGTTGACCCCCGTGATGGGCCCAGAGGAGAGTCTATCCTAAACGAATCCCTAAAGAGATGTGCGATATTGTCAGGATCACTAACATCGTCTACACTCAGTGGCACACTCGGCTTAGGGTTCAAATTTGTGGACTTCCAAAAACTTTTAAAATTCTTAGCATCGTGGTGATGTGCAATATTATCCATTCTAATTTGCTCTTTATTATTTTGACACCACTTCAACTTGTATTTGAACACTTTTCTACTATTTACCATTTTTTCATATAATACACCAATTCGTGGTCTACCATATGCCGCCCAATTTTGAAAATCTAACCGAGCATCTTTTACATGTGTATTCCAGCCAGTTACATGAAACTTTTTACACTTACTTCGGTCATTGTGACTCTTAACAGCCGATTCCTGTAAAACTTGTACTACTTTTTTATACATATTATTTATAATTTCCTTATGCTCTATATTATTACATGTATCACTACATTCTGTAAACTCAATGGGAAAATCAATATTCTTCAAATTGTGATTACAATATTTAGTATATAATTCTATTTCAGTCGAGTCCCTGATCCCCCATATACTCCCATCAATATTAGGTATACATTGTAAAGCTTTAGCTCTTAAAACACCGAAATCACACTTCACTAACAAGGGAAAATGATCAGACCATGAAATTTCTCGCAGAACATTAACGCTCCCAATGGAGTTCCAGGCGGCCTCAGTTACCAAGCAGTGGTCTAGCCAGCTAGTTGTACCGTGAGCTTCACTTACGTACGTATATGTGTCCGATTCACTGCCCAGCAACTCAATGTCAGCGCACCGCCACTTTACTTCCGACGAGAAGTTCAGAAGTTCTTTTCCAAATATACCACTAGGCTGTGCATTAAAATCGCCAAGGATATAAGCAGCCTCCACACCACTACTTTCTACAACGGCATTGATCTCACTTAAGCAGTCAACAAATTCACTAAGATTTTCCATTGATTCAGTGGGCATATAAACAGAGAAAACCAAAAATTGTCTGTCGCCTACAGTTATTTTAATAGCAATAATACGCACACTTTGACACTTTACGACAGCCACACTTTTGAAGGCGCTTTTACGCCAGAGTATCGCGACACCACCATATGGACGACCACGCAGAATTCCTAACGACGTATCCACTGCCGATTTACCGACGTAGTCGAAATCCTTATCAATGCTTCCCAAAAATGGAATATCATGTGGTAAAAGCCAAGTTTCTTGAATCGCAATTATATCTGTGTTCTCACAAAACGATCGAATACTATCCACCGATCTAGTAATAGATTTGCAGTTATAACTGATAAAACTGATATTAGTAAGAGTTGTACTCATCATTGAATTATTGTGTGTTGACAACATTTTTCAGAGTTTCTTCTCTGTCTCTATTCCGTCGCTCAAAATTAACAAAACGACGGAAGGCTATCCCAACGGGCCAGAAATCAGTTTCCAAAAACATATCCAGTTTATGTTTAGGAACATAAATTTTATATCCATCGTAATCTTTAGCAGTTTTCATATTTATTTTCTCCACTTTTACAACAACATTACATTTATTTCTAATGTAAGTCACAATGTCACACCCGGTTACATGTTTTGCGACATTGTAAATATATAAGGGAACATTTAAATCTGCCGCTTTAAAATTAATATTGGTATCAACGACAGCATTCCCTCTACTGGAAATAAAACGGTTTCTGTATCTCTTTCGTTGCACTTCTATCCATTTCTCCTCTTGATTTCCTGTTTTCCACTGCCCTGGTTGTTGTACAACATCAGCGAAACACTTATGACTCGGTGCTGGGATGTGTTGCTCATTCATTGCGGCCGAGTCTCTTAAACCAGTAGTAAGCGGTGCCGGTTCATTCATCACATGACAGTCGGGTTCAGCGTTCGAGTTGACTCGGATATTTCCGACTCGGTGGCTCACAGTGTCATCGATAGTGCATGGCAGCTGTGATTTTTCATTATTACCCTCCACATATAATACTTTCTCACTTGTAACTTTGTAAGTTAAATCAGATTGTAATTTATTGATGCTATTTTCATCACACACCACTAATGACATTGCTACGACATGTATATAAATAATTCTACGATGTTTTATAAATAATTTGCTAATAGAGCAGTCAGTATAATATTGTGAGCGTTCTAGAGAATACAGCTTTAATAATTTCATTTTAATGTTGGCTCTGTCACATGCACTCGTAATGTTAGCCCATTTGGGTTCGTTTGCTTTCAAAATATTCTGATCTGTTTATTATGTAAATTTAAATTACTAGCTGCGAGCTTTTTTATCGTATAAAACCGTAATAAACTTACTTTGTTCAAATTTAATATAAAATACACCATAATTATTTAACATTGTTCGTTAGAACAACATTTTTGTTTCATGAAACTCGTCATGTTATTCCCTGTACAAACTTAAGATTAATTATTATTGTGTTTAGAATTCTAGAAGGATAATAAATTAGGATTATAACAACGAAAATTATGAGCGGTTTTGATTAAAATTAAGATTTTTTGTAATTAAACTCTTGCTGGAGCTTGAATTTTAAACATTATGAGAATTAGAACGCTGCGGGATACCACCCTGGTCGATAAAATATGTATAGGAACTCGACTAGGGCTGTACCACCTTATGATCGAAAAGTAATGATAATTAATATGAAGTAAGGATATTTTGACCAAAATAAAAATTATTTCTCTCCTAGCAAGCCAACAGTACACAATAGACTAAATGTACATCTTTTTTTTTTAAACCCTTATTCCCTTTAAAAAAAATTGTCTTGACCCTCCAAAAACGCCTCCACAGCAGTCATCACCTCGCTGTCGTCGTCATTTTTTTGCCTCGCAGGTGTTCCTTGAGCAGAGGAAAGAGGGTGGGTGTTCGAGCAATTTGAATCCCGTTTCTTCGTTCCATCCCATTTTTTTCCTGCGCGTGATATTGTGGAATAGAAAAACCCAATATACAATTTCAGTTAGATTACATATACAGTATGTTATTGCTTAGTGGCACTGTCATGTCCACGTTGCGTGCGGGAACACGGAGCGCTTGTGTCCGGTTCTTATTTAACGATATCGGGTTTACATTTTCACGTGTCCCGTAGAAGGGCTCTACGTGATGCGCCTGCTAAGTGGCTCGAACGAAACAATTTTGCTAAACATCTATTGATATAATTTAGTGAGGCTGTCCTTTCTCTATTTTTATCGTATTGTATTATATGAATTCGATATCCACCACTTTATGCGTACGTTGGGTGTCGTTCATGCCATCTGTCGCGTTGAACATTGAATGTTGTATTTTTCGAAGGTTAAAATAAATAATTCAGAAACAAGAAATATTGTTACGTTTTTCCCCGAAGAGGTTAGCAACGTTGCATTGCAGTAGAGAGCAAAACTAACTGATATCTAACTATCTACCATATACAATATTAATTATTTACTTTTGAACTATTTTTTGATAAAAATCCTCTGCCTGGCCTGTTTGATACAAAGCCCACCGAGGTAGAACATCAAAAGAACAAGATAAAGCCGCCGTACGATCATAGCCCGAAATTAATATAAATAAGTAGGTAGAGAAAATATTACCCGTATATATTTTCCCGCGATCGCCGCCGCTCTTAAAGATTAAAGCTGTAATTTTCTGTTAGCCGCGCTCGGGGTTCGTCGAGTCATGCAAAAATTTTAATTTCCTCCCTCGTGTACGCTACCCTTGCTCGTGACGTCAGCGGCATACGGATAAATCACTTCACTCGCGTCAAACAATTGCCGTTATTGTTGCTCCGGCGGAGTGACGTCACATGGAGGGAGTTACAAATATTTGATATTCTTGTGTTGATATGTTTGATATTCTATTTCACGAAGTCCGTTTGACTATGACTGTTGTAAGGTCTGTACGTGCACACTGTTTTAGTGTGCGTAACCTCGGGAGCGCTCAGTCACGATCGCGACGCGGTCAGAGTCACTAGTGTTTTGTTTCCGCGCTAAAAAAATTCAAAGAGTAACGTCAGCATGGCAAGTAAACGCAGAAAAGTTGTCCACAGTGAGGTAACATTTTTTTTAACTATTGTTACTACTTTTTGTGTGCTATTAAGAGTTTATCTATCTAATATTATGAAATTTGTTACTTAAATAGGTATTTCGATTTGGTTTTGTTCTAGGGTCGAAGCATGATAGCTAGCGTTTATCATTTCCTGCGAGAAGAGTATGAATTCACAAAATCAGTTGCGGAACCTAACTGTGATTTGTCTCATTTACGAGATATTACAAGGCGTACAGCTGAGGCTACAGGTGTTTCTATGAAAACTGTTCAACGGATATTAAAAGAAGAGAAGGAATTGCCATCCTGCTCATCAAATTTCACTTCTCCTATGAAGAAGAGAAGAAAGCGGAATAGTAAGATAGAAATAGATAATTTTACAGCCGATGTTGTTCGCAGTACTATACAAAATTTCCATGTCATCCATAAAGAAATTCCAACGTTGGCTAAGTTAAAAACTGTATTAAATGAAAAAATTGGTTTTGATGGTTGTATCGAAACTGTTCGTCAATTGTTACTGAAGTTAGGTTACAAGTGGCGTAAAACAGAGAATAACCGTAAAGTTTTGACGGAGCGTCATGATATACAAATGTGGCGTTTAAAATTTTTGAAGAAGATGTCAGAATATCGCAGTCAAGGTCGCCCAATTGTGTACACCGATGAAAGTTATGTCCTTTCAACACACGTGCGAAACAACACCTGGGCACAAAAGAAAGAGAGTACACCATTCTTAAAAAAAATTAGCACAGGCACTCGCTTTATATTAGTGCATGGGGGTACAAAGGATGGATTTATTGAAAATGCTTCATTGATTTATAAAGCCAACTCAACAGCTGGCGATTACCATTCTAATATGAGCTACGATAATTATGTTAAATGGCTAAACGAAAAACTTTTACCCAATTTATCCCCACGCTCTGTCATTGTCTTAGACAATGCTTCATATCACAACACACGGACTGAAAAACTACCGACGTCGGCTACAAAGAAAGCAGACATGCAGCAATGGCTCAGGGATAAAGGTATAGCATTTGAGCAATCTCTCCTTAAATTGGAATTGTACGATATTATAAAAAAACACAAAGATGAACACATAACGTATAAAATTGATGATTTTATTAAGAGCAAGGGTTTTGATGTAATACGTCTTCCCCCCTATCACCCAGAATTAAATGCTATTGAAAATATTTGGGGTATTGTAAAAAATTATATCGCATCAAAGAATATCGAACAAAACATGACGAACATGGAAAGACTGATCTTTGAAAGCTTGGATAGAGTAACCAGTGAAACATGGCAAAAAACCTGTGCTCATGTTGAAAAAATTGAAAAAGAATACTTAAAATACGTCGACCTGGATATTGAGTTCATAATTAACTTAGGGAACGATTCTGACGAAAGCGAATCAGAAATTGAATTTGATAGTGATTAAGTGCTGATTTTTTTGTTTCTTCTCTGTAATAAATAAAAATATTATTTACTTTCAACTGTTGTTTCTTTTCTCTGCAACTTATCATTCTAATAGCTAAATATTATTTACTTAAATTGTCTATATAATTTATTAAATAAATATATTATGCGTGTCAGATTTTTTTCCTAACGCTACCTACGTTTACACACACTAGCGCGCCTATCACTACACGTCACTACTACAACCAGAGCCAAACGGACTTCGTGAAATAGAATATCTGCTTCAGATATCTACGGGAAGTGAAAATGTTTTTTATGGAAAAAATACAGTTGGTTTATTCAAACGAATTTTCCTCGTATTACAAAATCCAGACGGCGGCGAAATAATACACCTTGTTAAAATACGTATAGGTATTTTATGTCGGTGAATTGATTTCGATTTTCATTTTTATTCTGCAGTAACGCCGAAATAACGCATTAATGCGATTTCTTTTCAGTGACGTCAGGGGCTTTTTATATCCACAACCATTTTTCTGAAGACATAATCACAAGCGTCTACAGCGCTCAACCCAGAAGACCAAGGGGCCTTAGCTCAGAATCAGAAGGCACCTCATGACTCTTCAGGGTCTTGAAAGCTATAACTACGATCCTGATAATAATTCTCAGGATGTTGTTCACTTCCGTCTAACGTCCATCTCATCGGCAGCTGGCTCTAATTGCAAGCGTCGTAAATATTTAATTAATTCAATTATCCGAGCCGGCCCGCGGCGACGACGTCATAATTGGACGTTGTACAAGAAATATAATTAGTTACCTATTGTCCTGTAGGAAATTGTTGATGGAAATATTTTTTAGATGTCCAGATTTTAGATGTAAGGAAACCTGGGCGTATGGTTATGGCAACCATCTTAAATATAATAATATCCGGGGATACTTCACACACGGCTATCTGATCCCGAACTAAACAGAGTACTATGGCAAAGAAACAACTGATTATTTATTACTTATACATATATTTTTTTAAAGACAAGGTGGGAGTTGAACTCACGACCTATTAGAAAGTGGCCAGGGTGTCTAACCACTAGACCAACCGACCCGTTCTTACATCGACCATATCCCTCGGAAAAGAGTTGATGGTCTTTAAACAACTGAACCGATTTTCATAAACATATCTAAGAACCATCTCGATTAAATAAACCAGCAACCAAAAAAAAAACAAATTCAAATCCACCCGATGAGGTGCTTTGGTTGTCGAGATCTAGCGATGGCCCTGCCAGAAAGAGTCCTCCCTGGCAGGGCCACCGCTATATCTCGACAATCAAAGCACCTTGTGGAAATCTGCCGGCACGTAGATTTAGTCGTTAATTAATCGAAATTAGTCGTGATATTGCAGATTTAGTCGTATCTTGGTTAAAAAGATATAAAGCATTGTTTTTTATTATTTAGTAGTCTAAGAGTCAGAGTGGATTACTTTTCGAAAGAAGGCATAAACACGAAAAAGTTATTTTAATATCCTGGTGGCTACAATTTTAAAGCGTCGCTGTCAAAGAAATACAAACTGGCTATAAATAGACCGTTGAACTTGACATTATTGTATTTTAGAGTCAAGCAAAGTGATACAAATTATGTCCTTAATTAATTTATTCCCACTCCTAGACTATTCGCTGCCATCTTCTTTATGCGTACAGTCGGGTGCAATTGTGTATCAGAATTAATAGGATAGCAAATAAAATCAGTGTCATTAGGTTGATCACTGTAAATATATTTCCTTAAAAAAATAAATGCCATTTTTTTAATGTCAAGGAGTAAAGGGAAAGTAATCTAAATTCTAAAAACTTACTTTAGAAAAAAAAAACTTAGTTATGCGGTTTGATATTTTTGTCATCTGGGGGTGTTAGAAGAATAACAAATTAACTTTTATAATGTCAACATGGTACGGAACGTTGCACGAGTCCGACTCACACTTGACAGGTTTTTTACTTACTGGTTATGCGGTAAAGTATGCGTAGTACTTTAATACTTACTTACTTGTTTACCTTAAAAACGTAAAGTTCTCCCGGCCAATATGACCACAGCTGCAAAATATCAACCACCTACGCGGGAAACATTATATTGCAAAAGAGCTTTCGTAGACAGAAGTACATGGAGATGTACATGTCACTTGGTTTACTTGTCACTTTGTTACCAAGTGGGACTTTTTACATGCCCATCAAACGCAAAATTACGCAATATATGTATTTCGTATGTCGTGTGGCGGCAGTACATAGAGAACGTAAAATTATCTGGAAACACCTTCATGTATATCACCTATGTACACGAAATAAACAAATTTGATTTGATTTGACGCATGAAATATTTAACTTGAAGGATCGGTTAGATACCCTGGACGCTACCTAATAGGTCGTGGGTTCGATTCCCACCCTGTGTTTGGGTGCTATTTATCTATTTAAGTATTTATTTGCAAAAAAAATGTATATACGTAGGTAATGGTAGTAATAATATAATGATAGTATTCTGGGACAATCTGGCATCTGATCCTAAACTAGGCAGAGCCTGTATTATGGAAACCAAACAACTGATTCTAATACTTATATTTTTTTGTAAATACTTACTTACACTATATTACTTACTTATACCACAGCTTATACCCAGACACTTGGTGGGAATCGATTAGGTATTAGTATTAGTTATCTGGTTTTCATAGTACAGCCTCTGCCTAGTTCGGGATCAGATAACCGGGTGTGTATTGTCCCAGAATAAAAAGAAACTCCAGACAATCCGGTGATGGGCCAGCAGTGTCCTAGCTAGTAAGGGACAACTACACAAAGTTCATCCGCCGGGATCATATTACTTTACATTGCATTATCTAAGTCATAAAGACCAACTACACATGTTTGTTGACACCTTCCCCCCCCCCCTCTCAGGGTTCGAACCCGCGACCTCCGGTTTGCAAAGCAAGTTCTTAGCAAGCGGTTTCTCACTACGCCACGAAGGCGCCAGAGGAAGTATATTTAATTTCATCAAATACTTAGTAGGTTATACAAAAGTATTTTCTACTCGCCTGTGCACAATGTATGGAGAAAAAGTATTCATCAATATCTTTTTGTTTACTTGCCGACTAATTATGTAACTTTGCGACTAATTTAGACTAATTAACGACTAAATCTACGTGCCGGCAGATTTCCGCAAGGTGCTTTGATTGTCGAGATATAGTGGTGGCCCTGCCAGGCAGGACTCTTTTTGGCAGGGCCACCAGGGTACCCCTATAACTTTTAAACCACTGACCGACTAATTCTCAAATTTTACGACTAATTTCGACTAATTAGCGACTAAATACCTGTCCAATCAGAATTAAGATCAGTCACCGTGGCCCTGCCAGAAAGTGCCACACCCTACTGAATGCTCGCCTGAGGCGGGCGACGACGCGGTGTAGGCTCGCGAGGGTGCCGGGGAGAGTGCTATGGCGAGCGGCTTGCGTTGGAGAGGCTCTAGCGAGGTCCCAACGGAGAGCCCAGGGCCCCTCCATGGCGTCAATGAAGGCCACCGGGGAGGTTTTGGTGGGTAAAAATCTCACATGACCCGGCCTCCACCCCTTCCACCACCACCACCCCTTCGGAGTCCAGTTACGTTTGAAGGTTCCCTACCCGACAGCAAAAAACATCAACGCAGGCGCGAATGGAGTCGCGCACTAATTAGCCAGACAAAACGGAACATTAGAACATTGAACACATTACTCACCTCGGGACCAAACTCCAACCGAACCTGTTCTTGTTTCCTTATTGGTTATCACACCACCACAGGCTGATCGTCTGTTTGTCTTAGAAGTAAGACGTCGGTTAAAGGCGGTTCGTGTCAGTCTTCCACCCCATCGAATTGCGAGGATAAAGGAAGAGAGTGCACTTGTGTCTATGCAAGCATTTGTACACTATAATGTCTCTTCATAGATGGCTGGTCTTGTGAAAGGTTAGCCGCTGTGGCTGTACCGGCCAGGAGGACATTATTATGAGGAATACCGACTACTATGCAGTCAGGATCTCCAATATTTTGAGCGCGCGATCTCGCAGCGCCCTACCTCTTATGGCTTTCTTCAGGGCCATTTACAAGCACGTCACGTAAAACCCTTCCGCCCAACACGGCGAAATGTGAACTCGATATACTAAATGGAATCGGCAGCGCTACATATTCCTGCGGCGCAGACACAATTACTTAGCGGACGTGTTGCCTAACGAGCATTCAGAATAATATGCGGTTTAAACCTTAAACGAGTTTTTTATAACTGGAAGAATAGCTGGACTCCAGGGAAATAAAAATTATTTTGTTATGTTTAGTTATATTTAGTACAGGCAAATGTCTTGCTCTACCACGTGTTGGCAATAAACCTTGTTTTCTGCGAGATATGAATGTTACTCAATATAGACAGCAAACATCTATTATTAATTGTAAATATCATCAACAATCGCCGTATTTATACTGACTGTCGCAGTATAATTTCAAAATACTAAATTTCAGTCACCATTTTAAATGCTGTGACGATCTAAAAGTGTCACAAACATCTATTTAATTATTTAAATATTCAGGAACCGGGCCTTTATCTATAAATCTTCTAATTATTAATCTCGCCCAATTCGGCAAGTAGTTAAGCCATTAGCCAACAAACTGCGAACATCAGAGCCATCGGCTGAATGGCCCTTCAAACTGTCATATTATAATCAATGGAGGGCCAGTTTGATATCGATCAATCATTATTATTCAGATTTAATGGCATCATATATTATTTCTCTTGAGTCTTTCTTCTATTCCTACTGTGAAGCTTATGCTTCCAACACTTCGTGTACTAGTTTTTAGACTTATAAACTGACATTTTCATTCCCCTCGTATATTAATGCTATAAAAATCTGTAAAACTAGATCTAACTTCACCAATTGCCAGAAATGTACACACAAAGTGATTTAATAGCGTTTGGAGTGTCAATCAATCAAATTATTTGCGTTAATATTCAGTTGAATCAATCACGATAATATTCGGGATTTAAAGTTTTGATTGATTTATTTTCTATAGCCTTTATTATACGCGGTTTATTTTACCCAGTTTATTTAAGTGTTATTACAGGACCAGAAATATAATGTGAATTTATAAGTAATGTTTCACTCAAAGGTTTCACTCATATTTTTATACTAAGCCTTTCATATTGAAATTTGGTTAGAATTCTGAGGACAAAAACTAATATACCGACAATATCGGAAAATCGCGCGGAGTGCACATCGCGTGAAAAAATCTCAAATGTAGCAAATAATACCGGGCTCGCCCTGGACAATCAGCCCTGGAATATCAAGCCGGCTGACCAATCCTTCAATCAGTACATGGCATTGTTGTCGACATGAAAAGAAGCAGATGCCAAAATACACACATCAAAAGTGTCTAGGGATCAAGCATTTTTAAGCGGATTTCTTGAGATTGAGATGTGGCTTTGTAATAAATTTATGATTTTATAAATTTATTTATATCCTTTTTGGTGCATTTCATAATTTGAATCAGGAACTGTGAATCAAATTCGAGTAAAAGATGAAAATCAGCTGTCAATATTTTCCCTATAAAAACATACAACGCATTGAAGACATTATTAGTGCTACTGTTTCCCTACTACTGATTAAAACCAACGTTATTATGGAGCGGCGACGTCATTTAAGCAGGGAAGAAATGCTCAGAGCCGTGGGAATGATAGAAGCTGGTTCCCGGCAACGTACTGTGGCTTTAGCTCTGAATACAAGTCAGAGTGTTATCAGTCGACTTTGGACACGTTACCGAAGCACTGGTACCGTGGCTGAGCGCCATGGAGGACGGTATCGCTGCACCACACGGAGACAAGACCGATATATTCAAATCTTAACTCGAAGAGCTCCAACAATAACTGCCATGATGTTAGCCGTGAGGCTTCATCACTCTTCAGGGAACTTAATTAGCGACCAAACAGTCAGAAACCGCTTGCATGAAGTGAACCTTCATTCCCGAAGACCGCTACGGGTACCACCTATAGCAATGCACAATCGTAGGATTCGATATCAATGGGCTCTTGAACACAGAAATTGGGCAGAAGAACAATGGCGTTTCGTGTGCTTTTCTGATGAGTCTCGTTTTGGTATGAGACCGGATACAAGACGTATACGACACTGGAGAACCCCTGGACGCCAACAGCGATTAAAATCCTGCCAGGAAGTCCATCCTTATAGTGGTGGAACCATCATGGTATGGGCGGGTATTTGGATCGGCGGAAGAACTGAGTTGATTTGGATCAGAGGCAACCTCAACGCTCAAATTTATGCTGAGACGATTGTATCAGACGTCATCGTTCCTCTACAAGTGCAAATCGGTCCCTTATTTCAGTTAATGCATGATAATGCACGACCGCACACCGCAAGAGTTGTAAGACAGACTCTCGCCGCAGCTAACATCAATGTCCTGCCCTGGCCTGCTCAGTCGCCAGACTTGAACCCGATTGAGCATGCATGGGATATGCTACAGAGAAGAGCTCTGCCGAATATGGAGGGTATCCAGTCGCAAGAAGACCTTTTTTTGTTGTTGCAACGAACATGGGCGGCCATTCCACAGCGTGATTTGGATGAACTCATTTTGAGTATGCCAAACCGATGTTCTTGTGTTGTTAGTGTTCGCGTTAGAAACACGGATTATTAATTGTTTAAGTTACCCAATAAAATTTTAAAGAAAACTGTTATTTCAGTCTTTTTTTCGAACTTTTGTGTTAGTGGTTCAAATGTCAAAAATCCCTTTATTAGGAAAATGGCAAATTTCTTTATTAATGCAAAGGTGACTTGGTTTATCGTTACTGTGACAAACGAAAACACTTTATTTGATGAATCCTTAAAGAAAATTTTAATTAATATCAATCAGGAGAAAAGTTATTGCAAAAATATATGTTGATCCCTAGACACTTTTGATGTGTGTAGTACATTGTTCACCGAGGAAAGAAAGGGACTAATTATCAACGAGGTTGTCGTTTGGGCGATGATTGCGCGTTAATGTATCTGAGTTGGCAATCGCACTTTCTCCCGAGTGATACATACATAGTGCTTAAGAAAGCCTGCGAAGAGCATGGAAAAAAATCTTAAATGAAAGTGGTAAGTATAATAAAAGACTTACTGTAGTACTTTTCACAGCTTTTTTTAAAAAAATAGTGTAAGTACAGGAATTGCAACTGGCCAGTATCATTTTACGAACTTGTACATAAAAGTTTCGAAGGTTATTCGAAATGTTTAGTTTATCTGCACTGATGCATTTTTTCAAAAAAACCCCTGAATCACAACTTCGGAGCACGTAAACAATGGATTTTCATACACTTTTTCCTCCCGTACATTTGTATGGCAGTATATTGTATGGCAAAGTAAATATATCGTATATGTTTACTTTATTATTTTCAAGGAATAAGGTTTGCAGCAGGTGCATACAAGTATTTTATTTCACATATTATTATCTAAAATTACATTATAGGATATTAGTATCTCCAAACACGTGCCCTGGCCGTGGCCTGGGGTAAGCCGGGGGCTAACGACGCTGCACCGCTGGCCGCGCGCCAGCTCCCCGCACATCAGTATTCAGACACTCCAAACTTGCCGATAACTGGCGCTCTCACCCTACCTCGAAGCATACGTTAGCGGTGATATTAGTGGGAAAATTCTCTTTTTATTATGCAATTTATTGACGATACGATCAGAACGATTCTCCAGTCACGGTACGGGAATAGATAGATTTATATTCTAGGACAATTTCACACACGGTCATCTGCTCCCAAACTAGGCAGAGCCTGTACTATGGAAACCAGACAACTGATACTTACATACTTTTTTTTGTAAATACATACTTAAATAGATAAATAACACCCAGACACTAGGTGGGATTCGAACCCACGACCTATTGCGGCCAGGGTGTTTAACCACTAGACCAACAGGCTCGTCAAACTATCATTTGTCACCTGAGTCGTTGTTAAGTATTTTTCGGCAAACGATCGATTAGTTAAGCAACATCAGGTAATTTTCTCTAGTGTAGCGTATAATACCATCCCCAGTCTAACATTACACTTAAAAGAGAAGTTTAATTTGGCTGTTGCTGAAATATGTATTTATCTGCAGATATTCGGGAAATTCTCACCGTGATCCAAACTGCTCGTGGTGTCAAACGCCTAAAGTACACACTTCTACGAACCATCGTAACCATTATTTCAGTTATGAACTATAATCGATAGGGTCACCACCCAACAACCTCTTAGATACATTCCTCTTAAATATCATTGCTACTTAATGTTACAATGGTGAATGGAAGAATATGACTTGCCTTGTCTATCTATCTATGAACATAGTGGCCCACAATGCCTTGTCATTTGAATAATTGATGGGAATTTGATTTAATGAACTAAAATTTCATGCACAATATGTAACAACAAAATGTGATTTTTAACTACACTCCTTTGCAAAAAAAAACGGGCGGTTATGATTTTTCTACATTATTGGTAATAATTTAGTTCTAAGGAGGTTTTAATAGCCAAACTATATTACTGGCACATAATAAACAGTCTGCGTATGAAAAAAAGTTCATTCCAAATTCGAAACCTTTGTTTTTAAAAATAATAATCCCTTTTTCAGTTTGTGAATTTTTACTTACTTTTCGCGGGTTTTCGGGTAAAAGGTTATAAGGTAACTAAAATTAACTTCTTGTTTTTTTAGTAGAATAATTTATGTTTGGCGCATAATCCTGCCTTTTTGTGCACCGCATTGCTCGATTGGGGTTCGCTAGAAATTGCCTATCTTGGACACTACGTAACTGGAGTAACGTACTCTTCTCGGATGAGGCTCGAATATGTCTGCATGGTGAGGACCGACGTCGGCGAGTGTTACGAAGACCAGTAGAACGCTATGCCGACGTGTGTTTTGAAATCAAACCTTATGGTGGGGGGTGCGTTATGTTTTGGGCGGCGTAAGTTCTAGCTATCGTACTGAGATAATATTCATTGAAAATGGCTCACTAAATGCGCAAAGGTACATAACAGAAATCATTTGTCAACATGCACAACGCGCACTGGCTGTAATTGGTGAAGATGCCATTTACATGGACGATAATGCTAGGGCCCACCGTTCTGGCGCTGTAGATGCTTATATGCAAGAGGTCGGTATTCGTCGTTTGGATTGGCCAGTCCCGACCTTAACCCCATTGAGCACGTCTGGGACCTCCTAAAAAGGCGAGTACGATCTGTCCAACCACCTCCACAAAACATCAGGGAGCTGAAACGTGTGATCTCGGCTGAGTGGGAACACATTTCACAGGACACCATCAAAAGTCTAGTGGAAAGCATGCCAAGAAGATTACATGCCGTAATTGCTGCAAGAGGAGGTCACTCTCATTATTATTTTTATTATTTAATGTCTTTTTATATTAAAATTCTATAAAAATACTCGTAGTCTTAATTTCACTATACCCATAAAAATGTTAATTTTAACACGGCTCTTTGTTTTCATTGACTGAAACACCGATTCCAGGATTTAAGTGTTAAAACCATCGATATACTATACTAACTAGATTAGCTGTCACGACCCGAAAAGTGGTCACGAAAATAGAGCTACGGAGACGGCTGTCGCTCTATTTCAAATTAGTACAAGCCGACCACAGGACGTAAGGACGTATCGAAATTCCTTATTGCGCGTTTATAAACTGTCCAAATACTTATCGTAATACTAAAATTGCAGATGGAGAATTTTTTTTTCGTTTCGTGTTCATATTACTACTAGTTTAAATAATAAATATAAGTAAGATCATTATAATACGAAATATAAATTATTTATTTGATATTTTCTCCGCTAGTAGTTCGCAACTGCCATGCCGAGACTGACAAAATTAATGTTGCCGATAGGCGTGTCGCCACTGTCTATACGAAACTGTCAAACTACACGTCATCTATACTTATAATAAAACTGTAACAGGTCCAATTCTGTACATTGAAGATATTTTGAAAATTATATTTGGAGGGCATTCTATAACCGATACTGAGCCCGAAAATGTATTTAATTTAATTTTTGTCTGTCTGTCTGTCTATCTGTCTGTCTGTCTGTCTGTCTGTCTGTATCACGGCTGAGCATCACGCCGAAACTACTGAATGGATTCAAATGAAACTTGGCATGATTTGAGATCTTACTACGAGGTAGGACATAGGATACTTTTTATCCCGTAATCTAGCACGGTTCTTTTGGGAGAGGGGATTAAAGTCAAAACGGGTACTTGGTTATACGCTTGGTCCGATTTTATCAATTTTTCTTTATAATATAATAAATATTAGTAAGGAAACACTCATAGAGAGTTGTTATCAAGGTTTTGTAATCGATCGGGTTAAGCAGCGTTAGGTAAGGTCATTAAATAGATGGGTGACCGTTTAACGCCATTTGAACTAAACAGGTCCGTGCTTCGGAGAGCAAGTAAAAAGTGGGTCCCAGTATTTAACCGAATATAAAAAAGGAGGTTATGTATTCGATGCGAATTTATGTTATTAAAAGTTTAGTTAACGTAAAAATAGCGCAGGCGGAGCTGCGTGGGTCAGCTAGTTACCATAATAAAAAAGTTAGTTCTCATTTTTGCCACCAGCACGGATAAGTTTGTAAGTCAGTACACACACAATGGAAGCACACCTGTTTTGAACCTTATTTTATAGTGGTTAAGATTTTCTTTTAAATGAGTACATTTTTGTTTAAGTCAAAACAACTACGTTTTATGGCGATTTTATTGATTTTTTCTTTGTATCCGATGTAAAGGTTTTATGTGCCAACGATACTGCATACAGAATTAGACTTTATTACTGCATGTGTAGGCTTCTATTAGTCCGACGTTCCGAATTATTTAAAACTATTTTCTACAATTTCTAGCTACGTGTATAGTTGTGTAAGTATATGTAACCGCGACCACATTTTCGATGTCAATTTGTTCGTGACAGCTAATCTAGTTAGTATAGTATATCGATGGTTAAAACCTATATTCTTATTGATAATAAGAAATTTCTAGTCATCTAAGCTAATGAAATACTAAAAATATTAATATTGTTACGTGCGGGTGGGTAATCAAATGCCGATTAACGTAAAAGAAGAATTTATTCCACGTACACTAACACTGTATACACACAAGGCACAGTATACACACAAGGCACAGTATACACACAAGGTAGAGTAGTCCGAGTCGCACAGTACTTCACAATAGTCCAAAGTCGTCGCAAGGGTCGCTGGTACAATTCTCTTCGATCGCTTCCTTAAGATGTTTTCGCTGTCGCTTGTAAACACAAACTGCCCGGACGCCACTATGCGCCTGCTTATATACCTAAATTAACAGAGGGGTGGAAGTCTCTCGAATGTACTCGTATGTACCTATTCTATCGTTTTCGCGAGATACAATAGCGGCGCGGCCTTCCAGAATAAACTAACAATAGGCGGGGGCAGTGAACCGAGAGCGAGCGAGCGGTAGGTACATAAGTACTTGCCGAATTTGAGGGAACTACTTTCTATTGAGAATTCCAGATTTTTCGGTACGAATCGATAGTAGACCAATAGACTAATAATGCATTTTGAGATCATTGCAATTAAGTAATAATTAACGGAGTAATTAACACTTTTATGTCCCGGTCGTAACAATATTATCTCTAGAAAAGCCAATGACTGTAAGGAGTGTAAGGTGCCCGGTTTTTTTGCAAAGGTGTGTATATTCAATTTGTACCACAAAAAAGAATTATTAGTGATCAAATTGTATCACGATTTTTCCCTTACTAAATGTCTCGTAAATCCTTCGTCAAATGACGTTAGTATCAGATATTCCGTGCGGGATCCTCATTTTAATAAATACACGTGTTTTATTACATCACGCGCGTGCAACGCACGGCGCACGGAGCGGTGCTCAGCGGAATGAGGACGTGTCACGTCGGCACAGTCACTGGCACGGTACACAGGATTTAATATAAATCTAACATTTTTTTGGCACGTTTAATAGAAATTCTATATAAATCCTTCTGGCTGTTTAGAACTTTACTTTTATTGCCAGTAGACTCGTCTTTTTTGGATCATCATCATCCAAAAAACGTCTACTGCTGAACATAGCCCCCCCCACTTGGAAAGCCACAATAAAACACAAATTGTTGGTTTGCATCCATTGGTTGCCTGCAATTTGCACAATATCGTCGGTCCACCTAGTGATAACCCTGTCTACGCTGCGTCTTTTCATTCGTGGTCGCCACTCGAGAACCTTTCTTGTCACAAGAACAATAGTATCTACTTATAAACAATAGATCCATATGAGATGCAGAGCATTCGGGTGGTTGCCAGGCCCATCACATATAAAAAAAATACTATGGTATCCTAACATGATAAACCTGGTTGCAGTAGATAACAAAATAAGCTCTATTGTATTCCACCAAAAAACGGGAAATAATAAGATATTTTAGAAGAAAATCAGTGTGTGATATGCCACCATACACGTTTAGTTCTCGTGCTATTAGTAGTGCTACAAGTAGTAAATAAGTTGATTTTATCTAAACACCAAGCCATTTAGATGTTAGTAAGTACAGAGGAAACCGCAGATAAAAGTAATTGACTATTTGTCTCTACGAGCGCAGGACAAAGTTCATTGAAGTAAAAAGCTAGCAAATATTTTCATGCGAGAGATATTTCAGGAATATGAGTATCTCGTAGCCTCGTAGCGCCCCAGGTGGGTTCTACGTAGCACTGCTACGGTGGCTAAGACTACTACGAAGGTGCTACAATATGCATAATTTGTGTCTTTGGCATGATGTAGTAAATAACGCGGGTGCTTCAGAAAAATTAATGTATTCTGGAAAGAGCTCTTTACATATAACTCATATCTTTCAAGTAAAACGTTACGTGAGTGGAGTTATTATAAATGATAAGGCTGAGCTTTATTCATAAAAACACGAAAGTAATACCTAAGAGGCCGAAACCTAAAGTCGTTTTATTTATGTCTAGATGTATGGAGAACAACATTGAATGATATTGCAGACCTATTTATACAGACTCGGCTCAGCCAGACAGATATTCAGGAATCTTGACCCAGTTATGAAAACAAGTCGCCTTGGATCTGAGAGTTGTGTTGACTCCAAGGCTGACTGAGAGCCAACCATTTAATTATGAAAGCTAAGTGGAGGTCAGTAAACAATCCGGTTGCTTGCTGCAAAACTCAATCATTGCTTTTATGTGGAGTTTTATATCGCTGTGTATTTTTGTTTATTTTTGTTTTGAATTCTCTGCCACATACAGATAAACTTTTTTTTTGTTCTCGCGGGGAAAACCTTCTATAGGTTCCGGGACCTGTGGGGTCAACTGGGGCATGTGGGATTTTTATTTACTAAAACCCCGAAAGACATCTGGGCTCTCCGGTGGGATCTGCACCCCGCCGCCGTCCTTCTCAGCGTCGCCGCCCTACTCGTTGGACGTCTAGGGCCCACACTCCATACGTCCAGGGACTACGAAGGATACAGATAAACCTACACGATAAAAAGTTAATAAATACGTTACTTCACCTTAGATCTTATTCAATGTCACTTTTAAATATCTCTTACAATTTCTGTGCGTATATCTACACAAATATAAGTAAAGAAAGCTATACAGGTCTATCAGATAAAACAATATTTTATATATATAGGGACCGTGGGAGCAGTCTGATTTATATTGCGATAGTCTTGGCATGAAGCATGGGTCGGCAATAAATGTACAGACACGTGGAACTGATGTAACGGAAGATAGTGGAACACATTCCTTCGTATTGTATTGTTTTTGTAAATAGAAAAGAGATAGTCATCTTTAGATTTACGATGAAATCATTTTCGGGATGAAAATTTGTTAAGAACAACTAGAATTTGCAAACTTTACTGTAGTCTTGTGTATATAACAATAGCTTGATAAAAGTCATAAAACCAGAGACAGTTGTCTCTACTTTTATTAATCTTGTAAGCAATTTGTTGTTTGAGAGTGATAGTGCGATTTAATTGTCTTGAATAAAGACAATATAAATTTTTAAATTAGATTGACAACTTTACTAGACAATAACAATGTTTATTTCATGTTTTACTTCGAAATTATAAGTGGCGTATTGGAAAGAGCATGAGAGTAAGCAACGAAAATAGACGCGTTTGAGATGATGTGGTGGTGGCGCAAAATGCTCGGAATTCCATGGACAGCAAAAAGAACAAACGAGTCCATCCTGCCAGAGCTTGGTATCACTAACCGA
This sequence comes from Furcula furcula, assembly GCA_911728495.1. NCBI lineage: Eukaryota > Metazoa > Arthropoda > Insecta > Lepidoptera > Notodontidae > Furcula > Furcula furcula. The sequence continues at coordinate 24,185,635 of OU452258.1, forward strand.
CTCCCCACGGTTTGCTTATAAAAGCCCTTGGTTACTTTGGGCATATTACATGGCATGACCTAGAGAAGTCCATATTTGAAAGGCAGGCTCCAGAAAGACGAGCCAGAGGACGGGCTCCTATGAGCTGGTCTCACGCGATTAGGAGTGTCGTAGGTAGTTTCCAGCGAGCTGCGGGTCTTAAAAGGTGACCTTTTTAAGCAATTCACCAAAAAACAATTCATATTTTGAATTTCAAGCAAATCCTTAAGAATCTACTAGTTTTTGAAAAATGGTCACACATTTTAGGTGCTTTATACTCAATTCATTTATTAGCACTAATTAGCAGACTCATTTTTAGTGTTAATGCTGCCGTACGAACAAAAGTGTAACCGTAACTTAATCATATCATGATTTACCAAAAGTGGCCTTTTTAGACTCGCTGTTCAGAGCGCAAGATATAGGGACGTCTGGAAAAACATACTGTTACAGACATGATGCTCAGAATTGAGGGAACGAGTATGATGAAGAGGATTGGAAAGATAGATATATAAAACATAGGCGAAACTGGCCAACGCCAGGCGCACATTATTGAGACTTTTGCCGCGCACCCCAAAACACTAATGATATGGTCCGAAGCTCACCCTATTGAATACCATACAATGGATTGAGGGCGGATCTAACAAAGCCTAGAAACGATCATTTGAGAAATTCACGCTCCCTACAGGAAATTCCCTCGATAGTCCATTTAGGCCAACACAAAAGGTGACTGTCTAAATAAGTCAACCTACTTATTGTGCAACTTGGTCCCGTGATCTTAAATAACAAATTGTAGCTAAAACAACAGGCTGTCTTAAAATATATAGGTAATAAATAGGTATTTAGACCTAGAACAAACAACTCAGAATTAAATAATTAGGGAGTCGTCCCGCGAGATGGCTGGAAACTAAATAGGCTATTAAAAAGAGGCGAGCCTCCGCCGAGGAATGATGCCGGCTGTCAATTAATGGCCTTATTACCCAAAGCTTGGCAGCACGCTCATGACGGATGACCCTCATTTACTCATCTACAACCATTCGAACGATGAACAACTGTATTTTGAAGCTATTTTTAGAGAAGTTTTGTATCTTTTTAAAGTTAATAATATTTCAAAATATAGGTTTAGGTATAAATCACCCCTAGGCATGTGTCGGTGTGGTGCGGCCCTGCGTCCTCACGACACCTTAGGGGCGCGGGACCTTTATTTTTTTTTTTGACGCGGGGGAAATTTTCAAAACATCCCCGGGAGCTGTGGGGCTCGACTGGGGTATGTGGGATTCTAAAACCCCCGCGGCTGTCGCATCGGCACATGAGAGGGGTCCCAGGTCTCTCCAGTGGGATCCGCACCATGGGCCCCTGGCCCCTTGGTCTATTTTACTTTGATCACCTGGGTGATTAAAGTGGAACAATTTATTCCACTTTGATCACCTCGGAATCAAATCACCTGGGTGATTTGAGCGGGTGATTTGAATGGAATTAATTAGTCTACTTTGATCACCTCCGAATCAAATCACCTGGGTGATTTTAGCTGGGTGATTTGAGTGGAATTAATTTGTCTACTTTGATCACCTTGGAATCAAATCACCTGGGTCAATAGTAGCAAAGCTACGATTTTTATTTTGTGTCTTTAAATCACCCGACCGATGAATCCAACTCGGATGGGCAGCGGGTAGTTTCCCCCTGGTAACTTCTCATCCGAAATTCCGCAGTGCCTGAAGACGAATTTCTTTAACCAGTGTGTGTTGCCAGTGATAACACATGGTACTGAGACGTGGTCCTTAACAGCTGGCCTTTTAGAAAGAAAGAAAGAAAGAATAATTTATTTGTGACACACAATTACACAAGTAGAACAAAAAAACTAAAATTGTTATATAAAAATAGACATTTGTAAGTAGGTAGTTACATACTTTAACAAAAATGTGCGTCACAAAATGGTTCCAACTCAGCAAAAATGCTGGTCGTACACAACCAGCGCTGATCTTCCGTTGGAACCATTCGGTGCCGTCGCGGACAAGTTACAATAGTTTTACTAGTTTTAAATAAAAGAAAAAGTAAAACCGAGTATAAAAAGAAAAGAAAAATAACAACAGTAAAATCCATAAAAGTAGATTGATTTCAATCTGAGATTTCAATGTGTAATATTCGCGTAAGTTAAAGATAACATTAAACCCTGGACAACAACAACAATGCTTTAACAATAATGCTACGGCACATAGATGGAGTTCTACCATGCTTTCTTAATATTGTCTGTGGTCGATTGCTGTGATCTGTGATCAGGACTGCACAATATTATAATCTGTGCTATTACTATTATTTATTTAATCTATGCGATGTTGTAATTGCGCAGAAAAATTAAAAATTGACTAACAAACTAAACTTAAACATTATTTAAAAAATATGATTACCTATTATCAAAGATAAATCCATGTTATCAGGAGTGTTTTTACATTACCTAGAAGGAAAGAAATTGGAATGAAATAATAACGTGTCAAATTAAACGGGGCCAATGGGGCTATATGAAATAAAGATATTTATCCAAAGCAAATCAGTTCAAGAGGCACACAAAACAATAAAAGAAAAAAAAATGCATAAAAGAAACATGGGTACTACGCAAAAAAAAAGGATACTGAAATCGTCCAACACCTGACAACATTACCTGTCCACCTTTACAAATGGATAATGATGTCTAGTGAGTACTTAAAATATGTATGATTATATATGAGCATAAACTAAATGTATGATTTATATAGCACTAGTGTCATGCCTTAATGTTTCTTGCTTCCTCTGGTGGTCAATTAGAAATGTCTTTATCTTTATTTTAAAACTTTTAATACTACATTTCAGGTTTCGCATTGGTGGTGGAATATTATTCCAACACTTGGAAGCAGCATAGCGGAAACTTCCCCTGAAAGCAGCTGAGCTTTGTCGCTGAGATGAGAGTTGCATCGCACATTGCCGGGACCCATAGGGCCTGTGACTTGATACCCATGATAGTTTCTTGTAAAGATAAGTTGGTGACTTATGTTAATCACGCCAAAAAGCAGGGAAGCTAGATGTAGTTTGCGACGGTGTAACATTTTTAGAACTGCGTTCTTGTTCAAATACGGTGTCACATGAGCCCTAAAGGGGATATCAAAGCAGAAGCGAGCACAGGCATTTTGTACACGCTGTATTAGCTTCTTTGTTTTTGCTAACAGCCTCGGGCCATAGACTAAGTCCATATAATTTAATTTTGACAATATAAGTGACTCTGTCAACTGAACTCGCAAACTTTCTTTGATAAATGGTCTTAAATTATACAAAATTCTTAACTTATAAAAGCAATTCTTAATTGAGGTTGCAAGGAGAAGTTTAGAGTCACACAATGAGCTATGGAGAGAACTATGCTCGGAGTTTCTTTGCGCGATAAACTTCGGAATGACGTGATTCACCGCAGAACTAAAGTCACCGAATTAGTTCTCAGAATCTGCAAGTTGAAATGCCAATGGGCAGGCCACATCGCTCGAAGAGCCGATAGCCGATGGGAAATAAAGGTTCTCGACTGCCGACGGTCACCACGAACTGTAAGACGCAGCGTAGGCAGGCCTCCCAGTAGGTGGACCGATGACATTGTACGCATCGCAAGCAATCGGTGGATACAAAAGGCTAACTGTCGTTCATTGTGGCGGTCTATGGGGGAGGCCTTTGTTCAGCAGTGGTCGTTTTCCGTCTGTACGTCGTCGATAATTAATAATGTAGTGCTTGACACACTCACGCACTTTGACTTATCATTTTTTTCATATTTTTTTTGACCGGCGGAAACCTCATAAGGTCACCGGGAGCTGTGGGGCTCGGCCGGGGTATGTGGGATTCCTACCCACTAAAACCCCTGTGGCTATCGCATCGGCACATGAGGGGGCAGGTGATCAAAGTGGAATAGACCGGGCCCCTCAGTGCCCTGCCTTTGAGCCCGCCACCCGGGGGTGCATTGTAGCCCCCCGGGAACCTGGCACGGTCGTCACGGGGACGGGGGTCCCAGCCCCGCCGCCGTCCTCCTTGTTGTCGCCGCCGTACTCAATGGACGTCCATGGGCCCACACCCCGGACGTCCAGCGAGTCCAGGTTGCCCGTTGTTTATAGCACCGGGCTCAGGGCTGGAGGGGCGCGGGACCTGCTCTAACGAGCGTTCGATACTGGAGACACTCTGACGAAGGCAGTGCCTAGAGTCTTTTCATAGCGTCGATGTAGACCACCAGGGAGGTTTTAGTGGGGAAGAATCCACGGGACCTGACCGGGTACATTTTGAAGGTTTACCCCCGACAGCAAAAAAAAAAGAATAAGTCGCCATAGATTGAACCGAAGGAACTCAATCGACCTCAAAAATAATAATACGATCTTTTAAAACATTGGCCTTGATAGGACGTCGAGTGCTGTTACAACACAGTATAAATATATTAGAATAACGATGCATGTTGCTACAAATAGTGCACACCAATTCCCGATAATCGAAGCATTGTTAAACAGGACCCACCTATGAATATTAAGTGTCGTCGGAACAGGACGCTACCATTTGCACGCTACACCACATTGTAATAAATATGACTTGCAAGCGGACAACAATCTGCGCGTGGCTGTTAAGCTTATTATTATAATTAGTATTAGATAGTGTTTAACCGCAATACCACGACGGTTAGCTTAGTAACAATATAGGAGTCGCGTACAATGTATATGGAAGTCGTTGCGACGGCATATTGTTACCGCAGGAACGTCATACCATCGAACAGTGGTGTTCTTTCCTTGCAGACTCCAGTATACGTCATACACCATCAGCCGGAAGACGTCCACTGTTGAATATAAGCCTCCCCTTTGCCCTAATCCCAACACTTGGCCGGCGTCTCGGCGTTCAGTAAGATTACTATAGTTTTCACTTATCTTTATAGTTTTTTCTGCTTCAAATTCTTTATTCATTATTCCCAGAACTTTAACATGTATTCCACAGTGAATCCTTTTTGTATTAATATTCAACTTTCAGAACCATGCATAAAAACTGGAAGAATATAACACTTCACCATTCTCCACCTTAATTCTAAAATATTTTTGTACGGTTACGTACATTTGAACCATCAACAATTTCCATTTTAACTCAAATAGTGCAAAACCAACCGACAATCGCGTCACACGCGTTGCGTGAAAATCGCCTACATTATAATTTTATAAATACATTTTCACTAAATTTCGTGGTTGTGTACTCAACTTCTACTAAATCTATGTACCGTAACTACTACACGGTACATGTTGTGGCGCACGCTGCGATGGTAACACATGGCTAACTTTCGTGGTTTTGTACTCAATGTTGAAGTTGAGTGCATGAGGTTAACCTCATGCACTCGTGGTTCCCATGTTTCTTCTAACCAACTATATTTCTTTACCGACT